>CM039477.1:13610323-13772036 GCA_022433065.1 Begonia loranthoides | reverse complement strand
ATATATATATATATATATATATATATATATATATATATATTGAAGAAATTATATAAAATTAGACAAAAATTCAATGGATACATCTGGCGGTTGATCGCGTCCTAGGCGATCAACCGGGGCGATCAGCTAGAGTTTGCGAAGACATAAATATGCGGGTGTTAATTGAAAAGGTGGTCGATCGCCCTTCAGCTGAATCGATCAACCGCCATTTATTATTAACGCTTGGAGATGAAACTTAATCACTTGGAACACTGAACATTCGTCTTTTGATGTTCCCATGTCTTCCATCGCCTTCTTGTCTTCAATGAGTGACTGAAGAGTCATTGTGTAACACCCTGACTTTTTAAGTTGGATAATTATAGGGGTATTACCAAAGACGTAATCGATAACCCTTTATCAGTGAACGACATTTGGAATAAATCAGAATCTGAAGTTTGGGTTGTGAATAATTTAATTAAATGCAAGATTTAATTAAATTAATAAAGAGAAAATTTAATTGGATAAAATGGATTAATTGGAATTAACAATAGGATTTAATAATTTGGATTATTGAGATTTAGAGGCCAAAATTGGTTCAGCAACAAAATCGGTTCGGTGTTGTGTTGCTGGTCCAGTCTGGCATCAAATGAAGGAGAAAAACAAAATCCTTTTGTTGTTTTGTTTCTGAATAGGAGAATCGGAAAGGGAGAGTGAGAGGATCTGGCGAGAGAAAAATTGGAGAGCAAGGAGACCGCAATGGAGACGGTGAAGAACGGCGAGAGGACGGCAACGATGTTGGCGACCTCACGTAGCGATTCTGGGCTGGTTGCGCCTATGGACATCGCGGGCTGGGGAAAAACTTTAACGATGGGTCACATATCTGATCGGGACAGTATAGGTGTCGGTGTTCTATTGCCGATTTGTGTGTTTGGTGGCTCACAACGATGGCGTGATTTAACGGTGACAGGCTGCGGCTGCGGCTGATGCGTCGACAGGCAGGTTCGGTTTTGGGTCGTCGGTTGAAGCTGTCGGGTTGGGTCGAGCAGCTGGACCAAGCTGTGGTTCGACACAGCGAAATTCGGGGGATTTAAAACTCACGTATGCAACCACGAAATCGATTCTGGAGTGAAGAATCTCCATTAAATGGATCGCTCCACACCATTTTCGCTCATCCCCTTTCCTGATTGGTACACACCAAATTTCACAGGTAATTCCTCTGCCTTTTTAAACGCTATTGGAGGCTTCATTTCTGGGAGTGTCTATTCCAACGACAGAGAGAAAGTGAGAAAGAGAGTGAAAATGAGAAAAAGAAGTGGATGATCGTATATTCTTAGTAGGCAGTGGGAATCCCAAATTCTGTCATTGTTGTCCCTGTTAATTTCTTCAATAGAGGTAAGGAATTAGGCGTGTTGTTGCCATGTGGAGGCCCTACACCACAAGTATGGGTGTGTGAGTTTGACGTTAGCTCCTGAATGTTTGCTGTTAGATGATGTTAGTTGATTTTAGATGATAATACCTTGAGTTGTTCCCTTGGATGATCTGCTGCGAAGAATGTAAGTAGATTAACCTATTGCTCTGTATTTAAAAATGCCTTGAACTGTTAGTTGCCTGTAGTATTTCCTTGGATGCCTTAGTGTTATTATTTTCTTTGTTGTTTCCCTGTTGGTTGTTGTTTTCTGTAGGTAATATAGATTCTTTTACTATAAATTAGTCATTGACTGCTGTGATGGATGTTTAAGGTTTAAATGTGAAACATGTGGAAACATGAATGATGAATGGGTATGAAAAGTCTGGAAATGAGCTAAGAGTTTTTATGGTATTGCTAAATGTTATACTGTGATCATTTCTTTTGTTATTGCTCTGCCACTTAGTTAAATGTTCATCAATAATCGTAAAACCATTGAGCATGTTAAATAATAATCACTTGAGCACGTTAATCAAATTGGGTGGATTAAGTTTAACTAATTAATCGTTTAATCAAAGCATGTAAATTACTTAATCTGTATTTATAATTTTTCGAGCATGTAAGTCAATCAGTCATTTGACTTATCTTATTCTAGCATGTTTATTTGTTAATCAGCATAGTAATTGTAATCAATCGAGCATGCTGACTAATTAGCTAATCTAAGCATGATAATTAACTAGTCATTTAAACTTGGAGCATGATAACGAATTTGTCGAGCATGTAATTAACTTAGAATAATATTTACATGACAATTAATGAAGATATGCCATGTAACAAGTTTGTAATTAGTATGTTAATTATCACTTAGAAAATAAAAGTAGGAAGCATGTGAGTGGATTAGCTTCTTGATCGTTTCTTTACTGCTCATCTATTTTTAATTTCTGTTATTTATTGTTTACTTTCAACTGCTTTTATTTTCAATTATTGTTAAGGTATGTCATAGAATGTATGTTGTAGGGAGTAGAATGATAATGAAGACGAAAAGGGAATGAATTAAAGTGAATAAGTTAAGAGTCACATGTGAATGTATGTTTTATAAGTGCATTTGTTATTGTCTTCTTGGTACCATGAGTAGAATAAAAGCATGTAATTAACTCAATAAGCATGTTAATTAAATATTCATTTACGCCTTGAGCATGTTAATGGAGCATGTTTAATTAGCTCGTATTGGTAATAATTGGATTCAAGCATGTTTAAATCACTTAGATAATAATAGTAGGGAGTATGTAAATGGACTAGGAAGTTAATTTGATAATTTGCATAATATTTCTATATTCCATATTATTATAAATGTTCTCTATTGTACATTGTGGTTGTCTTCATTGCTATGTGCTTTCAATTCCATTATTCTTTTATATGTACTTTAAATTCAATTACTTTTATTTAATGTACATTTCAATTTCTATGAAGTCATCATGCATCACGATAGGAAAGAATGTATGATCATGCATCATGTTAATAGAACCCCTTAGGGAGTGCCACTTTGGGGTGGTACTCACACATGCATGAGTGAGGAAAATGAAATGAACGATGCTATGAACAATGATGAATTATGCAATGGGGGGTTGAAGGGCGGATGGGTAGTTCAGATCTAGCCCACATAGGTTAGAAGCCGATCAAACTATTCCATCACATACGTGTTCCTTCAACTTCCACCTCGATGTACGAGAAATGAACGAATGAATGAAACATAATGAAAAGATTGGTTTGGGGCGGACCCATTCCAAGTGGACTAAAGAGAGGCATGTCATATGCATTTTCTCGTTCCTTACTAAGCCTTTGGGCTTACAATTTACTTGTAGTGTAGGTACATTTGTGTGCACGAGAAGAACGATGAACAAAACACAAAGCAGTCGATGAAAGGTTTACACGGGCAGAGTTTGTGGTTGGTCAGGCTAAAGACGAGTAAAGTGTTTTGTAAAAGTAGCGATTTACTTAGCGTGTTTTAATTAGCGTGTTTTTATTAGAATATTTTCGCTTCTGCTATGTTTTCATAAATGATTTTCATAATGAATGTAGTGAATAGATTTTGACGCTCGGTTTTAGCACTCTGATTATGAAGGATTTTAGTTATTTTTATAAAAGTTTTAAATTTTATGCATTTTTAAAAGGTTACGAAAAACTGGGTCATCACACATTGAAACCATTCATAAAATAGGCATGGTGTGTTGAGTTGTGCTTCTTCTAGAAAAATCGAGGAGAAGAGAGAGAGAGACAGAGAGTTCCAGAGAGATATTTCTCTTATGGTGAAGGATCAGACTTGAAGAAGGTGAAGAAGAGTGACACACGAGCTAAGCAATATCGTTTTTCTTTTGTCCACAAGGACCTACATCACAGGAGTAGGATTCGTTTGATGTACACGTTGTTGGTTTACTCTCAGCAAGACTTTGTTGTCTGATATTTTCTTCTCTTATATGCATGTATCCCTATTGTTAATAATCTGTACTCTAATGAAAGTCATTTTGTGAAAATATTGTCATGTTTTGTTTGCTGCGTTGATTACCCTCTGAAGATTTTAGTATAGCAGATAGAATAGTGTTATTGCATGTTTTTCCAGTAAGTAAGATATGTTGATTTCTATATTATTCTTTAACTCTTTAAAAGAATTAATTTGGTGATAGAAATTGTAATTTCAGTGCACGTTTCTTTCATGCAATAGTTGTATTTTCATGTTGTTCTCTAATAGATAAAAGCATGATGTTGTTGGTAAATACTATCAATTCTTATTTATTATTATTCTTGTTCATTCTATGTGAAGTTAATCTTTGTTGAAGGTTCTTGTTTATGCTATTCTCTGATGGTTTAATTGAAGGAATGTTAATAACTGCAAACCAAGAATAGTAGTATATAGTAAATGGATGTATATGTTTATAGCATGATTTTAGTTGTGTCTTTAGTTTTTGTTAGTTGTTGTCGTATTATTATATGAACAGTTTCGTGTGACATTCATAGAGCTATGTTAATAGAACGTGCGTTATGCATTTCATGGGCTAATAATGTAGATAATAATGGTGTTTTTACGTGGGTTCAGAAATTTAAGAGGTTGCTCACACGTAGAAACAACTTGTTTGAGTAAGTTCGAAAACTGAAGAGGTTGCTCTTACTCAACGAGTGGTGAGTTCGAAAACTAAAAAGGTTGTTTCACCTAACGGTAAAACAGTAAATGGTAATGAACATAAATGTAGATGGATCTGTTTTTACTGGATTCGAAGACTGAAGAGGTTGCTCCAATGTAAAAACAAATCCAAGTGGTGAGTTCAGAAACTGAAGAGGTTGCACTCACCCAACTTACAATGATATATGAAACTAAAGCATGTAGAATTGTCATAGAGTTAAGGTTGCATTACATTGTATTCCTGACTGGGCAATAGGCTCATTATTCTTCCTATGATGTAGGTATGAATGGTGAACCGGTTGAAGTAAATGTTGAAGGAGCATCATGTGATGCGAGCTTATGTTACTATGCGCAAGACGACCTCGAGGGTTATTGCTCTATTAAATAAAGTTGTTTTTAAATACATAAGATATTGCCATGGATTTTCAGTATTTTATTATGTTATTACTGTAAGATGATTTAATGTTTTATTTTGCGTAACGTACTCTGATTTATTTCAATAAAATATGTTTTAAATGAGATTTTAAAATGTTCAAAATTTTACAAAAAAAAAAAATTCTATAAACGGAAATGGGATGTTACAGGTTTCCTATTTTTAGGCTCTCCCCTTGTGGCATTATCAAAACCAAATCAAGCAATGATATTTTTCAAACAGATATTTTTCAACACACAAATATTTCAAACAGGTAGATATTATCCAAACATATATTTTGTCAACAAGTATTCAAACAATTAACTATGCAAATAAACAAATAATATCTCTACACATCAACTAAACTACGTTAGCACCACCTTCTTGCGAGAGTTCCTCCATACATCAGTGATTCCGAAGGACAACTTGAAGTCCACGTATACATTAGAACTTTGGGTGTACAAGAGAGCCTTATCCAGTAGATTTTTGTGAGAGTGGAAGCCTCTCATCTGATAATTTCGGAGCAGCCCTAAACCTCCACTAGTACATCGAAATATGTCGTATGGGCTGAAATAGAATGGGAAAAATCAACACATAAGGGAAAATCAACATGAATCTACACAAGTGAAAAGATATACCTTGCTTTGTCTGTTGGCACTACGATAAATGCAATTGCTTCTAGCAACAATATCTTGTAAGAGTAGTGAGTGTGCAGGTCAATGGATGACAAAAAACATGGTTGTTTTGGGTGTGACTGAAATGTAAACCACGCATTAGCACTGTTCAAATATGAAATACAACAAGTAAAAGTGAGAAGTTTACTTAAGTGAATCCACCTTATTGTAATAAGCGATTTTTCCATTTGAACGTTGAAGTATTCTTCTTCGTCCAACGTATTACACTACATACAAAGAATGCAACGCAAAGATGAGTACTAAAATAAAATCTTCTAAACAACTTAATGCAACATACCATAATTCTCACCGTCTCTGATGTCACTTCTTGCTTCGGGAAGATGAGATCAGTGATGTGATACTCACCCTAAAATTGAAAATGAAAACAGAAGGCGAAATATCCTAAGTATCTTGTCCAAAACACTTAATGCCAAAAAATGAAATAGTCTACCATAATCCCTGCAAGAATTGCTCATGTCTCTAGTTTTTTTTTTGGTATTTGCACGAACCAATTTTGTGAAAATATCCATCAGTTCACCTAGCTACAATGAACATTTTTAAATTGTCAAACTAATAAGGCATGAATAATTGCAGACATGTAGATAACCAAATCAAAGACGTATCATGCACATAGTTTTAAGTGGTGGAGGCTTTTTTCCACCTGATGTGTTTGTTGATAGAGGAATGGAAGCCACTATCTCCTACACTTTGGCAAGCACAACATGAAGATAAGGTTGGTGTTTGAGGGCAATAGTATTGCAAATTTGAGACACGTTATTACGTTGCATAAAAATAAAGTAAATAATGAACTTTACGTATAAACTAAAAAACTGACAAGCATTTTGTGCATTCGGTTACTGAAGAGGTTGTTGGAGAGGATACTAGAGAGGCTGTTGGAGAGGATGTGGGAGGGACTACTCATTGCTCTGTTCTTTGCAATTCGGCTAACAACTCATGATGATGCTCCTCTACTCGGTCCTCCATTGTGTGAATTTTGTGCTGCCCCATTTGATGGCGCTCTTGTATCCTTAGAAGTCAGTCCTCCATCCTTCGAACTCTATTCAACACCATTTGATGCCACTCCTCTGCTTGCTCCTCCATTCTTTGCATCCAACTAAAAATCTCCTCAGACATCGACATAAAGTGAGATAACTGAGTACGGGGTGGAGACATCGGCTGCGGTGTATCATCCTTCATGTACTGTAGTGAAGATGATGGAGGTTATCCCTCTAAGGGGGATGGAGGTTGTACAATTGAGGGGGCTAAAGGGTGTATGGCTAAGGGGGATTGAGGCTGGGAAACTTTTGGTTGAGTCTTTGGGGAGGGCTTAGATGGAGTCTTGCATACCTATTTCCCTCCGACTTTGGAGATCCTCATTCGATCTAGTTTCAATTTGTTGTAGACGTCAGCGGCCTTCTTTTAGATTCTCGGCTTCTCATCCGAGACTGGTACCCCATTATGCTTAACAATCCTCTGAATGAGCTAATTAAAGAGCAGACTCTTGGTCGGGTTGTCGAGGACCTTGTACATGTCTCAAAATCACATAGCCAATGTTCAATTTTTTTCGGTTGAACACCTTCTCTAGCATATAGAGATCCAAGCAGCTAACATGATCTCGATGTCAATCTCGAGGCAAAATAGTGTGTGTCATGATAGTGTGGATCACTCGAGCTTTGACATTCAAGTCATTGGACTTTGGCTTCTTGAATGCTGCAATCTCGGGATCACGGTGCAACTGTCTAAGAACTGCCAGACCGTCTCTTTGTCTAATAAAATCTGGCTCCCTAGACACGTGGTAATATTTCTATCTTGGTCATTCCCTGAAACATCGCAGGAGAACATTAACTCCCATCCAAACATGTAAGTCCATACCTTTAATGGTTGGGTGGACAGTTCCAAATTGGCATAAATTAGATTTACAATCCATATTCTTCAATTTCTAATTCAACCAACTAATCAAAGTCTACTCTTCTAGATACAATAATTGAACGATGTTTAATATCAACTTCATACCTATCGTTTGTTGCCGCAATCTTGAAGATAGGGGAGTGGAACCTCTCTGTAATAGGTTCAAAATAGACCAATTGAGCTCTTGGTCATCGTTGAGGTTGAGGTTGAGGTTGAGGTTGAGGTTTGTGCTTCAGCCTCGGCATGTGTAATAGGTTCAATCGCAGAATGTGCTTTTGTAATACCCCAATTTTCATAAACAGAATTATTTAAGGATAATCGAGATTTATTTGATAAGAAAATTGATTGAGGGAAATATTTGGATAATCATCAAGGATTTATTTAAAGAGAAATTAATTGGGGTATAATTGGATTATTCGGAGAAATTATATTATGGAATATATTATCATGAAAATAAGTTTAGAAAAATAATTGTTGGAAGATAATTATATAAATTATTGGATAATTGTTTTGGAAGTCGAATTGAAGAATTTTAATTAGACCGATAATTATCATCATGAAATATTCGGAAAAAAGAAAATTGGGAATTGAGATGATTAATTATTTAAAAGAAAGAAAAATGATGAATTAATTTGGTTAATTATTAAGTGGAGATTAATTATTAAATTAAGTTTTATTTTAATTTAATTGAAGAAATTAAAAGAAATGAGAATAGAAGAAAGAGGGGGGGGGGGGGGGGTGAGGAGAGGAAACGAGAGAGAGGCCGAGAGGCGACGATGAGAGCCGAGAGAGAAGAGATCGATCGGAAGAGGGAGACGACGGACGTTGCGACTCCGGGCTCAGGTGCGCGTTGTCCGGCTCATGGCGGCGACGGAGGGCTGCAGGAGGCGAGCAAACAGCGAGCTAGGACTCGGTGTTCCGCGGCATTGGAGTGGAAATTAGAGCTACGAAATCGCCGGTGGAGGTAAGTCAATGCTCTACGTTTGATGTTCACCTTCTTGGCTTCCAATTTTGGTTGATTTGGCGTCGGTGGAGAGGTGAATCGGTGATGGCAGTGGCGTGAATGGCGTCGGGGCTGGGCTTCGGGTCTGGGTCCGGGTTCGAGTCGGATCCTCTAATGAACCGGCTTCTCCTTCTCCCAAAAGGATTGCGGCTTCCATGTGGAAGTTGCTGGTTGGACCAACACTCCTTGAATATATATATATATATATGAAGGGCTTGAGGGGAGCTCTCAGGTGGATGAGAATTGGTGGCCGAGTGTGCTCTGGAATTGTGAAATCAGACCGTGAGGTGAAGGGAGAAAAGATGGAGCTGCTGGACTGCTACAAGTCTTCCCTGTTTTCTGGTGATGGCCGAGAGGGATGGCTGAAGTGTGGAGTTACCCTCGGGTGTTGGTGAGATTCTGTCATTTTAGTTGTTGTCTGTAATGTTTGATTTTCGGTTTTGTACATATTTTCTATTGTTGGATGACAAGCTGCAATTGGTTGGATTCAGTGAATTAATTTTATCTTCTGTTATTTTTGGAATGTCAACATATTAGGATTGGTTTTGAAATTAAGGAATGAGTATTATGCTGTTTGGATTCAGAATGTTAATTAGTAGTGATGCATAACTGTTGGAATTGATTGTTGTGGTCTAAAAGGGGGAGTTGTGCTGTATTCAAGGGTTGTTCTGTGTGCCCTTTTAGTGTACGCAGGATGATTTTGTTTGGGTGATAACCTGTTGGACTTGATTTACATGCATGGATTTGTTGATTTAGTTTAGTTATTACTCCATTATGGGTTAGTGGTTAGGATATTGACATTGAAGGAAAAGAAATACATTTGTTCTGGAAAAGATTGTGGTTCTGTGAAGTAAAGGTGTTATGTGCATTTGGAATGATATGCTCTATGGTTTCGGATTCGAGTCATTGATCGGATTAATGAATAGTATGGAAATTGGATAAGTATAGTTTTACGTCTCAATTCGGATATTGTTATTGAGCTTTGATTTATGGGCCTATAATTCATGGATGTGATTACGTTGGTTTTCGATATATGTTAAGCTTAATTTATAAACGTTATCAATTGTGATTAATTAATTAGTCTGAGTTGTAATTAATGAAGCGTGTTCATTTAAGAGAATCTAGTGAACGACGTATATGGATTAAGGGTAGAAAAAGATTAATAGTTAAATGATTAGAGTAATAATTAAATGTTGTTGAATTATGAAGGTACTAAAGAAGGAAGAAAAAGATAACGAATAAGCGTTGAACGCTTTAAACGATCGAGGTAAGTGATACGCATGTGCTTTGGTCCTTAGGGCCCTACATCGCAAGAATAGGATATGCATGTTTCGTTGTTTACAGTATTTAATGGCATGTTTCGGTGTTTACAATTTTAAATAGCACGTTTCGTTGTTTATAGTTTTAAATAGCACATTTCATTGTTTACAGTTTTTATAAGCATGTTCTATGAATTGTATGTTTGTTGCGCTATTAAATCTCTGTAGTAGAAAATGTATACATTCACGAGCATCAGCATCATAGTTTTGAAAAGCTATGAAAATGATTTCCATACATACTTTTGAAAAGAAAACAAAGAAAGAAACAAAACAATCACAAAATGACAAGAAGGAAACAAAGAAGAAACGAGACGGTTGTGAAACGTAAAGAAATGAACGTAAATGGGTGTGGCGAGATGTGAGGTTGGGTTAGCCGCCCCTCCTCATCAAGTTTAGACATCTCTAACACTTTTAAGATAAAGATAAACATAAACGAGGTCATCTGGGAATGTGAGGTTGAGTTAGTCGCTCCTCCTCATCAAGTTTAGACATCTCCAACGCCTTTCAAGATTAAGACACAACAAACATAAACAGGGTCGTCTGGAAATGTGAGGTTGAGTTGACTACTCCTCCACGTCAAGTTTAGACATTTCCAACGCCTTTCAAGATTAAGACAACAATAAACATAAATGGGGTCATTTGAGAATGTGAGGTTCAGTAGGCTGCTCCTCCTCGTCAAGTTTAGACATTTCCAATGCCTTTCAAGATAAAGTAAAGATAAAGATAAAGATCAAAATAAACGGGGTCGTCTGGGGATGTGAGATTCACCTCGTGAAGTTTAGACATCTTCAACGCCTTTCAAGATAAAGTAAAGTAACAATCAAATAAAGAAAGGAACAGTAAATTAAAGTCAAGATAAAACAAAGTTAAGATCAAGAAAACGGTAAAAGAAAATAAAAGAAAGAAAGAAGAGAAACAGAAACAAAAAACAAAAAGAGATTTAAAAATTGCATGACATGTGCATCATACCTTTATTTATATCACTTACTGAGCATTAGGCTCATTAGTTAAGTCTTGCGATGTAGGTACACGCACAAGTGAATAGACTAACAGGCAGTCAATGAAGGATTTGCACGAGTGGATCTTGTGGCTGGTTAGGCTAAAGAGATTTAAAGAAAGATGGTTTGTAAAAGAATTAAATGGAAATGATTGTGAATATTTTGTAAATTAATTAATATTCTTTAATGTTTTATTTTAATTACGCTGCGTTTCATAAAAATGATTTCTATTACTTTTGCTAAAATTGATAAATGTTTTAAGTAAAGAGTTTTAATGATCGGGTTTTATAAAAGGAAAATACTATGATGTTTTTATAAAAAAGAAAAGTTTTAAATTTACATGATTTTCAAAGTAAATAAAACCGGGTCATTATAGCTTTAACTTCAACCCGGCTAGTGCATTGCGTTGAAACTGAGCGCGCATGAAATCAGTTGCAAGTCGTCTAGGTTCACGAGCCAAGTCTGTTTCTAGATGAGGTTGAGGTTGAGACGGAGCAGCTTTACACTTGAGAGTCAATTTTGTCGTTCTAGAATCCATTGGAATGGTTGAAATAGTGAGGAAATCGCTTTGAGAGCACGAAATTTTGAGGTTCACTGAGGAAATCGCTAAGCTCACTAGAGTGCAGAATATCAATTATATATACTAGGGCAACAAAAGAAAGAATGATGCATGACGTTCCATCTAGGAACAATATCTTTCCATGGCGGAAAGATATTATTCCGCGGTGGAAAGTATGTCATTCCGCACAGAACGTTAGTGCTACAACCTGTATATTTAGTAGTGACATTTCGCGGATGAATGTGTAGTGTTTTGTCGTGGAACGAAATTTAAATATTTAACGACAAACGTGACACCGATGTTTGAGGCGTTTATTTCTCATAGTTCAGTGGTTAAGTTATGAACAAAAATATTTTAGTGATTAACTTGTATTGAATATAAAGTATGGTGGTTGATTTGTTAATTTTTCTATTTTAAAAATTAAATTGAGGCAACCAACATTTGAGCGGATATAGGTTAGGGCCATTGGAGCCCATAGCGGTTGGGCTCACCTACAAGGTGCAAGCGCACATTAGCAACCACCATCTCTCCTGTCCTCTCCCCCATTGTTTCTGTCAGTTAAGATATCTCGTTCTTCATTACCCGTGCGTTCTTTGCTTCCTGCAAAATCTTTTTTTTTTTTTCCCTTCGAGGAGTTTTGAGAAATGAGTCCTTCATGAGAAATTATTATCTATTGTTCATGAAGACTTCGAGAATTTATCTCTTACAGTTCAGCAAATTTTTCTCTTCAAGGTAAGACATGAAAAATGTGAGCGCTGCGATTGAATTTGAGCTTTCAGATTAGGGATTCAGTCGTGCTGTCTCGTTTTTTTCACTGTGAATGTTTAAATTCATGAATTTATGGATTTATTGGAGTATGGATCTTAATGTAGTAAAGCTGATTCTGAAAAAACAGAAACATTAGTGATTAAAGTAGATGTCTATGTGATTTAGGAAACTATAATTTATCATGGTTTTCAGATTTTATCAATTTGATTGAAGAAAGAGAAAAGATAACTGCTGACTATATATTTACTCGCGGATTCCATTTTCTCCTTGATAGAAGTTCAATGAGCTCGAGCTTTCAATTCTGGGAAAAAGAAGAGATTTTTCGTTCGGAGTGCAGAAAAGAAATACATTTTCGTTGTCCGTTGGTTCTGATTTTCAGGAAAAGGAGCTTTTGGTGATCTGTAACTTGATCTTTACTTTTTTCGTGAACTTGAAATCCCATGATGCGACAGGAAATATCTTGTCTAGTAAAAAAATGAAGTCCTCCTGCTGGTTATAATAAAGAGAGAATCTGATAGCTTCAAGAATTAATCTTCCCTACTGAGTTTGGGTTTAATGGGTGACGCTGAAGATAATGCAAGGTACTCTCCTAATCCTTATGATGTCAATCACCAGCAAGTTTATGGTTCCTTACCTCGACAAAAGTTTCTCGCTACAAATGGTTCAGATTCTCATCTAGTCATTAATCAACACATTGATGAGGATGTTGATGATGATGAATTGAGAGATGCAGAAAACAATTTTGCTTCCACTGGTGAAGACGGTCATGAGGACCAGGACGAGGATGGTGATGATAAAGATGATGACGATGACTACAAGATGATGATGGCAAGGATAATGATATGATTAATGGTAACAATGATGAGAAGGTTGTAAAAAATGGTAAGAGGGTGAATCAACTGGAAAGGAAACACCCTAAGAAGAGGCCGCTGAGTAGTTTGGTTTTGAGTTATGAATTTGCTCCTCGTGTGTTAGCCCCAAAACAGTCTTTAGATTGGACAGAGCATGAAACATTTCCTCTTCCAGAAGCTTGGGGTGATCGGTTTCTTCAACGCAGTAGGAAAAGCCTTCGATCTGAGGAATGGCAAGAAGTTGCAGAGAAGGTTTCAAAGGTCTCTCAACTGGATAGGACAGACACGCAGTGTCGAAATCGCTTGGATACATTGAAAAAGAAGTATTAGAAGGAAAAAGGTAAGTTAGAGAGAATGGGTAGTTCTACTGGACCATGGGTCTACTTCAAGAAGATGGATTTCTTGTTGCCCTCTGTCGTCATGCATACTTCATTTATATTCAAGCCATTGCTCACGGAGCACAAAACTAAGCAGAAGAAGAAGAAGAAAGACATGTCTAATAAGGATCTGTACATGCGACAACATATCAAGATGTGTCTCCTCACTGATAACTTCACCGTAAGAAACATCACATTGGATGCGTGCATAACGTTGATACTATGCTCTACGAGCCACGCTCCATCCAGGTTTCCATTACAGTTTCAATAATTTCAATCCCGACAGCAGGAAAAGTCTATTGCCAATTCTCCATTTTTGTCTACATTCAGGGCATTAGTTTCAAATGCAACGGCTCAAACTTTTGTCAATCAGGCCAATTAGATCCTTTTTCATTATTGATCGACTAAATCTAAATCACTAAAACCAGAATTAATACCTTATATTTAAAAACAACAAGAGAATCAATCCTTCAGCCCCAGTCGCATGCAGGCTGGGCAGCTTCTTTTTGTCATGCAGTCGCCACTGAAGTAAAATGCTGGGGTTCCCCCATTATTTCTCTGCCCAACAAAGCTAAACGCGGTTGCCCACTAAGAGTAGTTCCATTCCAAACCTGCATGAACATCAATGGTTATAGGAAGACGAAGATCAAGTTTCAGCCACAGAAGATCGCACAAGTTATCAATAACCATTTTGAGTTATAATGAATTCGCCTAGGATGCTTCCTTTTGCCATTCAACAGACCGGACTTGGAATGTGCATTAAATCAATTATATCACCTCAGTAATAACCCCATACCAACATAAGATAATTTACTTCGCATCAAATCCGTTCAGCAAATATTAGCAGAACATTGATCTTCATCAACTTTACCAACTGCCTCGAGTATTGACGAGTACGTGATAAGATTGTATTCAAAACCTTTTAAATTCATCTCTTTCATTAGTCTTGCGGCCTCTTCAAACAACCCAGCTCGGCTGAGACAACTTAGAACAGTGTTGTAAGAAACTGAATCAGGTTGAGTTTTAGAATGTTTCATTTTTCCAAACATTTCCATTGCTCGCTTGGGGCCACCTGTCCTTGCCAAGCCATTAAGTATAATATTGTGCGAGTTGATGTCTGGTAGGCAACCATTTTCTTCCATATTTCTGAGCAAGGAATGGGCTTCATCTACCATGCCAGCTCTTACCATCCCTGACATAAGTGCATTATAAGCATAAACATCTGGGCGGCACCCAAGTTTCTTCATCTCATCAAAAAGATCCACAGCTTCAATTAGGCGACCACATTTTCCAAAATGCTTGATCATCACAGCATAAACCCGAGCACTGGAGCATCCACAATTTTCTTTCAACTCCTTAAATAATTCATTAGCAGCTTCATAACGTTTTGCTTTCCCAAGGCAGTTGATCAGACTGCAATAGGCAGCTGGACATGGAGAAAAACCCTTTTCGTCCATCTCTTCGAGAAGTAGCAATGCCTTCTCAACTCTATTGGTTTTGCAAAAGCCATCAATGAGAATAGAATAAGTGAATGAGCTTGGAGTGAGACCAGTTGCCTTCATCTTCTCGAACCACAAAGAAGCCTCAGAAGCTGGAGCTTTGCATTCAAATAAAGCTTTAATAACAGTATTATATGTCACAACATTCGGAACACACTTGAAAGTCTCCATTTTATCAAAAAGCTTGAGAGAATCTTCCAAACGACCCGCCTTGCCAAAGATATTGATTAAATTATTTAGCAGCACAACATCAGGCAAGCAATCTTTTTTTAGCATATTTATGAACATACTATATGCATCATCAACCCTCCCGATTTTCCCCAGCCCCTTTATTAATTCTGTATAAGTAAAGACAGTTGGAGTACAACCCCTCTCTTTCATTTCCTCGACTAATCTCATGGCTGTCTCACACTGGTTTAACCTAAAATAAATTCCAATTAGAGTGGTGTATATCTTTGCATTAGGTTGTAAGCCATTCTCCTTCATCTCTTCGTACAATCTGATGGCAGAATCATAGCGCTCGAGTTTTCCATAGGACGATATGAGTGCACTGTATGTTACCGTGTCTGGTACACAATTCCCTTCTTCGCACATATCACTATAGAGCTCGTGAATCTTTTCATGGTATCCTTCTCGCAAAAGCATCAAGACCATGGAGTTGTAAGTGCCTGCTGTTGGTTTGCATTTATGATCTTTAATCTGGTAGAAGACAGATAAAGCCTTATTTACCATCTTACTCCTGCACAAGATTGTCACAATTTCAGATAATTCAGATGGTGCTATCGTACAAGTACTCCAAACCATGTCCTGGATTGTCTTCCACATTTCACCTACCAGACGGGCTTCCTCCAAGCAGCCAATCAAAGCCATGAATGTAGTAGAATCATGCTTGAAATTCCTTCTCTTTCCAGCCCACTTGAAGAACTGGATCTTTACATTGACCTCTAGGTCAATATTCAGAACATCACGAACTAACCGATGATCAACTTTCAGCTTTAGGACTTCTAATGCCTTCTCAGCATCAGGACCCCACTTAAATATTTTCAAAATCCTTATAAACCTCTCATCCAATGTCCTAACTGAAGTGCTCTTCTGTAACGTCTTCCTACTCGTGAGAAACTTGTGTTCTTCATCATTAAGATGAGGCAAACTAAACATTCGGACTATCTCATTTTCTGCAGAGTTCGAAAGAGAAACATCAGTTAAAAAAACATTGAGTTAACAAATATACCAACTTACTTTCAAAGGAAGAAATCAAACACAAAAACCATATGTGAAACAAGTTCCATTGAAATTCCCCAATTTCAGCATTTGATGTACTACACTAAAGCATAATTCCACGGCACTTACCCGTTTGTTTAATTCTATTACAGAGTAGTGGCAGAGTCGATATTTGCCGTTTGGAAGCAATTGACATCCACCACATACTTGACCGAAGTATAACAACGTTGACAAGGTCCAATGATTGATGGAAGCCAAGATCATGAAATTGTGACCAAAATAATTTTCTGAAAGGAACAACCAATTTGCATATACATTTCAAACATAGAAGAGCACCTACAACATATACAGAAATAAAACCCCAGTCAGATACCATCCTAAAAGAGAAGGCGAGAAAGGTGGAAGAATAAGCTTCCTGGAAATATCACAGACAATGTTGAACAGACAAAGATTTAGTGAAAATGGTGGAAGTGATTCCGCTCAAAGTTCAAATCCCTTGAGAACAAAAAAAAATTATTGGGTATTGCCCAGATTTAGTGCACACTAACAGTAGCAATTCTTGCAGCGATTACTGTGCAATTGATCAGCGATTACATTCCACAGTTTAGAAAAACAAACCCAATAACACTTACAATGAAATTGGTGTCAATCTGCAGAGGTTTATAATTCATTCATTCATCTTCTCCTTTCTCTACTAAGTCTTCCTCCTCGCTCTCAACCACTGCACATAAGATGATGAAGAACTTAGCACTATTATGGAGTGGATTATCAAGTATGAGCACAAGAAGGACCCATTGCATGTACCCCAATGTCTCCCAACAATTTACAATTTGCAACAGAAATAAAATTGTATTTTGAAAGATAAAAATTTTACTTCCATAAATTTCTATTGCTTGACGAAAGCTTTATCTGATTCTTCTGCATCCTTTTTCTCGTCGTCCCACCATACAATAGCCTCCTCTTGGGTGATTTCTAGGTCGTACAAATGGCACAAAGAATCTATGAAAAATATGGAGCATCAGCTATGATCATCAATGAGCATCAGCATAAATTATTATAAGACTAAGAGGAACAAGCAAGTGCCGACCCGACTATCCTTGGTGGCTCTGTGACTGCGCAATGACTAAAGGCGACTGGCGACTGTTGTTCGAACTCGGAGGCCACTGGTGAACTGAGAGGATCGGGACTGATCGTTCGGGTAGCTGTGATAAAGAGGCGAGAGGAGAGAGGCGAGTGGCGACTGCGACTGGCGATAGTGACCGGCGAACACCCGTGGAGACGAGAGGCAAATGGCGATTGTGTTATATGCGACACCGTTTGACCTTTTTTTGTTTTGCTCACGTGGCAGGAGTTAGGGCTGAAGACTATTTAGCTAAAGAAATAGAGGGAAGGTGAGGTATGACTATTCCCAGATTCTCCTTCTCTGTGATTTCCCATTCGTCTTTAGCTTAACCCTCCCTCCGTCTCTATTTCTCCTTTGGGATTTCTATCATTTCGTTCTTTAATTTTTACTAGCTGTGTATTACTTCCAAAGTTGAGTGAATGAAGGTGAGATTGTGAGAGACGAGAGTGGAGTTTCGAGGAGATGGGTAGTCGAGCAATCAGAGGACTTGTAATACTCTGATAATATTTTTTCGTTTATTTAATGTAATGAATTTTGGAATAAATAATATGTTATGTTACGGGGCGGTATGTTGATTAATGTCGTGTAAATATGGAGAAATATTATGGAGTGATTAAAGTATAAAGTTTTGAAGAAAAATGGTGCATATGAGTTTTCAAACGCACTGCGGTTGACGCGTGGTTTGGTTTGAGTCCGAAAAGTGTTACGGATCTCCCCTTGCGTTTTGGGTCGATGCTAGGTCAGATGTTCGCGTCCAAAAATGCACCTCTATTGCAATATGAGTTTTTGGTCGAACCACGGTCGAGTGCGGTCGAGGTGCGGTCTAGGAGAATTTGAATTTGTCCAATTTCGTCGACCGATATTTCGGTCAAGATCTTCATCGAAAACGCAATTATGAAGGAAAATGTAGAATTCGGTCGACATGCAGTCGAGGCTTGGACGCCTTCCCTCAACTGAAATCGCATTATTCCGCGAAAAAGCTATTTTAAATACATTGGTGTTTTGTCATTTACGAGTTAAAATCTTACTCCCTCGACAAACCAGCGACTCTCCCACGTCTGGGCGCCTCCTCCATCCTGATTGGTGACCGATCACCACTCCTCTAGGTAAGATCTTCACGCTATTAAGGCTATCCAGCTAAGGCACTCCCTGTGTTCCATTTTCTCTGTGCATGGGTGTGGTCTCTGGAGTGTGTGAACGTTGAGGAAGAACCGAGAGAAGTGTGTGGGTGTTCGTTGAAGTCTTACGTTGTGCGTTTGGATGAGGGATTGTGAGTGGAGGTATGCGATTTGGGTTGGACAACTAGCTGGTGCATTTTCTTCTAGTATAGAAACTCTTCAACGGTTGACAATTTGAGGTAAGGAATGAGTTGAGTCTGGCCAGTGGAGGCCCTACTTGTAACACCCCGACTTTTAAGTTGGGTAATTATCATGGTATTACCAAGGACATTCTAGAGTGTTAAGTCTATGGGTATTTCTGTTACGTTTTCCTCGTGTACGTGATGCAATTAAAGGATGGGGTAGATAAGACTTTACGTTGCGTGTTTATATGTATTAGTTATGACATATATTTATGGAAAAAATATTACGGGATGGGAGTTACGAGAGAAAATGTAAAGGAAACGGAATTTTTGGTCTTTTCGGACAACTTCGAATGATTTCGGACGACAGTGAGCGCGGCGGACGTTGTAAGTGTGAATCGGTCCAAATTCTGGACGAATTCGGACGACTCCGAACGATTTCAGACGAGGCGGACGCAGGCGGACGTTGTGCGTTTGAATCTGTTTGACTTCTTGATGAATTCAGACGACTCTGAACGATTTCGAGCGAGGCTGTAACGCCCCAAATTATATTATCCCCAATTTTGAAAACCCTAAAATTTTTCCCAAATCGATTTACAAAATTAGGTTTAATTTGGTTGTTATAAATCCTAATTTATAAAATTAGTTAATGAAATAGTTATTTATGGCGGAAATATTTAATTAAACAACATAATAGTTTAAAACCATTTATTAGAGTTAATCCTAATATTCAAAATCCCATAAAGCATTTAATTAAAACTTTATTAAATCAAACGTAGTTCATTGAAAAACCAAATACAAACTTATTCAAATAAAACTAAAACATTAAATAAAGTTCTTCTCAAAATATGAAAATTTTAATAAAATTCATTCTGCTGACCCATCATTGACATATTCGATATTTCCCTCTGTATGCTCTTCTACTTCGGGAAAATCCTCGATCAGTCCAAGTTCCTCATCTGTTAAAAATTCACCTACATCACAAAACTAAAACGTGAGATAAACTCAGTAAGTGGAAACACGTGCATAAATGTTTAATCTCATGCATTACCAAGTTTTTAAGTTTGAAAGTTACATACTGGTTGGAATTCATTTTCCAGCCCTACCAAGTTTCAAGCTTTCATTAGCTATCACAAGGTTTCATGCGTTCAGGCTTTCATTAGCCATCTCAAAAATAACTACCAAGTTTCAAGCTTTCATTAGCTATCACAAGGTTTCATGCGTTCAAGCTTTCATTAGCCATCTCAGTTTCCGTCAATTCCATCAATTTCATGCACATACAAAATGACCTATAATTTTTATCTTGGTTATACCATGTGTCAATATCTAATCGTGCGTGACAGGATAGAACTATATAACTCTAATAACAAAATAACAACTTTAATAACGAAATAATTATAACGAAAATATTATATGCCTTGTGATGTAGGGCCTATGGCCAAAACGACGTAAGTGTACCACTTACCTGGATTCCGAGAGAGTTAGGACGTTAGGATGATTTAAGTGTTGAACGAACGTTGAAAATCGTCGAATACCTTCCAAAATAATATATCTATTAAATTTCCAAAAATAACGATATTAATCCTTGAAAGAGATTTGGGCAGAATATCGTTACCGTCTAAGGCCTTAAATGAGTCGAAGACGAATTCGGGTCAGATCGGGTCGAAACTAGATTGGTTCGGGTCGGGCTGAAACTGGGTCGGTTCGGTTCGGGTCAGATCAAGCTGGATCATTTCGGGTCGGGTTGAGTCACTTGAACTGGACCGGTTCGAGCAGACTTCATTAAACACCCGAGTCTTCTTCTCCTTCTTCCTCCTTCGTCCTTCGTCTTCCTCAAACAGAGAGTCCTTCTCTGTTCAGTGCCGAGAGCTTCTCTTGCCGTCGAGTGTTCGTCGTCGCCAGTTGTTGAGGGAGGAGATCGTCGCGAAAGGGAAGTTCGGCTGGAAAGGAGCTTCTTTGGGAAGGATTCTTCGAGGCCAGAGGTGAGTTTTCTTTGAGAGTTCGAGATTTCTCTTTGAATTGGTGTGATTTCCTCCCTCGGTGAGACCCTCTATTTATAGGGGAGTCTCGCCATTATTTCCATTGAAGCAATGCTTCGAACCTGCCCTTCAAAGGGTCCAGATTCAGCGTCGGGGAAGGAAACTCTTCCTAGTTTCCTTGTAGCTCCTCACCCCGCGTGGTATGTTTGGAAAAGAATTAATTCTAAGGTTGAAACCGCGTAGCTGAAATGGAAATTAATTCCATTAGGATTCTGGTTAAGCTGGTTTAGGGGATTCGTTATTGAAATTGATTTTTTTTTTTTTGAAAAGTTTCCTAATTGATTGTTAATCCCGCGTATCATAATTGGAAACGAAATCAATTAGGGTTTTGAATTTGAAATTATGCTGCAAATTGGGGAAATTTTCATTGATACGTTACAGAGGCGGACGCATGCAGACGTTGTGTGTTTTAATCTTTTCGAATTCTGGACGAATTCAGATGATGCAGACGACATCTCGGACGTCATTTTTGCATCCGAATTCTGAATTCGGATGGTACGGGCAGAATTCGAACGCATCCCCTTGTCTGAATCTTAGCAGATCAGTGACAAAATTAATTTAAAATCAGAATGAAAACAACCCTTAGCCAATTAAAACACGGCTCCCCGATAAGAAACCGCCCCAGACCCACGCGGAACTGACCACCCCTGCCCAGCCGACCACCCCTCTGTCCCTAGGAGTACTCTGGTCTCCCTCCTAGGTAAGACTTAACCCCTTCCTTCTCCTATTTCTGTTGAGTTTCCTGTAGGAGAAGAGAGGTCCGAGAGAGAGAGAGAGAGAGAGAGAGAGAGAGAGAGAGAGAGTTATGAAGGAGTGGGAAGTTGAGGGTTATTTGGGTTAGCCATTGAGAGTAGTGAGTGAGGAACTTCTGCTG
Source organism: Begonia loranthoides (assembly GCA_022433065.1). Classification (NCBI taxonomy): domain Eukaryota; kingdom Viridiplantae; phylum Streptophyta; class Magnoliopsida; order Cucurbitales; family Begoniaceae; genus Begonia; species Begonia loranthoides. The sequence continues at coordinate 13,750,552 of CM039477.1, read as the reverse complement.
GGTGAGCTGAATGTGTGAGCTGCTGAAGCTGGAAGCTGAAGCTGCTGTCATCCGTGAAGATTGGAGAGCCGTCCCTATTCAGTTCATCAAATTGGTAAGGAAAATGGGGTGTCTTGGCCATTTGGAGGCCCTACACCACAAGTATGTGTGCGTGAATATTATGTTAGTTCTCAGTAATGCTTAATGTTAGTTGTTGTTAATTGATAGTCCTTGGATTAGTTACTGCTGTTATGCCCGTTGCTGTAGATACTTCCTAGTTTATAGTTTCCTTGCTATTGGTATTTCCTTTGTTGATAGTGTGGATTGTTAGTGTCCTGTGAATTTTGTTAGCTCCATGATATTTTTTAAGGATCAGCTCTATTTACTTGGTTATTATGTGACTCAAATGCCTTGCTTAGATAAAGATAAATGCTAATGTTCAAAGGTGACAAGGAATGGTTAACAAGTGAAATAATGAATGCTTACTGTCTCTTTACTTGTTGTTTAATTAAAGGCCTTTATTGTGATTTCTTTATGCTTATATTACTTTGGTGCAAGTTGTTTTGCGGACTAATGCCTTGTATAAATATCGTAGTGATAAACTAAGATATCCAAATAAGTTAAACATATTAAATTGAGCATGTTAAATTACTTAACTAACTAGATTATGAGTTAACTTAACCAATTCAACTTAAGCATGCTAAACAACTTAACAAGAGTAATTCAATTTAGAGTTGAGCATATTTAATTAACTAGTTAGACTTGAGTACGTTTAGCTAACTAATTCGAGCATACTAATTCTAATTTCAATCATAACTTAAGCGTGTCAATATAAGTATGATAATTAACTGAGCATGTAAATCGGCTAATAAATAACTAGCATAACAATTGTAATCTCCTTTGAGCATGTTAATCAAACTCAGCATGTCAACTAACTATCTTGCCTGTTTATCTAATTAGCGATGGTTAATTAGAAGATGTTAATTCCTGAGCATGTAAATTGACTAATAGGTAACTACTAGTACGTTTAATTTATTTAATTAGCATATTAAATTGATTAACTAGCATGATTAATTAGCATGTATAAATTAATTAGCAGCATGTTAATTAATTAAGTTGTTTGACTAATCAATTAAATTACTAATCAATCCATGCATATTAATTAACTATTACTTGTGAAATATACAAACATGTTAATTAAGTATTAATGTCGAGCATGTAACCTTATCTAGGGTAACTCACTAGGACGGTAATGGTAATCTTTTTTGAGCATGCTAAGTAATTAGGATAAAAGCATGTAATTAACTCTTGAGCATGTTAACTGAATTATGCTTTACTTTCAGATGTATGACGCTTGCCAATTTTGTTATATTTCCTTTATTATTGTGATCTCCATATCCAAGCATGCCTTCTTTCATATGCTTTACTTTATTGAATGCTCCATGGCTATTATTTATCATTGTGTGCACTAATTGGCTTTGGCTGTTTCTTTCATTATATGCTTTACCTTCTTTTGTATCCACTTTCAATTATAGTTTGCTCTCTACTACAGTTACTTTTATTTCAATGCGCACTCCAATTTCCGTTAAAGTTATGTTATACGCATCATGCATCATGATAGGTTGAGAATGTATAGTCATGCATCACGTTAATAGAAATCATAGGAAGTGCCACCTTGGTGGTGGTGCGCAAACATGCATAAGTGAGGAAAACTGTTAAGGAAAGAAAGAAAAAGGGAGTTGGGGGCGGATGGGTAGTCGGGTCTAGTCTGCAATCTAGCCGAAGTCCCTCCCTTACCAGGTACGGGAGTTCTAGATTGCAAGTAAAGGGCTAGGTTCGGTCAACTATATCATTCCATATAGGTCCTCCAATCTCCAACTCGATGTATGAGCAATTAACAAATGAACGAAAGTAAAGTAAAGAATGAATGAATGAATGAATGAAATGAAAGGATTAGTTTGGGTGGCCTCCATTCTAATAAGGACTAAAGAGAGGCATTTCATAATTGCATTAAACCCTTTTCCTTACTGAGCCATTAGGCTCACGTATTACTTGTGGCGTAGTACAAATGACGAACAGATAATAATAGACTCATATACGAAAACAACGAACAAATAATAAAGCAGAGGTGAAAGATTTGCACGAATGAGATTCGGAGCTGGCCAGGCATGAAGAGGGTAAAAGAGAAACAGTTGTAATTAAATTAAGTATTTTAAATTGTATTTAACTGTCTAGCACTTCGGTTTTACTCAATAGTTTCGTTTCCATTTTCAACGCATTATTTACGCTTCCACAACATTTTAAATAAATGATTTCATAACGTTTCCGCATTTCATCAATTCGATTTTATAACAAGTTTTACAAATGGTTGGTAGTGATCTGGTTTTAGTATCGTGCTCTGATTCATTTTATAAAATTTTGAATTTTCACGCATTTACGAAAATTCAGGTCGTTACACTACCCCCAAGCAGTGTCTGTTTTATTCAATGCTAATATTCTGTGATTTCTTTCATGTAAATCATTGCCTGGTTTGTAGAGGAATTGATAATGTCTCCTGTTAAGATTATAGTCTCTGCTGATTAACTTTATAATATGAACTGCCAAACTGTAAAATGCTCTATGTCATGTTAAGTACGAATAAACTATCAGCTAAACTGTAACATCCCGATATTTTTAATCATCGGGATATTACAGAACTTGTTTTGAGCGTTAAGTCAAAGGGTATTTTCCACCCATACATGCGATGTAATGGTGATGATAGGGAGTTAGAATATTACGTTTCGCATGGTTACATGTTATTTAATGACATGTAATAGGGGAAGTGTTACAGGATAGAAGTTAGGCGAGAAAATGTGAGGAAAGTGCTGACTGTACACTTTGGGATGACTCGGGACGTCATTTTCACGTCCTCAATGTCGTCCCCTTCCTTTATTGAAGCTTTGGACGAGACTGCGGACGCGTCCAAGTGCATGCGGACGCCAATAGTCATGTCCGAATTGAATCTGTCCAGGACTGGACAGATTCAGACGATCGCGGAAGAGGACAAGCCTCGTCTGCATTGAATCTGTCAGATTTTAGGGACAATTTGAACGCTGCCGACACCTTATGCGGACGCCAACCTGCCTCCGAAAATGGTTTACGGACGGTAGGGACAGTGGACGGGGACGCCATTCCTCGTCCGAAGTCCCTTTTAGCCTTAGGTGTTTTGGTCTTGCGGATGAATGATGACAAGTCAGGTGCATCCGCACTTGTTCGAAACAGCCCAGATCTGCGATGGAAATGATTTAAAATCAGAAGGAGAATGACGTTTAACCAATAGAACGCGACCATCCCGCCATGAAATCTCCTCCCAGACCCCGCGTGGTCGACATCCTGCTCCCTACACATGTGGTTGTCTCCCCTTCAGGTATAAGTCAACGTTCCCTTCTCCTTCTCCTATCCTTCAGCTTCCCTTCTTCCTTCCTGCGTGTGTGAGAAGCTCCAGGTGAGAGAGTGAGCTGCGAGAGGATGAGAGTGAGCCGTGAGAGGAGAGAAGTGTGTGTGTGCTATGAGTGAGCTAGAGTGAGCTAAAAGTGGTGATGGGTGAGCTGCCAATGTCCTGGTGATGGAACGTGATGGAGCTGTTGGAGCTGGAGCTGCTCCCTGTTGTTCGTGAAGTTGCTGTCCAGACGAAGAGCTGTTGTTCCTGCTTGGTGTTTCCGTCAATGGTAAGACCTTGGGTGTGTCCTTGGCTTGAGGAAGCCCTACACCGCAAGTAACGTGTGCGTGAGTTGTGGAGTCTGCATGTTTCTATGATACTCTGCCTGTTATATGCTTGTTCGTTTAGACTAGTTTTTCTGAGGATTTTTCTGTTGGTTGTTTGGTTACTGAACGTTGGATATGCTTCTGTTAGAATATTGTGCTGCAATTTCTTCTTAGTCGTTCATGAGCATATTTGCTGCCTCGTCGATATTGTTATTGTAGACTGTAGTAGTTGAGAGCTCTGATTCATAGACTATATTCGCTGTGTTTGTTTGTGGTTACTTACTGCTGTTTAACACCTTGTTTTAGCATTACTTACTGCTGTTTATCATTGTTAAAAAACATAAATTCGTAGATCTAATTCGATGTTTTGCTTGAGATTAACTTATGCTGTTATTAGTATTTGAAAGCATGATCTGTGGTTTTACGTAGTCAAATATCACTGCTGTTTTGTTAGTCGATTGAGTGCATAATTAGTGTTTATTTTCTGCTGTGTTTAGTTGTTAAAAATGCACGTTTGCCTTTCCGTTCTCGATAAATTGCTACTATACTTTTAAGTGAATTCTCTGTTGAATCTTAGTTGTTAAAAACCATATACTAGCTATTCTGTTTTGCCATCTTTTGCTGTTGTGAATTCGCCAATAAAAGCTCTGTTTTCGCTGTTTATTTCGATGTCTTTCGCTGTAGTAAATTCGTCGATAAAAGCCCTGTTTTCGTTGTTTATTTTGATATCTTTTGCTGCTGTAAATTCGTCGATAAAAGCCATGTTTTCGCTGTTATTTCGATATCTTTCGCTGTTGTAAATTCTTCGATAAAAGCCATGTTTTCGCTGTTAGTTTGATATCTTTCGCTGCTGTAAATTTGTCGATAAAAGCCCTGTTTTCGCTGTTTATTACGATATCTTTTGCTGCTGTGATTTTGTCGATAAGAAGCATATTTTCACTGTTTATTTCGATATCTTTCACTGCTGTAATTTAGTCGTTAAAATGCATATGTTGGCTGTTCCGTTTTGCCATTTTTGCTGCTGTAAGTTAGTCGTTAAAATGCATACGTTGGCTGTTCCGTTTCACCATTTTCTCTATTGTAATATAGTCGTTAAAATGCATATGTTGGTTGTTCTATTTTGCTATTTTCGCTGCTGTAATTCAGTCGTTAAAACGCACGTATTGGCTGTTCCGTTTTGACATTTTTGCTGCTATTTTTAGATATTTAAAACATGTTTTGTTGCACATAATTTGCTAACATTCGCTGCTAATTATAGTCGATTTAGTAGACTTGGTTGCCCTGTGATATGTCCATCGTTGTTAGCTTTATTGCCTTATTATTAGTTGTGTTAGCTCTCTGTTAATTCGTTCGTTAGTTGTTAATTGCTTTATTGATTTCTCTGCTTACATTATTAGTTGGATTGCCTCGTAAATATAATTTGGTTGATGATCAGTCTATGAATTGACTAATTTAGCATGTTGAGATTAACTTAATTAATAAGCATGTATTTGTATACGTCCTTAATGTTAAATAGCATGACTAATTAATTAGTTGTTAAATAACCCAATGAGTATGACAAACTAACGAGTTGTTAAATAAATGAATCTAAGCATGTAATCAATGTAGTATGTTGCTTTATTTTTGGTGTTAGCCCATATGATTTTCTATGTATTCAATTGATATGTTGCTTTGCATAATTTTTGTTGTGAATAAACCCCTTGACCATGCTATCTAAATTGAGAAGTTGTAACTCGTATAATTAACTAATGTGTTGAGCACGTTAACCAAATTGTTAATTTGCCAAGCATGTTAATATAATCAATTTAGTTAATCTAAACAAGTTAATCAATATAAGCATGTAATAATTAGGTTATTAATCTCTCAAGCATGTTGTATTGTTTTGTTTTAATTATTGTCGTTCGCTTTTATGTTCGTTATGGTTTTGCTTAACTCCTTGATTGTGCTGTTAGGATAGTTCCATATATGTGGTTTTAGGATAGTTTCATATCGCTAGAAACACTTAGGAAACATCACCACTGGGTGATCATACGCCTTGAGTGAAGGAAAAGAATTACCATTCCCTTATCGGGATTAGAAGACTAATTAACATAATTTATTAGAAACTGTAGGATTTCCCAAACTCCATGCTCCATATACAAGCTATTCTTTCTCAAACTCCATGCTCCATATACAAGCTATTCCTAAAATACGTAACTATGCCTAATATACGTAAATAAAATATTGGTTTGGGGGTGGACCCACTCCAAAGAATTTAAGAACGGTATTTTATATGAATAAACCCAATTTCTTACTGGGCCTTTAGGCTCACGTCTCACTTGCGGTGTAGGTATACACGACGCGCGGAGTCTTTGAGCAAGGAAGAAACAGTTGATGAAGGATTTGCACGAGCAAGCTTATGGTTGGCCAGGCTACGAGAAGTAAAGATAATTGGGTTGTGATTTATTTAAATTACGCCTTTCCTAAATTGTAATTAAGTGTTTAGTTTGTTCTTTTAAATTATTGACGCTTCCGCAAATGTTTTATTTCTGTAGTGGTTTAAAATACATGATTTTAATGCTTCCGCATTTTATTAAATAAACGATTTTTACAATGAGTCTAACGAATGGTTAGTGGCGGTCCGGATTAGGTGCACTCTGACACGTTTTCTCACATTGCAACGCATTTTCAAAAAGAGACGAAAATCCGGGTCGTTACATAAACTCTTAGTTACTTTGTGTATAAATAACTCCCTATTAGTAGTTGTAAACATTAACTCTCTATTATTCACTAATTATTGGTTCTGTTTTCTTTTGAATGCGCTGAACACTGCCATGTTCATTGCTTTGATAGACTCGATCTACTATATTGTTGTTTAACATATCACTATTTCCTTACTGCTTGCTAAATGCTGTTGTTTTCCTTGATGTGAGCATGATTAGTTAACCCTATTATGAACTATCTCGTTTCTGTAAATATGAATAGATTGTTAGTTCTAGTTAGAAAATATTGTTATCAAACCTTGTTTTACTCTTTTAGAGATTATACTATCTCTGGTCATTTTATTTTTGCTTAATTCATGTCATCGACTAAATAGCATGTTTTCCACTTTTGATTAACTGCTGTAGTTAAAATAATATTTTGCAAACCACATTGAGCACTTAGTTAATAACAAGATGAATTGTTAGGTTGTATTAGATAGTTCTGAAATATGACTCCATGTTTTACAGCATGTTAGTTGTTTTATTTCATATCATGTTTTATTGTTGTACTTTTATTCCATGTTAATTGCTATCACATTTTAGTACCTCATGCTAGCTCATTATTCATGGTATTGTGTCGTGTTGCTTGGATTTAATTTAGTTGGATTCCTTTCATTTCCGCAATATTGATATGTCATTGTAGTTATTGTTTCGCATTGACATGCATCATGATAATAGAAACAAGTAGGAATACCACGCTTGAGTTGGTATTCATATGCATTTACGTGAGGAAAATGGATAAAGAAAATGAATAGAAAAAGGGGAGTTGGAGGATGGAGAGGTAGTTCGGATCTAACCAGGTAGACTCGAAGAAAAATGCTCTTCCCTTGTCAAGTCGCCAGAGCCTATCTACCCTAGGTGGTTAGAAGCTGACAAGAGACTACTAGTTGGTTTTTAAGTTTTCTTGCACGGCAGGATTACCAATGTTCATAACAATGATAACGTGCATAACCTATATATATCATGAAAAACAATTTTAACATGAACATAAAACAGATCGTTGTTATAACACATTAATAATAATATGTATTCAAAAACCTTTATTTAGATCTAATCTAAAAGATGAAGAATATTACCTTTGTAGTTTACTTCACACGGGTACAAAATCAACCTTCGATCTTCTTCGCCAATCCTCCTCACCTTGAATAAGCATGTGCAGGCATGATGAACGAAACAAGATCATACTCAATTTATGATAGATCGTATTCTCAACACATGAGACGATATATTTGGATTTAGAAAACACTTCTCAAAAGCCAATACGGAAAACACAAATTTTGCTCTCAAAATGGATTCCTTAATCACAAAGATTTCAACCTTTTTAGACCTCTATTTATAGTGTTATTGCTCTATAATGACCATTATAGCATTTAGAGAAAAACACTACAAATTCCTCATTAAAGTTATAGTTGATTTCATACATTTATAAAAATGTTATGGAAATCAAAAGGTCTTCTCACCGTATCTCAACACTTGGCATTATGATATTAACTTATTAATCTCTCATTTAAGTTATAATTGATTTCCTACATTTATAATAAAAATGTTATGGCAAACAAAAGGTCTTGTCACCAAATCTCAACACTTGGCATTATGACATTAACTCAAAATTGACAAAATCCATTTTAAAAACTATTTTCAAAAGTTACTTTATATTTATTAATTAATTGAATAATCAATAATTCAATTATTTCATTTAATGAAATATAACAAATATATTAACTATGACAACTTTTGTCATTTTGTCTTAATTAATTGAATAATCAATAATTCAATTAGTTCATCTAATGAAAAATAATAAACTTATTATTGAGTGTACTAAATAATTAATTTATAATTAATTATTTAATCTTCTTTGTTCATTTTTCTATTATTCGAATAATGATAGAAGGTGACGAAAGGACCAATGGACCTATAGTTTTAAGCTCCAATAATATTTTGTTAATTAATATAAAATCTTTATATTAATTAACATAATTATTTACTCTAAAGTAATTCCATTAAATACTTAGAGTTGCACTCTAAAAAACTATTTAGTATATTTACTTTAATTAATGTCCATTGATATAGTCATTACATATATATTAACCCTCCATTTAGATTCGCAATAGTGCTAGGTTTATAATCCGTTAACCTCTTATATTGCGTCTTTATCCTTGACTAACATTAGTTCTTGATTAAATAATTAATTCATAACGATTATGAATTGCGCGCTAATTATTCGATCCTTGAACTAACAAACAAGGGAATCTATAGAAATGGATTTCATTGTATCGATATTAACATTCTCAGCCATTCAATTTAATTTACTCCCAATACAAGGTATATGAATTGTACTCGTATAAAACTTTACTGAGTAAATTAAAGAATAAATTAAAATAAAATAGGAGTTTGTTAAATACAATGAATTAAGATCATGCGTATATGACCATCATTATGATAAAATTAATTGTTCTATGTTTAACGAAAATTATCAGAACAATATAATTTTATCTGGTCTAGTCCTATATAATCATATTATATAAAACATATTTATCTTATGTCACTACATATATATTCGGGATATGACTATACATTCTTAATGATGTAAACTATGTTTATGACTATAAACTATTTGAAGATTCCATACTTCAAATATAAGTCATGGACTTATTTTGGTTATTACTCTATATATTTTATCTCACATATATACCATATATATGTTAATATAAAGTTAACATAAATAACCAAGGAATTTCTATGAATTTTATAAAACATAATCTAAAATGTTAACATAATATGAATCAATATAAATTTATTCATATATTTTAAAATTGTTCTATTACATTTGCTTGTTGGGCACATTACTCCCAACACTACTCTCTCCGCCACCAATTCTTCCAATGTCCCAGCTCGACGTACAAGTAATGCATGTAATGAAAAGAAATGAATAGTTTGGGTGGCACCCATTCTAATATAATGAGTTAGAGGCATAGATCCTATTGCATACCTTATTTTTTTGCTGGGCTTTAGGCTCATAGTTTGCTTGTGGTGTAGGTGATTGTAAAGGTGTATTGGTTCTAGGAGTGGACGAGGAAGCGTTTCCGTTGAGCCTGTGGGTTATCCAGCTGAATCGACCTGAGAGGGTTATGGCTCGCAAGAAGTAAAAACGTTATTTTGAAATGGTTTGAAAATGGACACTATTTTGTAAAACTATTAACTCCTACTTTAACCTTCAAAACTGTATTTTGAATTTCATTAAGTTTTCGCTTTTACTCTGATTTAATTATGCATTTTAGATTTTCCCTCGTTCACCTCAAGTATCTACTCTTGCATGTTTGAAATAAATAAATAAAAAAATTTACATGGTAATTAAAAATGAAAAAATTAAAGAAATTGATGCAGGGTGTCATAGGACTAGGGCTAAAATTAAAATGCGGTTTGGTTTAGTTTTTGTTGATTTTCACCTACCAACCATGAATCAAACCAAAATCTATTAGTCCTTAAAGGGTAGAATCGATTGGTTCATACTTAGCACAATTAACCGAACTAAACATGTGAGAACTGCAAACTTTTAATATATAAAATTTCACGTGTAAAAGTTTTTGCATTAAATCCATCAAAGTGTCAGGTTTGCTGATTTGTTGCATAGTGTCCACGTATGAAATTTCAGTCAATGGGTCAAACCGGTTAAAAATTTGGATTCTAGGTAAAAAGTACAATAGTGCCTCACCAATTATTGTACGTTCCATGTCAACGAAAATATATTAGATGAAAGTGAGCCACAGACATTTCAAGGAGAAGAGTCTCATTCTCTGCATAACCATTTCGAGAGCCGAGAGAGAAAGAAGAGAATTAAGGTTGTGAGGAGGAGATTTTAATCATTTAAATATTCCAATTAACAGCGAGAGTTTTAAATAAGAATAAAAGCCAAGGCTCAAATAATTGGGACAAACCAAAAGCACAAAGTTCAACAGTGATATCAGATAGTGTAATAATAAAGGTTGAAAATATAATAAAATGTCCCGTAATAAAATATACTATAGTACAAAATACTAAATCCAAATAGGAAGTGCACTAAAATAAAATAATACTAAGACTCACTCACGAGAGTCACTCAAAAGTAAATGAAATAACAACTACAACAATGTCGAGCTCAATTCTCAGTCGACTATTATAAATCCTTCTTGTCTATCACTTGAAAGGAGATGATTCATTTGGAATGAGTCGACTAAACTTAGTAAGGATAAATTTTTACATTCAAATTAAAAGGAAGAAAAATGAGTGAACATGTTAAGTACAAAATATTTTTGTAAAAACTGAGTAGGGAACAATTAGTGAGACAAGTTTCAAAACATTCCACTATAGCATCATACATACTTAAAATAGGCCTCCACTGAATAATAAAAAAAATCTTAGTGAAAATGGAATCACTCACGGACTTCTAGCACATCATGTCACAAACATAAACAACAATAATGGAGATATTTAGCAATTACAAAAGCCATTACCGAACCTTATTAGGTTTAGAGTTTTGTGTCCTGGGACACGACACATACAATTGTCCAATACTAATGCACCAGTGGAAGGGGTAACGAAATAACCTACAAATTATGTTGTTGAAATATTGTTGCAAGTGGTTGAGCAAGTGTTGAAGAAGGAAGAATGTTGGAGAAACTAGGTGGGCTGCTCCTAGAGGTAACGGATGACCACGCGGTCAACCTCAAAATGACCAGAAGCAAAAACAAGTTGACCTAATCGTTCTTTCCTAAATTTTTTGGCAATTTCAATCATGGAAAGTGAACTTTGAACCTGCATAATTTATTCATCCGGTATTATTTTGAGCTAAAATTTGGACCACTTCTTCTTAGATGGAATAGGAAAAGGAAATATCCTTCAAGAATTGCGAGCTATGCTGAAAAAAAGATAAGTTGTCAAAAATAGAAAGTAGGACAGCTTGCATTTCCCTGTTGTTGACTTTGTAGATGGAGACTTGATGGATGGTTGGACACCCCTTCACACAACCTTTCCAAAGAGAGTAGGGCTGTGGATGCCACTCGAGAAAGTTCACTTAAGCTTAAGTGAACTCCACCTTGTGATATAACTCACACAAGAGGAACTTTGGATGTAACTCACCAAAGCGTTTGAAAAGGGAATCTCTTCCAATTTTGAAATTAGCAAAAGCTATTTTGTATTCAAACTCACGTTCTTTAAACATAAGCATTAGGTGGCTTTATACAGCCTTTTACTAAGCATAAAATAAGAAACAATAAAATAGGAAACAATAAGCCTAATCGGCTCATAGAATAAGTTATTTGATTTTTAACTAAATAGAAACTAGGTTGATTAACTAAAAGAATATGAAATTAGTATCTTTCTTTCTTTCTCTCCAAGTTTAGATGTATTTGGTAGCCAATCTATGTTGGTGCTCATCCACTTGGATGGTTTCCATGAAGGGATTTCCTTGGTCTCTAAGTTTGGACACTTAGACTTTCCTTATTCTTTAATCTCTGTTCCTTGGGCTTGTGATATAGTACATGAAGTACAAATTTAGCGATCCAACTCATGATAGAAAGCTTAGGAAGTAAACTACAATCTTTATAAAGCACGCATTTTAAAATGGCGTCGTCTTGAATACCAAAATAATCAAATACGCGTCGGAGGTTAAAAGGAAGATAGTTTTTGGAAAGTCTTTCCATTTCTCTTTCATTGCTCTTGAACTTCCACCTGTGCTTGACCTTGAATCTTTTCATGATATTATTTGCAACTTGATTAATAATATAATGAACTTGTAGTCCATCATCCTATTGAGATTGAAAAGGATTCGACTTCGAATCAAGTCTTGCATTGCCATAATCTTTATTACCATAATAAGAAGGATCATCATAGGCTACCAACATTGCAATTTCTTCAATCTTTCCATGAATATAATAAGGAAACAAGTCGTGTTTGATGTAGCCTGCTGATGATATTATGATTTCCATAAAAATCTTTCCATGCTTGAATAATAACTCGAATATGAGATTTTCATTCTTTGTCTTCGAGTTGGAAATAATGTTGGCCACAATAATGATTATTGTAAATAAAAGTTTGAGAACTCCTTTAAGTATATGTGGCCAAAGAATAATATCTTCATAATATTCCATAATCAAATAAGGAGATGTGTCTTGGGCGTTGAAATTTTCATTGACTTTGAAATCTTCATAAATAAAATAAGGAAATAATACTTGTATGATGTGGTAAGCCAATAATAGGAAAATATTCACAAACCATTTTCCATAATTAAACAAAAGCTTAGGAATGTCGTGGATGCCCCTTTGTAATTTAAGGATTTCCATAAAAATAGTTGTGAGAATACTTTTGAGTATGTGTGGCCAAAGGACAATGTCTTCATAAAATCTTGAATTGTCTTTTTCTTGACTTGACTTATTAGGAACCCCACAATTACTTTCCTTAGAAGTGATTTTTGGATTCCATGAGTTGCCATACCTATCATGCCATCGTTGGAAACAAAATCTTTGAATGGAATATTGGCCACTAACTTCCTCATTCCCTTTTTACAATTGATCATATAAGGAAAATAATCCAATAATTTATTCCTGAACAATGATGTGCAAATAGGTAAGTAGTTTTTTGAAATCATAAAACCACTTAATTTCGAGATTATCCTTGTTGCCATAAATGTCTTGCCTAAGAATCAACTTAATATCTTCATGCAATAGCAAGGTTGTCCACAAGAAGCAATAGGTTTCCATAATCCAAAAATAGTAATTATATTCAACCAAATCAACTTTTTCCATATTGCCATAAACATAACCAAATATTACTTTATTCCATCCAACTCTAAAAATCCAAGCAATCAATTTATCCATCAGCACATACCTCTTTGTTGTAAACATAGCGATTTTCATCCAATTTCCTTTTAATGCATAACAATTCATATTAATTTGCTTCGGGTGATGTGGAACTAGCTTGTCCATTCTTCCTATCCTTTTACTATCTTTAAATACATAATAATTAGGAAAGAATTTAGGATATTTTTCATGTGCATGTCCCGGTAATTCCCAAAGAGGATCACGTGTACTTGTCATATCAAAAATCAATATATTACTAAAACTTCCGTAAGAAAATTCAGTCCAAATTCAGTTTACCTCGATGTCCCTTTCCTCAAAATCAATGGATGGCAAGTTGTCATCAATCTTTGATTAAAGGACAACCCTTTCTTGTGTTTAAACTTTGGCCATGATTATTTCGATCATTGTCAATGTGCCACCAAAGTTTGTAACAGATACCATGCATTGACAACTCCAAGTTAAGCCCCTTAATCATGATCAAAGGAACCAAGTTAGCCCAAACCTTGTCATTGTTAAAACTTTGGCTACGCACAATTTGTTCCTCATGACAATCCTCTTGTAATGTTGTTGTCAAGGAATCATCTTGGATTTCTATAGGTTCGAATACTTTTTCCTCAAGACAATATACTTCGCTTTCTAATTCTTCATCACGGCTTTGTGTTGGTAAAATCGGGGTGCTCCATATTTTTGCTTCAAGTTGTTGTAACAAGGCGATAATTTTAGCAAGTTGAGCATCTCCACCCATCCACGGGGAGATCGAAACACCCAACAGGAGATATTAGCATCGCTCCGTTGCCACACGTACAAAAATAGTGCACCGGATCTACAACCTAACCTGGGAAAAATATAGTCTAAGGGGTGAGTGACTAACTCAGTAGGGAAATCTATACTAAATGCAATGCATGCTAAAACCGTTTTCTTTATCATTTGAAAACTATTTCGTGCTTCTCATTTTACCGTACATGCATTTTGAACATTTAAAATCTCATTATCATTTCAAATAACCAGCCCATCGCCCTCGATGTGGCTTTATTAAAACCTATTGTATACATAGACAGCTATACTAGCAAAATATGCTGACATCATTTTCCGTATGAAAACGTCATCAGTGAAATGGGATGGTCACGCAAGGACTCATCCGTCACTCAACGTTGAAAGGTGGTATGATCTCTCAGATGTGTCGATGGGCCGTAACCACCGCCAATACGATCTGAAGATCTGGCGCATTACTAGAGTTATCGAAGAACTAGTTAGCTACGACACAACTCGTGTAACCACCTAGCACAAGTGACAGAAAGGTGGCTATCCGCCAATAGCAACACCTCGTGAGGCAGGAAAAAATACCAAATGACGGCGATTTGCAGACCCAGCATGTCGTCTGAGTTGTCAGTGAACTAGTTCTGAGCCAACACAACTTACATAATCGTAGTAATAGATGAGGCTGCCCCATGATAGACCCCTACTCACTAGGACCTTGGTGTTCCAAATTGATGAGGGTTTCCGATGAGTAAGCTCAAGTCGTTCAACCAACTTGCCAAATGGAACGGTACTGTGGTAAGCAATCTTCCCAGCTGACAACACTGCCAACTCTGTGTGACAATACCCTAGCCAGGTTTAGGGGCTTTCAACCCAAGGAGGCATCAACACCCTCCCATCTTATTTTGACTTTCAGGGCTCTCGACCTAAGGACACATCACCAATGCCCCATCCTAATTTCTTTCACTTCCAGAACTTGCGACCTGAGGATATGTCATAAATGTCCCATCGTATTTCGCACGTATTGACCAATCTTCACATAGCAAAAGATTGTGCGGGGATAGCCTCATGATGCTTTAGCACTAGAGTGCCTAAAGCATTAAGAGGATTCATCCTCCTGATGTACATATTAAACCTTCTCGCAGTAGAAGATTTCAAGGATAGCTTCGTGATGCTTTAGCACTAGAGTGCCTAAAGCATCAAGAGGATTCATCCTCCCAATGCACATAACTAATGCCAAACCTTCTCGCAGTCGAAGGTTGATGGGATAGCCTCGTGATGCTTTAGCGATAAAGTGTCTAAAGCATCAAGAGGATTCATCCTCCAAACACAAGCACACAAGCATATCATCAGTATATATGTACAAGTATCAGCAGTAAACCATGTACGAAATGTAAACATGAGAAAACATACTACTAATAAAAACTAACGTGTTGTCGAATAGTCCCCATCGGATTTTCAGGTGTGGTAGTCCACAAAATAGTAGTTTTGAAAACCATGATGCAATACAGTGCATAAAGTATAAAAATCCCTACCTCGATGGCGACCATGACAAGGTTACTAACAATCCCGGTCCACGCGTTGTCATAACCGAAAGGTCAAAGGTTCTGACACTTCCAAAACCTAGATTAGAAATTTGCAGAAGCTCAGCTCAGATTCCGCACAACCTACCACGGTCAAGGACTCTTGAATGTTCGCAACCACCATTGGCCAAGGGTTGGCTGCCCTCGTCCGTGTTCAACCACCTTCATCCATTCGCAGCTCAACCAATGGCATCACTGTCTGTCTGGTCGGAATGCAGCGTCCCTGTCAACGGGAACTAGCTGTGCCTCCCCTCTCGTGAAATCATCTCACTTGGTCGAAGGTAACACATGAATAAAATTTCCCCCTTTCTCTCTTATAAATACCCTAGCCCCGATTTCTCTTCTTTAGTTTTGTTAATTAAAAAATTTATTTTATTTAATTATTAATAATTTATAATATATAAAAACTAATTTATATATTATAACTAAAAAAAATATATCCGATTTAAGAAAAAAAAAAATTTCGACCCATTTTCAAAACTCTCACTAGAAATAATTTCTTTAGTCAAAATAAATTTTCAAACCATTTCTGAAAAAAAAATTCCTGCTCGAAAAATCCAATTTGACCGTTTGATTGAAAGACGCACACGTTGACGCTACACGATAAAACGGGTCAACTTTGCCACATTTGACCAAAAATTTGAGAAACATTTTCAAGTGGCATTTTAAAAATCTCAGATTTTATAAAAAATTTGCAAGATATTGAAAGAGGTATTGTGATTTCCTATTGGATTCATCAAATTTTAATCAAATTTAGGCTTTGATTGATAAAATTGAGATTTTTGGTTCAACATTTAAATAGATGGATAATAAGGTATGATTTAAACACAAAATTAAGTAAAAATTATATTTTGGTATTTTTTTTGGATTGATTTAGGTTAGTTAGTTAGAGAAAGTTGAGTTTTTTTGGAAACCGAAAGCAGTTTCCCAACGTAGCAAACAACTACGGTGCAAATTAGGTCAACTAGTCTATTGATGATAGAGGCTGGTCAACTGCTCCTTGGAGAGGTTGATTGGCCCAACAACCGATAGACCAAAGTGCTCCACTGAGAAATGTTTTCGGGACGACCGATTTTGGTTAAGATTGGGTTTTATTTTTATCTAGGGTGTTCGATATGAATTACACTTGTTTTAGATGGTACACTAGTTCGAGGTAAGGGTTTATTTTTATGTCCAACATTACATCATTTCTTTAAAAATATTTTGAGACATGTTCATATATAAAATAACGTGACCATTTTTTAAAACTCGCTAGTTTTCATATTATATATGTATTTTCACTGAACGTGTTTTTATTTGAGTATACACATTTATTTTTATTGATCATCTTGGTCATGTGAATAAAGTTTGATCGACCAATGTGGGCTCCTGTTTTATTTACTGACGCAGAACAGATTGTGATGGGGGATAGGTGTGATAGTTGGCTTGGCAAAAAGTTGCTATAAGTTAAAACATTTTTATTCTACCAAAGAACTCATTCTTGTTTAATCATAAGGGAACTCTCACCAAAAAGTAAAGAGAGTTTAATTACAATCTTCGATTAAGTTCACCGATAGAAATTGGCTAGAAGATTGCACAAAAAAAACATGCTCAAGTAATACTCACAACACTCAAACTTTAAAGTTTCAATCAAAATAATTAACAATAATCCAAGAGAAAGTGAAATGTTAGCCACAGCTAAAAAGAGTTTTAATTAATCAAAAACTAAACTTTCATTAAGTCTTGGTGGGTATAAATAGCCCACAATAAAAGAAAAGCTATTAAACTAGGATTATGATTTGTTTATGCTAGTCCTTAACTGATTCTATTTATCTATTTGAATTTAAAATAACTTAAATTTAAAAAAGTTTAGGAAAACTTAAAATAATTTAAAAATTAACTAACAAAAGATTTAATGAAATTTGAACTTCACTCAAATATTTGAATTGAAATTTGTGGTTCAAATCCACAGCTTTCCTCCTCAGCGGATTCCTCTTCAACTTGCCAAGTGAGCACATGTTTTCTTATTTCTTGATCCACTTCATTAGGTGTGTTTTCCAACTCAACTTGTATCTTTGAATAATAAACCAAATAATAATATTGAGATATTGTAAGAACTCTTTGTAGCCCATCAAATTCTAACAAAGCAAGAATGAGCTTTCTTGGCATAAATGTAGTTACATGTTCGGAGACCTTTTGACATAGCAAACAAACTCCAAATTTAATGAAACACCCAATTCTAAAATGTTTGAGATGCCAGTTACAATCTTTTATGAAGAATATTTTTTGATATAAAGTGGTTAAGGTTGTCAAATCTACTAAATAGTCCTCAAAGGTTAAAATACCGATTTTGCATTTTGCCATAAGTCTCTTAATCTTGTGCTTGATTTTTCACTTATGTTTCTTTTAAATAACACCATGATATATTTGGATGTTTGATTAATATAATTTATCCTTTTTCCCTTTTGAGCACCTACAAAATAAATACTAAAAATATTGTTAGAGAATCTTCGCGCTCGATTGTCAATCGAGAGAATCCATGGCACATCATATTTACACACTGAATGATATATTTGTTTATTGTTAGCTAGAGTATTTGATGGACTACGGGTCCATTCTATTATTAATCAAGTTGCAAATAATATCATGGAAAGATTCAAGGTCAAGCATAAGTGGAAGTTCAAAAACAATGAAAGAGAAATGGAAAGACTTTCCAAAAATTGTCTTCCTTTTGACCTCCGATGAGGATTTGACTATTTTGGCATTGAAGATGATATCATTTCAAAATGCATACTTCATAACGATTGTAGCTGACATCCTAAGCTTTCTATTATGAATTTGATCGCTAAATTTGGACTTCATTTAATATGTCAAAAGCCCACCGAACAGAGAGCAAGGAATAAGGAAAGTCCAAGTGTCCAAACTTGGAGACCAAGGAAATCCCTACATGGAAACCATAGTGGACGAGCACCAACATGGATTGGCTGCCAAATACATCTAAACTTGGAGAGAAAGAAAGAAAGATTCTAATTTTATAACGACCCGATTTTTCTTATGTTTAAAAAAAATTGCGTAAAATTGAAAACTTTTCTCTTTTCTTATCAAAATAGCAATAGACTTTAAATAGAACATTTATTGAACTTAAACTTTTTATTTACAAAACCATTTACTCTTTAGCCCAGCCAGCCATAAGATCAACCCGTACAAATCCTTCATCAACTATCTTTAAACTGTTCCCTTGTTTCTCGTACATACCTATATCAACAAGACTTAAACTAATGAGCCTAACGCTCAATAAGTGATAGAATGAAATGCAATGTAGAGGTGATGCATGATCATGAGATGCATTACAGAAAAGAACCGTATCTTTTTTGTTAAGCCAAGAGCCAAGATACGTCGTATGGTCATGTAGCTATCTGTCACTCCTATATGGAGATACATCCGATGGCATCACAACCATGACTATCACCGCACTCTTTTGTTGAAGACGTTGGGGATTTCAGTACAAGAGAAGAGATACATCCTATGGTCCACGTGGTTAACCGTAACTCCCATGGGGAGATACATCCAATGGTGTCCCAACCTATGGACCATCACCAAATCTCCCGAACCCCTCAATCTTATTTACATATATTAAGTATGTCATGCCATATGTTCGTAAAAGCATATAGTCCTATCATGATCATACAAATGCCTAATAAAAATATAATTAAAAGAACCTAAATCTAATAAACACACAACATACAATCCTAATTCTTGTGATGTAGGGTCAGAAGACCAAAACACATGCATAGTAACTTACCTATAATCTTCAATGCAATTATGTCCTTCAACTTAGTACCTTCAAAACCATTAAATAAACTATCATCAAAATCTCAAATTACTAACTTCACTTCTACTGTTCAGTCCCATAATGATTTCTAGCGAGGCAATAATTAGACATATAACTATTTCCCCCAATTACAGAGTATATTCCCCAATTACAGAGTATATTCCCCAATCCTCAATGCCAAGCAATAACATCCAATCAGGTTCATTTATTAACATACTAACATTTCTTATGCATAAAATAGTAGCAAACAACAAGCGTTCTATCAACTCAACATAAATTCAAGCCTCAATTACCCATTAAAAATGGAATCCCTCCCAGGACAAAATAATAGGATCCATCAAACAGAGTACACACTTATTTTCCAATGTCCGATAATAGAGAGCACAACCACTTAATCCTTTATTTCATTAGCTTAGAAGTGATAATCTAAGCAGGGATTCATTTCCATTCACAAGGTACATTACATCTGAACACCTATAAACCAAGCAGTAATTAAAACAAGGATTTAGACATCCATTAACCAAGCATACACACACTTAACAAGGTAGTAAGCATAGAGAGTAATACCCATTACCAAAGTAGAACAATTCATCAACATCTTCATAAACTTAAACACAAATCCCAACATCAACATCTATCATTAATCAAAACAGAAGTTCAACGCAGCAGGACATCCAACATTTTTATTCATTTCTATTGGTCATTAATAGAAAGCATACCAAGAAACAGAGGAGGCCATTACCTGTAGAGCACACAGCCAATTCCAGACTTGTATCAAGCAGTAACTGTAGGGTACCCGAGAAGGCTACACCCCAAACACTCACTCTAGCCCAGCCTCATCTTCACTTCTCGCTCTCACATAGGAAGAAAACTCCACACCCATATATCAGGTGTCACTCCTAAATAGATAGAGAAGACGCAGGTATGCAGGGAAGTAACACACTTCAAAGGAAGGTGGTCCATTGAGAGAGGACCACATGGAAAGCTCCCATCTTCTCGGGGGAGAGATTCCACATCACCAGGGAGAGAAAAGTCAAAGGAGAAAATGGGAAGAGGGAGAGAGGTGTCTGATATAAATGGGTTTCTTGATTTAAATTGACTTTTCGGATGAGGGGAAACATCCTTGCCTCGTCCACGTTCATATGAAATCCCCCGATTCCCAGACAGAGTTGTGTTTGCAGATGAAGGAAGACGTCCTCACCTTCATCCGCGTGCATCCGAAACTGTCCAAAAATTGGACAGATTCAAACTCTCAGCATTCGCTATAGTCTGCACTCGTCCGAAATCTCCAGAGGAAGAATTTGGATGCAGAGCCTCGTCCTGCATCGTCCCAAAATGTTGGGGATGACGTGCAATGCATTTTCAGATGCGACCTCCCATCCTGGTGTCGTTTGGGTGCGTCCGAATTCTCTAGTGATACATTTTTTATGAAATTTTTCCATTGAATATATCTTAAAATATTTCTTCCAAATTAATCCTAATTATCATCCAATAAATTCTCATAATTTATAATCTAACAATTATGTCTTTAGTAATACCCTGATAATTATTCGACTAATTCGAATACCCACAATTACTTTTTAATTTGTCTTTTTTGAATTCCGATATAAAAAGTTGGGGTTTTACAAATTTGATATTCTTTTACTTAATTAACCTAGTTTCTATTTAGTAGAAAATCAGATAATTTATTCTATGAGCTGATTAGGGTTATTATTTCCCATTTTATTGTTTTTTTATTTTATGCTTTGTAAAAGGCTATATAAAGCCACCTTATGCTTATGTTTAAAGAACTTGAGTTTGAATACAAATAGTTTTTGCTAATTTTGAAATGGAAGAGATTCCCTTTTCAAACGCTTTGGTGAGTTATATCCAAAGTTCCTCTTGTGTGAGTCATATCACAAGGTGGAGTTCACTTATGCTTAAGTAAACTTTCTTGAGTGGCATCTGAAACCCTACTCTCTTGGGAAAGGTTGTGTGAAGTGGTGTCCAACCATCCATCAAGTCTCCATCCACGAAGTCAACAAAAGGAAGTGCAAGCTGTCCTACTTTCTATTTCTGACAACTTATCTTGTTTTCAATATATCTCGCAATTCTTGAAGGATATTTCCAAACTTCTTGAAGGGTTTAAATCCTATTCCATCCAAGAAGAAATGGCCCAAATTTTAGCACAAAAGGACCTCGGATTAAAATGTTACGTGCGTTCAAAGTTCACTTTCCATAATTGAAATTGAAAAAAATTTAGGAAGGAAGGATAAGGTCGACTTGTTTTTGCTTCTGGTCATTTTGAGGTCGACCGCATGGTCAACCGTTTCATCTAGGAGCAGCCCACCTAGTTTCTCCAACATTGTTCCTTTTTCAACACTTGCTCAATCACTTGCAACAACATTTCAACAACATAATTTGCAGGTTATTTCCTTACCCCTTCCGCTAGTGCATCATTTGGTATCAGAGCTAAAACATTCTACTAATTCATGATATTTTTTTTACACAATGATGAGGAGGCAAAACTAGTCAAGTAATTATTTTTTGGATGAGGAGAATTCACCACCATCTATTCCCAAGGTATCCATTCTGCCATTCAATAGCTCAAGTAATGATTATAATGAGTGGGTGGAAAAAGTGGAAAGAATATTTGAGTGTTATGAATTTTTGGAACTAAGGAAGGTGCAATTAATAACAATCGAGTCCACGGGGTATGCAAGCATATGGTGGTGCAACATTAGTGGAAAGAGAAGATAAGAAGGCAAAGAGATTCGGACTTGGATTCTATTAAAGAGACTCAGGAGTGAGAAGTTCGTTCCAGGTCATTACGAGCAAGAACTCTACTATAAATTGAAACACCTCAAGCAAAGTTCCACCACCATCAAAGAATATGTTGCCATGTTCAAAACCCTAAAAACAAGATGTGATTTGCAAGACTAACCACAACCAATGCTACAAAAACTATCATATCGAACATACGACAAGAGGAAGTGAAGTACTAATAAAAATCAATCAATGAAATCATAGAAATAAGAGTAGATGTGAAAACGATTTGACACGAGACGACCTAGAAAAGGAAGCACGTGTTAGAAACCCACGATGAGCGACAGGGAGGAGATGTAGACCCTTGATCGGATCTGGGAACTATCGAACGTGAGGTTCACGAATTCTAGATTTTTGAAGAAAATCTACCAATCGTAGGCAATGGTTCGGTTTTCCCTCGCTCAAACTCCCAATGGAAGTTTGAAAAGGAAAAACTTATGAGTTAGCTCAAGCACCACGAGCTTGCTAACAAGGAAGTCCTCTACTTCGTCTCGGATTCGAAAATCTGGGGCTGACTCACGACAGGGTTGGGATTTCTCTCACGGAGGAGAAAGATACTATTATATTAATTTGATCAAAAGTTTTTCAATGCATCTAATCCATGGATATTTATAGGCCTAGGTGATGATGAGTAGGGGATGATGGATGGCCGAGATGAGGGATGATGGATGGCCGAGATGAGGCAGGTGGTGGCAATATGCATGACGTGCACGTGGCAGCTCCTGGTTGTTTTCTTTGGGTGGCAACATGTAGGCCCTTGGATGAATGTGGAATGAATGGCCAAGATTAAAGCTGGTGGGAGATAACATGTATGGCGTACACGTGGCAGCTCTTTCCTTGGGCTTGAAATGGATTGGACTTGGCCCATCAACCCATAACTGAATCATCACCATCTAACCTAACCAACAATCTAAATGCATGAATGAGTAAAGCTTATAACCATGCCTTACCCTCACAAAATAGGCTCAATGTTTGCCATAAAAATAAAATAAGAAATAAAAATGCAGAATTGAAAGGTTACACGTTTGGGATGCCGGGAAGACAAATTCCCGTCTGATGAAGCTCATAACATTCACGTGTGTCCCAAGTCAAGACATGCACAGGTTGCTCCCTATCCGTTGGGACAACATCCCAAATAGAATCATCCTCGAAGTTAATACCTGCAAAAGAAACAAGATCATCAGTAATTTGGCTAAGTGACAGTAAGGACCTTGTTTGCGATCGAGTAATAAGCATCGGCCCCTGAGGCATGTCACGATTACAATCAACAAAAGCAAAAACATTAGTACATTGACCAATAACTTCATGGATCATAATATATAGGAGCTCTTAAAATACCCTAAACGAAATAAATCACAGAAAGAATTCACAAAAAGAAAGAAAAAATATACAAACTAAGAGTGATGAATGGAAAGTGAACAAAAAAACTCACATGTTTTTTAGTTAACAAGTGATATCATGTTGGGAACATCTTTAGAATATGACGTGCTTTGGGAAGATCTGGAACGCTTTGATACCAAATGACAAGTTTTTGGGAGCTCTAGAACATTCTGATTCCAAATGACGTGTTTTGGGGAGCTCTGGAACACTCTGATTGCAAATGATGTTCTTTGTGAAGCACTGGAATGCTCTACTACCAAATGATGTGATTCAAGTAATTTTTGAAACCGTGCAGTTGACTGGTAGCAGAATTACAGATGAAAACACACAACTTCAGAGGAATTAGCTTCTAGATGAATTGTGGTCAATTGTAGCATGATTGGGTATCGACCAAAAACCTTCAACAATGAATTTGTTTAATAGGCGGTCGACCAGATGCAGGCAACTTGCGATTGGGGGCTTACGTTTCACACTGTTTAAGGAGAAATACTGAACACTGGAATTGGGCCTTTGATCTTGAAAATTAGGGAGGCTACTTCACAACAATTAGGACCATTTTTAAGCCCCAAAAGATTAACTCCACAAATCCCATGAGAAGAATCAATGAGTTAAGAAGATAAAAGGAAGATATAGAAATAAATGTGAAATTATGGGAACCCGTTCGCTTTCTAACCGGAGAGAGTTAGACGAAGTTCCTACTAAACTACCACACTCCAACTTACCACTCTTGAATGGTAAGGTAATGATTCTCAAGAGGCAAACCTCAAGAATCCACTATAGAGAAATCTCTAATATCTATTCATTGATTAAAAACTCAATAATCAAACTTCCACTTCCTAAACAAAACCCTAACCCTAGACTAAATAACCAACATAATGAAAAAACTATAAATAAGTCAAAGTTCTAAATAAATAATTAAAAAATAAATAAAATAAAATTAAAATAACGAGGTAGGGCAGCACCCGTGGCACATCAGAATACCCATGGAGAAATGTGGGCTTGAATTTCATGTGCTTGTAAATGGTTCCTTCTTCCAACTCCAACTAAGTGTAGATTGCACCTCAACTAAAGGCCTCAAGCTCATTTCCCATTTCATAGTTCATGCTAGCATATTTAAAAAAACCATAGCTCAAACATCTAGTAAACATTAATAGGAAAGAGCACTTAAATTCAAGTTTCATCATTATTTGGAATTAAAATACATAAAAATTAACAAAAAAGTTTTAGAGATCCGAACAGGAAATGATACTCAAAGAAAGTAAAAACAATTCAAAATCCATTCCATATGTAATTAGACAGCCAAAAAAAAAGAAACACGAAATCCACATCAATAATGCATTACAATGAAAAGCAAAAGGACATAGATGAACTTAGAACATTTTCGAGAGCAACAACATTGAGGAAGTAGAAGCCCTGTGGGAGTAACCACTAGGACTGAAATTCTAATCAATGTCTTTGATGGTAATGAAAGGAGCAACTTGCATACTGTAATACTTTGAAAATTTTACTTACAGAGAAATGATATAAATATGATATGAGAATATTAAAATAGTATGAAATTCTAAGGCGTTAAAATGAAATATTGAAGTGGTCGACCAGCCCAAAGTGAGTGGTCAACTTGGAAAGTACCTAAGAGCAACATGTTTTCAAGATCTGCTGAAGTAGTCAACCTATCAAGTGAAGTGTTTGACTATGGAAGTACTCGAGAGCAACAAGTTTTCAAGATCTGTTGAGGTGGTTGACTTTTCAAGCAAAGTGGTCGACAAAAGAAGTACTTGAGAGTATCAAAATTTTGTAGAATGTTGAAACGAACAAGCAGGGGCAACTATGAGGTCGACTGAATATGCTATAAATAAATCAATGATTCTGCAAACATAAACTATTTTCCCTCAACAGTTTGAATATTTTAGTATTGTTGAATATGAAAATATGAATAAAGTTATATGAAATTTTAGAGTGATAAAATAGACATTTAGGAAGAGAATGACACTTGAAGTGTGTAATTTGGTATTCTATATCTAAAGTTATACAAATTTGAAGTGGAATTAAGTGTAGAAAACACTTATGTATAATTTTTGCTAAATACTTGATTCCGACAAATCCAGTAAGAATTTTAGGCTTACTAAACCTATATTTATGATGTCATATAACAAAATGTAATCACTAATAGGGTGGTGCCGCATGTCAAGTTGAAGCAAGTAACTGAAGTTGTAATATTTAAGCAACTGAATGGTAAAATGGCATTTTTATTTCAATAATTGAGGGTAGAAATGAAAATCCCCATAAAGAAACTCTAGAAAACTCCCTCCTTATCTAATGAAGGGGAGAGATCATGCTAACTACTAAGAAGAAACAGAGAGAGGAGAAGAAATAGAGAAAAAGTTAGAAGTTGAAGGTGAAAAGTGGAATTTTGAGTTCATACTCAAGAAAAAAGTGTAGAGAACATTGAGATGATTCTAAAGAGTCCAAAAAGGGAAGGAAAGAATTAAAGTTTGGAACTCAAATCCAAGCTTTGAAGTGATGAAACCATATAAGTAATTATAATCCTTAAAGAATTAGAATTTCATGAAATTCTCATGCTATGGGGGGATAATTTAGTATAAGAATTGAACTCTGAATATATTTGGTTGAAATTGATTTTAAAACGGATGAAGTTGAAGTGGATGGATGGAAAAGAATCATAAACTATTTGTTTCTAAGCTAGGTTATGCATTGTATGAATTATGTAGAAATGATTGATCTCTTGGATTAGATGTTGATATCCATTATTGATGCTTGATAAATATTAGTGATACTAGCTTGTTATGGGTCGAAGTTTGGGTTAATTTGTTGCATATAATTATGAAAACTATGTTAGAACATTAACTTTATGTTTTAATCTACTTGGTTGACCATTGCATAAATAATTTGGCAATGGTTTGGAACATATATAGAACATGTCTAGATAGATGTGTTAGACCAATTCATACATCATTTGTGTTTATTAAATAACAAGATTACATGGCTCATATCACATGTCTTATCAGTATTTATTATATGCATTCAATATATGCATAGAATTGATGCTCAAATCATGCATCATGGAATTATATATATGTATGAAAGGTAACACGAGGTATGATTGGTCACATTCAAACCAATATATCTTGTCGGCTATATATTGTGTGACATATACTAAAATGGGAAATAGAATGAGAGTGATTGTGGGTCCCCCTTGGGATGCAAATCCCTAACCCTCTGGATATATATCTTGA
The DNA here is from genome assembly GCA_022433065.1 of Begonia loranthoides. Taxonomy (NCBI): domain Eukaryota; kingdom Viridiplantae; phylum Streptophyta; class Magnoliopsida; order Cucurbitales; family Begoniaceae; genus Begonia; species Begonia loranthoides. The sequence goes on along the minus strand of CM039477.1, from coordinate 13,723,666 downwards.
TACGTGCACACCTATTGGGAAATAGAGTGTAGTTACATTGTTGTGTATGACATTACATACGATTATGAACATGTATATTGACATTCACATATATGTTAATATGATACTTGTTAATAACATCACCATTTAACCTAAATGGAAGTTTTTATTGATTCATTTATTATTGCATAGACGTGAAAAGAAATTCATTGCATGATGATTATATTGCATGTCATCTTGGAAATGTAATAGAGGTCCAAATATTGATCTAGATGGTGGAAGTTGGTCCTATACTAGCGAATTGCATGAGATTTGTGATTCTTGAGTATTAGTCTTACTTATTGAGCTTTGTTAGCTTACCCTATTGTGGTTTCTATTTTTTTTAAGATACAGGTGATAACCAAAAAGATAAGGGTAAGACATCTTAAAGGACAAAATGTAACGACCCGGTATTTCGTAAATCCGTTAAAATACGTGAAATTTTGAAAATTTTCTTCTTAAAGCAAAACATATTAGAGTGCGTCTAACCGGATTGTTACTGACTTTTTCTTTAAACTCATTATAAAAACCAATTGATAAAATGTGCGAAAGCATTACGAAAATTGTTTATTTAAAACATAGCGGGTTTATCAAAACTTTGCGGAAGCGTGAATAAATCATTTAATGAAGGAACTAAACAATAGAATACAATATAATAAAACTTATGTGATTACAACCATTTCTCATTTTACTCTTTAGCCTGGTCATCCCCAATCTTCCCCGTGCAAATCTTTCACCTCTGCATTATTATTTGTGCGTCGTTCTCGTATATGAGCCTATTATTATCTGTTCATCGTTTGTATGTACACCACAAGTAGTATGTGAGCTTAATGGCCCAGTAAGGAAAAAGTTTATGCAATATGCTTATGACTCTCTTTAGTTCTTTCTGGAGTGGGTACCACCTTACATCAGTCTTTTCATTACGTTCGTTGGTTCTTTACTTGTACTTCGAGCTGGAGATTGGAGAATCCATGGCGATAGGGTAGATCTTTATCGGCTTCAACCATAGCGGGTAGACAGTTTCGCAGTCCCAACAAGGGAAAAGTAATATGTAACGACCCGGATTTTTGTAAATTCTTGAAAATGCGAGAAATTTAAAAATTTCAAAAGACTCTTTTATAAAACGAAATCAGAGCATGCCTAAACCGGATCGCTACTGACCATTCGTAAAACTTGTTACAAAATCCCTTTTTAATGAAACTATGCCGAAGCATAAATAATAAAATCATTTTTATAAAACATTGCATAAACGTAAGAAATTTAATGAAAGAACTTAATGAAAGAACTAAATAATTAAATACACTTAATTACAATCGTTTTCTCTTGTCTACTCGCTTAGCATGGCCAGACACAATCTCGCTCATGCAAACCCCTCATCCCTGCTTCATTATCTGTTTATTTTCTGCTTGTTATCTGTTCGTTGTTTGTACATATACCACAAGTAATACGTGAGCCTAATGGCTCAGTAAGGAAAAAGAGTTATGCACTTATGAAATGTCTCTCTTTAGTCCTTTCAGAATGGGGATGACCCCAACCGATCCTTTGATTAAGTCATTAATCTATTTATTACTTTACTTCTTCTTTCTTTGATCCCTTGGGATCCATTATTCTATTATTCCATTATTCCATACTCATACTTCGAGTTGGAATTGGGAGGTTTTTCTCGTGCAATGGCATAGTAGTCAGATCTAGCATTTTTCCTCTCATCTAGAACTCCCGTACCCTATGAGGGAGGGGCTACGCCTAGATCGCAGACTAGATCTGCTACCCATCCACTCCCAATTCCCTTTTCCTTCTTTACTTCTTAGCTTTTTACCTCACTTATGCATGCTTGCATACCACCCCGTGGCACTCCCTATTAATCTCTGTTAATATGATGCATGCTCATACAATCTTAACCTAACCTGATGGATGATGCGTTCTAACAAAACATTCATAGAAATTGAGAAAAAAACATTCATAGAAATTGAAGTGCACATTTAAATAAAGTAACAGTAATGGAAAGCGCATACAAGGAAGGTAAACAGCTATAATTGAATACTGAAATTGAAAGCACACAACAATTATAATTAAAGTGCATAGCAGGAAACAATTGTAAACTAGAATTTAAACAGCGAAAAAACAACGAATCATAACCAAATTAATTATCTTAATCAATTACATGCTCAATGTCAAATTATATTAATCTAGTTGGTTATCCTAATAAACATACATGCTTAAGAGTGAATTATATTTATTTTCCTATTTAGTTATCCTAGTGTCTTAGCATACTCTGAGGATACCATTATTGTCCTAATTAGATATCTTATTTAATTTTCAGGTCCATTTACATGCTTCCTACATTTATTATTCTAGGTGATTATTCTGATTAGTTAACCTAGGTGAGTTACATGCTCAAAACAGATTACAACTATTAAGTTGATTAGTTATTCTAAGTAATTTACATACTCAAGGGTTGATTTAGCATGGCATGACTAGATTAATTAATATGCTATTATTAGGTTCGTTAATTAATTAAACTTGCAAGTTAAGCTAAACATATTAACTAATTAATGATGCTCTTATAACAAATTAGTTAACATACTCCATGCTTAGATTTAGCTTAACTAATTAATACCCATGTATAGACTTGCTAATTAGTTTACATGCTTAGTGTTAATTAATTAGTTCACATGTTTTAGGTTCATTAGTTGATTAGTTAAACTAGGATAAAATGATTTAAACATGCTAGTTATCCTAGTTCATTTACATGCTCAGGATGAATTACAATTATTATAGTTAATTAATTAAACATGCTAATCTTGGTTAATTAACATGCCAATAAATTATCATTCTAATTGGTCGTCCTATTATATGTTTAGATTAACTAAATTGGTTAACATGGTCAATTAATTATCATTTAACTAAAGTGATTAACATACTCAATGGATTAACATTTATTGATTAACATTTATCTAAATTAGTTAGCAAGTGAGCATACTAGGTTAAGGAAGTAAGACGAACAAATAATGGCAGAACAATAACGAAGGGAACATAGCACAATTAATTATTAGAGAGAACTCACTATAGCTAGTAAGAAAATGAAAGAACAGGGAAAAGTCATCATCAATGAAATTAATAGTTCATTCGTACTTATCATGTCGTTCATCATTCCCCATTGACCATTTACTCTCTAAGCATACTATCAACCAAGCAATTATCTAACAGCAATGAAATCAACGAAGGAATTCACAGCAGAAGTTCACCCAAGGAAAACCAACACTACTCTATCATGGAATAACATTTAAGGAAAATCACAGAGCACTATAATTCTACAGAGCATTAGCAAGACTATCACAACAAGGAAATACAACTCACGCACCCTCACTTATTGTGTAGGGCCTCCACTGGCCAAGACACCCCTATTTCCTTACCTCAAAACTATATTGCGTGCTCGCACTTAATTGCTGTCCCTTGTGCTCTTTCCGGTACCTTCACAATCATTGAATAACCTATCGTTAAAATCACATATTAATAACTCTACTTCTACGACCCAAATTCTAAGTCCTCCCAAATTAATACCCAATTACTTAACAGTTTCTATAGTTCACAAATAAATTGACATCTTCAATATAATTAGCCATAATAACCAACAGAGGCATTTAGCGTAACCACTTGGTAGTGAGGCTAGTCCTTACATGTAACCTCAACAGGTTTAACGTTTCCTACCCCCAACAATCCGTTTGTAATATACACTTAACATGCTTTCAGACCAATAACATTAAAGAGACCTTACCAATCAAAACTACAGAGCATACTTGAAGTACTCCAATGTATCATCACTCAAATAAATTCCAATAGTTATATACCCCAAACCAATATTAAGAATCCAAGCTGTAACTTAACAACTATAGATTATTTCAACAACTACTTTAGAAATCCTTAACTGCATCACCAAAGGACAGAAACCAAAATAACAGAGAAGGAAGCTCACCCTTAGAAGCTCTCAGCCAACCTTCAGAGTTCACAACTCTGCCTCCAACTTCATCCTTCTCTGCTTCTCTTCTTCCTCGGCTCACCCTCCAGAGAACTCCCCTCCTCCATCTTCATTCTTGCACTCGACTTCACCAGGAAGGAAGAGACACATCCAATTATGTCCCCTGCCCACTGCCTCTACATAGAGTAGAGGCACTCAACACTCTATTCCCTGCCATCCATAGCTATGAGGTACGATTTGTCTCCTTGTCGACTTGTAGAGCACACACTAGAAGAAATAGAGCCACAAGCTGGATCAGGGCCTTCCGCTGGTCCAGCTTGAACCATCGAATTGCCCATCGACCCGAGGCATCGCCAGCAGTCCCCCGATGCCAAATCCCCACTGCCGAGCACCATGCCAGCCATTTCATCACCGTCCATTGCTGCTGACGACCGAAAATGACAAAGCGTCGCCTGTGCATGCCAAATCTGACGGCCTAAGCTTCACACCATAACAACCCGTGAAGCCGCCTCTCGAACTCTAGCTTCGTGGGACCAGTCGTCGCCTCGCTCTCATCTTCCACCTTCTCCCTCGTCATCACTCTCTCGCTGTCTCTCCGCTCTCCCTCGATCTCCCTCTCTTTTGCCCCCAGTTTCCCTCTCGTCTCTTCTCTCGTTTTAGTCCGCAAACAACATAGAGAATGGCCTTTGGCCATTCTGTGTTGTTTAACGCACTGGACCGGTACAACATGAACCGGTTCAGCCCTTAAAATGCCCAATACCCCTTTTTAAAGTACACCACTTACACTTCTAATTTATTCAATTTCCATAATTTTATAATACCCCCAATGGATTGAATTTATCAGATCAAATTCATTTTATTTCGTTAATATTAAATACACCATTTATCATTTTTAACCCTATTCTATTCACGGAACCGAGCTATTTCGGATGCGTGCAGACGTAGTGGTCTCATCCGCATTTCGTCCGCAAGGCTAAATCTCGCAGGCTAAAATCTAGACTTCGAACGGGAGAATGCATCCCCATCCAGTCTGTACCGTCCAAAAGTGTCATTCGGACACCATATCGCATCCGCATGTAGTGTCCGTGTGCCGTCCAAAGGTGTCACAAAATCGAACAGAATCAATTCGGACGAGGCTTCAACTCGTCCGCATCATCCGCGTATCATCCGAAAGTCTCCAGACTTGGACAGAGTCAATACGGACGAAGTAGCTTGCTTCCGCATTGTTTGAAACCTCGTCTGCAACACCTCAGCACAGTGAAGTTGGGATGAGACAATGTGTCCTCAACTCGTCCCAATCTACCCTATCCACATGAGGACGACTCCTCCATGTTCTCACCATGTCCGCAACATCATAAATCCCATTTTTCTTCATCTTTTTACGCTTAACTCTCATCCCATAACATTTCTCCCATAATACGTGTCATAAAATGACACGTATAGATACGCCACGTAATACCCTCACGATTCGAACACTTCGATCACATAGCACTCTGACTATGCACTCGGTAAGTCCTGCCTACCTGGCTAATCCGTACTTACCCTACCATCTCCCAACTCCCTTTTCTTCTTTTCTTCATTTTCTTAACATTTTTCCTTACTCATGCATGTGTGAGTACCACCCCAAAGTGGCACTCCCTATTGGTTTCTATAATTGTGATGCATGCCCATACATTCTCAACCTAACATGATGCATGATGCACTATAATGTTAACATTCATAATAATTGAAGTGCACATGGAAATAAAAGTAATTGTAATTGGGAGCGCGTATAAGGAATAACAATAATTGAAAGCATACAACAAAGCATAACAGGGAACAAATTATGATATCGAATTAAAAGTGACGAACAAAAAGAGACAATAAAGTAAACGTGCAATGAATCACAATTAACTAAACATGCTCGTTAGACCAAACTAAACTAAACATGAAAATATGCTTTAAACAACAAATAACGGGAACATGCTTGTATATTAGTAATTCTTATTCTAGTTGATTAAGCATGCTTTTATCCTAATTAATTTAAACATGCTATAATCAATAGCATAGTTGTTATCCTAATTAATTACATGCTCAAGAAGATATTTCAATTCTTACTCTAAATGATTTAAACATGCCTTTTGCTATAATTCATTAAACATGCTCTTAATGGATTAACATGCATAACTAGTTAATTAAACATGCTTGACTAGTGATGTTTAAGTCCAGGTACTTACTAATTAATTCACTCTAGTTAGTTACATGCTCAAGGGTTGATTACATGCTTTTATCCTAGTTGAATGATCATACTCGGGTTTTGTAGACGGTAACATGCTAAAAACAACTAATTAGGAGTAGAATTATAAGCAATACTAAGAAGACAATAACAAAGGTAACGTAGAAACATCCATTCACATAATCAATGAAACCCTTAATTCGTTTATGTTTCATTCGTTCTTCTATCATCCTTTTCATTCTTTTCTAGCAACATAAAACATCTCCATTATTTTTAAATAAAGTAAAACATAGTAAGGGAAATTGCAACAAGAGACAATATAACCATATTGAAGGAAATTGCGGAAATGAGAAATGTACAGAACATTTACAAGAAAAATAACATATTATTATTAACCTAGTTCATTACATGCTCAAGAAAGAAATTCAGTTATTACTTTAGTTAATTGTTCTAGTTGACTTCATGCTCGAGAAAAGATTTCGATTATAGTTCTAGTTGGTTACCCTAGTTCGTTAGCATGCTCAACTTCTAATTAAGTTAATTATCATGCTCAAGGTTTATTTAACTGCTTAAACAACTAATTAATTGATCATGCTTCAATTGCTTAATATATTAATGTTGGCCCAGTTAGTTAATTAAACAGGTTTAATTAGTTAATTTACATACCTAACTAGTCAATTACGTGCTTAAGTTGGTTAACATACAACCTGCTCAACTAGTTAACATACTAATGCTCAAGGATTGGTTATTCATTACACAACTAGTTAATCATGCTTGAATTGGTTATTTAACAACTGGTTAGTTCAATAGCAACTAAACAAGTTCAATATAATTAATCACTCCTGTAACGACCTAGATTTTTCTTCGTAAATCCCTTTTTAAAAATTGAGTGAAAATTCAAAGCTTTTATGAAAGAAATATCAGAGTGCTAGCCGGGCCGTTAGAAACACTTAAAACGTTGTGAAAATAAAACCATTTGTGGAAGCGTTAAAATCATGCATTTTAAAATACTGCGGAAGCGTAAAGAATTTAAAGGAAATAAACTGAACATTTAATTATAATTTAAGAAAAGAAAACTTAATTTAAATTAATTACAACTCAATATATCTTTAACTTCTCATAGCCTGGCCAACCACAAGCTCGTAGGTGCAAATCGCTCATCCACTGCTCCTTCAGTTGCTTGAAGACTCCGTGCGTCATGTATACCTACACCGCAAGTAAGACGTGAGCCTAAAGGCCCAGTAAGAAAATGGGTTTATGCATATGAGATGCCGCTCTTTAATTCTTTGGAATGGGTCAGCCCCAACCAATCTTTTAGTTATGTATTTTAGGAATAGTTACGTGTTTTAGGAATAACTCGTATATAGAGCAGTGGAGTTTGAGAGATCCTATGGTTTCTAATTAATTATGTTATTTAGCGTTGTAATCCCGATAAGGAAATGATAATTCTTTTCCTCACTCAAGACGTTTGACCACCCCGTGGTGATGTTCCTAATTGTTTCTATCGTCATGAGACTACCCTAAAAGACTACACTTTTCCTTCTCCAATTCATTTTCTTTTAATCCAATCTTTTACTTAATACCCAATTTATCCAATCTATTAAATCATTCCCTATTATTTTTCCCCATATTAATTTCCAATAAGTCCTAATTAATTCCTTAATGTAAAATAATTATAAGTAATCCCATTTTAACTAAATCATTTACTAATTAAATTTAATTTATTAAATTTAATCCAATCTATTAATTAACTTTAAAATACCATTCAATTGATTTAATTTAGTAAATTAAATCCAATTTATTCTTTAATGTAAAACAATTAAATTAATCTCAATCATTATAATTTAAATTCATTAAATTAATATTTATTTTAATTACATTATTTCCCATAATTTAAATCTAACGAATATGTCTTGTAATATCCCGATGATTAAAATTATCGAGGTGTTACATACTTCCCCCCTTAAAATAAATTTCGTCCTGAAATTTGCCCCTTAACAATCACTCTCTACCCATCCAAACCCTTTACTAGCTACCCAATTGGTGTTCTCGTTGACTCTAGGCTTTGACTTAATACTAACCCCTCTCGGATTGACGTTTGCCTAACTCTAGCTAATAGATTGGCTTGACAATGTCCAAACTCATCTCTTCGCACCGAAGTCGCTCCAACTATCGAACTCACTCTTCTACGCTTCTGCTGCGCTACTCTATTACCCATTTACCCCTCTTAGGTTTCTAATCCATTTGTGCTTCCCAGTCTGTGTGTGAATACCAATTTTCGTTCCCATTTTCATTCCCGTTCTCGTATCCATTTCCAGAAATCACTATGGAAACTTCGTTTCCGTTTCTGTCTCTGTTCCCGTTCCTGGTTCAGGTCATGTTTCTGTTCCCATTGCCGTATCCATCCCCAAAAATCACTCTGGAAACTTCGTTTCCGTTTCTGTCTCTATTCCCGTTCTTGTTCCCGTTTCAAGTTATGTTTCCATTTTCGTTTCCATTTCCATTTCAGGTTATGTTTCCATTTCCATTTCCATTTCCATTTCAGGTTATGTTCCTGTTGCCATTTCTGCCTCAGTATCCATTTCAGTTCCCATGATCATACGTGTTCCCGTATCCGTTTCTGTATCTGTTTCTGTATCCGGATCTGTATCTGTATCTGTATCTGTTTCTGTATCCGTATATGTATCTGTATCTGTATCCATTTTCATTTTCTAGAAACTTGTTTCGATTTCTGTTTCGGTTTTCATTTCAGTTTCTATTTTGGTTTCCGTTTTGGTTTCTGTGCTCATACCGTTTCTGTTGTCTGAGGTTTTTGTTCCTGTTCCCGTTTCCATTTCAGTCTTTATGTGCTTGGGTCGTTCGTCTAGGCTCTACAACACTCTCTCTATCCCTTCCCAAAGGTCAAGGCCTAATAGTCAGTTACTTGGCTAGGGAAAATCATATTAGTCATTAATTTTCGCAAGGTAAAAGGCGTGGTCCTCAAACACAAGTAGATATTGTCCTCTTAGGCGTATCTCGCCCTCAAGGCCTTTTTCCCAGCAATAAGTGGATCTCGCCCATCCTGAAACGCGTCTACTTGGCATGGTTCTCACTACTAAGCAGATATGTCCCCTTTGGCATATCCCGCCATCAAGGATTTCTCCCAGTGATGGGCAGATCTTGCCCATCCTGAAACGCGTCCACTTGTCCCTGAGACCCATCCACTTATACCCTGCTCATTCCTTTAGTTCACCTTTTGTCATTTATCAATTTGTAGCATTGTCGTCTTCTCGTTTTTAACTTACTTTCATTTTTATCTTACTTTTCTTTTCTAGTTCTGTGCCAAGCTAAGCTACCAGACCACAGAAATCTTTATTAGGAGCTTTGCTTTTGTTCGCTTTTTATCATTTCTTAATTCTCTCTTGTTGCTCATGACTCCTTTGTTGTTTGTGCTAGACGTTGTGCATACTCACCTAAGTGCCTCGTTTAACTCCCTGACTTCATTTAACCTTCTGACTCTGTTTGATCCTACGTTCCTTCCACTTATTATCTCATTAATCTAATCTGTGTACCTTCTACTATTTCCCGTTCCTATTTTCCAAAAATTTGGGCAGAGTCTCCCCTGTTTTTAGATTTCCCCAAAGCTAAATAACTTGCATAAAAATGTCCCAAATTGTCCAGTATTCTCCAATCTTATCATCATTCTACTAACTAATTCTTTAACTCTAGCGTCATCATCAAAATAAATATGCGTGCTAAAGAAAACAAGTAAAGCAATTAAATTAAAGTACAAGCGATTAAATTAAAGTACTTACAATCGATGAACGATTTCCACGTCGAGGCTTGTGCTGGCAATCAAGCTATAGAATCAATTTGAATTTACAAAAATCATTTTAGAACAAGCGAGAAACTTGGTTTTAAAAATGATCAGAGCAGTCCACGAAATTGTTTTTAAAACTTCTGCTCTGATACCAATTGTATCTTTACATACAATTGGTTTTTGAATGAATGAGAGACTTAGTTTTAAGTCATTTTACTCAACAAAACGTACCGGAGCTCAGTTTTAAAACACAAAAAAAAAAAAACAAAAGAGTTGAGCTACGAATTTGGTTTTAAAAACGATCAGAGCAGCTTACTAAGAAAAATCATTTTTAAAACCCCTTGCTCTGATACCAACTGTAACGACCCGAATTTTTCTTCATAAATCCCTTTGAAAAACACGTTAAAATTTATGAAAGAATTATCCGAGTGCAAGCTGGGCCGTTAAAAACACTTAAAACGTTGCGAAAATAAAAAATTTGCGGAAGCGTTAAAATCATGTATCTTAAAATATTGCGGAAGCGTAAAGAATTTAAAGGAAATAAACTGAACATTTAATTACAATTTAAGAAAAGAAAACTTAATTTAAATTAATTAGAACTCATTATATCTTTAACTTCTCATAGCCTGGCCAACCACAAGCTCGTAGGTGCAAATCCCTCATCCACTGCCCCTTCAGTTGCTTGAAGACTCTGTGCGTCATGTGTACCTACACCACAAGTAAGACGTGAGCCTAAAGGCCCAGTAAGAAAATGAGTTTATGCATATGAGATGCTGCTCTTTAATTCTTTGGAATGGGTCCGCCGCAACCAATCTTTTAGTTATGTATTTTAGGAATAGTTACTTGTTTTAGGAATAGATCGTATATAGAGTGTGGAGTTTGGGAGATCCTATAGTTTCTAATTAATTATGTTATTTAGCCTTGTAATCCCGATAAGGGAATGATAATTCTTTTCCTCACTCAAGGCATTTGACCACCCTATGGTGATGTTCCTAATTGTTTCTATCGTCATGAGACTACCCTAAAAGACACATGAGTAATTAACTAAGGCTGCATACAAGAGAGTTCATATAACAACCATAACGGACATAAGAACGCATGACAATAACACACATTTCAAATAATTAATCAAACAATACATGAGAAAGTGATAACATGCTTGAAAAGTTTATAACCTAACTTATTAACATGCTCATATTAAATAAATTGTTGACATGCTTGGTTGATTAACATGCTCGGGATTCTAGTCTATTTAACATGCTTGAATTAACGTACTTGAAGACTAATAGCTAATTAACATATTAAACATGCATCAAGAGAAGATCCTATTAATTAAACATGCCCAATTAGATAATTAACATGCTCAAGAGTTAGTTACTAATTCATCAACTAGCTAAACATACTCGAATTTAGTTGTTTAACAACTAGTTAATTAGATTGGTTACTAAGCATACTCAACTTCCAATTAATTACTTCAATTAACAAGCTCAAGAATTATCAACAACTAAACACGCTCAAGAAAATGCTTATACTTGAATTACCTTCAATTAGCTAATCAGGTTCACATGCTTGGCTTAACAATTTGTTTATATGCCTAGATTGATTAACATGCTCAATATATGTTGGTTAATTACACTAGGCATAGTAACTCAATTAAATAGCATGCTCAAAAATTTATTTACAGCAGCAATGTATGGAAAGAACAGAATAGTGAGCATATCAACGTAGCGTATTCGTCGAATTAATGCAGCGAAACATGCTTTTAAACATCTAAAAAAAACAGCAGCGAGAATGGAAAAACAAAACAGCGAATACATGGTTTGTAACGACTAAAATAGCGAATATATAGTTTTTGACGACTAAAATATAGCAGCAAAGATGGAAAAATAGAACAGCAAATATATAGTTTTTGACGAATAAATTGCAACAGCGAAGATGGCAAAACAGAACAGCGAATATATAGTTTTTGACGACTAAAATAAAGCAGCGAAGATGGCAAAACAGAACAGCGAATATATAGTTTTTGATGACTAAAATACAGCAGCGAAGATGGCAAAACAGAACAACACATATATAGTTTTTGATGACTTGATAAGCTCCAAGGGCGACAATAGCTTAATTTAAATAAACCGGCGACAAGCTGTGAATTAAACTGGACCAGCAACAATAAACAGAGTAGTTCTCCAAATTCAAACGTGAACTTTGGCTAGTTTTTGGAGGACACTTAATTAACACAATCAGGTAAACTGTGTCAAAATTCCAGATCAGAACTCATTCCGAATCTCCAGTTATGGCCGAAATAAGATATCACCAAATACCAAGCTTCTTCCGAACAGTTTTGATAACCAGAAATACAACAGAGAGAACTCACTCCATATAACTCCAATAATTCGGAAAATTGGCAGGCAGCTTCGTCACTCAACAAAGAACAAATCTCCAAAAGAAATAAAATTAAGAAAACCCACGCAAGGGCTTCGAAACAGGTCAGCAATCCAATGCAGTAAACAAATTGCACAGAAAAAAAAACAGATTCTGCGATTAACAAAATATCTAGCAAAACTCCATATTCATAAGGAACGACGCCTTTATCTCAATACACAATTGTTAACCACCAAATATGAAGGGATTAGGACCAGAACAACCAAATCTTACCAGCAACAATCTTCAAAATTACAAAAGGGAACCGTGGAGTTCGATTTTATCTCCAAACGTGAGAGGATCGAAGTAATCGGCTTAAACACGTATTAAGCGCTCTCCAAGGGATCTAGCATTTCTCCTACCTCCACACTATAGATGTGCCACCAGAGTGATGCTTGGAAGAGGTAGCAACCCTTCCAACTTGCTCAAGAAATGCCACAAAGAGCAGCAAGTTCGGGTTGAAGGGGAGGAAGTCCGTGAAGGGGGAGGCCGTGCGGTGCTTCTCTTCAAAATCCAAGTTTCTTTTCTAATTTTCCAAAGTGTGTTTCATTCAGCAAAAAGGGGTATTAAACCCTAGGGCATACAACATAAAAAAAAAAAACTGAAATGTCCTTAACAAGTCAAAATTTGGGCATGAGGGCGCGGTTTACATGTAAACCGCGCACCTCTCAAAATTAGCTCACAAAACGTAGAATTCAACCAAAATAAACAACAACACCACAAAGTTTAGCCAGAACACATTCTAAATATAAAATGAAAAGTAGATAATGAACTAATAAGTAGATGCATTGCAACCTTTAAGGTGGCCCAAAGTTGGAAGAAGAAATGAAATCCATTGGATGTGAACTAATCTAAGTAATGGCATGAAACGGTCTTCCTTTATCTTCATGAGTCGTCTCTTCCGTAAAATCCCATAATTTAGGCTTTCCTGCAAAAAAAGAATGAGTTAGGGATGAAATAAGTCTCTTGGCTCGAGCACGCGTCATTGGACCTCGGTTCACATCATCCTCCCCGGGTGATTGAGGATTTGACCTCAAATCCAAGGGTTGCTTAGTCATGTCTTCTTCTAGGAATTTTTCCCCACCATGATAAGGTGATAGATCCTAAACATTGAAAGTTGAAGATACGCCATATTCCTCGGGAAGCTTAATACGATACGCATTGTTATTAATGCGCTCCAATACCTTGAAAGGGCCATCAGCTCTCGAGAAAAGTTTGCATTTCCTTTGTTGAGGAAATTTCTCTTTTCTTAAGTGTAGCCAAACAAGATCTCCCACTTCAAAAATAACTTCCTTTCGGCCCCAGTTTGCAGCTTTAGCATATTCTAAGTTCTTCTTTTCTATACTCATCGGAACTTCTTCGTGGAGGGACTTAATCCTGGCAGCTTTCATGGCACCGTCTTCACTAATATAGTCAGATACTGGAAGTGGAAGAAGATCCATAGGAGTGAGGGGATTAAATCCGTATACTACTTCAAAAGGGGTATGTTATGTAGTTCCATGTACGATCCGGTTGTAAGCAAATTCAACATAAGGTAGTTGCACATCCCATTCAGTCAACTTCTTACTGAGTACAGATCTGAGCAAGGCACCAAGAGTACGATTTACAATTTCAATTTGTCCGTCAGTTTGTGGATGGAAGGAAGTACTAAAAAATAGTCTGGTACCCAATTTGCGCCATAAAGTTTTCCAAAACGAACTCAAGAATTTGGTGTCACGATCCGAGATTATGGAACGCAGAACCCCATGCAATCTGATAATCTCTTTGAAAAACAAATCGGCTATATGAGGAGCGTCATCGGTTTTGTTATAAGCAATGAAATGCACCATTTTAGAGAATCGATCCACCACTACCATTATAGAATCCTTGGACCTCGAAGTTCTTGGAATGCCCAATATAAAATCAATGCTAAGTTCCACCCAAGGATGAGTGGGCACAGGTAAGGGTAAATATAAGCCATGTGGAAGAACACGACTCTTTGCTTTCTTACATATAATACAACGCTCCACAAACTTTTGCACATCACGTCGTAAGTGTGGCCAATGAAAATGCTTCTGAATCATCTCTATGGTCTTCTGATTACCGAAATGACTAGCCAAGCCACCACAATGGGCCTCCGAAATTAGCGCTTCACGTAGACTGCAATTAGTTATACATAACTTGCCTCCCTTGAAAAGAAACCCGTTCTCGACAGAAAAAGGAAATGTTGCTTTAGTCATACAACTTTGATAAATAACACCAAAATCCATATCGCTAGGATACAACTCTTTGATCCAGTTAAGACCAAAGAGTCTTGCATTCAATTCGGTCATTAGAACAAATCTTCTGGAAAGAGCATCGGCCACTTGGTTCGTTTCCCCCTTCTTATATTTAATGATATACGGATATCGTTCTAGGAACTCCACCCACTTTCCATGGCGTCTGTTCAGTTTACCTTGACTCCGGATGTGTTTCAGGGCTTGATGATCTGAGTGAATGATGCATTCTTTTGACAATAAATAGTTTTGCCAAACTTCCAAGGCCCGTATTACTGCGAAGAACTCCTTATCATAACTGGAATAATTTAGGGCAGCACCTTTCAACTTCTCACAAAAATAAGCAATCGGTTTCCCTTCTTGCATTAGCACGGCTCCAACTCCTAATCCAGAAGCATCACATTCAATCTCGAAGACTTTAGCAAAATCTAGAAGTGATAGTAGGGGGCATTACATAATTTCTCTTTAATGGTCTCGAAACTAGCTTGACACGTTGAGGACCAATGGAACTCCTTCCCTTTCTTAGTACAATCTGTAATAGGTGCCATAATAGAGCTTAAATCTTTAATAAACTGACAATAAAAAGAAGCCAAACCATGAAAACTTCGCACCTCGGAAACACTTTTTAGAATCGGCCAGCTTCGAATAGCTTCTATCTTACTTTCATCCACTTCCATGCCATCCTTGGTAATAATGAACCCCAAGAAATAAACGTGATCTTGGGCAAATGAACACTTCTTGAGATTACCATACAATTGTGACTTGCGTAGAACTTCAAATAATAATCGAAGGTGCATCAGATGAGCCGACAAATCAGCACTATAAATAAGTATATCGTCAAATAAACGACTATAAACTTTCCCAAGAAATCTCGAAGGAGATGGTGAATTACCCTCATGAACGTGCTTGGAGCATTGGAAAATCCAAATGGCATAACAAGCCATTCATATAGGTCGTATTTAGTCTTGAAGGCCGTTTTCCATTCATCGCCTTCCCGCATGCGAATTTGATGATAACCACTTTTGAGATCAACTTTAGAGAAAATAGCCACCCCACTAAGTTCATCTAGCATATCTTCCAATCTGGGAATTAGAAACCAGTACTTAATAGTAATTTGGTTGATGGCTCGACTATCTACACACATGCGCATTGTACCATCCTTCTTTGGTACTAGTAATGTGGGAACGGCACATGGACTAAGTGATTCTCTGATGTAGCCCTGATCAAGTAATTCAGTCGCCTGTTTCTATAATTCTTTAGACTCCTCTAGACTCAGTCTATATGAAGGCCGATTCGGTAAAGAAACTCTGGGCATAAGATCGATTTGATGTTCTATCCCCCTCAAAGGTAGAAGTCCCTGAGGTAGTTCCTCTGGAAACATATCTTCATACTCGACAAGCAATTTTTGAACAAAGTCAGGAATAGATCCCAATTCTTCCAATCTTTCTCGAAATACCATAAGAATAATTGGCCCCCCTTGCAGTAGAGACCTTTTAAGCTCCCTCTTTGTGATGATAAAAGAAGCTTCAGTTCTGTTCTTATTCATACTTTCATAATCCTTCACAATCTGATCCGGACTAAAAGGAGCTAGGTTAACTGTTTTCCCTTTAAATTTGAAAAATAATAGTTTGTATAACCATCATGCTTGGTCCTCCTATCAAATTGCCAAGGCCTCCCAAGTAAAAGGTGGCTAACTGTCATCGGTATGACGTCACACAAAACTTTATCCTCATAACCCCCGATAGAAAAGGATACCTTGACTTGTTTAGTCACTTTGATTGGATCTTTATCATTCAACCAGTTGAGCTTATAAGGAGTGGGGTGGGCCACGGTATCAAGCCCTAATTTCCCAATAACATCCGACAAAATAACATTGGTACAACTGCCCCCATGAATGATCACCGAACAAATCTTTTCTTTAATCATGCACCGAGTGTGGAAAATGGTTTCCCGTTGTAGTTCATCAACATGATTCTGAATAGCCATTGAGCATTTCATAACAACAAGTAGAGGACCCTCCAGAGCATAAAAAGTTTCTTCTTCATCTTCTCCTTTGTCAATAGCCGATTCTTCAACCTCATCCTCACTAATTATCTCATTGGTTTCTGCTTTTAAAATCAACACCTTCGCATTCGGGCATTGGGAAGCTATGTGGCCGAATCCCAAGCACTTAAAACATTTGATGTCTCTAGATCTAGGCTTGTTTGTATCACCAAAATTTTTCTTTTCTTCACTAGGCTTCATGGTATTACCTTTTCCATCCCATTTTGGAGTTGTTTTTGGAAGGTTGTTACTTTTTTGGAAAGGCCGAGTTACACCTTCTTTAATCCTCCTCTTTCTTTGTCTTTCTACTCTCAATGCTAATTGAACAACTTCATCAAGAGTATTATAAGTCTGTAATTCCACCACATCACTAATCTCCTTTTGCAATCCTCTAATGAAATGGGCTATGGTTTGTTCCATAGGTTCTTCCACTTTGCATCGTATCCTCAAAATTTCAAACTCGGTCAAATATTCATCAACTGATAATGAACCTTGTTTAAGGTTTTGTAATTGAAGAAATAACTCTTGCTTGTAATGGGGAGGAACAAATCACCCCTTCATGACCTCCCTCAAGGCATCCCAAGTTCGGATTTAAATTTCCCCCATTTTTCTTCTTTGTGCTTTAAGGTTTTCCCACCAAATACTAGCATATCCGGAGAACTCCAATGTAACCATTTGTAACTTAGTCTTTTCAGAATAATCATAACAATCGAAAATCTGGTCCACCTTTTCAACCCATTCTAGGAAGTCACCACCATTACTAGAGCCTTTGAACTGAGGAATAGAGACCTTAACATGTCTCATATCATGTTTGCTGCTCGGTTGTCTCCTCGGAATAGATGCATCACTATCATCGGTGTCTTCCCACTCTTCACCAAAATCACTAGCAACACGGCCACGGGAATCAAGAGAATTACTAAGCCTTCTTCTAGGCCTCGGAGTTCTAGGACCACGAACTTGATCATTTTCGGAAGCTTCCAATTTTTGTTGAAGTTTTTGGATCATTTCAAACACATCATCCAATCTCCCATGCAAACTAGTCTCGGCTGATTAATTCCTTTCCCCGGTTGATGCACCCAGGTTGTTTCTCGTATCGTTATTGCCATGATACTGAGCTCCACTTCTCGTACTCATAATAACCCCTTTTTAATCACAATAAAACAGCAAGAAAACGTGAGCCAATGCTCTGATACCAAATGATAAGCTCCAAGGGTGACAAGAGCTTAATTTAAATAAACTGGCCAACAAGCTGTGAATTAAACTGGACCAGCAACAATAGACAGAGTAGTTCTCCAAATTCAAATGTGAACTTTGGCTAGTTTTTGGAGGACACTTAATTAACACAATCAGGTAAGTTGTGTCAAAATTCCAGATCAGAACTCATTCCGAATCTCCAGTTATAGCCGAAATAAGATATCACCAAATACCGAGCTTCTTCCGAACAGTTTTGACGACCAGAAATACAACAGAGAGAACTCACTCCATATAACTCCAATAATTCCAAAAAATGGCAGGTAGCTTCGTCACTCAACAAAGAATAAATCTCCAGAAGAAATAAAATTAAGAGAACCTATGCAAGGGCTTCGAAACAGGTCAGTAATCCAATGCAGTAAACAAATTGCACAGAAAAAAAACAGATTCTGCGATTAACAAAATATCCAGCAAAACTCCATATTCATAAGGAACGACGCCTTTATCTCAATACACAATTGTTTACCACCAAATATGAAGGGATTAGGACCAAAACAACCAAATCTTACTAGCAACAATCTTCGAAATTACAAAAGGGAACCGTGGAGTTCGATTTTACCTCCTAACATGAGAGGATCGAAGTAATCGGCTTAAACACAGCTTAAGCGCTCTCCAAGGGATCTAGCGTTTCTCCTACCTCCACAATACAGATGCGCCACTAGAGTGATGCTTGGAAGAGGTAGTAACCCTTCCTACTTACTCAAGAAACGCCACAAAGAGCAGCAAGTTCGGGTTGAAGGGGAGGAAGTCCGTGAGTGGGGAGGCCGCGAGGTGCTTCTCTTCAAAATCCAAGTTTCTTTTCTAATTTTCCAAAGTGTGTTTCATTCAGCAAAAAGGGGTATTAAACCCTAGGGCTTACAACATAAACAAAAGACTAAAATGCCCTTAACAAGTCAAAATTTGGGCATGAGGGCGCGGTTTACATGCAAACTGCGCACCTCTCAAAATTAGCTCACAAAACATAGAATTCAACCAAAATAAACAACAACAACACAAAGTTCAGCCACAACACATCCTAAATATAAAATGAAAAGTAGATAATGAACTAATATGTAGATGCATTGCAACCTTTAAGGTGGCCCAAAGTTGGAAGAAGAAATGAAATCCGTTGGATGTGAATTAATCCAAGTAATGGCGTGAAACGGTCTTCCTTTATCTTCATGAGTTGTCTCTTTCGTAAAATCCCATAATTTAGGCTTTCCTGCAAAAAAAGAATGAGTTAGGGATGAAATAAGTCTCTCGGCTCGGGCACCCGTCATTGGACCTCGATTCACATCACGACTAAAATGCAGCAGCGAAGATGGCAAAATAGAACAGCGAATATATTGTTTTCGACAACTAAAATGCAGCAGCGAAGATGGCAAAACAGAACAGCAAATATATAGTTTTCGACGACTAAAATGCAGCAATGAAGATGGCAAAACAGAACAGCGAATATATAGTTTTCGACAACTAAAATGCAGCAGCGAAGATGGCAAAATAGAACAACGAATATATAGTTTTTGACGGCTAAAATACAGCAGCGAAGATGGCAAAAAAGAACAGCGAATATATAGTTTTTGATGACTAAAATGCAGCAGCGAAGATGGAAAAACAGAACACCGAATATATAGTTTTCGACGACTAAAATGCAGGAGTGAAGATGGCAAAACAGAACAGTGAATTTATAGTTTTCGATGACTAAAATGCAGCAGCGAAGATGGCAAAACAGAACAACGAATATATAGTTTTTTGACGACTAATTACAACAGCAAAAATGGAAAATCAGAATAGCAAAAATCATGCTCGTTATCGGCTAAAAATAGCAACAAAATAACGAGAACAGAACAGCGAAACGTGGTTATGAACGACTAAAAATACAGCAGCAATTCATCGAAAAGAGGATGGCTAAACATGCTTTTGAACGGTTAAAAACAACAGTGAAATAATGACAACAGAACAACAAAATGTGCATTTTTAACAACTAAATTACAACAGCAAATTATCGGAAACCAAACGATTAAACATGCTCTTGAACGGCAAGGCAAAGAAAACAGCAGCGAAATCCCAAAAAGAAAACAGCCAGAGACGTGCTTTCGGATGACTAAAATTACAGCAGCGCATTATCGAAAATAGCAAAACCGAACAACAAACATCATGCTCGTTATCGACTAAAAACAGCCACAACAATATGTATTTTCACAACTGAGAATAGCAGTAACTTTATGCTTATTATCGACTAAAACACAGAAGCAACATTATCTAAATAAATCCAGAATCCAAATACGACTAAGAAATTTCTAGAAATTAAATTGCAGAGAACAACCACACGCACACACACATTACTCGGGTGTAGGGCTTCGTCAAGCCAAGACACACCTAACTTCTTACCATTTTGATGAACACCGAACAGAGACAAAAGCAGCTTCAACTCCAGCTCCTGGACAGCTCCAACTTCGGTCTCCAACACAGAGAGCTCCAACAACACTCAGCTCTCCGTCTTCAACAATTCACCAGAGAAGAGAGCTCTCACTCTCTATCTATTCCTTTATCGAGCCCTCACCAGGAGAACAAGTCCCCTGCAACCCTTCAGAGTGTCTCCCACGTTCTTTGTTGTCATTTTCCAGCACAGCAAGAACCAGCCTTTGATGGCTGGTTTGGACCCATACGACAAGCTGGACCAAGGCCTCTGGCTGGTCCAGCATGAGCCGTCGGCCCCCGACGCACCCGCGTGAGGAGGCCAGCCCATGGAACGCTGAGCCCAGCATTCGTCTGCCCACACCAACCATCGTCGTCGCCGCTCCTCTATCGACGCCAATTGGCCATCGCCGGCCACAGAAATCACATCCCGACGCAAACAAGAAGTCGTACTGTGACAATCCCATCGCCGTCCCGAGACCGCACCGCGTCCTTTCATCATCACCACACACCGGAATTGCCCACGTTCCCGTCTCCTGTGGCTCGTTGCTCGCTGTTAGATTATTTAATTATAATCTATATAAATGTGGTCCATATTAATTAATGTTACATTGACTTAATATTATAGTGCTTAATGTGATGGTTGTTAAGCGTTAAATACATTAAGTTAATTGGGTTTTAATTCCCTCACCTTAACCTTATTCAAAGTGTATAACGTATAGTTGAGGAGACGTGAATGAATGGACACGATTGAAAGGGCATGTATGGAGAGTTGCCTTTTGTATGGGTGTCTCCTTCAATCACCTAGAGGGAAAATTACAGATTCATTCGAATCAATCGAATGAACACTCTTTCGAATACTCTCTCTCAAAGTACGTTATATTTCGTTTCCGGATCATCGAAGAAACACATTAAAGGAAAGGTTTTAAGGCGATAAATGGATCTCAACATCTTCCCCAAAAGCATATTATATCATGGACCAAGGTTGGTATTATCATTTAACAAATGCATGGTTAAATCACTTACGTTGTATGGGATGAAAAGAATTGGAAGCATGAAAAACTGTTTAGTATTAAATATGCTTACAATTGGTATCAGAGCACGGTTAAATATACGTATTGATTTACCATGTAAATATATTAGATTTTATGAAAGGATTTCTGTAAGTAATGGAAAAGTAAATTTCGAGAAGTTCTGCATGAAATCATGGATAGGATGATTATAAAATTATTTTATGAATCTGTTCTTCATGCGGACTATAAAAGTTCGTCTTGTAGACGCAATATTAAGGTCGCGGACGCAATATTCATGTGAAAAATTGTTTCTGGATAACTGTTCTTCACGTGGACGCATGAATGAAAGGATGCGGACGCATTCGTGTTGAGTCCGAATGAATCTGTAAAGAAATTCATTCGATTACGGACGATGCGGACGGGGCGAACGTATTCATGTTATCGTCTGAATGAATCTGTAAAGAATTCATGCAAATTCGGACGATGCGGATGCATTTAAGTTATCGTCCGAATGAATCTGTACAGATTTTGTTTATGAGGATGCATCTATGCGGACGCAGCGGACGGTAAAATCAGCGTCCGCTATAGGCACTTTCGGATGACAAGAAGAGGTTGCGGATGCCATTACTGAGTCCGCATGTCATCTGCAAGGCCTTAATATACAGTTTAATTAAAGATATTGAATGAATGAATATTTATACAGTTAAGATATTGTTGTTTAGAAACTAAGTAGTCACCAAAGTGACCTAGTTTGAAATGATCAATATTAAATTACGTGATTTGTTCATTTAATTATTATGATGTTAATGAAATGTGTTTATTAATTATAAACTAGTAGGTCACCCAAAGGTGGATCATTGTTTATAATTAATAACATTAAAGTGACATGTTTACATATTTAATTGGTATGTTTAAATATCCAAAGATGTTAAACATATTGTGTTAAATGTGTTTATAAGTCAATTAAAGTTATAACATCATGAATTATGTATTTCTTTAAGGATTACCCAAATGAAAACTTAATGAAATTGTTATTTGCTTTATTTGGATCTGGTTAGGATAGAATATTCAATGTATTGATATATGACCATGTATTGTTGTTATTTGCAGCTTCTATGAATTTATTTGCTTCTGGTACTTCATCTATTACGTTCAATGGTCTTAACTATGCTGACTGGTTCGAACAAATCTAGTTTCAGCTGGGTGTATTGGATTTGGACCTAACATTAGTTAATGATAGACCACCAGCTATTACTGAGACCAATACAGAAGCTGAGAAGTCTTATAATGAGGCTTGAGAGCGGTCTAATAGGCTGTGTTTGGGCTTAATGAGGATGACGATGGCTGAAAATGTTAAGCCATCGATGTCAAAAGTAAATGATGCAAAGGACTTCATGTTAAAGATAAAGGCATACTCCCAATCAGACATTACTGACAAGTCTGTTGTGGGAAACTTGATGAGTGAGTTGACGACCAAGAAATTTGATTGGTCTCAACCCATTCATGACCACGTAACGAGCATGGCCAATTTGGCTGCAAAGCTTAAGACGTTGGGTATGAATGTGAGTGAATCATTTCTAGTTCAATTTATCATCAACTCACTTCCTCTTGAGTTTGGCCAGTTCTAGGTGAACTATAACACCATAAAGGAAAAGTGGAACTTTCAGGAAATAAAGGCCATGTTAGTTCAAGAGGAAGGGAGGTTGAAGAAGCTAAAGGACCATACTGCCAACTTAGCAATGCAGAAGGATGCCAAAGGTAGCACATCAAAGCCGTCAAGTATAAAGAACAAGCGGAAGGGAAAGGACTAATTAAAGATTAAGGATAGTCCAATCTGGAAAGAGCTTAAGTGCTTCTTCTGCAACAAAGCCGGACATGTCAAGAAAGATTGTCCGAAAAGGAAGGCTTCGTTTGAAAAGAAAGGTACATTATTTGTTTCAGTATGTTTTGAATCAAATATTATAGAAGTACCTAATTATACTTGGTGGTTAGACTCTGGTGCTACTACTCATGTTTCTCATGTTACACAGGGATTTCTTTCGATCCAACCTATAAACGGAGCTGAGAAGTTCTTGTATATGGGGAACAGAATGAAGGCACGCATTGAAGGAATTGGAACGTATAGACTAATCCTGGATACCGGATACCACCTGGATCTAGAAGAGTGTCTTTATGTTCCTGAGTGTGCTAGGAATTTAATTTCTATCGCAAAGCTAGATTGTAAAGGATTTAATGTTAAGATTGGTGATGGTTTGTTTACTTTGTACAAACATAAATACTATTATGGTTGTGGTATTATGAAAGATAATTTGTACTGTTTCAATCTTTATGTTAAATTTATGGAATCTTTGTTTAACGTTGATCATATGATTGGCTTAAAGCACGGTGCAACAAATAAAAGTTTAGCTTTCTTATGGCATAAGCGTCTAGATCATATATCTAAAGAAAGGTTAATGAGGTTAATGAAAAATGACATTTTACCTAAATTAGATTTTGATGACTGGGACGTGTGTATAGATTACGTCAAAGGAAAGCAAACTAAACACACATCAAAGTATCCTGCCACAAGAAGCAAAGAACTTTTAGAATTGATACATACCGACATTTGTGGTCTATTCGACATTCCTTCATGGAATGGAGAAAAGTATTTCATTACCTTTATAGATGATTTCTCACGTTATAGCTATTTATATCTACTGCATGATAAATCTCAAGCGATGAACGTCATAGAAGTGTTCATCAATGAGGTGGAAAGGCAGCTAGATAGAAAAGTAAAGGTGGTGAGATCGGATAAAGGTGGAGAATACTATGAACCAACAATGAAAACAATTCAATCCAAGCAACAATCAAAACAATTCAATGCAAGCATTTAAAACCATTCACAGGAATATATTGAACATACCAAGTCATGAGCAATTCATACAACCATACATCCATCAAAATGAAAGTAAAGCAGGAGTAATTCAATCCAACGATAAGCATAGCAAGAACAAGTACAGATTAGAGGTTCAAAAGTAAAGCACATCACAAAATAAGAGTTAAAGTACTATTGAGAGTAGAGGTTCAACTAGAAACATTCTATTATTGCTTAAGACTGGAAATTTAACTACAATACAGAAACAAAAACATTAATCTAAGCGTCAGGAATGTCAATTTCATCGAGGAGGGAGGATAAGGAGTTGATGATGACAGAACGTCAAGATGAGTTGTAGGAGATGGAGGGACAGTGGTCTAAACTCCTCGAGATATGTCCTCAAGACGCCTATCCACGACATCAAATCTAGCAAAAAAACACCCTTCAAGACCAATGAGGTAAATGCGAGCACGTTGATTTTCTCTCCGAGTCGGACAATATCTTAGGCAGAGGATGAGGATTCTTCACGCGAAGGAGCATGATGAGAGGACGATCTAGGCTGTGATGAGTACGTAAGGGTGAGCAAAGGAGCCTCGGCATCATTTGAATGAGGAACATCTTCTGCGGAGGTTGAAGTGACGCGAGATGACTTGAGAATCTATTGGCCATCATTACCTAAAATGAATCCCATTCGACCCAACATCTGGACTGAATAGATGTCCACACTACTTATTGATATAGATGGCTGGGTAGGAGGGAATGGAACATCCATCGTCCAAAATATATTGGAGAGTAGAATATTGAAAGGAAGGGATTTCGTACTACTATGTGCAACACAAACCATTTCATAAAGTATTAAATATCCTAAATTGAATGGTGTTGTAATACCCCGAATTTTTATATTGAATTTCAATAAGGATAATTGGAAAGAAATTGAGAATTTTGGATTAATTAGATAATTATCAGGGTATTACCAATGACGTAACCGATAGATCATTATTTTGATAATTTATTGGATGATAATTATCATTAATGTGGGAGAGAATAAAATAAGATTTATTATATTAGTTGGGATTAAAATGTTAGACAGTGGCTAGGTGAAGATTTATTGGAATTATTGGAGTGGAGGAGTATGTAAATAAATAATTGGGGATTTAATTGAAAGATAGAAATAAAGGTAAATTTTAATGGGTTGGAGGAAAAACCGGTTCGGGTTCATTGGTTTGGTTCATGCCAAAAAAATGTTGGCCGAAAAATTAAAAGGCGACAATGGATTTCTTTTAGGCCATCGGCCATATGCTGAGAGAAAGGGAGAGACTAAAGGGAGAGAGTGAGACCCAAAGAGAGGAAGAAGGGCGACGAGAGATCGAGACCGGAGGAAGAAGGAACGGTTACGGCGGAGGCTCAGGCTCGGATGGGGTTCTCTTTCGTATGGGCTATGGACGGCAAATGAACGGTGAGTTAGGGCTCAGAATCGTGACTCTCTCGCGACGCGGCTTTCCAGCGACGATTCAGGTCCGGGTGAGGCATAGTTGAGGTAAGCCTAGTCAATTTCTTTATCCTCCTCTATTTTCTAATGATCGGACACCAGTTGGGAGTGATCAACAACAGTGATTTGAGATGGCAAGGGTCGATTCACGATGGGTGAGACCCACAGCCCGCGTGTCACCCAAACCGGTCTGGCGGTTCGGGTTGAGCCTAACCTTCCACGTTGGCCCTCCTTCAAACTGGAATCATACTCGATGAAGAAAGGGACATTGTCGGGTGTTGTCAGAGAAGTCAGTCATGGGCAGATTGGAGGCAGGGGGCTTCGGCAGAGGCTGGTCGGACATGTAGGAGCTACACTCTAGAAGTGGCAGAGTGATTGTCTTGTGGCAAGGGCAGGATAAAAGGGCAAAAGTGTTTTGTGCTGGAGAACTCTCTTCTGGTTGCCGTGTGGTATTCCTGGTGAGATGGGAACTGAGAGAAACTGGTAGAGTTAAGTGGAGAGACAAAACTATGGAGGGCTACGTGTAGGAAGTTGGAGCTGCCCTGCTCTCAGGTTTGTCCTATCTAGTTGGTGAGGTTTCTCTCTGTTGTCTTAGTATTTGGATTCTGGTTTTTAGTGTTGAGTTCTGGAATGTAATCTATTGTTGGTGGTTTTTAGTGTTGAGTTCTGGAATGTAATATGTGTAGGATGTTAGAATATATAAGGAGATGCTCTATATGTTTGGATTTACGAGTCTGGAAATGGTTTTGTTGGGGAAAGAATTATTTTGTGAGTCATTGCTTGATGGTCATATTCTGTTGGTGTTGAATTATGCACGTAGGTTTGATTGTTTGGATTTTCCAGTCTGTTAGCCTACTAGTTGGATAAAAATAGTGAAAATATCTCCATTGGATTCTGCATAAGTTTATTGGATGGTTGCTTTGTTTTGGATAAATGTTTTGAATGGAAGAATTATTTTCTGTTGGCTTTTCTGAATGAGTGTGTTGGATAAACGATTTGTTGGATGTATGTTCTAGGAGATCACTGCTCTGTTGATAAGTGTTTGGCTACTGCTTTCATTGTTTTGTGAGCTACTGCTTTTATTATTTTTATGAAGCATGACCAAATTGGATAGATTTAGCTGATTGTATGGCTGATAAGTATGCCCCTATTGGAAGTGTTAGGTTATTGGAAATGGGCAATTGGATGTTAGGAGTGTGATGATATTTGGGTATGAATCTGTTAAATTACTGCTTTGGTAATATGTTCTGTAGAGTTAGATTTTGTAGTATTAATTGGACGAATGTATGACGATAATTGGAGTAGATTAATTGTTTTTATTAATGAATGAATGCTTTTAATTATGAAGATACTAAAAGAAAAGAAAAGAATAACGGTCAAACGTTGAACGCTTTAAGCGAGTGAGGTAAGTGATATGCATGTGTTTCAGTTTTCGGACCCTACATCGCAAGATTAGGAGATGCATGTTTTGTTGCTTATTGCTTTTCTAGCATGCTTTGTTGTTTATAGTTTTAATTGCACATTTCGTTTCTTACCGTTTTGCAAGCATGTCTACAGCTTTAAATGCACGTATCCTTGTTTATAGTTTTAACCGCATGTTTTGTTATTTACTACTTATACAACAGGCTTATAATTAATAATCGCATGTTTCGTTGCTTACTGCCTTCCTAGCACGTTTCGTTGTTTACAGTTTTCACCGTACGTTTCGTTGGTTGCTGCTTTTACAGCACGTTTCGATGTTTATTTATGCTTTAAGAAATTGTATGCATTCACGAGCATCAAACGAAACAAATACAAATAATGGACGAATCATAAGCCATAAAAAGTAATTAAGCGAACGAAGAAACAAATTACGAACAAAGAAATAGATGAAGAATGAAGAAACAGATAACGAACGAATAATAAGCTATGAAGAGTAAAGAGAAATGAGAAATAACTAACGCAATTAAAGTAAAGGAAAGAAAAGGCAACGATATGATACAAGATTGTTAAGTCCTTTGTGGACAAGTCCTTCGTGGACATGGTGGCTAGCGAGCTTTCGGATTATGCCATCGTCGCTAGCAAGCTTTCGGATTCTGCCGGGATAGTACCTGGATTATGCTAGGACAAACGACCAATGGTTAGCAGGCTTTCGGATTATGCCATCGCTGCTGTATCGAAGGTCAATGATGAAAACAACAACCAATGAAAGATAACAATTAAAATGCAAAAGACAAAAGATCAGAAGAAAATGACGAAAACGATAATTAAAACGTAAAAGATAAGGAGATAAGAAAAAGACGAAAATGAAAACTGCATGTAGTATTATGATAGGTATTATCACTTACGGAGCAATAGGCTCATAGCCTATATCTTGTGATATAGGAAAAGGATGAACAGATTTAGGAGCAGCTGATGAAGGATTTGCGCGGGCGAGACTTGTAGCTGGTTAGCTAATTAAAGTAAAGATGAACAAGCTGTAAATATAAAGTAATATTTTATTAACTGTTTTAAATGAATTAATTGTGCTTCCACTACGCTTTTAAATAAAAAGGATTTTTATCAATTAAATTACTATCTACGCTTCCGCCACATTTTGAATGGAAAATTAATTTACGCTTCTGCTATGCTTTAATAAATCCGCTATATTTTAAATAAAAGATTTTATAACACTTCCGCAATTTATTAATTGGATTTTCATAACAAGTTTAACGAAGGGTTAGTAGCGGTCCGGTTAGACTCACTATGATATTTCTTTAAAATAGTTTTTAATAAAGAGGTTTAATAAAAATTTTAAATTTCTCGTATTTTTAAAAGGTTATGAAAAACCAGGTCGTTACTATTGGTATCAGAGCAGAGGTTTTTAAAAACAATTTTCTCGGTAAGCTGCTCTGATCGTTTTTAAAAACCAAGTCTGTAGGTCACTTGTTTTGTTTTACTGTATTTTAAACGAGCTCTGATTGTGTTTCAAAGATGATTATTGTAAATTACTCTGATGTAGTTTTAAATTGCTCAACTGTGTTTTAAATTTAACCGTGTTTAAAATTGTTCTGCTACAATTAACGACGTTTTCCAAAAAAAAGAAACAAAATACAATTTTATAAATTGACATGATACGGTTTTGCTTAGCAAGTGTGTGTTAAAACGATTAAAAAAAAATTGATTCTGTAAATGCCTACCAGCACAAGCTTCGACGTCGAAATACTCAATCGACTGCAAGTAAGTAATTAAATTTAATTTTTCATAACGTATAATTATTTTATTTTGTGACCTAAGGTATCATGGTTAGAGGACGACGAAAAGTTGGGCAAGAAAGAGATATGAGTGGTGCAGATGAAACGATCACTCGGTTGATCACGTTAGTGGAACAACAATCGCGCCAATTGGGACGACATTCCACAAATTTGGAGAAGTTGATAGAAATTATGGCGCACGGAAATGAGCGAGTTGCGAAAAAGCGTGTGATTGAGTAGCTGGATGTCAGTTGGGAGAAGCTTCGGCGGTTACGGCCACCTCAGTTTGATTGGAATATTACTGATCTAGATAATGCCGAGGAATGGATTAGGACCATGGAAGACATGTTGGCTTATGCTAAGATAAAGGAAGAGGAAAGGGTAGTATCTACCACATTTATGCTGGTCAAGAACGTGAGATTTTGGTGGGACTCGGTCAAGATAACTAAGGATGTGACTGTAATGACTTGGATAGAATTCAAGAAAATCTTTTACGAGAAATATTTCAACCGCACAACAATGACAAAGAAGTTTGTAGAATTTGTTCAGCTACAGCAGGAAGGATCGATTTCTGAGTATGTGTGCAAGTTTACGGCATTGTCGCGGTTTGCCCGCACATGGTGAGCAGTAATGTATACAAGGTACACCACTTTATACGAGAACTTAAGACAGAGATTCAGGAAGGTGTTGTGGGAGCTGGACCGTAAGATGTAGCCTACTCCGAGATCGTATTAAGAGCTCTTGACCATGAAGAAGTAAAGAATTGGATCTCAAAACAACGCGAGTCCGTGGTAAAGCCTCAGCTGGATTCACTAGAAGAAGGATGTACGTCTAAAGGAATAAAGCAGCCCTTTGAGGAGGAAAGAAACCAACGAGAGATTCGGTGCCCAAGGTGCAGGCGAAACCATGAAGGAGAATGCTTGGTTAAGTCACGTCAGTGCTTTAAATGTGGGGAGACTGACCATTTTGCTAGAAATTGTTCGAGGATGTAAGGGATGAAAGAATGATGTACTCCTTTATTGTAATATTTGCATTTAGTTAGTAGTAAGTGTAATGAAGGTAAAAATGTAAGACAAATTAGATAGTGTTGTAATTAAATTTCTGTAGTTTTTATGAGCACGATGTTCTTTTAAACATATTGTTAAATGGGTGTGATAAATGGATGGATTGTTCTAGGATTGTTCGGAAGGACTCAGAAGTTTGGTAGAACTCACTCAGATACAGACCCAGAAATAGAAATAGATACGGGAACAGGAATGAAAACGGAAACAAATATCGAAACGGTATGAGCACAAAAACCAAAACAGAAACGGGAACAGAAACGGAAATGAGTTTCCAGAAATGGAAACATAAACAAGAATGAAAACGAGAACAGAAACGGATACGAAAACGCGTACGAACACAAATACCGAAATAGATACCAAAACAGATACCAAGACAGAAACCAAAACGAAAACAGAAACGAGGGTCTAATGAGTGATGTTACGGCTTGCTCTAGGGAATATCCGAATGATCTTTGGAGAACAAGATAAATCTAAGATAGGATGTAGAAGTATTGGATTTCGAGTGTCTTAGGTTTTGTTCACGTGGTAATGTATTCATTTGGAAAATGAATGCAAACTTGTTTTGTTGCGTTTAAATTACTGTGAAATCATCAGAATATTTCCTTACTTAAGTTGTGCTTAGGATTTGGATCAAAGAGAATCATCTTGGAAGGTACCTTGACGATTCAACGCAATAACTTGAGTGGTCATTTGGTTGAGAACTATCCAGTTTTGGTTTGGAAAACCAACGAATAATGATTTCTAAGGATTTAAAGGTTTCGACAATGGTTCAAGCCATCATAATTCAAAGAAGACAATTAGGATCAACAAGGTTTGAAGGATGTAATTGAACAAAAAGTTGTTTATGTGCAATTGGTTATAGGAATTTTGTGTATAGTAAGGGCAATAATAAGATAACGTTATGTGGAAGTTACGATTGACAAGTATCTAGCTTTGGGAATTAAGATTGAATGATAAGGTATAAGGTTTATAATTTCGATACCCTTAGCTGTTGGATAGCTAAACATGAGAAAAGAAAATAGATGAAT
This sequence comes from Begonia loranthoides, assembly GCA_022433065.1. Classification (NCBI taxonomy): domain Eukaryota; kingdom Viridiplantae; phylum Streptophyta; class Magnoliopsida; order Cucurbitales; family Begoniaceae; genus Begonia; species Begonia loranthoides. Next base: position 13,692,634 of record CM039477.1, on the reverse strand, counting down.
TTCCTCTAGAAAGGATTTTTTTTCGCATGGAATTAAGAAGATCTACTAAAGTGACACGTTAATTCTGGGAGGGAAAGTGAAAATGCTATACTTATGAGATAAGTGATGACTTGGGGAAAGGAGTTAATCATTGGATAAAGTGAATCTAGCTTCGAGAATAAGAAAGTGATCGCATTAATGGTGTTTTCCTGTGAGGACGACGCAATTATCATGGAATTTTGGGTACGTTAAATCCGTATTTTGACGTGTAAATAGGTTGTAGATGCAATCATGAATGATAAATTACGGTAATTAGTAACATTATTGGATTAAGGGAAAGAAATCATTTGGATAATAAATGAAAGAGATGTTACGCTAAGTAAATTTCGAGGATGAAATTTATATAAGGAGGGAGGAATGTAATACCCTGAATTTTTATATTGAAATTTAATAAGGATAATTGAAAAGAAATTGAGAATTTTGGATTAATTGGATAATTATCGGGGTATTACGAAGGACGTAACCGATAGATCATTATTTTGATAATTTATCGGATGATAATTATAATTAACGTGGGAGAGAATAAAATAAGATTTTATTATATTAGTTGGGATTAAAATGTTAGAGATTGGTTAGGTGAAGATTTATAGGAATTATTGGAGTGGAGGAGTATGTAAATAAATAATTGGGGATTTAATTGAAAGATAGAAATAAAGGTAAATTTTAATGGATTGGAGGAAAAACCGGTTCGGGTTCACTGGTTTAGTTCATGCCAAAAAAATGTTGGCTGGAAAATTAAAAGGGGACGATGGATTTCTTTTAGGCCATTGGCCATATGCTGAGAGAAAGGGAGAGACTAAAGGGGGAGAGTGAGACCCGAAAAGAGGAAGAAGGGCGACGAGAGATCGAGACAGGAGAAAGAAGGAACGGCGACGGGGGAGGCTCGGGCTAGGATGGGGTTCTCTTTTACGCGGGCTGTGGACGGCAAGAGAACGGCGAGCTAGGGCTCGGAATCGGGACTCTCCCGTGACGCGGCTTTCTAGCGACGATTCAGGTCTGGGTGAGGCGTAGTTGAGGTAAGCCTAGTCAATTTCTTTATCCTCCTTTATTTTCTGATGATCGGACGCCAGCTGGGAGTGATCAACAGCAGCGATTTGAGATGGCCAGGGGCGATTCACGATGGGTGCGACCCGCGGCTCGCGTGTCACCCAAACCGGTCTGGCGGTTCGGGTTGAGCCTAACTTTCCACGTTGGCCCTCCTTCCAGCTGGAATCATACTCGATGTAAAAAGGGACATTGTCGGGTGTTGTCAGAGACGTCTGTGATGGGCAGGTTGGAGGCAGGGGGCTTTGTCAGAGGTTGGTCAGACGTGCAGCAGCTACACTCTAGAAGGCAGAGTGATTGTCTTGTGGCAAGGGCAGGATAAAAGGGCAAAAGTGTTTTGTGCGGGAGAACTCTCTTCTAGTTGCCGCGTGGTATTCCTGGTGAGATGGGAACCGAGAGAAACTGGTAGAGTTTAGTGGAGAGACAAAACTGTGGAGGGCTATGCGCAGGAAGTTGGAGTTGCCCTGCTCTCGGGTTTGTCCTATATTGTTGGTGAGATTTCTCTCTACTCTCTTAGTATTTGGATTCTGGTTTTTAGTGTTGAGTTCTAGAATGTAATCTATTGTTGGTGGTTTTTAGTGTTGAGTTCTGGAATGTAATATGTGTAGGATGTTAGAATATATAAGGAGATGCTTTCTATGTTTGGATTTTTGAGTCTGTAAATGGTTTTGTTGGGGAAAGAATTATTCTGTGAATCATTGATTCATGGTCATATTCTGTTGGTGTTGAATTATGCACGTAGGTTTGATTGTTTGGATGTTACACTCTGTTAGCCTACTAGTTGGATAAAAATAGTGAAAATACCTCCGCTGGATTCTGCATAAGTTTATTGGATGGTTGCTTTGTTTTGGATAAATGTTTTGAATGGAAGAATTATTTTATGTTGGCTTTTTTGAATGAGTGTGTTGGATAAACGATCTCTTGGATGTATGTTCTAGGAGATCACTGCTCTTGATAAGTGTTTGGCTACTGCCTTCATTGTTTTGTGAGCTATTGCTTTTATTATTTTTGTGAAGCATGACCATATTGGATAGATTTAGCTGATGGTATGGATGGTAAGTATGCCCCTGTTGGAAGTGTTAGATTATTGGAAATCGGCAATTGGATGTTAGGAGTGTGATGATATTTGGGTATGAATCTGTTAAATTACAGCTTTGGTAATATGTTTTGTAGAGTTAGATTTTGTAGTATTAATTGGACGAATGTATGATGATAATTGGAAATGAATGTTGGGACTAAGTAGTAAGCTAAGTAGAAATTAAGAAAAAGGATGCCAACGTTGAGCCTATTGAGTAGATTAATTGTTTTTATTAATGAATGAATGCTTTTAATTATGAAGGTAATAAAAGAGAAGAAAACAATAACGGTCAAACGTTGAACGCTTTAAGCTAGTGAGGTAAGTGATATACATGTGTTTTGGTTTTCGGACCCTACATCGCAAGATTAGGAGATGCATGTTTCGTTGCTTACTGCTTTTCTAGCTTGCTTCGTTGTTTATAGTTTTAATTGCACGTTTCGTTTCTTACTGTTTTCCAAGCATGTCTACAACTTTAAATGCACGTTTCGTTGTCTACCGCTTTAATAGCATGTTTCGTTGTTTACAGTTTTTAACATGTTTTGTTACCGTTTTCTAAGCATTTCTACAGCTTTAAATGAATTTTTCGTTGTTTACAGCTTTCATAGCATGTTTCGTTGTTTACAGTTTTTAACAGCATGTTTCGTTGCTTACTGTTTTCCAAGCATGTCTACAACTTTAAATGTACGTTTTATTGTTTATAGTTTTAACCACACGTTTTGTTGTTTACTGCTTTTACAACATGCTTATAATTAATAATCGCATGTTTCGTTGCTTACTGCCTTCTCAGCATGTTTCGTTGTTTACAGTTTTCACCGCACGTTTCGTTGTTTACTGCTTTTACAGCACGTTTCAATGTTTATTTATGCTTTCAGAAATTGTATGCATTCACGAGCATCAAACGAAACAAATACAAATAATGGACGAATCATAAGCCATAAAAAGTAATTAAGCGAACGAAGAAATAAATTACAACGAAGAAACAGATGACGAATGAAGAAACAGATGACGAACGAATAATCAGTTATAAAGAGTAAAGAGAAATGAGAAATAACTAACGTAATTAAAGTAAAGAAAGGAAAAGGCAACGATATGATGCGAGATTGTTAAGTCCTTTGTGGACAAATCCTTCGTGGACATGGTCGCTAGTGAGCTTTTGGATTATGCCATCGTCACTAGCAAGCTTTCGGATTATGCCATTGGGGCTCGTATCTGTTGCAAGGTCCCAGGATTATGCCAGGACAATCCCTCGATTATGCCGGGACAAACGGCCAATGCTTAGTGGGCTTTCGGATTATGCCATCGCTGCTATATCGGAGGTCAACGATGAAAAGAACGACAAATGAAAGACAACAATTAAAATGCAAAAGACAAAAGATAAGAAAACGACCAAAACGATAATTAAAACTTAAAAGATAAGGAGATAAGAAAAAGACGAAAAGGGAAACTACATGTAGTATTATGATAGGTATTATCACTTACTGAGCATTAGGCTCATAGCTTACATCTTGCGATGTAGGAAAATGACGAATAGATTTAGGAGCAGCTGATGAAGGATTTGCGCAGGCGAGACTTGTAGCTGGTTGGCTAATTAAAGTAAAGATGAACAAGCTGTAAATATAAATTAATATTTTATTAACAAATGAATTAATTGTGCTTCCACTACGCTTTTAAATAAAAAGGATTTTTATCAATTAAATTACTATCTACGCTTCCGCCACGTTTTCAAAGAAAAATTAATTTACGCTTCTGCTATGCTTTAATAAATCCGCTATATTTTAAATAAAAAATTTTATAACGCTTCCGCATTTTATTAATTAGATTTTCATAACAAGTTTAACGAATGGTTAGTAGCAGTCCGGTTAGACGCACTCTGATATTTCTTTAAAAGAGTTTTTAATAAAGAGGTTTAATAAATATTTTAAATTTCCCGTATTTTTAAATGGTTACAAAAAACTGGGTTGTTACAGGTGCCCTATTGTAGATCCGCTGCATAACATACAAATCCATATAGCTTACATGATCTCGATGACCATCCCTTGGAAGCTTGTTGTATGTGAACGTGTGATGAATCACACATTCTTAAACATTGAGATTCTTGGCTTTAGGTCTCAATGTAAAGTTGCCTCTTGTATCCTTCAAAATTTGCTCAACAAAACTATCACCGATCTCAGTGTCGTGGAAATCTGACTCAACTTTGCCGTTGTAGTAGGGCTAACAACGATTTCCCTCTTGAAAGTCCAAAAACTATTTAATCAATTGAGGAGTTATTTTAATCTTCTTTCCATACAAGAAGCTCTTGAATTTGATTGGGTTCGAGAGTAGGATGCATTGGCGTAAAATAGGTATATTGCTTTTTTGATGTAAGGTTTGCCCAAACTAAACAATCTAAATAATCCCATCCGAGTATATAATTCCTCTAAATTCAAATTAGATAACCCCGAAAAACAAAATTTTTTGAGACAATATCAATGATCTTTCCTTGAATTCCTCTTCATATCTTGTTTGACATTGACATAGAGTCTAGAATGATTAGCCAACGAAACAATGGGATTTCCTGGATTTGTCAAAGAATTTTGTTTCCTTGATGGACAATTGGCCATTGATGAGAATTTTTGAGAAATAACGAGGAGAGGGACTTAAGCACACAAAGGAGAGTAATGTTGAGTGTAGAGTGCTGAAAATATGGAGACAATGCGAGAGAAGAGCTCAAAGTGCGCCAGAAATCTCCAGAGAGGAGAAGGAGTGTTTCGGTTTAGGGTTTGGGTTGCCCTAAAAACTTATTTAAAATGCAATTTTTTTGGTCAACCCAATCATAATAGGTCAACCAAAACTACAATTTCAGAACAATTTTCTAAACACTGCTTGATTGAATCTGTGTTTCCTTACACACTCAATTTCTTACTTCAATTCGGGCTAAACGAAATTGAATTAACTAAATTCTCATTGAATTAGTATACTCCAAATATTCAAATTCAACCAATTGACAAGTCGAATGTTTTAACTCTAAAGAAAATTCAACTAGTATTCTCCCCCTTTCTCAACTACCAAACACAATGGATGGGGATTAAATATATTTCACTCAATTGGAGCAACTCAAATATTTTCTTCTCAAGATTGATCAAGTTACATTCAACCCAAACAAATTTGAATGCCACAAAAAGTCTTTTCATCTAGTGGCTTAGTAAATATGTCCGCTAATTGATTCTTGATATTCAAAAATTCAAGGGCAATGTCACCTTTAGACACATGATTACGGATAAAGTGGTATCGAATCTCAATGTATTTTGTCCGTGAATGTAGGATTGGATTTTTAAAAATATTGATTGTACTTGTGTTGTCACACTTAATTGGAATTTGCTTAAAGATTTGTCCATAATCTTCTAAAGTTTGTTTCATCCATAGCAATTGAGCACAACAACTTCTGGATGCAATATATTCGCTTTCTGAGATTGAAAGTGCAACCGAATTTTTTTCTTAGAGAACCATGAAACTAGAGATTCTCCAAGAAATTGGCACGTTTTACTTGTACTCTTCCTATCAACTAAGCTCCCCGTATAGTCAGAGTTGGTATATCCCACCAAATCAAATGAGGCACTTTTGGGATACCATAATCCAAGACTACTTGTACCACATAAATATTTGAAAATTCTCTTAACGACATTTAAGTGAGACTCTTTAGGAGAAGCTTGAAACCTTGCACATAAGCACACACTAAAGAGAATATTGGGCCTACTTACGGTTAGGTATAAAAATTATCCAATCATGCCATGATATTTCTTTATATCCACATCTTTTCCAATGTCAGCTTTATCTAATTTTGTGGAGATGCTCATGGAAGTTTTTGAGGATTTAGATGAGTCCATTCTAAATCTTTTAATGAGCTCCTTTACATATTTCTCTTGATTCAAGGAAATTCCATCTTGAGATTGTCTAATTTGTAAACCAAAAAAGAATTTTAAATCTCCCATCATGTTCATCTCAAACTCTTTGCAAAGTGTGTCATTGGTCGAACAAAAAATAATATCATTCACATATATTTGAACAATCATAATGTCTTGATCACTGTGCTTCACAAATAAGGTTGAATCAACTTTTCCTTTTGTGAAATCATTTTCCTTTAGGAATTTGCTTAATCAATCGTACCTTGCTCTTAGGGCTTATTTGAGGCCTTATAGGGCTTTACGAAGTTTATACACATGATCAAGTTTGTCATAGACTTCAAACCCTAATGGTTGCTCAACATAAACTTCCTCCATAATATATCCATTTAGAAATGCACTCTTAACATCCATTTGATACAGAGTGAAATTTTTGTGGCAAGCAAAAGCCAAGAGCATATAAATAGATTTTAAGCGAGCTACCGGTGCAAAAGTTTCTTCAAAATCAATACCTTCTTCTTGATTGTACCCTTTCGCGACAAGCCTCGCTTTATTTCTCACTACAATTCCACTTTCATCCAATTTGTTTTTAAATATCCATTTAGTTCCTGTAATTGAATGATCTTTTGGTCTTGGAACAAGTTCCCAAATATTGTTCCTTTCAAATTGATTTAATTCCTCTTACATGGCCATTATCCAATTTTCATCAATTTCGGGTTCATCAAAATTCTTAAGCTCTATTTGAGAAATAAATGCCATATTGGCACACATGTTTCTAAGGGAAGATCAAGTTTTGAATCCTAGGTTGGGTTCACCAAGAATATCATCTATTTGATGACTTTTGGCATATCTCCAATCTTTTGATAAGTCATCATGAACATTCTCATTTGATGTTCCCTCTAAGAATTGGTTTTGAGATTCTTGAGGAAGACTTTCAAGAATCTCATTTCCTTTTTCTTCTAGACTAAGATTTTTCAGATCATTTTCTAACTGAATAATTGGTTTCTCAACACTCGGGTAGGAATAGATTCATCAAAGGTAATGTCCATAGATTCCTCTACCACTAACGTTCTTTTATTGAATACCCTATATGCTTTGCTAGAGGATGAGTATCCTAGAAAGATTCCTACATCCGTCTTGGAATCAAATTTTCCTAGGTTATCCTTAGTGTTAAGAATGAAGCATTTGCATCCAAAGGCCTTAAAATAAGTAACATTTGAAGTTCTGTAATTCCAAAGTTCACGGGGTGTCTTTTCTAAGGTAGGCTGGATGGAAACTCGGTTAAGAACATAGCAAGCCATAGCAATGGCTTTCGCCCAAATATATTTAGGAAGATCATTCTCATTTAGCGTAGTTCTTGCAAGTTCTTGGACAGATTGATTTTTCCTCTCAACAACTCTATTTCGTTGAAGGGTTTTATGAGACAAAAAGCTATGTTCGATGCCATATTTTTTACAAAGAGCATCGAATTGTTTATTTTTGAATTCACCACCATGATCACTCCTTACTGTGACAATGGTGAGTTCCTTCTCATTTTGAACTATCTTCCCAAAACTCGAAAACACTTCAATGGTTTCGTCCTTTGTTCTTAGAAAGAAAACCCATGTGTATCTCGAAAAAATCGTCCACAATAACATAAATATAGTGTTTTCCTCCTAGGCTTGAAGCCTTAGAAGCACCAAAGAGATCCATGTGAAGTAGTTGGAGAGACTTAGATGTAGAGATATATTGTTTAGAGGAGAAAGAGCTTTTAGTTTTCTTCCCTTTTTGACAAGCATGACAAACTCTATCTTTTTCAAACAATATTTTAGGAAGACCCCTAACTAGATTGTTTTTCAAAATTATAGCTAAGGTATCTATTCCTACGTGTCCAAATCTTTTGTGTCAAGTCCAAGAATTGATAGAATCATTTGCTCTAAAACATTTTTCATTGTTGCATGATACACTTTAAAATCAATTGCATAAATATTCTCATGTCTATATGCCATAAACAAGATTTTTCCATTTGATTCTTCCGTAATCATGAAAGACTTAGATTCAAAAATAACTCTATAATATTTATCGTATAATTGGCTAATACTCAATAAATTATACTTTAATCCATCAACTAATGAAACATCCTCAATTATAGGATTAAAAGGGTTACCTATGTTGCCAATCCCAAAATATTTTCCATTTTGGTTACCTCCAAATGTAAAACTTCCTTTCTTGTCCTTGATGAATGTGAACTTTGATAAGTCTCCCGTCATATGTCTTGAACATCCGTTGTCCAAGTACTGCTCATCCTTTGCGGGAGAACCTTCATTCTACAAGCAAAAGTCATGTTGACATTTTAGGTACCCAACTCTTTTTTGGTCTTTGGGGGTTAAACTCGGTTCCTTTTGGAATCCAAACAAATTTATCAACATTTCTTTTATTAATTACTTTTGAAGGGCAAGAAAAAGATTTATGTCCAATTGCATTATAAGTAAAACAAGTAGACTATTTAACAAAGAAATTTCTATAACTCTTTTTCTTTTGAAGGGGTTGATATCCTAACTTGGCTTTGTCAAATGTCATCCTTTGTTTTCCTAGGAGCATTTTAAAATTTTTGTTCCCATTAGTGAAATTAAGCACAACATTATTTAAATAATCATTTTTAACTTTTAACGTGCTAATTTCATTCGCAAGTGATTTGACATAAACATTCAATTCATCATTCTTAGTTTTCAAATCACTAAGTTCTTTTTCAAAGGATTGAACCACATCAACATGCTTTTTCACAACAAAATCATTTTCCTTTTTCAATTTCTTATATTTAGCTTTAAGCATGTTAAATTCCTCAAGTAATTCATCAAATTCATCAACCAAATCATTGTCATCATCTACATTATAAAAAGATTCATTTACCACATCCACCTTAGCCATGAAGCGCATGTTGGCTACCTCTTCTCCCTCGAATGATTACTATTCTTCACTATCATCCCATGTTGCATTAAATGCTTTCTTTTTGGTGACATTCGTTGTCTTCTTTAATTGTGGGTAATCGACTTTGAAATGTCCGGGTTTTCCACATTCATAGCAAGAGACTTTTTTGTCCTTTTGTGGTCTTTCTCCCTTGAATTTCCTTTTCCCTTGCCACTTCCTCCGTTGAAGGAGTTTGCTGATTTTCCGAAATAGGAATGCAATTTTGTCATTCTCTTCTTCGTCCTGATTCACCTTGCTTACTTGAGGTGGCCTTGAGGGCTATGGTTTTCTTCTTGGGAAGCTCCTTTTCTTTGAGTTCCTCCTTCTCATTGGCTCTCATCATGATCTCATGTGTCATGAGTGAGCCTATGAGTTCCTTTATCTTGAGGACCTTGAGATCTCGTTCTTGAATTGCCATCACTTTAGGTTGCCAAATCCTTGGTAGACATCGAAGGATCTTTCTAACAAGCTCTTCATTCGGATATATTCTACCAAGAGCTTTCAAACCATTACTAATATTTGTGAATCGAGTAAACATTTGAGTAATAGATTCATCTTAATCCATGCTAAACAATTCATAATCATGTACAAGCATACTTAGTTTATTTTCTTTTACTTGATTGGTTCCTTTATCAGTTACTTCAAGAAGTCACCAAATTTCATGCGCATTTTCACATGCATGTATCCGATTAAATTCATCTATATTTAAAGCACAGTATAACAAATTGATAGCTTTTACATTCAAACTTATTCTTTTTTTCATATCTAATTCATCATTTAACTTAGGAACATTATTGCCATTTTTAGTTTTAATAGGAATGTATGGTCCCTTTTCCAATGACAGTCCACAAGGCATAATAAATTGATTGCACATAAATCCTCATTCTAGCTTTCCACTATGTGTAATCACTACCATAAAAAAATGGTGGCATAGAAGTGGATTGTCCTTCTACATTCGTGTTGTTCATGTTAAAAGCCATTTAATTTCATCAACAAATAATCACAATAAAGTTTGTAACCTGCTATGATACCAATTGAAAGATCGAAATTAACCTAAGAGGGGTGGTGAATTAGGTTTATAAATTTTTTCGTGCGATTATTATTTTCTTTAACTTCAGTGATTTAAAACAATTAATTTGCTAAAACAAACACAATAATTATGAGAAACAAGAGAAGGGTTAGAAGACACAAAACCGAGTTGTTAACACTATTTAGCAAAGCACGACTACGTCCGTACTTCATGGCTCTCCCTTCAAGATCTATTCACTTCAACTGCTCGAGTTACAATTGATTGAGCTTCACGGGCGTCAATCCAACCTGTACAACAATTTATTCTTAGGGCGTCACCCTTCTCGTTCGATTACAATAAGCGTATGTGAGAGTTGAGTATTGTACACGTTTTGTAAGCTAGACACTGAGTTGAAAATTCGGCAGAGTTTTAGTGCTTTCTCAGTTGGTTACTCCATCCTTAGAGTGTCTTCTATTTATAGATTTCTTTGCTTTCAGTCAACCACTTCTTTTTGGTCGACCTCATCCAACCGTTGAAAACTAGTCATTGTATTATTTTGTGCTTTTTTGGTCTCACTCTTCGACCTGGCATCCGACCACTTTGCGTCCGAAAAACTTTGGAGTACTCTGTATACAATTTTGGTTGCATGTTTTGACAGGGGCATTTGATCGCTTTGCATTTGAAAAACTCCTTTGGAGCCTTTTTTGTATGACGACACTTGGCCTTGAAGTTTCTCGATTTCCAACACTCAAAGCATGTGGATTCCTTTTCCTTTTGGGGTTGATCTCCTATTGAAAACCTCTTTCAAACTTTCTCCGTTGAAGGAATTTGTTGAACTTTCTTGTTATGAAAACTATCCCCTCATCATCCTCTTCTTTGTTTGTTTTGTTTTGATTGCTAGATGATGCTTTAAGAGCAATGTCTTTTCTTTTGGACACTTCCTTTTCTTTTGATTCTACCCATTTACTAGCTTTCATTGTGATCTCATGAGTCATTAAAGATCCAATTAACTATTCTATCTTCAACACTTTAAGATCACACACTCCTTGAACATTTGAAACCTTGGGTTGCCATGATCTAGCTAGGTATCTAAGAAATTTTCTTAGAAATTATTCATTAGGATAAATGCTACCAAAAGCTTTTAAACCGTTAGTAATATTAATAAAACGAGTAAATATTTGACAATGACTTTAACTTTTTCCATAGAAAATAAATCATATTCATGTACAAGCAAACTCAATTTACTCTCTTTCACTTAATTTGTCCTTTTTGTGTGACTTCAAGTAAATGCCAAATTTTATATGCATTATCGTAACCTTATACTCTATTAAATTCAACTCTATTTAGAGCACAATATAACGTGTTTATTGCCTTTGCAGTTAAACATAACTTTCCTTTATCATTGTCATCATTCTTAACAGATAATTTAGGAACATTTCTATCATTTTCAAGATTAACAAGAACATAGGATTCATTTTCAATCATAGGCCATAAATCATACTCAATAGATTTCACATATATTCTAATCATACATTTCCAATAAGTGTAATCATTTCCATCCAAGAAAGGTGGTCTAGAGTTTCATTGACCTTGAACAAGCGAGTAATTCTTATTAAACTCCATAAATTGATATTAAGAAAAAATTATTACTTTTTAACACAATATGCAAGAAACCAAGCTCTGATATCAATTGTCAAATCATTATAACATAATAAAGGAGTGAATTAAGACTTTTTTTGTTAATTAAAAATCTACTTAGTTTGGCAACTTAGAGTGATTAAAAATTTTCAATAGCAATGAAATACTTGTTCCAAAATTTAAACACACCAAAAAGTAAGTAAGATTATAGAAAGAGAGAGAGAGAGAGTTGGCAAACATTATTGTTAACACGGTTTTACCAAAGTGTCTACATCTACAATCCAAGGCTTCCTTTAGAAGATTCCATTACTTAACATTTTTTTGTTACACTTGATTGAGCTTCTGGGCATCAATCTTGCCTTTAGACTTATAGGGCTTCCCCCTTTCTATTCCAACAATAATGAGGATAGAATAGCTTAGTATAAAACACTAACCTCTATAAGAATTGAATTCTCAAGTGAGGTAAAGATGAAAATTAGGTTGGTAGCTAAAAAACTTGATTGCTTGAACGTCTCAAAATAAATGCGCAGAGTGTCAGTTGTTTCTTGGTTCTTCATGTGTGTATCTTTGGACAGTGGATAGAGCTTCTATTTATAGACAAGCATAGTTTCTTTGAGTGGCTGGTTGACCACTGCTACTACCTAGTTGACTGTAATGTATCCGTTACTACCCTAATCTACCACTAATTAGTGCCTGCATTACTGCCCAGATCTATCGCGCCATGAGTTTAGTTTACCATAGATGTCCTTAATTTTAACTAGTCTCATTCTGGATTGTTACAAGGCTTCTCTAGTCTATCGTAATGGAGGTCTAGTCAACCACCATTTGATCCTTCAAAAAAAACTTCTCTTTGGATAGGTCTACTGCAAATCATCTCTGAGCAGCTGTGAACTATTTTCTCTAGGCCATTGCTTAGCATTGGGTGCCCGCAACTTGGTACTGGTCAACCACCACATAAGCTATTTTAACACTACAGGTGGAAATTGAGGGATCATTTTATTTTATGTCCTATGACTTAACATACACATTAGAACTTTCCAATTCCCAATACAAGGGTATTTTCAAAGTGAGTCAAAATTATCTTAACCTAAAATAAAATTTTCAACTTAAATACTTTAATTATCAAAACACATGAACTTTAATTCTATTATGCCAATAGCTTGATTTTTATTGTGTATATGCTAAGTTCTAGTATTTGTTTTCACATTACACAACCATGTCATATGATAACTTACAATGTCATGTCAATAGGTGAAAATATCTGAACATGATTAGGGTTTGTTGTTGTATGTCATGGTCATCTAAATATCATTTTGTAACACTCTGACTTTTGAAGTTGAACAATTATCGGGGTATTACCACGGCGTGTTCGGAACATTGAGTTGTGGGAGAATTTCCGATAAGATTTTCCCCGTATACGTGATGTAATCAAGTGTTAGGAGTATGGAGATATTACATTGCGTATTTTTATGCGTTAATTGTGATGTGTAAATATCGGGGAGATGTTATGGGATAATGGTTAAGTGTGAAAAGATGAAGAAAGTGAGATTTATGGTGTTGCGGACGCATGCTGAGGAGGTGAGAATGAGAATTCGTCGTCCGCATGTGTTTATTGTAGGGCCTTAAGAATTGGGACGAAGCGAGGATGATTGGAATGCACCCTCATGTGTCTGAATATGGACTTTCGCACGCATGCAGATGACTTGCAGACAAAGAAGTGTCGTCTGCAAGTGCTTAGCCATGTCACTTTTGGTCATAGGATGACTCAGGATACAGTTTCGCGTCCTGAATTTGCTATACGGGGGACTTTTAGACGGGATCTCGGACAATACGGACGAGGAAGGCTAATTCCGCATCGAATCTGTACAACTCTGGGGACTTTTGGACGAGTCTAGATGGCTGCAGATGAGGAGTAGCCTCTTCCGAATTGAATCTGTCCAATTCTTGGACACATTCGGACGAGGCCACAATTTGGCTGAAGGAATTTGGTCTCACGGACGAATGTGGACATGAAGACCTCGTCCACACTTGTCTGAATCATCGCAAATCAGCGACAAAAATAATTTAAAATTAGAAGAAAATGATGACCAACCAATAAAATCACAACTCCTCGACACTGAATCGCACTCCCACAATCCCGACTAGCTAGAGATTTGTCCCTGTCACGTATACGGTTGTCCCAAGGTGAGCCTCTACTTATCTCTAGCTCTTCTTCTCCCTCCTTCATTTTGTGTTTGGTGTTCTTCCTGGAGAGGGGTTCCTGCGTGGATTGTGGAGATAGAATGGGAGTTGTTGTCCGTGTCAAGACTCGTCTAACAGGGGTAAGGAATTTAGGGTAGTTGATGGCCATTTGGAGGCCCTACACCCAAGTAAATGTATGCGTGAGTGAATGTTTTGCTGTAGAATCTCTATAGTTCTTTTAGTTGCCTCACAATACTGATAAAATGCCTGGAGAATATTTGTTAGATACCACACTGAAGTCCATTTCAATCCTGGTCATATTGTTGTAATTTCCTCTTAACTATTTATACTCTATGTGACTTCGTTGAGGTATTTTCCCTTACTTCTATGACTTCTACATAACTGAGACGATGAAACATGGACAACAAACTACCACATTATAGATTATTACCAAAACTGATGAACCAAAACTGTCTAAGGGAGATGATATGCACGCAGGAATCATTAGCAAATGTTTCAGAATATTAACACATCTGTTGCTGTTATTCGCTATTCATTATTGTTAACCTTCGTATAAAGCATGTTCATTATCGTTACAGCTGCTATATTCATTGCTCATGAATCGGTGCTACCATTCGTTACTACTGTTATATTTAGCATTAAACGTTAAATTGATTGTACATTGCTGCTATCTTGTTTCTTAGTTGCTGTCATGGTTCGTTGTTTCATTTCAATATTAGTTTGTTGCTGCGTATAGTTAGTTAAAGAACATGTTTGCTTTCTTAATTCGATATCATCTGCTGCAGTTATTAGATGTTAAAGAGCATGTTTCACAGGTTTGATTGTCGTCTAAAGCATGTTTCCATGATGTTAATGTTGCACACTGCTGTTATCCTTATTGTATAGGAGTATGTCTTATCAATCGTTTAGTGAATATTAAGAGCACGTTTGGCTTCTTTTTCCTTGTTATACTCTATTGCTTACCATTGTTTATTTCTGTTAAGAGTTAAGAAGCCTGACCTGCCATTCCATTTCTATTACTTTACGCTATTGGTCTATTGTCAGTAAAAAGAATGATTTGTTATCCATTTTCATTACTCGTACTGTTGCTATTATTATTATTTACTAAGCATGCCCTGCGCTGTTCCGATTCAATATTGATGCCGCAGTTTTCTAGTCGTTAAAGAGCATGTCATCGTCATTTCATTTTGCTATTCGCACTGCTATTAATATTGTCAAGAAGCATGTTTCTGTTGTTCCGTTTCGATATCACTCGCTGTTATTTTAGTCATTCAAAGTAGGATTTTTAAGCATAATTCACTGTTCTACTTGTTATTAATTTCTGTTGCTTTTAGTCATTTAAAGGCATGATCTGTAGTTTTATATAGTCGTGTATCACCCCTGTTTTCATTTGTCGATTAAACGCATGTTTAGATGTTTTGATTTGCTACTGTTATAGAAAATTAAACACATGCTTAGATGCTTATATTTTCTACTGGTATAGTCGATTAAAAGCATGCTTAGACGTTCATATTTTCTGCTGTTATAGTCGATTTAAAGCATGCTTAGATGTTTGTATTTTTCTGTCGTATAGTCGATTAAAAACAGGCCTAGATATTCGAATTTTACAGTTGAATAGTTGAATAAAAGCATGATTATATTCTGTTCTCAATAATTCTCTGCTGATATCTGCGATACCTTGCTGCTATATATTAGTGGTTATCAAGCATATTTCGCTTTTTTAATTGGATAATGCTTGCTACTATTTTCTTTGTATAAAAGCATGTTCTATTAGTCGTTTTATTGTGAAGACCATGAATAGTTCCATCCCCTTGTTATATGTCGTCGTTATTTTTCCTAGTATAAAAGCATGCTCTATTATCCGTTTTATTAGATGCGAAGGGTATGATTTACTTCTACGTCATTGATATACGTTGTTGTCATCCCATTTACTTTATGAAAACACGTTTTATAGTAGACTGTTTGACTGCCGAATATCGTGAGTTTCTTTTTTATTGATGCCCTATATATATGTGTGGATACGTCCTCGTTTTTCTTGTGTGTTGAATTCTGCTCCTTTATTGTTGATTATAAATTCTCTTAAGCATTGTCATTTACTTTCCATGTATGTGTCATTTGATTGGAAGTGTCCCCATGCATTCACGTTAATAGAAACAACTAGGGGGTGTCACTTTGGGGTGGTACCCATATGCCCTAAGTGAGGAAAAGAATTTAAAGTAGAATTAAGGGAGTTGGGGAATGGGGGAGTAAGTACGAATCAGTCAGGTAGACAGAAATTAGAGAAATGTTACCTTTCCCTTGTCGGGATTGCGAGACTGTTAACCCTAGTTGGCTGAAGCCGACAAAGATCTACTCTCCCACCACGAATTCTTCCAATTTTCCACTCGATGTACGAGTAACGAACAAAATACGTAAGAAAAGATTGGTCTGGGGCTGTACCCATTACAACAAAAACTAGAGAGTCATAAGTATTTATATTAACCAATTTTCTTACTAGGCGTCATGCTTACATCCTCACTTGTGGTGTAGGTGTAGGTACCTGTACGTGAAAGTAAATGCAAAGAATTATAAGTCAATGCAAAAACGATGAACAGATAATCTAAAGCAGGGATGAAAAATTTTCACTTGAGAGGATTGGGGCTGACTAGGCTGATTATAACCAAAGAAGGCACGATTGTAATAAAAGTGTATTTGATTCTTCGATTTTCACTTCTCTTAACTGTATTTAATTATTTAGTTCTTTCATTAAATTTCTTCATTAATGATTTAAGCTTTCGCAACATTTCAAACAAATGATTTCTATTTACGCTGTCGCAATGATTTCACGAAAGAGAGTTTTAACAAAGGGTTTTAGTAGTGGTCCTATAACAACCCATGTTTTTATTTTCTTTTAAAGTCGCGTAAAATTTATAACTTTTCACAGTGGAATAATTCTTTTTCTTGAAAACCTTTTATAAATTCTTTTATGAAACGCAGGGGAACTAAAAACAAGACATTTAAAGAATATTAATTAATTTATAAAATCTTTTACAAATAATTTCTATATACTCTTTTAGCCCAGTCAGCCACAAGATCCAGCTGTGCAAATCCTTCATCAACTGCTCCTTTTGTTGTTCGTCTATTTTCAAGCATATATCTACATCGCAAGACAATAAGTTATGTGCCTAATGCCCAGTAAGTGATAGGGAGAAAAACTCTACAATACACATGCTATGCTCTTTTCAAAACCATATGCGTTTTCGTTTTTTGTTTTCCTTTATTTTTAAGCTTTTTGTTTCTATTTTCTTTTTGTTTTCTTAGTTTCAGAACTCAATCCTCAGCCCAAGCCTTTTGGGACGTGGCCCGAGGATTAGTCCACACAAATGTATCTTATTCAGAGTTCAATCTTCACCCCAAGGCTTTTGGGCCGTAGCCCGAGGATTAGTCTGCCCAAATGTATATTATCTGCTTCGGCCCAAAGCTCAATCATTACCCCAAGGCTTTTAGGCGTAGCCCGATGATTAGCCCCACCCCAAGGCTTTTAGGCCTTCAACAGTTGTTTCGCAAGCACATATGCATAAAGTCAGCTTTGGCCCGGAGCTCAATCCTCACCCCAAGGCTTTTGAGTCGCAACCCGAGGATTGGCCTCACCTCAAGGCTTTTGGGCTTTCAACTTCTTTATTCATTTGGTGTTGGTTCCTTTAATCTTTTTCTTCATCATTTTCTTTATCATGCAATGCATGTCACATTTTCATAAGTCCTATAATGCATGAATGACAGTTCATATGAAAACGTAAATAAACATTCAACGTGCGAATCACAGAACATGCTATAAAACTGTAAACATCGGAACGTGCTATTAAATACTATTAACATGCTCAATAATCTACTAATAAGCTATAAACAATGAAACACGCATTTAAAAACTGTAAACAATGAAACGTGTATATCCTACCCTTACGATGTAGGGCCTGAAGACTAAAACACATGCATATCACTTACCTGCAGTCCGTGTCGCGTTTAGCACTTTAATCTCTTCCCATTAATACCTTCAAAATGATTAACATTTAATATCCATCAATAATCATGGTTATTAACCTTAACGTCATTTATACCATTAGGCCTTATTATTAAAACAAAACTATCAACCTCTTCATCATTCCCATTAGCTACACAGTTTATCAAAATAGACAGAGAATACTTCCTCTCATGTCCACCATTCATAACAATAGAGAGCATTCCTAATTGACATATACAATTCTCCACAATTCCCAGAATATATACTTATTGAAACGGTAAAATCCATGGGAACCAACAGAGCATATTTTCAACAGAATATTTCAAGCCTCAACAAAAAACCACATTCTTCATCTTCCATCCTCACTTTTAACATAATTAAATCAATAAGCAAAATATAACTTGTCCAAATTACAGAATAACACACAAAACCTAACTTTGCCATAAACCAACATGTTGACCACTCTCGGCATTAATCACAACAAGGACAAAACCCACTTGAAACACATAAACATAACCATAAAACATACAACCTCCTATTGCTCATTAAGCATTTAAGAGGCAGAACACCCATATCACAGAAACATAACTTCAACAAGACAGGACATCCAACATTCATCAGGATTTTATTTCTTACTGCATATTCCCTTAAAATTCACAAGAAACCCATGGGATAATTCTCCTTACCTGAAGACCCGAGAGAAGCTTCTTCTTCTCCTTCTCTTCATCCTCTCTTTCGACTTAATACAGAGCTCCAGTCTCAGCTTTTCCCATTTCGTTTTGTCCATTTTCATCCTTCAGAGAAGTCCAGTATAAGCTCTCCATGACCACCACACAATCTCATTGGTAGGAGAACACAGAATTGGGTTCATACCTTTCACAGTGGAGCCAATCGATAGCCATCCCTCATCACAAGCACTGCTCTGTTTCAACAATCAATCCCACCTCTGCTATTTCGTCCACACAAATTCCCTATGCCAATCCAGCTCACAGCGATCACCCAACGACAGAAAATTGATAGAGGAGAAGTCATATTACCAAACAGAACCCCACATCCCAAAACCATCCCAAAGAAACCAACGATGCATGGCAACGGAGATCGACACTTAGGGGCACATACCTCGTTCCGTCGCCGGCGGTTATCACTATCGAAAATGCTCCCAGAGGCTCGGCCTCTCGCCAAAGCCCTCACTCGAAAGAAACCCATCGCCTGAGCCGAGTCTCGTTTGCTGCCCTAAGTCCGCATTTTACACCTGAGCGGGGCAAACGCTCGCTGTTCGCACCACTGGACAAGTCATACTCGCCATTTGCTGGATCGCAACTCGCCCGTCGCACACCTCCATCGCGGAGAGCTTGCCCGCGGGAGCTCCCCCTTGTCGCGAAGTCCATACCCAAGTTCCCTCTCGTCGGGTTGACTCTCTCTCCCAATTCATAAAAACACTTCCCTAAGTTCATGTCCCCTTTTCATTTTGTTAAAATAAAACCGACCTAGCAGGCATGAACCGAATGGGACCGGAGACGAACCAGTTTAAATCCTCATTTTATTTCTATTTTAATTTCCTCCTTAATTCCATTTAATTTTTATCTTTTTAATAATTTACTTAAATTCGTCATTTAATTAAATTATTTTCAACTCAATTTCAATTTTTGATTTATTCTAAATATTTCCTGACGATGATTATTGGTTTAATTTAAATTCTTTAATTCGATTTCCTAAATTAATTATTCCATCAAATAATTATCTAAATATTTGTTATAAATAATATCCCAATAATCTAAATTATCTGAATAGATTAATATCCTGATTTTTCCGATTAATTTCTCTTATCCTTATTTAATTTTCGTTATGGAAATTCGAGATATTACAATTCTCCCTCCTTAATATAAATTTCGTCATCGAAATTTGCTCAACGTAAACACTTCTTTGATCTTGAACTCAACACAACTTCTCGTATCGTACTTTTACACGAAACCCTCTAAGATTACAAGGCCTCTATTTCTATAGAAAACAGAGTCTTAGCAAAATACTATTTCACACCCAAGTTACAAATTGCCAACTTTAATTATCGCAAAAGAAAAGCTTTCGTCCAAATTTATTTCTCTTTTCATCAACTAATTTGTGTCAAATCATTGTAATGTGAATCACTTTATTGTATTTTTAAGATCCCTATACTCCAAAATATCGTTCTTACTCCCAACCTCCACTTTCTTTCACATCTATCACCATAGAAATACCCTTGGACAGCCATTTTTGTTTTGTTTCTTAAGCTTCAATATGACAATCTTTGACAAAAGGGTCACTTTCTTTCACTTAAAACATCGCTTAAAACCCGCAAAGCATCTTCCGAATTGATTTCCTTTACACCTTTGACATTGCTCAACCCTTGAGGATCCAACATCTTCTCTTCAAAATGATGTGACTTCTTGAATACATTTTTTGTTTCCTTGTGATTTACATTCAATACTGCTCCAATTAGACAGAATTAAGTGACTCTATCGTCTTCCAAGTTCTTGTGATGTGCTCAAAATATCTCTCACAAAAGATTTCCTTATATTTCTCCCTAACCTTCATGTCCTATATCTTAGCATACGTAAATTTTTCTAAACTCTCACTTGCTCTTAGACTTTAGTGTAGTCAAACACTCCTTCCATCATTTGAATCCAGCCTCCTACACTTGTATGATTAAAAATCTTTCCTCCAACACATTGCGCTTCAGTCATCCAAATCTTTAGTAATTTAAATCCTTGGAAACCGTCAACTACTTATCTATCAGTTCTTTTGATTTCCCAACCTGTTCCATAATTTAAACTTGCCGGTTTAGTACTTTCATGAGTCTACCGACCATGTCATCTCTATGGTTATCGCTCTACCTTGCTTCCTTTACCATTCTACGCTTATTCGACCAATGTAGTTTACTAAAACTTTATCTATTGGCGGAATAATACTTAAATCAAAATCCTCTAACATAAGCCCTTTCACCACTTGTCAACGTAGTATTCTAAATAAGTTATAAGACCTCATTCAATGAACCATTAAATATCACAACGTTCAACAATCATAACCATCGTGAACAATGGAACCTTAATCAATTATTTATTAACCTTAACAAATTCTCCAATTGAATCAATTAGCAACAAATTTTGAATATCAATCGAATCCATTCCACAATTCTCCCGGTCAACCAACCATCAATATTTTTGGAGTACCGACTTAACGAATCTTCCAACCTATATTTTGTCATACAATCAATAACCTTTATATATGACAGACTTTCAACTCTGACTTAAAATAGAAACTGAATCATTCCAAATCATATATTTCTTAACTTCTGAATAGAGTCAATATTAATGTTATCTATACATGAACATGTAGTGTGCTACCTAAATTCTTAGACAGATTCTTTATCCTATAATTTAACTCGGCACATAACATGTTCTCCCTCTACTTTAAGAATATATCATAGATTCATAAATCAAAATCCTCAAACCTAATAGTTTCCAAAATTTCTCAATTTACAAGAAGCAAATTGAAATCCAACTTAGAGTTAGTAATTAACGGACTTCACAACCATTTTCCTACGTTACAACATTCCCCCAAATCTTACACCACTATAAATGGTTACTCTAAGTCCTTGTATAAACTAGCGTAACTTATGTTCATTACTGCCCACACTATCCGAGGCAAACTGTGATAGTGCTTCCACTTACGCGTATACATTGTAACTGTTCCCCCAAGTCAAAGATGGGTAAATTCTATTAACTTACATGTCCTCATTATGCGAGTAAGGTTTTTGTCGTAAAAGGTTTTCTCAAACTCTATCCACGTTATTGTAGTCACATCCTTTTCTTATCTTAGCCAAATACCAGGATATTATCCTTAACATAACTTAGACTACAAACCCACAATGACAACAGTGAGTATCTTAACCATCTCGACATTCATCCTCCATATTAATCCAAGTAAGTCGTACTAATAGACTATATTTTTCAAATTTCTAATTCATGGCAAATCTAGCCTATGTAGAAAGCAACAATCCATCAGTCTCTCATTTTAATCAAAATAGATTTCTTAACCCTATTCAAGGCAAATTCTTAACTTAACCATATAGGCAGTGATCATGGTATTAAACACCTAATCTTCTGCTACTGAAGGTCCAAAACACTCTCTTCAGCATTTCTTAAGAATCCTAAACACTTGATGACACGCTCTAAGATGACCAAGAGCGTTAATTAGAAAATCGGCCACCAAGCTGTAAATAATCTGAACTAGCGACGCCAAAACTGAATTATCTCCCAATCCACGTGTGAACTTTGACTAATTTTTGGAGATCACCAAAATAACATAATCAGGCAAATCGTGTCAAAAATTTCAGTGAGAAAACCATTCTGTTTCAAGTTATGATCGAAACAAAATAACCCCAAATTTAGGGTTTCACCCGAGCAGATTTGGCGACCTGATTTCAAACGGGGAGATCTCGCTCTGTATAAATCCAATGAATACCACATTTTGAGGGCAGTGACGTAACTACCTGTAGATAAATTCACTAGAAGAGATGAAATAAAAACGAACAGCGTAAGGTCTTCGAAACACAGTCACAACCCAAAAGTTCCAGCGGTCATAAGTCCAAGGCAGATTAGCGATAATCAAACAATCAGTGTTTACCTAAATTTCTCAACAATAACAATCAAATACGAACTTAGCAATCTGATTACAGAAGAATGGAACAAAAAAGAACAATATTCCCTTGCAAGAACTTCAAGAATATCCAAGAAAAACCGTTGAGTCTGTTTAACCTCCTACCGTGAGAGGGACGGGATTGTTCGGCTCAATCGAAGATTAAGCACTCTCCATGGGGTCCGATGCTTCTCCTATTTCCACACCACAAATACTCCACTAAGGTGAAGCTTTGGGAGAAATAGAAGCCTTTCCAACTTGCTCAAGAAGTGATCAAGAGCTGCAAGTTCGGGCAAAGATGGAGGATGGCCGAGGGGAGGAATCCGTGCGGGTGCTCTCTTTTCAAACAAGGGTTTTCTTTAATTTTTCCAAAAGTCCTATTTTATTCCATCTAAGGGGTTTTAAACCCTAAAGTTTTACAAACAAGACAAAAGACTAAAATGCCCTTAACGTGCCAAAATTCGGGCATGAGGGCGCGGTTTACATGCAAACCGCGCACCTCTCAAAAATAGCTCACTAAACACAAAATCTAACCAAATAAAAATCAACACATCAAGGCTCGGCCTAATAAGTATTTTTGAACATGAAAATTGCAAGCAAATAAAGAACTAATATGTAGACTAATCGCAACCTTGAGGCAACTCAAAGTTGGAGAGAAATAGGCTACTCCGTTGGTGGTGAGCCGATCCAAGTGAGAACAGGAAATGTCTTCCTTTGTCCTCATGAGTTGTCTCTTCCATCAAATCCCATAATTTAGTCATTCCTGCAAAATAAGAATGAGTTAAGGAGGAAATAAGTCTCTTGGCTCGGGCACAAGTCATTGGACCCTGGATCACATCATCCTCCTTGGGTGATTGAGGATTTGACCTCAAATCCAAGGGTTGCTCCGTCAAGTCTTCTTCTTGCATTTCTACCTCTCTGTGATAAGGCGATAGATCCTGGACATTGAAGGTCGTCAAC
The DNA here is from genome assembly GCA_022433065.1 of Begonia loranthoides. Lineage (NCBI taxonomy): Eukaryota > Viridiplantae > Streptophyta > Magnoliopsida > Cucurbitales > Begoniaceae > Begonia > Begonia loranthoides. Next base: position 13,669,169 of record CM039477.1, on the reverse strand, counting down.
ACTCCGTATTCCTCGAGCAGCTCAATACGATAAGCATTATTATTAATGTGTTCCAGTATTTTGACAGGACCATCAGCTTCTCGGCAAAAGTTTGCATTTCCTTTGTTGGGGGAATCTTTCTTTTCTTAAGTGTAACCAAACAAGGTCCCCCACTTCAAAAATAATTTCTTTTCGGCCTCGGTTTGCAATTTTAGCATATTCTGAGTTCTTCTTCTCTATACTGTTCTGAACTTCCTCGTGGAGGGACTTAATCCTTGCAGCTTTAAGGCACCATCTTCACTAATATACTCGGATACTGGGAGGGGAAGAAGGTCCATAGGAGTAAGGGGGTTGAATCCATATACTACCTCAAAAGGGGTGTGCTGTGTAGTTCTATGCACGCTTCGGTTGTATGTAAATTCAACGTAGGGTAATTGCAAATCCCATTCAGTCAAACTCTTACTGAGAACTGATCTGAGCAAAGCGCCGAGAGTACGATTTACGACTTCAGTTTATCCGTCGGTCTGTGGATGGAAAGAAGTACTAAAAAATAGTTTGGTACCCAATTTACGCCATAAGGTCTTCTAGAACGAACTCAAGAACTTTGTATCGCGATCCGATACTATAGAATGCGGAACTCCGTGCAATCGAATGATCTCTTTGAAAAATAAATCAGCTATATGCGGTGCATCATCGATTTTGTTACAAGCAATGAAGTGTGCCATTTTAGAGAAACGATCCACAACAACCATTATAGAGTCCTTGGCTCTAGGAGTCCGTGGAATGCCCAATATAAAATCAATGCTAAGTTCCACCCAAGGGTGAGTGGCCACGGGTAAAGGTAAATATAAGCCATGTGGAAGAACACGACTCTTTGCTTTCTTGCATATAATGCACCGCTCCATAATCTTCTGAACATCACGACGTAAGTGTGGCCAATGAAAATGCTCATGAATCACCTCTATAGTTTTTTTCTTACCAAAATGACTTGCCAAGCCACCACAATGAGCTTCCAAAACTATGGCTTCACGTAGACTGCAAATAGGGATGCACAACTTTCCTCCTTTAAAGAGAAAACCATTCTCGACAGAATAGGGAAATTCCTCTTTACTCAAGTAATTATGATAAATGCCACTGAATTCCATTTCATTGGGATACAACTTTTTGATCCAATTAAGACCAAAAAGTCTTGCATTTAATTCGGTCATAAGGACAAACCTCCTGGAAAGTGCATCAGCGACTTGGTTTGACTCCCTTTTCTTATACTTAATAACATATGAATACCTCTCAAGAAATTCCACCCACTTACCATGACGTCTGTTAAGTTTTCCTTGGCTTCGTATATGTTTCAAGGCTTGATGATCTGAATGAATAATGAATTCCTTGGATAACAGATAGTGTTGCCACACTTCCAAGGCTCGTATTACTGCGAAGAACTCCTTATCATAAGTAGAATAATTTAAGGCGGCACCTTTCAGCTTCTCACTAAAATAAGCGATGGGTTTTCCTTCCTGCATAAGCACGGCTCCGACTCCCAGTCCAGAAGCGTCACATTCAATTTTGAAGACTTTAGCAAAATCAGGAAGCAACAATAGAGGGGCATTGCATAGTTTATCTTTGATGGAATCGAAACTGATCTTGCAAGCTGAAGACCAATTGAACTCTCTTCCTTTCTTAGTACAATCCGTAATAGGAGCCATAATAGAACTGAAATCTTTAATAAACCGACGGTAAAAGGAAGCCAAACCATGAAAACTACGCACCTATTAGACACTTTTTGGAGTCGGCCAGCTTCGAATAGCTTCTATTTTACTTTCATCCACTTCCATACCATCCTTAGTAATAATGAATCCCAAGAAATAAACGCGAACTTGGGCAAATGAACACTTCTTGAGATTACCATACAGTTGAGACTTGCGTAGAACTTCAAATAATAATCATAGGTGCATGAGATGAGTCGACATATCCGAGCTATAAATAAGTATATCATCGAAATAAACGACGATAAACTTTCCCAAGAAATCCCGAAGGAGATGGTGCATCACTCGCATGAACATGCTCGGAGCATTGGACTATCCAAATGGCATAACAAGCCATTCATAAAGACCGTACTTAGTCTTGAAGGCAGTCTTCCACTCATCGCCTTCCCGCATTCGAATTTGATGATAACCACTTTTTAGATCAACCTTGGAGAAAATAGCAGCTCCACTAAGTTCATCCAGTATGTTCTCCAATCTGGGAATAGGAAATCGATACTTAATAGTGATTTGGTTGATGGCCCGACTATCTGCACACATATGCATCGTACCATCCTTTTTTGGTACTAATAATGTGGGAACTACACAAGGGCTAATTGATTCTCTGATGTAGCCCCTATCAAGTAATTCGGTCACCTGCTCATGCAACTCTTTAGACTCCTCTGGACTCAGTCGGTATGAAGGCCGATTAGGCAAAGAAACTCTTGGCATAAGATCTATCTGATGTTCTATTCCCTTTAAAGGTGGAAGTCCCAGAGGTAGCTCTTCTGGAAACATGTCTTCATACTCGATAAGCAGCTTTCGAACAGAGTCAGGAATAGTTCCCAGCTCTTCCAATCTTTCTCAAAATATCAGAAGAATAATCGGCCCCCCTTGTAGTAAAGATCGTTTGAGTTCCTTTTTTGTGATGATAAGAGAAGCTTCGGTTCTATTCTTATTCATGCTTTCATAGTCTTTAACAATTTGGTCTAGAATGAGGGGTGCTAGGTTAACTGTCTTTCCTTTAAATTTGAAAGAATAGAAGTTCGTATACCCATCATGTTTGGTCCTCCTATCAAATTGCCAAAAGGTGGCTAGTGGTCATCAGTACAACATCAAATAAGGCTTTATCCTCATAACCTCCAATGGAAAAGGCTACCTTGGCTTGCTTAGTGACTTTCATCGGATCCTTATCATTCAACCAATTGAGCTTGTAAGGGGTGGGGTGGGCCATAGTCTCAAGACCCAATTTCTCAATAACATCCGAAGAGAGAATATTGGTACAGCTGCCCCCATCAATAATCACTGAACAAATCTTTTCTTTAATTATGCAACGGGTGTGAAAAATGGTTTCTCATTGAAGCTCATCAACATGATTCTGGATAGCCATGGAACGTTTCAAAACAACAAGTAAAGGCCCTTCCAGAGCATAAAAAGTTTCTTCTTCATCTTCCCCTTTGTTAACAACCGATTCCTCACTCTCATCTTCACTAATTATTTCATTGGTTTCGGCCTTTAAGATCATCACTTTTGCATTCGGGCATTGAGAAGCTATGTGGCCGAACCCTAAACACTTGAAGCATTTGACGTCTCTAGATCTCGGCTTGCCTGCATCTCCAAAATTTTTCTTTTCTTCACTAGGCTTTACGGTATTAAATTTTCCATCCCACTTTGGAGTCGCTTTTGGAGGGTTGTTGCCTTTTTGGAAAGGACGAGTCACATTTTCTTTTACTCTCCTCTTTCTTTGCCTCTCTACTCTTAAAGCCAATTGAACAACTTCGTCAAGAGTATTATAAGATTATAACTCCACCACATCACTAATCTCCTTTTGCTATCTTCTAATAAAGTGAGCTACGGTTTGTTCCATAGGTTCTTCCACATTGCAACGTATCCTTAAAATTTCAAATTTGGTCAAATAATCATCGATTGATAATGAACCTTGTTTAAGGTTTTGCAGTTGGAGGAATAATTCTTGCTTGTAGTGTGGAGGGACAAATTGCCTCCTCATGAGTTCCTTCAAGGCTTCCCAACTTCGGATTTCAACTTCCCCCATTTTTCTTCTTTGTGATTTAAGATTTTCCCACCATATACTTGCATATCCGGAGAACACTAGTGTCACCATTTGTAACTTCATCTTTTCAGAATAGTCATAACAATCAAAAATCCGGTCCACCTTTTCAACCCATTCCAGAAAATCACCACCATTACTGGAGCCCTTGAACTGAGGAATAGAGACCTTAATATGTCTCATATCATGTTTACTGTTTGATTTTTTGCTCGGGCTAGATGAGTCACTTCGGCTCCTTCCCACTCTTCACCAAAATCACTAACACCATGACCCCGTGAATCAAGTGAAGTGCTAAGCCATCTTCTAGGTCTCGGAGTTCTACAACCACGTACATGATCATTATCAGAAGCTTCCATCTTTTACTGAAGCTTAAGGATCATTTCAAACATCTCTCATACTAGGCTCGGTTTGCTCTTGAGCCTCCTCGAGTTGTGTACTCTGATTATTTCTCATCTCTCTGGGGTTGTGATAATGAGCTCCGCTTCGAGTACTCATAATAAGCCACTATAAATCACAATAATACAGCAAGAAAACACGAGCCAAGGCTCTGATAGCAAATGATACGCTCTAAGATCACCAAGAGCGTTAATTAGAAAATCGGCCACCAAGCTATAAATAATCTGAACTAGCGACGCCAAAACTGAATTATCTCCCAATCCACCAGTGAACTTTGGCTAATTTTGGAGATCACCAAAGTAACATAATCAGGCAAATCGTATCAAAATTTCAGTGAGAAAACGATTCTGGATTTCAAGTTATGATCGAAACAAAATAACCCCAAATTTAAGGTTTCACCCGAGCGGATTTGCCGACCTGATTTCAAACGGGGAGATCTCGCTTTGTATAAATCCAATGAATACCAAATTTTGAGGGCAATGACGTAACTACCTGTAGATCAATTCACTAGAAGAGATGAAATAAAAAATAATAGTGTAAGGTCTTCGAAACACAGTTACAACCCAAAAGTTCTAGCGGTCATAAGTCCAGGGTTGATTAGCCATAATCAAACAATCAATCAAAGAATCAATCTTGACCTAAATTTCTCAACAATAACCATCAAATACGAACTTAGCAATCTGATTACAGAAGAATGGAACAAAAAAGAACAATATTCCCTTGTAAGAACTTCAAGAAAATCCAAGAAAAACAGTGGAGTCCGTTTAACCTCCTACCGTGAGAGGGACGAGACTGTTCAGCTCACTCGAAGATTAAGCACTCTCCATAGGGTCCGATGCTTCTCCTATTTCCACACCACAAATACTCCACTAAGGTGAAGCTTTGGAAGAAATAGAAGCCCTTCCAACTTGCTCAAGAAGCGATCAAGAGCTGCAAGTTCGGGCAAAGATGGAGGATGGCTGAGGGGAGGAATCTGCGCAGGTGCTCTCTTTTCAAACAAGGGTTTTCTTCAATTTTTCCAAAAGCCCTGCTTCATTCCATCCAAGGGGCTTTAAACCCTAAAGTTTTACAAACAAGACAAAAGACTAAAATACCCTTAACGTGCCAAAATTTGGGCATGAGGGTGCGGTTTACATGCAAACCACGCACCTCTTAAAAATAGCTCACTAAACACAAAATCCAACCAAATAAAAATCAACACATCAAGGCTCGGCCTAATAAGTATTTTTGAACATGAAAATTGCAAGCAAATAAAGAACTAATATGTAGACTAATCGCAACCTCGAGGCAACTCAAAGTTGGAGAGAAATAGGCTAGTTCATTGGTGGTGAGCCGATCCAAGTGACAACATGAAATGGTCTTCCTTTGTCCTCATGAGTTGTCTCTTCCATCAAATCCCATAATTTAGTCATTCCTGCAAAATAAGAATGAGTTAAGGAGGAAATAAGTCTCTTGGCTCGAGCATGAGTCATTGGACCCTGGATCACATCACTTGACTAACGAATTAGCATCCTCATAATTCAGCTTAGCCACTAGCCTTTAACATTATTCCTTCCCATAATAAATTCACCATCCATCTAACTTCTTGCAGTGTAGATGACATTACCAAAATGTCTACTTAATTTAGTTCTTGTAGAACAGTTCTTCACTCATCCCCTTTCTAATTTATAAAAATTTGGGCAAAATCTCCCTTGTTTCTTTACTCCCCCAAAGCTAATTCCTGCACTCAAAACCTAAGCAATTCCAGTATCGTCTAACGTTTATCATATCCATCACTCTATTCTATCAAAAGAACTATGATTACTTACATCGATTACAATCATCCAAGTACCGTACTATTTAATTTACATTACATTTTTCATGAGTTCTCCAAGTAACAGTTTGTTGTCCTGCCAACTTAGTCAACCGATTGATAGTCTCATCCTCGTCATTCGCAACTTTTCTAGTCCAATACTTAATGTACTATAGCCATGATATCTTTTTCATCGCAAGACAAAACAAGCACTTAAATAATTAGATAAAGAAAGAAATTGATTATAACACTTACAGTCGATGGAGTATTTCCACGGCAAAGCTTGTGCTGGTAGGCAGTATACAGAATCAGTTTTAAAACCTGGGTGCTCTGATACCAACTATAACGACCTAGGTTTTTATTTCCTTTGAATGTCCCGTAAAATTTATAACTTTTTTGTAGCGGAATAATTCTTTTTCTTGAAAACCTTTTATAAATTCTTTTATGAAATGCAGCATGATATTAAACAAGACATTTAAAGAATATTAATTAATTTACAAAACCTTTTACAAATAATTTCTATTTACTCTCTTAACCCAACCATCCACAAGATCCAGTCGTGCAAATCCTTCATCAACTGCTCCTTTTATTGTTCGTCTATTTTTAAGTATATATCTACATCACAAAACAGTAAGTTATGAGCCTAATGCCCAGTAAGTGATAGGAATCAAAACTGTATAATACACATGCTATGCTCTTTATCTTTCAGCTTTCTGTTTCTATTTTCTTTTCATTTTCTTAGTCTCGGAACTCAATCCTCACTCCAAGGCTTTTGGACTGTGGCCCGATGATTAGTCCACACAAATGTATCTTATTCGGAGTTCAATCCTCACCCTAAGGCTTTTGGGCCTTAGCCCAAGGATTAGTCCGCCTAAACGTATATTATCTACTTCGGCCCGGAGCTCAATCATCACCCCAAGGCTTTTAGGTAGTAGGCCGATGATTAGCCCAACCCCAAAGCTTTTGGGCCTTCAACACTCGTTTCCCAAGCACAAATGTATAAAGTCAGCTTTGGCCTGGAGCTCAATCGTCACCCCAAGGCTTTTGAGTCGTAACCTGAGGATTGGCCCCACCCAAAATATTTTGCGCTCTAGATGTTTCTCAAAATATTTTGCAGATAACGTCTTTGTGAAGGGATCAACAAAATTCTCAACTGATGGAATCTTCAAAACAATCATGTCTCCACGCTGTACTATATCTCTTATCACATGATATTTTCTCTCTATATGCTTTGTTCGTTTATGAATTTTAGGTTCTTTAGCATTCGCCATTGCACCACTATTGTCACAGTACAAAGACAATGACTTATCCATATTTGGAACTACTTCCAAATCACTAAATAATTTTCTATGCCACACAGCTTCTTTTGCTGCTTCACAAGTAACAATGTATTATGCTTCCATAGTAGAGTCTGAAATACCACCTTGTTTTACACTTCTCCAAACTATGGCTCTACCTCCAAGGGTGAAAACTGATCCAGATATTGACTTTCGATCATATGTATCAGTTTGAAAATCAGAATCTGTGTATCCAGTTGGAATCAAAGCCCTACCAGAATATACTAGTATATGGTTTCTCGTTCTCCTTAGATACTTGAGAATATGTTTGACTGCTATCCAATGATCTAATCCTGAATTTGACTTGAATCGGCTAACTATCTCTACTGCATAACATATGTCGGGCCTTGTGCACAACATAGCATACATCAAGCTCCCAACAGCTGATGCATAGGGGTAACGTCTCATATCTTCTTCTTTTTTAGGTGTGTAAGGACACTGTTTTTTAGAAAGAATAACTCCATGTTTAGAACGTAAATAAACTTTCTTGGAGTTTTGCATTGAATATTTGACAACCATCTTGTCAATATACAATGCATGAGACAAAGCTAACATTCTAATTTTACGATCTCTTATTAGACGAATCCCAAGAATGTAGCTTGCATTTCCTAAATCTTTCATTTGGAATTGTTTTGCTAGCCATGCTTTTATATCTGATAATAATTCTACATTATTACCAATAAGTAGAATATCATCAACATACAGAACTATGAAGACCACACGCGTGTCATTTATGAGCTTGTATACACAAGACTCATCAAGGCACTATGTGAACCCATAAGATTTGATTGCTTAATCAAATCTCATATACCATGACCTAGATGCTTGCTTAAGTCCATAAATAGACCTATTTAACTTACAAACCTTTTGTTATGCATCTTTATCTATGAAACCCTCTGGTTGCTCCATATAAATTGTTTCTTCAAGATGACCATTTAGACAAGTCATCTTGACATCCATCTGCCAAATCTCATAATCATAATGAGCGACAATAGAGAGCAATATATGAATGGACTTAAGCATAGCTACAGGAGAGAAAGTCTCTTCATAATCAACTCATTCCCTTTGGGTATAACCCTTAGCTACAAGTCTAACTTTGAATGTCTTTACATTCCCGTCCACTCCACTTTTTCTCTTATAGATCCATTTATACCCTATAGGTTTTACCCATTCAGGTAGATCTATAAGATCCCAGACAGAGTTGGAATACATTGATTCCATCTCAAGTTTCATAGCTTCAAGCCATGCTTCTTTGTCAGCATCTTCCATTGCACATCTAAATGACAATGGATCATCTTTTCCATCATCAGTGACAGCAACTTGTGCTTCACCTACCTGTCCGTATCGAGCTAGTGATCGTACTACCCTCTCGCTACGTCTAGGTGGCGTGATGGTTTGACTAGAAGTAGTCGTCTTCTGAGTACCATGTGGAACAACAACTTTTGTTGTTTCCAATCTGATTTCATCAGCATGAATTTCCTCCAAGACAATCTTGCTTTGAGGTTTGAAGTTTGCCATATAGTCATATTCAAGAAATGTGGCATTTGTCGATACAAATACCTTGTTATCTTGAGGACTATATAACAAACCTCCTCTTGTGCCTTTTGCATAACCAACAAACATGCAAACTTCAGATCAAGGTTCTAATTTTCCAGTCTTTCCTACTAGCACATGTGCGAGACACCCCCATATGCAAAAGTATCTCAAACTAGGCTTGTGACCACTCCACAAATCTAAAGGTGTCTTAGGAATAGACTTAGAGGGGACCACATTCAAAATGTGAGTCGCTGTCTGTATGCCATATCCCCAAAATGATTTTAGAAGTGCAGAGTAACTCATCATGGATCGAACCATGTTAAGTAAGTCCTATTTCTCCTCTCAACAACACCATTTTGCTGAGGAGTGCCAGGTGTTGTTAGTTGAGATATAATCTCATATTCTAACAAGTAATCCTTGAATTCATTATCAAGGTATTCACCTCCTCGATTTGATCGAAGGCACTTGATTGATTTATCTAATTACTTTTCAGCTTCAGCTTTAAACTCTTGAAACTTTCTAAGACTTTCTGATTTAAATTGAATTAGATAATTATAACCATATCTTGATGATTTAAATTGAATTAGATAATTGTAACCATCAACAAAAATGATGAAGTACTCATAACCACCTCTAGCCGAGTAGTCACATGGCCACATACATCTGAATGTATGAGTTGAAGTGGCTCTTTAGCCCTTCGACCCTTCGTAGAAAAAGGTCTCTTGGTCATTTTTCCCTCTAGACAAGATTCACAGACTGGTAAAGATCCAACATCTAAATCTTTTAAAGGACTGTCCTTCACAAGTCTATCAATTCTATTTAGATTAATATGACCAAGACGAAGGTGGCAAAGTTATGTGTTATCATCAGGAGAAATTTTAAATTTCTTGGACTTAGGCAATTCTACTTTAAAAAGTTCAGTATTCAACAGTGATTTATTGGTGGGCCTTATCATATAAAGTCCACTTTCTATAAAACCATAACAAATATCTAATCCATTTCTAGAAATAATAACAATATTATTATTAAAAGAAATTGAATAACATTGTTCAAATAAGTGAGAAACATAAATGAGATTTCTAGTAAACCCCGGTACAAAATAAATATTATTCAATGATAAAAATCTATTTTGAAAATATAATTTTGTTTCTCCCATTGCTGAAGCTGAAACTAGTGCTCCATTGCCCACTCTCATAGTGAACTTCCCATCTACTAAATTCTGATAGGAACTAAGCATCTGTAAAGAACAACAAACAAGATTAGTCGCACCTGAATCAACTATCCAGGGTGATAAATCATTATCAACTAAACAAGATTCAATAACAAGTAAATCAGATTTACTTGTCTTCTTTTGTTTTAGTTCATCGAGATACTTTTTATAGTTTCTCTTTTCTTTTGTTGCATTTTCAGCAGGAATCGGAGGACATTCCTCAATCAGGACAAACTTCAAGTTATCATGCACAAGAATCATATTCGTGTTCTTTTTTCAATTGACGAAATTTTCGCCTGTCAACTTTTTAGTCACAAGTAAATTAATCATAAAAGAAGACATTATACTATAATGAATAAATAAATAATAATTAATATTATGCATAAAATTCATAAGAAATATGGCAAGTAAAATGATGCATGAGAATGCTAAATCACTAAATAAAATGCAAATGCTATTATTGCCTCGATACATAATATTTTACCTTATGGTAAAAATATTATCTATTAATAAATTTATTCAAAATATCTCATATTTTCAAAATTTATTAACTATCGATTAGTTTTGGTAAAAATGTGATTAACACATTATATCACATTTTTATGAGTGTATACTATCGTTTCGGTTTTATAAAACTTAACTTATAATTGCCGCCTTAAGGACGGTCAATTATAAAATACATTTTATAAAACCTATCTCTAGGAGATCAACCATGGTATTGATCTAAGTGAACACTCTCCTTAGGGAGGACGAGAACTAAGTCGTCTCGGAGCCCCGCTTAAATCTCACATTGTTGTATCAACGATGGAGACTATGGAAAGTTACCCCTAACTCTCCGCTCCTGAAGTGTCCCAAGTGCCATCGCCAGAGCTGTGCTTGGGGCACCTTTATTTCCTAACTTTTTTTTATTTGTTTTGTAGGGTTTTGGGCTAATGGAGGTTTTACAATCTTTGGGGAAAAATTGTGAGCTATTTTTCCGCCTAAATTCTGACCTTCGACAGTTCAAGTGGATTTTTGACAATCGGGATGATGTCGTTTCAACATCAGTCCTTCATACCAAATGTATCCAACATCCAGAGGTTTCAAACGAGCTATTGAGAGTTGTATTTGGGCTCCATTTGTTATGTCGAATATCTTTGTTTCAGAGAGCAAAACTCAGACTCGGATTAATTAAGGGTTTGTTTAGTCTTTTGCTACCTAGGGATATTTTAGTCCTTTTATGATTTTGTTGTAAAACCTTAGGGTTTTATATACCCTATTTTCGAATTGAGGAGGTAGTTGAAGATTGAATAGAAAATTGCGTTTCTCTTGGAGAGCATAGCCGCGGCCACCCCCTCCCATTGAGCCGATTCTTCCATCCCCCTTGCAAGGAGTTCTTGAAGCCTCATTTCCTTGCAATTTCAGGGTTATTACCTCTTCCAATCCCTTATCTTTGTGGTGAGGATTGTGGCGTGGAGGTAAAGGTAGGCTTCCAACCTTGGAGAGTGTTTGTTGTTAAACAAACCGCAAGTCGTCCCTCTCACTAGGAGGTCCACGGACTCCCTGGCTTTTTCTTCTCGATTCTTGAAGGTCCTATTTATGATTTCTGGATATTTTTGGCACTTGCAGATCCTATTACATGAGTCTTGAATCAGTGTTTGGTGGCTCGTTCATAAAGTGTAAGTTGGTTAGTGTTTATTGTTGAATTCATTTTATCTGCTGAATCTGTTTTATTTGCGGATTTCTGGAAGCTCGATTTGCAGTTCTGTTTTGGAAGTCTTAAGCTACTTGGATCAGTTTTGTGTCTTCTGGAAAGTTGTTTATTTCTGAGTTAACTGACTACCCTCCAAATTTGGGGTTATTGGGCCATATACATTACGAGTTATTGGCGTTTGATTACTAAAAGGTTTTTCTGTTCTGCTGAAACCCTAGTTTCGGGTTAATATTGATTTCGTCATATCTACTAATCCAGAGTGGTTTTTACAACGATATTTTGAGACAAGTTAGCTGAAAGTGTTAGTTTTATATCCTCCAAATTCTAGCTAAACGTCGCGCGGGAATTGGGAGTTATTGCTATTTTAGTTTCACTTGTCGGCATTTCACAGTTTTCTGGACAGATTCGAGTTTCGCGTTCTTAGTGATTCTTGGATCCTATCATTTGGTATCAGAGCCGGATTGAACATTTCTTTGCTGTTATTATTGGAGATATTATTTATCATTATGAGTACGAGAAGTGGTGCTCAATATCATATGTCTCAAGAAATGAGAAATAATTCTAGTGCTCCACCACCCGAGGGAAATCAAGAGCCAACCGAACCTTCCATGAGAGAGATGTTCGAAATGATCCTCAAATTGCAGCAACAAATTGGATCTTCTGATAATGATCATGTACGGGCTCCAAGACCTCGAAGAATGTTTGGAATTTCTTATGATTCAAGGGGCCGGAGTGAAAGTTTGTTTGAAGAAGGATCTGATTTGGAAGAGTTTCCTAGTCTGAGAATAAGCTCACATAGTAAGGTTGTTATGAGGCGTGTCAAGGCCTCCTTACCTCCTTTTAAAGGAGCAAACAATAGCAGTGATTTCGTAGAATGGATTGAAAGGGTGGATCAAGTCTTTGAATGTCATGACTTCACCAAGAATTAAATTCAAATGGTGACTTTGACGTTATCAGAGTACGCTAACCTTTGGTGGGAAGACCTAAAGGCACAAAGAAGGCGAGTTGGTGTTGATGATGTGAGGAGTTGGACAACCATGAGAACCTTATTGAAGAAGATGTTTGCCCCCGATCAATACAAACAAGAATTGCTCCTTTATTTCAAAAGTCTAAAACAAGGCACACAATCGGTGGAGAAATACTTTACAAAATTTTAAGCATTGAAGGATAAATGTGCCTTGAAAGAACCGAGAGAGAAAACCATTGCAAGATTCATCAAGGGACTTCACAAAGACATTAGTGATTTGGTGGAGCTACAATCCTTTGAGACTTTGGATGATGTCGTATCTTTTGCAATAAAGCTAGAAAGGCAAAAACAGAGAGAAGTTAAGAGAAGCACTACTCGACCCTTTTTAATAGATGCAATACCTTCTATGTCACCTCTCAAAAATGATGAAAGAAGTGCAGCAATAGAATCACATGAGATCAGAGATGATAATAAAGAGAAAGCAAGTGTTGAGGCCAACAAACCAAGGTCGGAGGACATTAATTGTTGTGAATGTCTCGGCCTTGGACATCTCGCAATACAATGTACCAACAAACTTATTATGGTGATGAAGGATTCCTCCGAGGAAAATTTAATTTTAGATGAAGTTTGCGAAGCATCTTGTATCATGGAAGAACCCCTAGAAGATACCTCCTATGCTCAAGAAGGACTCCTAATTGTTGAAATGAAAAGACCATTGATTATACAAAACCCAGATGATGTGGGCCCAAAGAAAATTTTTTTTACACCCCAATGCAAGGTAAAAGAACAAGTATGCTCTATGATTGATGATAATAGTTGTATAAGTGAGGGTTCTCTTGAAGATAGTAAGAAATCTGAATTGGAGACTTTGGTGCCTCCTAACTCCTACAAACTAAATTTGTTCGAGGAACAAGCTTCTATAAAAGTAACCGAGCTAGCTCGTATTGATTTTTTTATTGGTGAATACGAAGATGAAACTCTATTTGAAGTTGTACCTATGTGTACTAATCCATTGATAGTGGGAAGCTCGTGGCCATTTCGTAGGAGAATTATTCATTATGGTTTCACCAATTTGTTTTCATTCAAGTTCAAGGATGCATTCATAAAATTAGTTCTTCTCAAACCGAACAAACTACTAGAGAACTTTCCATATTTGATGACACACAAGGAGGGAGAAGCAAACTTTAGATCCGGCACGCTTTTACAAAGGTACTCTTTTTTATCCAAACTAAACATCATGATCTATGGCTTATGTTTGGTTAAGAAATTTTATGTGGATGATAAAGGCTTAGGCTATGGATATCAATTGGTCACTATGGAATCCGAAAAGGACTATCGTGTCTTGGAAAAACTTTGTGAAGCGTTGAAAGGAATGCTCTTTTGGTTACATTTGCGTGAAGGAATACTCCTGATCATTGAAAACGATGCCATTTCTAGTTGGTCCAAAGAAGTGCGCCTTATGAATGGGTGGAATGAATTTTTTTTTTACAAGGGAAATGACGTGCAAGTGAGAAATATATGTGTTTGAGTTGAAGAAAATCTCATGGAAAAGTTTTTTGTTTATTATGGACAGTCAAAGATGAAAGTTATTATGTTTGGTGTCAACCTGAATATTCCATTTGATCCGGGTGGAAGGCATGAAAAGAAGATACTGATGAATACTCCTTGGATTTGAGGACAAATCCTTTTTCAACCCCGGGAGTATGATGTGTCCCAAGTCCCATCGCCAGAGTTGTGCCTGGGCCGCCTTTATTTCCTAACTTTTTTTTATTTGTTTTGTAGGGTTTTGAATCAAATAAACAAAGAGGATATGGCATTTGGGCTAATGGAGGTTTTACAATCTTTGGGAAAAAATTGTGAGTTGTTTTTCCGCCTAGATTCTGACCTCCGACAGTTCAAGTGGATTTTTGACAATCCGAATGATGTCGTTTCAACTTCAGTCCTTCATACCAAATGTAGCCAACATCCATAGATTTTGAACGAGCTATTGAGTGTTGTATTTGGGCTCAATTTGGTATGTCAAATTTCTTTCTTTCAGAGAGCAAAACTCAGACTCAGATTTTATTGTTGTTGTTTTAATTAAGGGTTTGTTTAGTCTTTTGCTACCTAGGGATATTTTAGTCCTTTTATGATTTTGTTGTAAAACCTTAGGGTTTTATATACCCTTTTTTCGAATTGAGGAGGTAGTTGAAGATTGAATAGAAAATTGTATTTCTCTTGGAGAGCATAGCCGTGGCCACCCCCTCACATTGGGCCGATTCTTCCATCCCCCTTGCAAGGAGTTCTTGAAGCCTCCTTTCCTTGCAATTTCAGGGTTATTACCTCTTCCAATCCCTTATCTTTGTGGTGAGGATTGTGGTGTGGAGGTAAAGGTAGGCTTCCAACCTTGGAGAGTGTTTGTTGTTAAACAAACCGTAAGTCGTCCCTCTCACTAGGAGGTCCACGGACTCCTTGGCTTTTTCTTCTCGATTGTTGAAGGTCCTATTTATGATTTCTGGATATTTTTGGCACTTACAGATCCTATTATGTGAGTATTCAATCAGTGTTTGGTGGCTCGTTCATGAAGTGTAAGTTGGTTAGTGTTTATTGTTGAATCCATTTTAGCTGCTGACTCTATTTTATTTACGGATTTCTGAAAGTTTGATTTGCAGTTCTGTTTTGGAAGTCTTAAGCTACTTGGATCAATTTCCTGTCTTCTGGAAAGTTGTTTATTTCTGAGTTAAATGACTACCCTCCAAATTTGGGGTTATTTTGCTATATACATTACGAGTTGTTGGCGTTTGATTACTGAAAGGTTTTTCTGTTCTGCTGAAACCCTAGTTTCGGGTTAATATTGATTTCGTCATATCTACTAATCCAAAGTGGTTTTTGCGACGATATTTTTACACAAGTTAGCTGAAAGTGTTAAATTGATATACTCCAAATTCCAACTAAACCTCGCGCGGGAATTGGGAGTTATTGCTGTTTTAGTTTCACTTGTCGGCATTTCACAGTTTTCTGGACGATTCGAGTTTTGCGTTCTTAGTGATTCTTGGATCCTATCAGCTTCCACTCATTATTTTGAATTATAGTGATTTTATAGAATATCACATATTCTATCTATATAAAAAAATATTTAATCAAAATAAATTTATTTTATGTATAGATTATTAATTTTATAATCATATTATAAAATTAATGTTACTAAATAAACAATTTATTTAGCACTTACAAAAAAATGTAAAAATTTTAACAATTAAAATTTTGCATTATTTTATTTTCTCACATAATTCATAAATATGAATTAATAGTTTTAATCTAATTAAAACTATTTAATTTTTAACAAACTAATTTATTAAAATTAAATAAACAAAATATATGCTAAGAATGCATGTCAATGTGAGAAAACTAAATAATAAGTAGGCCGTATACGCAAGTACTATATGACATGTGAATGCATGACAACGATAAAAAAACTTATATCAAGTATAAAAGTAAATGAAATAATGACCGTGTCGATTTGGGTATTTCTAAAATTACATTTAAACCCATAAAAAAAATTATCTAAAGTCTTGGTAGCCTCCACATTTGTTGCGTCATACGTCACAGTGACAACAATTGCACACCATAGTCCCGCTCCAAAATTTGTCTTGTCCTCCTTTCTTTCTTTGATCTCCATCAATATTACATAAAGAGTATTTATCCAAGACAAAATGGGTTTACATCAAAATTAAAAATAAGAAATTAAAAAAACTTCCTAACCCAAATCGGCCACATGAAATTACGATCATTATTTCAATCATGCATATATCCATACATTCAACATTCGAAAATATATGTAAATTCAAAAATCCATAAGCCTACTTATCATCACATATCATGATTTTCATAAAATCACATTATTAAATATACCATAACTACAACAAAGCTATGATACCAATTGTTGGTTTTCAGGTTCTCTCGCACGGCAAAATTACCGATGTTCATAACAACGGTAACGTGCGTAACCTATGTATCATGAAAAACAATTTTAACATGAACATAAAACTGGATCGTTGTTATAATATATTAATAATAATATGTATTTAAAATCTCTATTTAGATCTAATCTAAAAGATAAAGAATGTTACCTTTGTAGCTTACTTCACATAGGTACACAATCAACCTTCGATCTTCTCCGTCAATCCTCTTCACCTCAAATAAGCACGTGTGGGCGTGATGAACGAAACAAGATCACACTCAATTTATGATAGATCGTATTCTCAACACATGAGACGATCTATTTGGATTTAGAAAACACTTTTCTAAAGCCAACACGGAAGACACAAATTTTGCTCTCAAAATGAATTTCTTAATCTCAAAGATTTCAACCTTAACTTTAACTTCTTCACCAATTTCTTCCAACCATCATCTAATAAAGTTGGACCTCTATTTATAGTGGTATTTCTCCATAATGGCCATAATGACATTTAGAGAAAAACACTACAAATTCTTCATTAATTTCATACATTTATAAAAATGTTATGGAAATCAAAAGTCTTGTCACCATATCTCAACACTTGGCACATTTAAGTTATAACACATTTATAACAAAAATTTTATGGAAAACAAAAGGTCATGTCATTAAATCAAATTTGACAAAATCCATTTTAAAAACTATTTTTAAAAGTTACTTTTTATTTTTTAATTAATTGAATAATCAATACTTCAATTATTTCATTCAACAAATATATTAACTTTGACAACTTTTGTCATTTTGTCTTAATTAATTGAATAATCAATAATTCAATTATTTCATCTAATAAAATAATAATAATAAACTTATTATTGAGTGTATTAAATAATTAATTATTTAATCATCTTTGTTCATTTTTCTATTATTCGAATAATGATAGAAGGTGACAAAGGATCCGATGGACCTATAGTTTTAAGCTCCAATAATATTTTGTTAATTAATATAAACTCTTTATATTAATTAACATAATTATTAGCTCTAAAGTAATTCCACTAAATACTTAGAGTTGCACTCTCAAAACTATAGAGTATATTTACTTAAAGTAATGTCCATTTATATAGTCATTACATATGTATTAACCCTCCAATTAGATTCGCAATAGAGCTAGGTTTATAATCCGTTAACCTCTCATATTGCGTCTTTATCCTTGACTACCATTAGTTCTTGATTGAATAATTAATTCATAACGATTATGAATTACGCAATAGATATTCTATCATTGAACTAACAAAAAAGGAAATCTATAGAAATGGATTTCGTTGTATCGATATTAACATTCCCAGCTATTTATTTTAATTTACTCCCAATATACAAGGTTTATGAATCGTAACTTGTACAAAAATTTACTGAGTAAATCAAATAATAAATTAAAATAAAATAGGAGTTTATTAAATACAAGGAATTAAGATCATACATATATGACCCTTATTATGATAAAATTAATTGTTCTATATTTAACAGAAATTATCATAATAATATAATTATATCTGGTCTAGTCCTATATAATTATATTATATAAAACATCTTCATCTTATGTCACTACATATTTAGTCGGGATATGACTATACATTCTTAATGAGATAAACTATGTTTATGACTAAGAACTATTTGAAGATTCCATACTTCAAATATAAGTCATGGACATATTCTAGTTATTACTCTTTATATTTTATCCCACTTATATACAATATATATGTCAATATAAAGTTAACATAAATAACTAAGAAATTTTCTATGAATTTTATAAAACATAATCTAAAATGTTAACATAATATTAATCAATATAAATTTATTCATATATTACAAAATTGTTATATTACATTTGCTTGTTGGACATATTACTCCCAACAGTTTCCTCTATGTTCTTTTATTGTTGTATCTAAATGTTAAAGCATATCCCTTGCTATTTAATTATCTCTATAATTTTTCCCTAATGTGCGCTTTCAATTTTTTATATTTAATTACTGTGCTTTACATTCTTATATATATATGCGCAATTCAATTTCTATCAATGTTACATTATACTGCATGATGCATCATGCTATAAGGAGAATGTGCCATTATGCATCATGCTAATAGAAACCAATAGGAAATACCACTAGGGGTGGAACTCGCACATGCATTGAGTGAGGAAAATGGAAAGCAAAAATGAAGCTTTCTATGGTCCGGTAGCTTAGCCCAGCACAGAAACAAAAGAAAAGAAAAGAAAACGGGAGTTGGGGGCAGATGGATAGCGGATCTAGTCTGCGGCTAGGAGAAGCCCCATACCTTGATGGGAACGGGGACTTAGTTGCAAGTAAAAGGTTATGTCCGATCAACTATTCCATCTCCTAAGACCCCTCCAATTTCCAGCTCAACGTACAAGTAAAAAACGAAAGAATGAACAAATGTAATAAAAGGATTGGGCCATTAGGCTCACATTTTACTTGTGGTGTAGGTGTAGGTACTTGTACGCAAATGCACAGAAATAGGAATCAAGGTGAAAACAATATACAAATCAAAATATAGGGATAAAGGATTGGCACGTACAGGAGCTTGTGGCTGGCCAGGCTAAGGGGAAATAAACGATAAAGTGGTTTGTAATTAAATTGTATTTAATTGTTTAGTATTCCTAAAGCAAAAAAAAAAAAGATTTTATAATCGCTTCTGCTATGTTTAATAAATCTGTCATGTCTTCATCAAGGATATTTACAACTGATTCCGCTAAGATTTAACGAAAAGAGTTTTTAACGGTCCGATTTTGCACTCTGATATTTCCTTGAAAGGATTTTATTAGCGGTTTTAGTCATTTTATAAAAGTTTCAAATTTTAGCAAATTTTTAAAGGAAAATGAAAACCTAGTCATTACATTTCACATTTTTGTCACGTGACCTTCTCTGTTAAGTGTTTTCTAGAGAGAAACAACTCCCATTATAATGGTTTTGGTGATTTTAGCAATTTCCAAAAAAACAAGTGGGAAAACGCAATGCTTAGAATCGCCAAAATTGCCAAAATTAATCTATCAAAAGTTGTTTCTCTTTGGAAATTGCCCAATAGAGAAGATAACCCAACAAAAATGTGATTTATTTGATTAAACCTTGAAAGATGGTGACTTAATTGATCCTTGTGTTGAGGGAGTTATTTGCTTAAAAAGAAAGTTTAAGGGTCTACTTGCTCTTTGCCCCAAGTTTAAGTGATAATATACACTTGACCCTTTTATTATTTATCATAGTAAAATAGACTAGTTTCTCATGGCCCCACTAATGGTTTTTGGAATCTCTTTTTGGATGATGTTTTTGTTCTTTTGTATGCAAAACTTGTTTTCAAAACACTGAATAAAGCACTTGAAATTTCTATTTGAATATAGTTTAGTTGCCCTAAATGACTCCTCACTCTTTGGGTCATAGATAAGAGGAGGTTGAGCTACCAAAGCAGGAGTGAGCAACACTTCTTTAATTTTTATTTACTTCTTTGAAGTATTTTCGTTGGTGAGATGTTATTGCACTTCTACTCAGTTTCTTTTTATTTGGGCTGATTCTGTATTTTTTTAATTAAAATTGTTATTCTTTAATTTTTATTTACTTCTTTTGATTTTTTTCATTGGTGAAATATTAATGTACTTTTACTCAGTTTCTTTTTATTTGGCCTTATTCTGTATTTTGTATTCTTTGTATCTTTGTTTGATAATTTAAGGACTACCACAAGCAAGACCAGCAGCCAAGTAGAGCCTCGTTGACGATATAATCTTAATCCCTCATTCTATAGCCTATGTGTTCTTCAATACTAGAGCAACACGTTTGATTATTTTATTTTGGTTTGCATCTATGTTTCGATAAGAGGTAATGACTATTTGGGTAACAGTTGCTATTTTTTTTAAAAGGAAATTTTTATTTTTTAATTTCATTAACTGCCCAATTAATGGCAATTTATTATGTAAGCACCATTATGCCCCCATTTAAAGACATCCTTCTGGGTGTTTGCATCCTTTGGCAGCCTTGGAAAAATTGGCAGTGAGAAGGATGCATTGAGGGTTAGATTTCGAGAAGTATTTAAAGTTTGTGTGGAAAATTCTTGGTTAGTGAAATCCCAAAGGTGTTGAGGTATAAAATTTTTTATGAAATCAGAATTTTAATCAAGGGCTTCATTTTAGGTTTTGTTCTATCAAACAATTAACCTGGTGGGGTTTGAGAGCTTGGGAATTTCAATCATCATCAAGAGTTAAAATTGATTCCGTTTTTCCATTCATCCGATGATTGTAATTTGAATTTTTATTGGAGGATTTGAAAGTTGATTTAAAGTTTAAAGTTTGGAAATTTACATTCAAACCATTCTGTTGTTGCAAGTTATCAAGTTGAATTGTGATTTTGGTCAAATTTGGATTATTTTTTGTCGGATTTTAGGTAGAAGTTGCGATTTTTTTTTAGTTTCAGAATGTTTATGTGATGCAAAAGTCAACCAAAGTGGGAAACGGGTCAATTGAATGAATATGCAAGAGGCCAATGTAGAGGGGCGATCGACGAAACTTAATGATTGGTCGACTAGAACAATTCCCAGCTGACCAGACGTACTCGAGGTCGTCCACACTAAGTTTAAAGTTATACTTTTCAAGGGATTATTATTTAAGTTCACAAAGTTGGTTCCTATGCTTGTTATGGGTTCCAACAGATTTTTAAAGGTTTAGAAAAGTTAATTTATTAGGATATATATTTTTTGATGGGTCTAATAGATTGACTAGAGATTTGGACTCCTTGAATTTATATTTGGTTGGGCTTTGACATTGGTAGGCTCGAATTGAGGTAGAAGTTTACTTTCATGTCCAGCATTGCATCGTTTTTCTTAAATTCTATTTTGAGATGTGTTCTCATACAAAAAGACGTATACATCGTTGTAACTCATCAGTTTTCATATTACAAATGTATTTTCACTGGACATGTTTTAATTTGAGCTTCCGTATTATCTTCTTTGATCAATTTGGTCGTGTGAACCAAATTTGATCGACACATGTGGAGGTCCTTCTTTATTTATGCACATTTGACCGTTGGAGAATGTGTTTGGTTGATGTTAATTAGAGTAATGAAACACCTGTATGTGTCATGTCTCTTGGCACAAAACCCTAAACCTAATCAGAGTCGTTCATGGCTTTTGCGATTGTTGAGTATCATCTTTATTATTATTGTTATTGGACCGTATGCACGCCTATAGAGGAAGAGGGGGGGGGGGGAATTAGGCGATTTAACTTTTTCGTGCGATATTTTAATCTTTAAACCCTAAGTGATTTAATGCAAATAAATAAACAAACAATCACAAATATAAAGGAGTTTAGGGATAGAGAAAATGCAAACCAAATTTGTTTACATGGTTTGGCAACTTCGGCCTATGTTCACGCTCCAAGTTTCTCACTTGGAGATCTTTAATCACCTAACCTCCTCGATTAGTGATGATTGACTTCACGGGTGTCAATCAAACCTTTACAAGTTCACTGTTCACGAGGCGTCATCCTAAACTTTAGAACTTAACTCTCTAATATGAGATCACAAGTTAAGGATTGAGAGAGTTAAGCTTATGCACTCATTTGATTGGTGAGAATATGAGTATGAAATTTCACAGCATTTCAGTATAATTCTCACTTGGTTAAATTGAGCATCAGATTGCCTTTATTTATAAAATTTTGCTAGGCCAGTTGACCATCTCTAATTCGGTCGACCTCCTTCCGACCGTTGGAATGTAGCCGTTGTGAAATGCAGTCGGGGTGGTCGACCAAATTATCCTCGACCGACCATTTTTAGGCGTAGCAGAAAATTGGCTCTAGTCTATTTATTTTTTCGGTTGACCACTTCAGCTCCAGTCGACCACTTCAGCTCAGGTTGACTGCTTCTTCAGCAGTTTGATAATGTTGAACAATTTGTTTTTATGGCTGGTAGACCACCTTGTTGGACCATATACATGCCTATAGAGAGGCGGGGAGCGTTAAGGGGGGGGGTTGAATTACGTGTGATAAACTTTTTTCGTGCAATATTTTAATTTCAAAACCCTAAGTGATTTAATGCAAATACATAAACAAAGAATCACAAATATTAAGGAGTTTAAGGATAGAGATAATGCAAACTGAATTTGTTCACATGGTTCGACAACTCCGGCCTATGTTCGCGCTCCAAGTTTCCTATTTAGAGATCTTTAATCACATAACCTCTCCGATTTGTGATGATTGACTTCACGGGTTTCAATCAAACATTTACAAGTTTACTGTTCATGGGGCGTCACCCTTGATGTATCGATTTACAAAACATAGAAATAGAAAATACAACATTAGAACTGAACTCTCTAATATAAAATCTCAAGTTAAAGATTGAAAGAATTAAGCTTATGCACTCATTTGATTTGTTAGAATACGAGTATGAAATTTGTCAGTGTTTTAGTATGATTCTCACTTGGTTACATTGAGTATTGGAGTGCCTTTATGATGCAGCCCAAGGTCCTGTCATTTGGATCCGAGCCAATAGCCTCATTGCTTAAATAATTAGTTATTATTTTGTAGGATTGAATAAACTTGAAGAACTTGAGCACGAACGAATGCATGATGACAAGGAGGCTCCTAAACATTTAATCACATTTTGACTAAGAACAATTAGGAATTCACTTAAATGAAAGCTTGGAGAATGGCTCAACAACCATGGATTTAGATAAGCCCACACACTTAATCAAATGGGTGGGTCTAAGTCCAATTGAAGAAGAAGTGGAAGCCCACATTTGAAGTCCGAATTCCAAGCCCATATCCTCAGCCCAATTGCTCTCCTTCTAATGTATTAGGTGGCCTTGGAATTACTAAAAGAACTTTATGTCTTCCCATGTAAGCTTTGTCTCACCAAAGAAGGATCTATACATTACAATTTCCAAGATGCTCTTGTAGTTTTCCAGGCTCTTTTCATCTCCCTAGGTGATGAATCTTCCCTCTTTCTCATCCCCCTTCTTCTAAGTAATTAATATTTTTCTTGGTTTACTAATGACTTTTCCTATTCCCAGGTGGTTGGTTATTAACATCTACTTTATTACTTGCATTGCAACATGTGTCCAATAGCCTTGTTTTGTCTTTGTGCATTTTTGGGGCACATCACTTTATTTATAGAATTCTGCTAGGCCGGTCGAACACCTCCATTTCGGTCAACCTCCTTCTGACCGTTGGAATGTAGTCATTGTGAAATGTAGTCAGGGGGTAGACCAAATTGTCCCTAGTCGACCACTTTTAGGCATAGTAGAAAACTGGCTCGAATCTGTGCATTTTGCTGGTCAACCACTTCAACTCTGGTCGACTGCTTCTTCAGTAGTTTTAGAATGTCGAGCAATCTGTCTTTATGGCTAGTTGACCACCTTCAAATTTGTGACGACCCGATTTTTCTTTACTTTAAAAATGCGTTAAAATTTAAAACTTTTATAAAACAACTGAATCCCTATTAAAACCCTTCAATTTAAACCAAAGTTCTTTTCTTAAAAACTCGATCATTAAAACATTTTACTTAAAACTCGTTACTTGAATCGTGATTAACAGCAAAAGACTTCATTTATAAAATTCCTTTTTCTTAATTAATAGCAAAAGCATAAAACATTCTATAGCGGAAGCATAAATCGTTCATTTTAAAAAGACACTAAATAAACATTTACTTTACATTTATAAAACTCTTTTCTCTCTTACTTTCCTTAACCTAACCAGTCACAAGTCCCGCCCATGCAAATCCTTCATCTGCTGCTCCTTGATCTGTTTATCATTTTCTCGTGCGTGTAACTACACCATTAGCAAACTGTGAACCCAAGGCCTAGTAAGAAATGAGATATGCAGTATGATCCTGTCTCTCTTTAATTCTTTTGGAATGGGTTTCGCCCCAAACCAATCTTTTCTTTACATTTCATTCTTTCATTCATAACTCGTACGTCAAGTGGGAGATTAGAGGAACCCATGTGTGATGGTATTGTCTTGGTCAGCTTCTAACCTCCTGTGTGAGCTAGTCCCATTCCTGACAAGGGAGGGGCATAAGCCTAGCTACCATATTAGATCTGAACTACCCATCAGCCCTCCAACTCCCCATCATTTTTTTCTTTCTTTTATTTCTTTTATCATTTTCCCTCACGTAATGCATATGAGTACCATCCCACAGGTGGCACTTCCTACTTGTTTCTATTATCATGATGCATGTCAATGAGAAACATAATCATGATACATGTCAATGAAAAGCAGTAATTGTAATAGTATGAAAGTATGAGACATAAAGCAATAATCACAACAATATAAAAGTATGAGTCATATGGAAGTCTACTAACATAATATATAGGCATGCTTGTTAATTTAAAGGAGCGATAACAATGTAGACATGCTTTAAAGGAAGCAATAATGTCATAGGCATTCTTGGCTATTTCAATGAAACAATAACAATGTAGGCATGCTTGGCCGTTTAAAAGAAATAGTAACTGTATAGACATGCTTGGCAATTCAAAGGAAACAATAACAATATGCTAACGTCCTAAACATGCTTAGAGATTAAATTAATAATGCGCGAACAACATAGGCATAATATGGTAGCATAGCAGAAATGTAAACAAGCAATTAAGGGAAAGACACTGATAATGGTGTAGGGACTCCACAGGCCAACAACTCTACTCAATTTCTTACCTCAAAGCTTTATCGCGCATTCGTACTTAATCTTTATTATTCTTTTCCTTTTCAATACCTTCATAATTAGAACATTTACTCATTAAAAATCATAACTTATTGATTTCCTTATTTTCCTATCCCTAATTACATATTAAATCTAGGAAATCGTTAACGCCTAAAACGAAACATAACTCATCATAATATCCAATTAACGTATCCGAAAAGTGCATGATATTATTCCCAATTAATATCATACCAAAATGCTATAATCCACGTACGTTGAATAACAGTTTCCATTAACAAAACTTAACAACCAATAAAGTATGTTTATTATTCTTTTTATCCAAATAGAATGGCAGCAGACAGATTATTTCAACGTACATAACTAATAGTTCATAAACTTATCATGATCAACATCAGAGAGCACATTCACAACTTCATACTAATCACATGGAGATTATAAACAACTCATCAATCTAATCTAATTTGACGACTTATTCCAATTCTTAACTAGTAATTCGTTCAGTAGTGACAACACCAAAGTACAGACTTTACTTTAACAAAACAACATTCACTTCCAAAAAAATAGAGAACATACCTATTTCTCATTCTTCAATAACAATTTCCTAAGATGTAGAACAACCAACCAACAAACCAACAGTGGAGCATTCACCAAACCTAACCAGACAGAGGACAATCCATGTATTTTAACCAAGCCCAACAGATTATTATTCCCAACAAAATCATCCCACAAATAACAAAAGGGGCATACATAACAATATCACCAAGAGTATAAATCACAACATCAATAACATGTTTTCACCGTCTATCTCAACTGCATAACAACATAAATCCGTAAGGCTCCATAATAGGGTGAAGGAAACCACTCACTAAAGGGCACCCAAGAGCTGCTTCCAACGCCCCTGCCACGTCACTACCTCCCTCTTCTCTCGACCCACAGCTTTGCTCCATGGGGCTTCTCTCCTACTCTGTCTCTATTCTCTCTCTCGACCATCGCTCACCCGAGAGCATTCTTTCTACCTATCCCCTCCCTTTGCATTTCTTCTGCCTTCCAATCCACCAGAGAGGTACGACTTAACACTCCCTGCCACGGACACACGCACATTCCAAGCCATGCCCTGCCATATCTCCATTCCCCCACACACTCAGCGCATGTCCACTCTGTTGCCTTCAACCGAGCAGGACAGGACGATTCAGACTGAACCACAGCCTTTAGCCTTTCTAGTCCAAACCGTCGCCCCTGCCATCCCGAGAATTGTCCCTACCAATCATGAATCGCCTCAAAAATCACTCCTGGCCAACACCCAATAAACAGAATGAAAAGGAGGTGGAGAAATCGATTGGACTTACCTCAACTACCCTCGCCCGAAGCTGGAATTGTATTGACCCGATTTTTCGTAAATCCGTTAAAATGTGTAAAATTTGAAAATTTTCTTTTTAAAACAAAACGTATCAGAGTGTGTCTAACCAGATCGCTATTGACTCTTTCTTTAAACTCGTTATGAAAACCAATTGATAAAATATGCGGAAGCGTTATAAAATAAATCATCGTAAAACATGGCGGAAGCGATTTAAATCATTTAAAAGGAATCTAAACATTGGAATACAGTATAGTAAACTTAATGTGATTACAATCATTTACTCATTCTTTTCTTTGCCTGGCCAGCCCCGAATCTTGTGCGTGCAAATCATCCATCACTGCTTCATTATGTGTTTATCATAAGTAAGGACGTGAGCTTTCTCCCAGTAAGGAAATGAGGAAAAACAATTATGCATATCTCTCTCTTTAATTCTTCTTGGAATGGGGGCCACCCAAACCAATTCTTTTCATTACGTTTGTTCTTTGTTCGTTCTTTACTCGTACATTGAGCTGGAGATTGGAGGGATCTTAGAGGATGGAATAGTTGGTCGGACTTTGCCCTTTACTTGCAACTAGGTCCCCGTTCCCGTCAAGGTTGGGGCTTCGCCTAGCAACGAACTAGTTCCGCTACCCATCTGCCCTCCAACTCTCTTTTTTGTCCCCTTTCCAGCGTATCCCGCCTTCAAGGGTCCTCCCTTTCCTGCGTATCCCGCCTTTAGGGTTTCTTCACTCCCTACGTATCCCGCCGGGAGGTTTTCTTCAGTGATGGGCGTATCCTGCCCATCCCGAACATTCCTTTTTCTTAGCATTTTTCCTCACTCATGCATGCGTGAGTACCACCCTAAAGTGGGACTCCCTATGGTTTTCTATTAACATGAAGCATACTACATTATAACGTACATTAATGGAAATTTAAATGCGCATTGAAGTAAAAGTACTATAATTAAACTTGCAGATATAATGAATCACAATAATTAAAAGCATACATAGATACAAGGAACAATTATGATATCAAATTGAACAAGATGAGACAATAATAACATACGACAGATTTCAATTTAATTAAACATGCTCATTTAACTAAGCTAAGCTAAACATGGAAACATGTTGTAAGCAACGAATAACGAAAAAATGCTTGTAAATTGGAAATCTTTATTCTAGTCAGTTAAGCATACTTTTATTTTAATTAGTTCAAACATGCTATAAAAGTTATTATCCCAGTTAATTACATGCTTGACAAATTGGTTAACATACTCAATTGATTCAATTAACTACATTGATTAGCAATTAAGTCAATTGATTAACAGTTTACTAAATTGATTACATGCTCAAGTTATAAAATTAAGTAAACATGCTTGAGTCAAATGAATTACTTTAGTTAAGTTAACGTACTATCTAGATGATCAAACATACTTACATAATTTAACATGCTCAGAAAATGGTTAGCAATTATTAATTAGTTAAGAAAATTGATTAACATGCTCGGTTCCTAATTTTAACTCAGTTACTTGCTCTATTCAGATTATCATGCTCAAGTTTAAGTAATTTAGTTAAGCTAATTAACATGCTCATACAATACTAATTAACGTTTAAACATGTTGGTTAATTTACATATTTAGCCAACTAACTAGCTTGGTTGACATGCTCAATTTATTACAATTTCTACATTGATAAGCAAATAAACATGCTAGAATTAGAGAAGTCAAACAACTAATTGATTTACATGCTCAAAAAATTATAAATATAGATTAAGTAACTTACATGCTTTCATTTCACAATTAATTAGTTCGCATGCTTAGATTAATCAATTAATTAGTTAAGCTACGATAAACTCATTAACATGCCCTGGATTCTATTTAATTAGCAACATGCTCAATTATATATAGCTGAACAAATATATATGCATTGAATGAAGGAAATGACAATTGATAATTTTCACGGGGAATAAATAAACTAACTAGCAAGTAAAACTATAAACTAAATGTAGCATAATATCACAGCAAGTAGTTCATTCTTTCCTTAAACCTTCAATAAGTATTCATCACGTCTAAACATTTCATTTATCTAAGCATTCATTAAGCATTTTCATTTCTATGATTGCAGTAAATAAATTACGAGAACTAAGGGAACTTCACAGCAGAACCAAGAATATTGCAGTAAATAAACTACATGAACTAAGGAACTAATAGCAGTAACATCACCCAAGAATAAACTCAACTCACGCACACTACTTGTGGGGTAGGGCCTCCAAATGGCCAAGACACACCCAATTTCCTCACCTCAATTCTTTATCGTGTATTGCACTTAATCGCTATGCTTCTCTTTCATTTTGATACGCTCAAAATCATTGAATGACCTCGATGGCGGTCCTTCCTCGTATGAGAAGGAACAGCTACCTCAGGCACAAGCTCAAAGTCCTCAAACTCGTCCAAGCCTGTTATCACCACTGCAGTTTACAAATAACGTCTCTAAGACAATTTCACTAATGCAACAATACAAGCAAATTGGTCCTTAAATTGGTGAACAATCTCCCATAAATCACAATGTAACTTCCATACCCTTAATATGCCACCATACTGTAATATCTCAATTTCTATCTTCACTTTCTCAATGGCCTAAATAAATAAAGTCAACACTTCAAGGGAAATCCCACTATCCAAGATATCAACTTCTAATAATCCTCTTTAGTAAAACTATAATTAAGCAGCCAACAAAATAATCGTTCTCCGTCTTCATTATTTCACAACAGTATTTAAACAATGAAATCAACATACTGTAAAAACCATAGCAAAACATGTGTATCCTCTGTGTTTTCTTCTATCCAAAAGAAACAAAGTATTACGATCCTATAACTAACACCAAAATAGCAGCTCCCAACTGCATATCGGGCATCAACCGTGCAAAACAAACAACCCAACATAAACCAATATATATATTTTGTAAATGCAGTTGCAAAACAAGGCAATCTATGAGAAGCCCATCAACACCTCAACTAAAATCTCAACTCTCGGTGATGGCCAAAACATGAATAATACTAAAATACTCAACAAAGCATTCTAACAGAACCAAAAATCAATTTCACCAAGATTTTAGCCAAAAAACAGTCCAACCGAGAAGCTAGAATCACCTTGCATGTGCTTACCTTAACTGGAGCAAATGGAGGAGAATGTAGCTCCTCGGTTCAGCTCTCCCGATAGTTGTTCTGCCAGCCCTCTCCCCTTCTCTTCTACGTTTCCAAATAACCAGGGGGGACACTCTCTGCCAATGCCCAAAAGGCAGAGAGCACGCTCGACAAACTCACTACGGCTTCCTCAGAATGTTTCCCATGTTGATTCCACACTGGAAAGAGTGATTGGGATTGTCTACACAGCAGAAAACACGTCACTCAAACCAGTCAAGCCAAACCCGGTTAGAGCTCGGCCCATCGCCCACCTGCAATCCGACACCCCGAACAAAGCACCCGAGCAGAACACCCAAGCCCCCACAAACAAAGCCAAAAATCGCAGCTACGTCATCGCCATTCCGTCCAAATTACAGAACGTGAGGATAAGAACGGAGTTACCTCGTGACGCTAGAATCGCAGTAGTAGGAACCTCCGAACTAGAGCCCTAGTTACGCCCCGCGTCATCGTCGCCGCCGCAGCACGCCTGTAGTCGCTCGAGCACGCCAATGCTCACTTCACGTCGAACCGCGCCTCGCGATGAGTTCTCCCTATCGATTTCTCCTCTCGCGGCTCCCAGCTCCCTCTCTCTCCCTCTCGTTCTTTTCTCTGTTTTCGCAAAGGCCTAAAGGCCATTTACTTTCCTCCAGACCGGTGAACGCAGTGAACACCACCTCACCCCCTTCACACAATTTCTTTTTCTTTTATTTTAAATCTTAATTACCTAATATTAAAAATATATATTTAAGTGTTAAATATTCGTACCGCGTATTAATCGACCCAATTTGTGACTCTCGACTTATTCCAAAAGTCGTTAAAGGATTACCACGGATCCGATTTAAATTTCTTAATTCCATTTCCCAAATGAATTTCCGTCAATTAAACCTCCAATAAATTCTCTTAATTTGTAACCGAACAGTTACGTTCATGGTAATACCCTGATAAATCCAAATACCCCTAATTAATTGATACCCCTAATTAATTATCAATTATTCTTAATAAATTTTGATATAAAAATTTGGGGTATTACAGGAATCACCGCCAACAGGAGCTCCAATTTGCCTTGTAAGATTCGTCCAATTCCATGCCTAGACTGCAACCTGCAATACCACCTAGCCATTCTCTTGCACACCACTGGACGACGCGCATGACTGGAGCTGTCCCAAGCTCCATCGTCATCTCCCTAGCTCGTAGTCTCCTTTCCCCCTTTGTCTCCCTTCTGTCCTCTCCGTCACAGAATGGCCGCGGGCCATTATGTTTCCTTTTGTTATTCCACCAAACCGGTTAACAGCGTGAACCCGTTCACTCTCCCCCTTTCCTCCTTATTTTTATTTTAATTCCTCTTTTCCCCCTTAATTTTCTTTAATCTAATAATTAAATTTGTTGAATCCTTCCCTATTATTTTTCTCACATTTTAATTCCAATCAATCCAATTATTTCCTTTCCTCTATTTTAACAAAAAAACCAAGCCACATAATTGTTTCCATGCCGAGCCAAACCAAACTGGTTCGAGCCATATCTTCTTCAGAAACTCGATTTTAGACGAAGGAAAGCGTCTACGCCTTCGTCCGCGTTCGTTCGAAAAGTCCCATAATTTGAACAGAGTCTAACTCTCCTCATCCGCCATGGTCCACAGGTGTCCGTATGCATCCAAGAAGTCCTAAAATTAGGACAGATTCGAAATCTCCACTTCTGCTATCTTCCGCATGGATCCGAAAACTCCATAATACACCTTCCAAATTAATCCTAATTATTATCCCCTAAATTCCTTAAATTATAATCTTATGAATACGTCCTTGATAATATCCTGATAATTATCCAATTAATCCAAATACCCCTAATTACTTTCCAATGATCCTTATTAAATTCTGATATAAAAGTCGGGGTATTACAAAATTGGTCGACGGCCTCCACAGCTTTTCATCAAATTAGTCGACCATCTCTTCTCTGAAGTTGACCTCTTCTCCATGTTTTTCCCTTATTGAATCCTCTAAGTCCCAATGATCAACATACAAGCTATATAGACTTAGGTAAACATTTTAGTAGACATTAATACCCGTATTAAGGGTATTTTCAATTAAGATCAGTATAATTATAATGATAAAATAATTAAACAAGTTCAAATGATAAACAACTTATAATCCAATTAAAAACATTCATCATCAAAACAATTAAGTCTAATGACTCTTTGGCTAATAATTGTTACTCCAATGGTAGGGTATGCTTAGAGTCTATGAGTGGCTTCATTTACACTGAACTTACAGTAGTGAATTATTTTATGTTACGTACCATATTATAGTGAGTTGTTTTAAAAACTTACCGTACTATGTTTTGATTGATGTTAGATAACTTGTGTTTAATTCAGCATGCTCATATACATTTCTTTATTATATTGTTAAATATAAAGTTCATCCCTATTGAGTTTAGTCGATGCACCCCAATGACATTTCCCTTCAAACTTTAGTTCGGAGGATCCTTAGTTGTTGTTGCATGAGTGAACTTGGTGCTTACTTCAGGTTAATTTATTGTTACAATTGAATTTTCAATGATGATTTTAAAGAGTGACGGTAATGTCTTATTTTATTATATACCACAGTATTAGTGGATTGTGTTCTTTCATTTGGATATTATAATCACAATATGAATCAACTTAAGGATCTATATGAGAACCCTAGAAAACTTGGGCTAAAAGAAGCTTGACTCCCTACAATGAACTTGCATAAGTAAGGTGGTCAATTGGTGAATGGTGTGGTCGACATATTCAAAAGCCTGATTGATCTTAAATGTCGCCAAGAACTAGTGAACAAGTGGTCGTGTAATATCTTGATTTTTGTAATATAATTAATTAAGGATAATCAAAGATTTATTTTATAGAAATTTAAATTGCACCCATAATAATCGTCAATCGATATTTGGAATAAGTCAAGAGTTGAAATTTAGGTCGACTAATATACGGTAAGTATATCCGACTCGTAAAAATATATATGTAATATTAATTTATGAAAAGTGGGGATTAATTAAGTTGATGAAAAATAAAAGAATAAATTAATTATAAAGAAGTAAGGGATTAAAATAAAAGAAGAAATAAATTGCAAATAGGGACGGTGAAAAGAATAGAATGTCAAACACGCCACGGACTGCAGGTAAGTGATACGCATGTGCTTTGGTCTTTAGGGCCCTACATCACAAGAATAGGAGATGTATGTTTCGGTGTTTATAGTTTTAAATAGCATGTTTTGATATTTACAGTTTTAAATAGCACGTTTCATTGTTTCCAGTTTTAAATAGCACGTTTCATTGTTTACAGTTTTATAAGCATGTTCTATGAATTGTATGATGGTTGCGCTATTAAATTCCTCTACTAGAGAATGTATGCATCCATGAGCATCATGCATCATGATTTTCAAAATGATACGAAAATGAGTTTTTAAGGATGGTTTTTGTAAAAAAAACGGAATCGAATATTAAATGGTTAAATAATAAAGTAAAGTAAAGAAAAAGATAAAGGCTTGGGCGGATTGTTCCCCCATGGTTAAATAATAAAGTGAAGTAAAGAAAAAAGTAAAAGCTTGGGTCGATTGTTTCCCCATGGTTAGAGAGGCTTGGTGGACGCACACCCCATAGTTTGACGCACTTTCCATGGTTTAAGGTTTTGGCATGTAACTCATAAATAGATGCTTGGTGGACATGGTTCCCATGGTTAGAGGCTTTGGGTGGATTAGCCCCCCCAAATGGTTGGGTTATGTTCCAATGGTAACCAGTTAAGGCTTTGGCATGTAACTCATAACTAGAGGCTTGGTGGACATTGTCCCCATGGTTAGAGACTTTGGGTGGATTCGTCCCCCAATGGTTGCGTTGCATCCCAATGTTAGACAGTTAAGGCTTTGGTGTTGAACTCGAACTCATAAATAGAGGCTTGGTGGACATGGTCCCCATGGTTAGAGGATTTGGGTGGATTAGTCCCCAATTGGTTAAGGCTTGAGTTGAATACCAAAGGCAGAACAATAAATTGAGGCTTGGTGGACATGGTCCCCATGGTTAGAGGCTTTTGGTGGATTAGTCCCCCATTGGTTGAGGCTTGAGTTGAATACCAAAGGCAAAACAATAAAGTAATAAAGTTAAGATCAAGAAAACGGTAAAAGAAAAGAAAGGAAAGAAAGAAGAAAAACAGAAACAGAAAACAAAAAGAGATATAAAAGTTGCATGACATGTTCATTATACCATTTATTTTATATCACTTACTGAGCATTAGGCTCATTAGTTAAGTCTTACGATGAAGGTACACGCACAGGTGAACAGACTAAGAGGCAGTCGATGAAGGATTTGAATGAGTGGATCTTGTGGATGGTTGGGCTAAAGAATTAAATGGAAATTATTTGTAAAAAGAGTTATAAATTATTTAATATTCTTTAATGCCTTGTTTTAATTCAGCTGCCTTTCAGAAAATGATTTTATTATTTTCCCTGCAATTGATAGATGTTTTAAGTAAATGGTTTTAATGACCGGGTTTTATAAAAGATAAATACTCTGATGTTTTTATAAGAATAAAAGTTTTAAATTTACACGATTTTTAAAGTAAATAAAAATCGGGTCGTTACAGGTCGTCCAAGATTAGACATCCAGTCAACTAGTCCAAGTACTTTGATCGACCTATCAATCGAAAGATTAAATACCAAAATAAATTCAATCCACGATTGAATAGACAAAATGAAGTCGTAGATTCAGATGATTCCATAAACCTGCAATCAAACCACATGTCAACAGATCAAGTAATTCGATCTATCAGGTTTTAGTAAAAACCAATTTTTTTCCAATTGCCCAACATCGATATCAACCAAATCAAGAATAATAATAAATCATTATCATGCATAATAGTTGATTCATATCCATTAAATTCCGAGTTTCTAACCATAATTTATGTTTTCCACCAAAATTCCAAATCTCAAATAAAAACTATGACAAACATTTCAATTTTTACTCACCTTTAAAGATTCTTTGATTTTCTAATATATTGACACTCGCATATTGGTGATACAACGTCGTTTCAGTAAAATCTCAAATTTTAATTGAATTCCCAAATTAGATCTACGTATTTTATAAAAGATGATGAAACCATTAGAAAGTTCAACTTACCCATGTAGATCTTTTGACGTATCTTGAATATTTGTGTTGTTGTTCCCAATTTACCACTATCACGATAAAATTACCTTTTTCATTCTTAATTCTTTCTTGAGGACCATTACTAACTCTTCTGCGAGGGAGGCAAAAAATGTTTAGAGAATAAGGGATGTCATTTATAGCAAAACTTGGCCCACCAAGGTGACAACCCATCAGTTAATTAACTCAATAAATATGGTTAAGTAACTACAGGTTTAATGTAAAAGTAAATATGTAACAAGCCTCAATTAATTTTAAAATTTAAAAACTTGTGGGTTTTACTTTACTAGTATAATATTATATACTTTGGCGACATAGTTTGAGGCCCATATGTCCCTCATGTTTTGTCCATTGGTATCTTCATTTTCAAAGACTAATCCTAATAATTTAAAAAGTGATCTTATTTGTGAATCACTCTGAATCACTCATCTCGACAATACCTTAACAATATGAAATTGTTGAAATTATTAACTTAATTTCATTAACCTATTTAATTTGTGTCTTTTGGTTAATGAATCTTTTGAATAAGTGTCTTTGTTAATATATGTCTTTAATATATTTTTGGTTAAAGTCTATGTATTTGTGAAGAGTCATCTAGAAGGTTCTCATTCATCTATGCAAAGGTACATTAGTTCATGTATTTGCATTGAGTCATTGATGGGTAGTTCATGTAACTAGGTGATTCATTTTGCACTAGTCCATATATTAGATTTAATAGGTGGTTCGTGTATTGTGTTATACATTGTAACACCCCGACTTTTTTACTTGGACAGTTATCGGGGTATTACCACGGGTGTTCTAGAGTGTTAAGTCTAGGGGTATTTCTGTTATGTTTCCCCGTTTATGTGATGCTAATTAGATAGCGGAGCAATTAGGACGTTACATCGCGTGATTTTACCTGTCGTGTGCCTATGGGGGAAATATTACAGGATACGAGTTAAGTGAGAGAAGTGTGAGAAAAACTGTCCAGGGCGTTTGCGAACACATGAGGATGACACTTGCGGACGAGATGTATCGTCCGCAAAAGGGTTGCACACACACACAAGGGTTAGGTCGAGACTCAGAACAATATTTCTCATCCTGAACACACTGTGCAGCAATGTTGCAGACGACTCCTGACAAGTATGGCCGAGGAGCAGCCTCGTCCGAATCGCCTTTGTCCCAATCCCTGGCACTTGAGGACGAGGTCCCAGACGATGCGGACGTGAGTTGCCTTGTTCGCATCGAATCTGTTCTGAACATGGACACCTTCGGACGAGTCAGGACGACTGCGGATAAGTTGGAGTATTGTCCGATTTGCCTCTGTCCAATTTTAGGGACAATTCGGACGACACGCGGATGCTACTTGTGGATACAATATGGCGTCTGCAAGTCACTTGCGGACGGTACGGACAGGATGGGGACACCTTTTTTCGTCTGAAGCCTCATTTTAGCCTGTAGGATTTTGTACTTGCAGACGATACCAATACGTCCGCACCTTTCTGAATCAGCCTAGATATTTGACGGAACAGATTTAAAATCAGAATGAAAACAACCGTCAACTTATAGGAAGACACGACCCCGACATGAGATCCGATTTCTAGAGCACGCGGAGCTGATTTTTCCCCCTGCCCAGTCGACGGAGCTCTGCCCTCCAGCCAAGGATTTGTCCCCTCTCCAGGTGATATCTCCCTCCCCTCTCTCTCATTCAGTCAAAAAAACTTCCCTCTCCCAATCCCCTGCGTGAAAAACCCAAAGAGTGTGAGGGAGTGACGGAGTGGAGAGAGCTCCAGTGAGGGTGTTGGGAGCTGAGTGTGTGAGCAAGAAAGTGAGTGTAGTTTGTGAGGTGAGGTACGTGAGTGAGCTAAGGTGGGGATTGAAGTTGTGAACTGAAGCAGGGAGCTGTTGGAGCTGGAATCGTGAGCTGCTCGAGTGCTGAGGAGTGGCTGTCCCTGCTTTAGATCATCAATTGTTAAGGAAAATTGGGTGTTTTGGCCATTGAACCCTACACCACAAGTATGGCTATGTGAGTTTAGTGTTAATGTTAGCTATTGTTAGTTCAATGCTTATGCTTAATGTTAGTTGATTGTTACCACTAGTTGATTAAGTAGGTTAATTGTTGTGAAATGCTCCCTGTTTTAATGATAGTGTAGATTTATGCTCTGTGACATCCCTTTGAATAATACTTTGTTCTTTTGTTTTCATTGCTATGTGATATTTCTTTAGGGCTAACCTTGTTATTTATGAGTGTTGTATGGATACCCCGTTATAGTTCCTTTATGGTTAGATAAGGTTGTAGAGAATGTTTAATAGATGAGGAATGAGCTAATGAACGATAGAAGAGTTAAGAGTTTTATGCTAATCTCGGAGGTTTACCTGCTGTGTAGTATTGTTTTCCTTTCCTTACGCATTATGTTTCTCTGTTGTTCTTGCATGTTTAAATGTTAAGTAAATTGTATGAGCATGATAATTTATTTGGGTAATTAGTTAACTCTCTATGTAGTTAGCATGTAAATGAATTAGAGTTAAATCATGAATCAAAATAATGATCCGAGCATGGTAAACTAACTAGAGTGACTCTTAGTTGAGTATGTTTAACTTAATATATAACTAGTATGCTCAATTACTAATCAAGTTAGTTAATTGTTAAGTAATTGAGCATGTTAACCAATTTACTAAATCTAAGCATGTAGTTGCTTTAAACAATCATTGAACATGTAAAGGCTAGTAGTTAAGCATGGTGTAATCAATTAGGTTAATATTAAAATGTTTAGTAACTAAAGTATGATAATTAACCTAGCTGAACGTGTTAATTAACTAAATGCAAGAAATAACCTACCATTGAGCATGTAAATTAATTAGGCTAATTAACTAGATGGTAATTATAATTCTTCCTTGAGCATGTTAATTAGTTTATGCCTTACTTTATCTGTACGTCGCATGTTAATTCGTTACATTTCTTTATTATGGTGAATTACATATCCATGCATGTATCAATTATTCGTTGTCTAAGCATGTTTCCATTAATTGTCGTTTAAAGCATGTTCCATCTTTAGTTTAGTTTAGCTTAACGAGCATGCCTAGTTAATCGTAATTCGCATGTCTCTTTACCGTCTATTTATTATATGCACAATTTTAATTATAGTTTGCCTTCAATTACTTTTATTTCAATGCGCACTTCAATTTCATAATCAATGCTTTACTTTACTAGAGAGTATAATGGTAAAGAAGATGAAAAGAGAATGAAGTAAAGTGAATGAGTTAAGGGTCCCAAGGATCTCACTTATTATGCGAATAAATGTTTTATAATTACTTTTGTTATTGTTTTCTCAGTACTGCTTAAGATCTCGATTATGATTACATGTCTTTAGTATGTACTTCCTGCTAAACCAAGTATAATTAGATAAGTAGAATCAAAGCATGAAATCAACGTAGGAGCATGTTAATAACTTATTAGAATAATGGCTTAGAAATATAAACGTAGGCAGCATGTAAATGGACTAGGAGATTAATTAGGCTAAACAACGAAAGAACTAGAATAATCATCTTATCTTCCTAAACATGTTTAGTTTATTGTTCATTTGTTGTCTTAACTTAATGTTATACTTTTTTCGGTTGTGCGCAATTCCTTCATTCTATTATGTGCTTTACTTTCCCTATATGCGTTTTCAGTTATCATTACTTTATTTATATATGCACTTCAATTTTATGAATGTTATGTCATGTCATCATGCATCACGATAGGTTAAGAATGTATGTTCATGAATCATGCTAATAGAAAAGAACAGGACGCATGCATGAATGAGGAAGATGTAAGAAAGAATGATAGAATAATAGGAAGTCGGGTTTGAATTGGTAGCTAGTATGCCCACAGGAGGCTAGTGAGTAGCCTGGCAGCTAGTATGCCCAAAGGAGGTCAGCCCCTAGCCTAGTGGCAAGCATGCCCACAGGAGGCTAGGTTATAGCCTGATAGCTAGGATGCCCACAGGAGGCTAGGTTATAGCCTAGCAACTAGCATGCCCACATGAGGCTAATTGAAGTCTGGCATCGAGTATGCCCACATGAGACTAACTCGACGAACAAACGAAGGAAAGATAATAATTAAATGAATGGATTAACGAAAAGGACTAAAGAGTGGCATTCATGTTGCATTACCCTTTTCCTTACTGAGCCATTAGGCTTCACGTATTACTTGTGGTGTAGGTACAAACGACGAATAGATAATAAGTAGATGATAAGCACATAAAGAAGCAGGGATAAAGGGTTTCGCACGCACGAGACTTGGGGCTGGCCAGGCAAAGAGAAAGATGAGTAAACGAGTGTAATCAAATGATGTTTAATTGTCATGTTCATTTGTTAAACGTAGGGTTTCAATTATTTAGTATTTCCTTCTTGAACGATTTATTTACGCTTCTGCCATGATTTACAAGAGTTTATTTCTTTACGCTTCCGCAAGATCTTAAACAGATGGCTTTATTTGATTATTTACGCTTCTGTACCTTGTAATTAGTTTCCCCAAATGAGTTTTTAAAGAAAGAGTTAGTAGCGATTATGTTAAACGCACTCTGATACGTTTTGTTTTTAGAAAGAAAATTTT
This sequence comes from Begonia loranthoides, assembly GCA_022433065.1. Classification (NCBI taxonomy): domain Eukaryota; kingdom Viridiplantae; phylum Streptophyta; class Magnoliopsida; order Cucurbitales; family Begoniaceae; genus Begonia; species Begonia loranthoides. The sequence goes on along the minus strand of CM039477.1, from coordinate 13,629,567 downwards.
CAAATTTTACGTATTTTCAAGGATTTACGAAAATCTGGGTCGTTACATATATGTACTAAATAATCTTATAAAGAGGATATGAGTGTAGGCATTTTATATCAAGCAAATAGCCAAAGCAATTCAAGAAAAAGTTTATCTAGTTCTCTCCTCTCCTTATTTTTTCCCTCTCCAAAAACCCTCTTCCTCATTTCAACAAATTGGTATTAGAGCTTAGTTTTGGATCTTGTAGAAATGCCGAATTCTACATTTCCATTCCATATCCCTCAACTTACCAAAGACAATTATGAGAATTGGTGCATTTGTATGAAGGCTTTGCTACACTCGCAAGATGTATGGGAGATTGTCAATAAAGGATATGACAAGTCTCGTGATGATTACGCTTTGACTCAAAATGAAAGGTAGACTCTCCAAAGAATGCGTAAGAGAGATCAACAAGCTCTTACCCTTATTCATCAATGTTTGTATGAAACCATGTTCATGAGAGTATCAAATGCCCGCTAAGCAAGCATGGGAGATTCTACAAAATTTTTATCAAGGAGTTAATAAGGTAAAGAAAGTACGTCTTCAAATCCTACGAGGAGAATTTGAAGCGTTACGAATGCAAGAATCTGAGTCCATAATGGATTTCTTTTCGAGGGTTTTGGCTATCGTCAACCAAATGAAAAGATATGGAGAGAAAATGGAAGATGTTCATCTCAATGAAAGGGTTCTTCGCTCGTTGCATAAAAAGTTCGATTATGTGCTTGTAGCTATCGAGGAGTCCAAAGATTTAGCTACTATGACAGTTGACCAACTCATGGGTTCTTTACAAGCTGATAAAGAGAGAATGAACAAGAAGAAAGAGCCAATTGAGCAAGTTCTAGCCACCAAGCTCTCGGTGAAAGAAAGAGAGAATGAATGTGGGAGAAGCCAACAAGGAAGAGGACGTGGACGCGGACGTGGACAAGGTAGAGGAAGAGGTCAAAGAGGTCAGAATCTCGATAATGAAGAGAAGAGCCATTTCGTAAGAGAGCGTGGTAGAGGAAGTTACTCAAGACAGAATTATAGATTAAAAGTTCAATGTTACAATTGCCAAAAGCAAGGACACTATGCTCGTGATTGTTGGAGTCCTCCTCAAAATGTCAAAGAAACGGTGAATTATGCTTAAAATGAAGAGGCTGAAGAAACCATGTTCTTAGCTTACAAAGGAGAAGGAAGCAAGAACAATGTGTGGTATCTTGACAACAGGCAAGCAATCACATGTGTGGCGATAAGAGCAAATTTATGGAAATTGACAGCTCGGTGACTGGATTGGTCACATTTGGAGATAATTCCAAAGTTCAAGTTGGAGGCAAAGGTTCAATTTTAATTCGTATGAAAAATGGCATTCATCAACTTATTAACAATGTTTACTATGTTCTGAGTGTGAAGAGTAATATTTTGAGCTTGGGACAACTCTTGGAGAAAAACTACGAGGTTCACATGAAGGATCGTAGTCTTCTACTTCAAGATGATAGAAGAAATATGATCGCGAAGGTACTGATGACGAACAATAGAATGTTTTTGCTAGATATTCAAGCCGATGTTGCTCGATGTTTGAAGACTTGTGTGAAGGACACTTCATGGCTTTGGCACTTAAGACTTGGCCATCTGAATTTTGGTGGCTTAAAGCTATTGGGACAGAAAAGAATGCTAAAGGGATTGCCGTCCATAAACCAACAAAATCAGCTATGTGAAGGATGTCTTATTGGGAAACAAGTTTGAAAGAGTTTTTCGAAGGAGACGACATCAAGAGCAAGTAAACCACTTCAACTTGTTCATACTGATGTATATGGACCGATTAATCCTCTCTCATTTAGTAAAAATCGCTTCTTCATTGATGACTTTAGCAAAAAAACTTGGGTTTATTTTTAGAAGGAGAAATCTCAAGCTTTTGACGTTTTTAGAAAATTCAAAGCATATGTAAAAAAGCAAAGTGGATATTTCATTAAAGGTTTGAGATCAGATAGAAGAGGTGTAACGCCCGGTTTTTATTTCTTTTGAAAATACATAAATTTAGAACTTTTCTTTTTATAAAATATCAAAATATTTTTCCTTTATAAAACCCGATCGTTAAAACCCTTCACTTAAAACATTTATCATTTGCAGCGGAAGTAATAAAATCATTTTATGAAGCGCAGCGGAATTAAAACAAGCATTAAAGAATTTTAGTTAATTTACAAACTCTTTTACACATAAATTCTCATTTACTTCTTTAGCCCAGTCAGCCACAAGATCCACCCTTGCAAATCTTTCATCAACTGTCTTTGACCTGTTCTCCTGTTTCTCGTACATACCTACATTACAAGACTTAACTAATGAACCTAATGCTCAGTAAGTGATATAAAATAAAATAAACATGCTATGCATTTTCGAAATTCTTTTTCATTTTCTGTTTCCATTTCTTTTCCTTTTCTTTTCGATTTCGTTTCGCATTTCATTTCCTTTCTTTTTCAGTCTTCTTGTTCTTAACTTTACTTGATCTTTCCCTTTCCGTTTCTCTTTTAATTTCATTTTCTGGAAGGAAACCTATCTGTTCCATATACCGAGAGAATAGATACATCATATAGTCATGTAGCTATCCATCACCCCTATATGAAGATAAATCATAACCGTCTCTCTTTTTGTTGAAGACGTTGGAGATTTTCGTACAAGAGAAATGATGAACACTAGAGTCTACGTGGTTAACTATCACCCCGATGAGGAGATACATCATGTAGTGTCCCCACCGATGGACAGTCACCAAATCTCCCGAACCCTCACACGTCTATTTACATTTTTTCAGTGACACGATGGATATTCCTACAGCTAAGTGATGGTTGTTCGCTCGGTTGATTAGCCCTTGAGAACGCCGTTCACTTAGTACGTATAAGCATCCATTCCACCACTTTTCATTTTCCTTTTCAAAACCATGCATAAAAACCATTTTCGTATCTTTTGAAAACCATGATGCTCGTGAATGCATACAATTCTATCACATCTTTCCAATAATCTCTAAACATGCTCGTCTACAAAACATATCATTAAAAGAACCTAAATTTAATAAACATCCAACAATAATAGCACAATATACGGAACATGATCAATTTGTAGTAAAACAGTAAACAACCTAAATATTCTATGAAAGTGGTAACAGTCAGCAAACAAGGTCCTAATTGTTGTGATGTAGGGTCTGAAGACTAAGTCACAGTAAGTATCAACTTACCTGGCATCCGCGATGCGTGTAGCACTCCAACTTAACCTTCACAATACCTTCAGAATAAACGACCCTTAATCATTAATCTAGTCAATACGAATCTCAACTACTTAATACTATTATTCCTCGTTTGTTTTGCAATATAATGTTATAATCTAAATGTCTCGATTCACTAAATAGTCCACAACCCATACTTAGCACAAGGCATCCCAAACCAACATATATTATCCTTCACGACAATAATGAACAGAGAGCCGAGACCAAATATTTAATCAAATGTCAAGAGAACAAACCAATGTTGCAGTACGTTTCAATATCCATACCCTAACAATTTATCCCAACTAACTTGAGATCAACATTTCCTCAAATTAGCATTACATATTATAGTTAACAAAACCATAGTTTAGCTGGCAACAAAAGCATTTCCCAAGACCAAACAAGTAGTAACAGCAACAGGGCAATTCCATATATATATATATATATATTTAAACCATCCAACATGCATGAAAATATCTTTCAGCAATCAATAATCCATACAGACAACCATAACTAGAACTGATAATCCAAATAGCAAGGAGGTAAATCCAACTTACCAACCAGCGACCAAGGGGAGCAGCATCCAATTCCAAATGAAAGAGAATATACGGTTCAGCCCCATCAAAGCTTGAAGACCCGAGGAACCTAGGGAAAAGAACTCTCCATCTCCATCATCTTAACGGCTTGTTCTTCATCTTGTAATTTCACACTCAGGAATTGGCTTCTTCATACCTCTGAACCTATTGTAGCCACCAAAGAGAAAACTACTCTCTACCAAAACCCAAAGGCAGAGAGTATAAGCTCTCCTGACCAACAACAACCAACGAAGCTCGCCATCAATTTTTCGTCCACGCGGGCACCTCGAGCCACACCAATGTTGGATCTCGTACAGATAGGAACCAACAGGACATATCGGTTAGGACCGAACTACAGGCCGGACCAACCACTGCCCTCACGAACCGACATCCTGTGCATCTGCCAACCCGAACGCGCTACTTGCTACCTCCTTGCCATCTCCTCGCTGTCCCTGCCAGACGCCACCGGTAAGCCAAAATCAACAAGTCAAGACCAACATACCTCAATCCAGAGCTGCCTCGATCCATCCCGCGAAGCTCAAGCTCATTGTACCCCGTTGCCAGCCACCGCGTTAAACACCGGAGCCAGAGACAAGCGGTTTGTCGTCCACTCGTCGTCACCGGTCATGTGCTTGTTCGCCAAACATCGCCACGAGCTCCCCTAGTCTCCATCCCGATCTCTCTCTCTCTCATTTCTTCAGCCCCCAAAATCACAGACGAATCTAAATTTCCTTCCCCCCTTTCCATTACTTCTAAATCGAACTAGCCTACAACCCAAACTGGTTCACAAGCTGAACTATTTCTGCATTTAATTCCTTTTATCTTATTTATTTTATTTATAAATATTTTCTTTCCATTTATTTAATTTTTCATTTAATTCTCTCATCAATTATCTTAAATTTTAATTCTAATTAATCCCACTTTATTTAACCCTAATTATCATCCCAATAATTTTTCCTAAATTATTATATATTGATTACTTCTTTGATAATACCCTGATAAATATCCAAATAATCAGAACACCCTCAATTATTTTCCAATTTATCCTTATTAAATCCCGATATAAAAAGTCAAGGTATTACAGGAGGTGAGTTTACATCTAATGAGTTTATGAGTTTTGTGAAGCAAATGACATCCGACGATTCCTAACCGTTCCACGATCTCGTCAACAAAATGGCGTAGTGGAAAGAAAGAATCAAAGCATTCTTAATATGGTGAGAAGTATACTGAAAACAAAGAAGATGCCAAAAGAGTTTTGGGGAGAAACAGTTGATTGTGCAGTATACTATCAAATAGATGCCCAACGAGAAGCTTGTGGGACAAAACACCTCAAGAAGCATGGAGTGGAAGAAAACCAAGTGCTTATCATTTAAGGGTTTTTTGAAGCATCATTTATGTGCATGTCTCTGAACAAGAGAGATCAAAGCTTGTTGATAAAAGCAAGAAGTATATTTTCATCGGTTATGATCAATGCTCCAAAAGCTACAAGCTTTACGATCAAAGTCTTGAAAAAAGAATTATTAGCAGAGATGTTGAGTTTGATGAAGAAGATTCTTGGGATTGGAATGATGAAGACAAAGAGAGGAATGAATTATTTCCTTTATTTGATGAAGATGATCAAAGTGGAGAAGTACAAGAGCCCATAACATTCCAAGATCACAACGATATTAGATAAACCTTCTTCATCAAATTCTAGTGGAAGCTCAAGTGAAAGAGAGCCACACATGAAAAGTCTTCAAAATATTTATGAGGAAACTAAAAATTTAAGTGAAGATCTAACTCTCTTTTGTCACTTTGTCGATTGTAAGCCTTTAGTGTTTGAAGAAGCAGTGAAAGATGAAAAATGGAGAAATGCCATGGATGAAGAGATTGCATCAATTGAGAAGAATGAGACATGAGAGCTAGTTACCATTCCAAAAGGCCAAAAGCTCATTGGTGTGGAGTGGGTCTTTGAAGAAAAGAAGAATGCAAAGCGAGAAGTGAAGAAATTTAAAGCCAGGTTAGTGGAAAAAGGATATAATCAACGTCCAGGTATTGAATATGGTAAAGTATTTGCTTCTATTGCTCGTTTAGAAACTATCCGATTGATTATTTAACTAGCGGCTCAAAAAATGTGGAAATTTTATCAAATGGATATTAAATTGGCATTCTTCAACGGAGTTCTCGAATAAGAAGTCTACATAGAACAACCTCAATGGTATGTTATCAAGGGCTATGAAGACAAAGTATTGAAGTTGAAGAAAGCATTGTATGGTTTGAAGCAAGCTCCAAGAGCTTGCAATAGTTGAATTGACAAGTACTTCCGTGAAAATGGATTTACAAAATGCCCATATGAGCACTCTTTCTATGCTAAGGTACGTGAAAATGGAGAGGCTTTATTTGTTTGCTTATATGTTGATGATTTGATTTTTACAGGAAATAATCAGAGCATGTACGAAGAATTCAAGCAAGCAATGACCAAGGAGTTGGAGATGACAGATATTGGTTTAATGTCGTACTATCTTGGCATGGAGATCAATCAAAGAGATGATGACATTTTTATATCTCAAGAAGGTTTCACTAAAGAGATTCTAGAAAGGTTCAAGATGGAGCATTGTCAGATCGTGAATACTCCCGTGGCTTGTGGCGTGAAATTATCAAAGAATGAGGAAGGAGAAAAAGTTGATTCTACAACTTTGAAAAGCCTTGTTGGAAGTTTGAGGTATTTAACTTGCACAAGACCAGATATTTTATTTGCAGTTGGATTGGTTAATCAATTCATGGAATCACCAACCATGACTCATTTCAAGGCAGTAAAATGAATTATTTGATATATCAAATGTACCATTGATTTTGGTTTGTTTTATTCATATTCTTATGAATTTAAGCTTCTCGGATATAGCGATAGTGATTGGGGTGGAGATATGGATGACCGAAAGAGCACAACAGGTTTTGTTTTCTACATGGGTAAATTAGCTTTTACATGGAGTTCGAAGAAACAACAAATTGTGACACTATCCACTTGTGAAGCTGAGTATGTTGCTGCTACATCTTGTGTATGTCATGTCATATGGTTGAGAAGACTATTAAAAGAACTACAAATGTCACAAGAGAAAGCTATAGAAATTTTTGTTGACAATAAATCTGCTATTGCATTGGCAAAGAATCCAATTTTTCATGATCGAAGCAAACATATAGATACAAGGTATCATTTTCTTCGTGAATGGATCACATAAAATGAAGTGCAAGTAAAGTATATGAAGACTGATAATCAAGTTGTTAATGTATGTCTTTAATAAGTGTCTTTGTTAATGTATATCTTTAATATGTTTTTGGTTAAAGTCTATGTATTTGTAAAGAGTCATCTAGAAGGTTTTCTCATTCATGTATGCAAAGGTACATTATTTCATGTACTTGTATGAGTCATTGATGGGTAATTCATGTAACTAGGTGATTCATTATGTAGTAGTACATGTATTAGATTTACTAGGTGGTTCATGTATTGTGTTATACATGTATCAAATAATCTTATAAATAAGATATGAATGTAAGCATTTTCTATCAAGCAAATAACCAAAGCAATTCAATAAAAAATTTATCTAGTTCTCTCATCTCCTTATTTTTTTCCTCTTCAAAAACCTCTTCCTCGTTCCAACAGAAATTTGACATCTTTGTAGTGGTTAGATTCTCAAATGTTGGCGTGGGCTTGGGCCGCCCCGTTACTTTTCAAAATGTTGTGTAGCAAAATGTCATATTTGAAGCTGCGGACGAGATTGAAAAAGTGAAAGTCGGAGAGTTGCATCTTCAAGTTGAAAGTAGCTCAAAACAAAAGGGAAAACCAGGAGAGGCAACAACTGCAACTTCTAGCAATTACACATGCTGTACTGACTAATCTGACAAATATGTTATTTTGGGTCCCAGGAAAAAAAAAGCTGTAAATTGTATATAAAACCAAGATAAATGGTAATGTAAGGTGTGTTCACTTTCTCACTTACAATCCCTTCGAGTTTACTACGTAAACCTTTTATCATGTATTGACCTGTAGTTTGATAAACTTCGAAATGTGGGATTTTCCAGCTTTATCATTGATAACGATGATCAAATTCCCTGCACACAGTAGAAGGTAAGAAACTGAATGAGAAACTAGCTAAAATAAACTTATAGGTCAAAATATATTTCAAATTTGTTGTAAACAACGGGAACAGGCCATTAATTTATTTCAAAATTAGTTTGATTTGAAATTTTGGATTTTTGCTCAACTCATTTGGCTAACACTTTTATTTTACAATTGATCTTACGCTGTTTACTCCAGTGAAAAAGCTCTCTCCCCCCTCTCAACTCCCCCCACCCTCTTTCCGGAACAGAAAAGAGAAAGAAAAAAGATGAAAAAAATGTCGTTATCTAGCATTTCCTTCACTTGAATATTCAGAATGGTTGAGTTTGCATCTATCTCTTTCAACACAGAGACAAAAGACAGCATATGGACTGTTTTGTTTGCTTCCTCTTTACATGACTTGAAAATTGCTTATCTTTTACAGTCTTTATCTTCATTGGAAACTCAACTTTAGCCAATTTTCTACAGAAACAAGTACAGAAAGTTAAAGAAAAAAAAACAAAAACAAATGCTGTGCCCTTTGTTTCCTTTGTCCTACCCAACTGTTACTGTGCTGTCATCGTTTGCATCAGCCGACCCACTAAAAGGAGCGCAAACACGAACTGATGAAAGAGCTTGATCGAAAAGCTTAGCCTTTCTGCCAAGATATTCATGCCAAGTTACTGGTCTGAAAAGAGGAGGATTAGTTGGGGTGATGACTTTCGAAAGTGGAGAGATTTCCACGCCAGAAGGGGATCCATACAAGTAAACAACGGAGAGACGTTGCTGGGTCCGGTTCACCACCGCCCGATGCCGTGCACTCACGTACAACCCGTTTGATAATATGTGGAGAAGGTCGCCTGCGTTGACCACAAGTGCTCCGGGAATGGGAGGGACGGTGACCCACCCGGTTGCATCTTGGTGGACCTGCAAGCCACTAATGTTGTTCTGATAGAGGATTGTGAGGATGGTCGAGTCTGTATGGGCGGGTAGACCCATTGCTTGATCCGGGTACGGACAAATTGGGTATGAGTTCAATTGTAAGGCAGCAGTGTCACCTTTGACTTCACCGTTGGAAGCAGCCCACTTGATGTCATTGTCATCTTTAGATATGCCTAGAGAACCAAGCATCAGCCACATTAGCCTCTCAGCAAGCCTGTTCATCTCATGCTGATACTCTTCAATCATTGCACTGGAGAAGGAAAATTACCATTTTTCAAAAATTAAAATAAAAAACATTGTAATATACCGTAAAACAATGTACACTCAAGATTCTATTGTTGTAAAGATCAACCACACAAAGGCAAAACAGTGATTATGTGGATTTTTATATTCTCAATAAATGAATCCATATCTTCTTTGTGGGTCCGAATCCCTCATCGTAATCTCGCTCATTGCACTATTAGAAAGAATAAACCGTTGTCAAAACTGGTTAAACAACGAGTTAAAAATCATCTTTTGTTGTAGTGTACTTTCTAAGAGCCCTAATAATGAAAAAGAAACTACGTGCATGAGAAAATGTATAAACAAATTACCAGAATTTGAGGTGATCTTGAGGCCAAAGCTGGCGAAAGTGTTCGAGAGGGGATCCGACAATTGTGAAGCCTTCAGACCACACGAGTTTAGGGAAGAAGCAAGAGATTCTAGCGAGGCCATAGCCGGAAACACCATTTGGGGAGCGAGAAGCTCTGAGCTTTTGCTGAGGAGGCAAGGTGAAAAGGGCACCCCCAATACTTTCAACGTCATCCAGTAATCTCGTTGGAAAGCCGTGATTGGTGATTTGAAAAGCTCCCCAGTTTCTGCAGGCGGGACCAATGAGTTTGAGGTCATTTGGGTTGGACAGATCAAGAACTGGAATGGAATCTGTGGTTAGAGAATCCGCAGATGAGTAGTCATCCAAGTGGTTCCAATTGTAGGAGTCTGGCACTTCTTCAAGTGCACTGAAGTCCAGGTGTTTATGGTGGACGTGGATGGGGTGGGTTTTGAAGGCATCAGAAAGTCTTGAAGGCATAGAGAAAGAAAGAGAGAGATAGAGATGGAGACAGGGAGAGAGAGATAGAGATGATGATGATGAGAAAAGCTAGGGTTAGTAAGAGCGAAGCAAGTTGCAGAAGTGGGAATAGTAATGGAGAATAGTTGTGGAAAACATAGGATGATATAGAGGAAGATAAGGTGAGAGAGATGATGGTGAGAAGAGAGTATATATAGAGATGATGGAGAAGATGGTGACAAGGGTTCCCCACTGCTCCAGGGCCACCACTGTGGCCTATGCCACCAAAAGAAAGCTAAAACTCTAATTAATTAATTGAAATTCCTATTAATTGATTAATTTTCGAATTTAAAGTTTTCTATATTTAGTTCGTGTGTATTGACTTTCTCACTCCTTAGACGAGTTTTTTGGTAAGTTTTATAGATTTTGCTTTCATAAAGAAAGAAAGATATACAACCTGTTTATGATTCTTATGGTTTGCATAACCTTCAGGCTTCAAATGGTGAGGATGAGAGATAGAGATATATATATATAGAGAGAGAGAGAGAGAGAGAGAGGGAGAGAGAGAGAGAGATATAGAGAGAGAGATATAGAGAGAGAATATGAGTGGATTTAGAGAGAGAAGTGTCGAAGGAAGAAGAAAGGAAGTGAAAGAAGAGTTACTCAGTGTAGTAATTGGACAAGAGAGATAACAAATCTGAAAGGACCATGTTGTCCTCTACAATGAACAACATTAACTTAAGAAAGAAAATAGAAGGGCATCTCAACCTTCTACATCCTTTGCAAGAGCCCCACTAAGGGATATGGTATGGAGGGACCCTTCCTTACCTCCATGTTCCTATGCCTTTCTTCTCTTTAAACTCTCTCATGTGGATGTGGATCAATAGCAAAAACCATTGAAGATGGATGTATTGATGTCCCTTCAAAATATTCAAAGAAACATATGTATTTATATTCATTAATTTGATCAGACTTCTTGTTGCACGTTTCTTGTAAAAAAAAATGCAGAGACAAATGTTGCATTCACATTTTCTGCTTAAAAAAGTCAAGATCGTTCAACAGACTTCTAACAGACGTCTAAGGATCAACAATGAACATTCAAGGCTGATCCACGGGGAGGGGCATCCAAAGATCAGTTTTGGGGCCATCGTAAGGCCGAGAGACGTCCATGTTGGCAGCTGTGTGAAGAGACATACGTCCTATAATAAGGATGGACATCTAGGATGAGATGAGAGAAGCTGGCAGAGGAAAGTTCATGCCCGTTAGATAAAGGGATGGACGTCCTTCAATGTAGATGAATAGCCAGGATGGAGGATGGTCATCCTCCAAAGGCAGTAGCAGACAAAGGTTCATGCTCTTTTGATAAAGGGACGGTCGTCCTTCAACTAGGATGGACGACCAGGATAAGGGATGGTCATCCTCTAAAGGCGCTGATGGGTTAGCATTTGTGCCCGTTGGATGAAAGGATGACGTCCTTCAACGAGAATGGACAGTCAGGACGGAGGATGACCATCCTCCACAGGCACTGGTGGATAAACATGTATGTCCATTGGATGAGGGACGAACATTCTTCAATGAGGATGGATGACCAAGATAGAGGATGGGCCTAGAACAAAGGTTCCTACCGTTGGATGAAGGGATAGACGTCCTTCAATGAGGGTGGATGACCAGGATGGAGGATGGTCATCCTCTAAAGGCACTGGCAGAAGAAGGTTTTTGCCATTAGATGAAGAGACAGACATCCTTCAATGAGGATGGATGGTTGGGATGGAAAATGGCCATGCTCCATCTCAAGCGACGGACGCCCCTCATCTCAAAGGACATCCTTTATGCATTGAGTAACCATCAACTCCTTCTATATAAGCGAAAAAGGCGTCCGGGTCGTTGATTCCAAGCGACATTTCAATTTCCTCAGAGAGACTTTACCATTTTTGAAATCTCTCCACAAATTTCATGAACAAGGAAATAACATCAAAGGTTGGGAAAGTGACCACAAAGTGTAAAGCGGCTCCTTCTGATGCTCATGGTCAATCACTAGGTGATTCGACCCATTCTCTCCTATCAGCATAAGACGTCCAGGGCAATGATGAATTTTTCCATGGCCTTTGGACTTTAGAGGATGAACATCCTTCATCTAGGCCGTCCATCCTCGTAGAAGGACGTTTCTCTCTGTTAGTCTTTTTGTTAGGCTTAGTTTTATTTTGATGATGACTAAATGGTTTACTTTGATGAAAATAATAAGTTGGTTAATTGAGTTTTTATGGATAATGTATTTAATTTTTTATTCATTAAATTGTGTATTTTCTGGATATTATTCTTATCGTTTTATAATTATATTTAAATCCGTGTTTATTCAAAATACCCTCAAAAGGGGTTATTATAACTATTCTAACATGTTTACTTGAGTCCATGTAGTGTTGGATATCTTTTAGGGACTTAGTATAGTTTAAGGGTGAAATTGGAGTGAGATGTGGATGGCATGCGGAAGTGAAAACTCATCCCAATCTGTTCTGTGTTCTTCCGGACGCTTGCGGACTGGTGCGGATGAATCAGAGTCTTCTGAACCTTCCTAGGATTGCGGACTCCAGGACGAGATTTTACTCCCCCGTCTGAAGTATGTTTTTGCGAACGAGGCACAGACAGCTGCGGACGAATGCGAACACAATTGTTTTGAATCTGTTTTCTTCAGATGATTTTGAGGACGACGTGAGGATGAACCCGGACTGTCACGACCAGAAGACGGGCCTGAAAGAACAGCCGGGTCAGGCGACCCGATCCTCGTAGAGAACCCAATCACCCAGCCCAAGGCGTGTGTTTTAGCGGAAGACTTATAAATATTTAATTCAGCCCAAGATGATATGGGCCTAGGTCCGAGTAGGGATCACAAGAAAATAATGGTGCATAAATTAAAATGAAATCCAAGTACTGTGCAACAAATCCAAACCAACAGTGTTTAAAGTTTACAACCCAAATAGAAACATAAATGTCCTCACCAAATAACGATAAATCACTCAAGTAGAAATAATAAATCGCTTCAGCTCCTGATCCTCAGCTACTCTTTGCCTTTACCTAAAGTTTTGGGAGAGGAGTCGTTTGAGGTGAGTGACTAACTCAGTAAGGTATAGCTATACTAAATGGACCTTGTGCAAAACTGCTTTTTTCTATATTTTCGAAAACAAGGTTATATTTCTCTTTTTACCGTACATGGATTTTTAAATCGTTTCAAAACTCTTTATCATTTTAACAAACCGGCCCTAGGGCCATCGATGAGGCTTTTATTCAAAATTTTTTGTATACATAGACAACTATATCTCGTAAAATAGGCCATCATCGTTTTCCAATCCAAAACATCATCAGTGAAAAGGGGTGGTCACTCATGGACTCACCCGCCACACAGCAGAGAATAGGTGGACACCCGTCGGCGTCAACACCTTATGAGGCAGGAGGAAGTATAAATGACGGTTGTCCGTAGATCCAACACGTCACCCAAATTACCCGCGAGAACTCTGCGTCGGTAGAACTAATCTAGGGGTTTCAAACAATGGGGAGAACTCTGCGTCCTAATCTAGGGGCCAAATGGCGAGAACTCCGCGATGAAAATCCGTACGATAAAATAGAATGGATATGATTGCTCGTCATATATGGACTCGGTATAAATAAGTCTCGACGAATGACAACCGTCTGATCCGTGTGACAAAAACCCTGGCCAGGTTTAGGGGCTTGCGACCCAAGGAGACGTCATCACTCTCCCATACTAATTTACGACTTCCAGGAGTTTCAACCTGAGGACACGTCACAATGCCCTACCTATATTTTTATACGCCAAACAATCAACCTTCACGCAGAAGAAGGTATTCAAGGGGATAGCTAGTTCCTTCCCTCAATCTATGCACAATAAATTTCAAACCATGTACGAAATTTAAATTTGAGAAAACATACTACTAATAAAAACTGACGTGCTGTCGAACAGTCCCCGTCATTTTCAAGTGTGGTATTCCACAAAATAATTATTTTGAAAATGGGTGGGGATGCAATATAACGCAAGAGGTATAGAAATCCCAACCTTGATGACGGTCTGCCTTACCAACCTGAGCAACCAATTACGCAAGAATCGTATCACACTCGCTGAAATTGACCAAGCCTGACAAAGGTATAAACTCGAGAATATCATAATTAAATTCTAGGAAAATAAGCGAGGGTCCCATACAAAGCCCAACCAACTTGCAAAGAATTCCAATAAACTTTCCAACTTTATCTGACAACATTCTTTACACTTAAAATCCAACTTTAACCAATATAGAACTCAAGACCAAAGTTCAATTCACACTCCTTGGATTATCTACCTTCAATTACAATTAAAATCCATCATTCAAAATAACAACTCAAGTTAGGATCTCCAAATCCACCAATGACAAACAAAGATAATTCTCTACTATTTCGACTTCAACATTTAGTACTCTCCAACAACACAAACAAAGTCAAACATTTTCAAAGACAAGTAACTGAACCCAAGAACAGCCCTAAACTAGCATATCAACATTCTTCATCGTCTTTAGGGCAGAAATCAAATTTAGGGAACCTAACAATTATTTCCAGCAGCATAATACATTCTGAAATTTTAAGCAGGAATTAAACACTGTAACATTCCGATCCAAACAACCAAAAACAACGATGACAGTTTATATCCAGCCATTTTCTATAATCGCAGCAGTTTAAACAAAAACCTAACAGCTACACTATTGATGGCAACAATCAGAATAAAATTATCCAAACAATAATCCATTATCGGATCCTTTCCACCAAATAGAAACAACATCCAATATAGTAGAAAATCTTAACACAAGATAATCTAAACAGAGGCATTTCCTACGACATTATCTCACCAATAAAAAATCCAGCAGAGCAATAAGTCATTCATACGGTTCTTTCATCCAAAATCCAACCAAAAACAGAGAACAAAAATTATTTTGAACTCTTCAAAATGGCTTACGGCAGAATAAACAAACCAAACTTCAAGCTCCAACGAGAGATTTCAACGGAAAAAACAGAGTCCAAAATCGAAGTAAAACAATCCAACTAAAAATTTATCTCCAACAGTGTCGAATCATTGTTTTGTTCCACTCACCAAAATCGGAAGACTAACTCAGTTGGAGATGCCTTGCCGTCGCCAGAGTGTTGTCCCTCCGGAATCCTTCAGACAGAACAACCGCTGTAAAACCTGCAACACAAATCAACCAATGACATTTCAAACACGACTTAACATTCGAAGCAAAAACTCAAACCGAAATGCCTCACCAACAGAGCAGAATCGGGTGTTCTGTTTTCACTCGCTGGAATCGGAGCTCTCTACTTCAGCCAACACTCCGTCGCGCAGGGATTTCTCGGTCACTGTTCAAACCGCCTCAAAAGGAGACGCTCCGCCGCTTAACGGAGCTCACGAACGTTGGGATCGTTCATCCCTGCCTCTGCCGACGTCCCTCGCTCAAAATTGCCTCCAACTCGCGGAGTTCCTTGTCCGCTTGAATGCCACAGATGACGTCGATGCTCATCGCCTAGTCGCCGTCCGCGCTCACCGATTAGCAGTCGCTTGGGATCGCTCTCTCTCGCCGCCGCTCGGTCTCTTCTCTCAGTTGTATGCAGAAACAGGGAAGAAGATTAGGGGGAAGAGAAACCCTAATCTCTTCTCCCTTCTTCAATTTACTTATTTTATTATTATTTTTTTCTCAACTTAAACCCTGAACTTTTTTGTTCCAAAGCCTTTGGCGGGATTTTTCTTCCCCTCTTTCCCTCCATTTCATTTCTCATCTTTTCCTTTTCCTATTTCAATTATTCTAACTCATTTATTTCCTTTATCCAATAATTCCCTAATTTCTTTTCCTAATTCAAAATAAATGTATATAAATCAATTATACACATTATATATCACATAGGCTATTCAAACTCTCAATTTAATCTTAACATCATCTAACGATGTTATAAATCCAATTTAACTGTCCAATTTCGTTCCTTAATTGAATTCTATATTCGAAAAATTCCAACTTCTCCGATTTTGACCAATTCACCAAATTTGCGTATGTGGCTGCTACACGACAATTCAGTCAACTTCTTCAACGCTATAACCGATTTTCAATGCGAAAAATTTACACGTGGAATTTTTTATTTAAAAATTTCACGGCTTTTACACAGACGAATACGGACACGTCCGTTTTGAATATGTACAAATTGTGAAAAACTTCGGATGAAAACTAGTAGAAATGCGGACGAGAATCTGAGTCCGAAGGTGAGGTTCGGACGAGGCAAGGACGAGTGCAAATGACACGGAAAACATTCTTGAGATAATCATGTTGGTCATGCAGACGAGTGCAAATGAGTGCAGATGAAGGACCCGCGTCTGAAAGTGCATAACAGCTATATTGTCAACAGACGTATATCAACGGATATTTTCCAACGGCTACATACGGACGTCCAAAACTGGGTGAGGATGATCCGAAAGTCCACTACCTTTAAATATGAGATCACTCCAAGCTGTCTACAACGATCGGATATTCGAGGCGAAACCCTGCCAAAATCAATACTCAAATAGTACCCATTGTGAGCTATTATTGTAAATCCAATTCTCCATATTCCTAATCTGTGAATTAATTTGGGAGAATTTGGATTAGTTAGATTTGTGCTTTAATTTCCATATTCTATATTTGTGCTTAATTGTAAAGGGAGATTCCCTAATAATTCATCACCAAAGGGGGACGCCCCGAAATAGTCAACGGCTCGAGTGAACCCAAGAAAGTTCAATCAACGGGTGGCTCCCCGCAATAGTCAAATTTAGGTTGACGACCCGTAGTAGTCAAAGGGTGACACCCTTAGAATAAGTATTTGTAAACGGTTTAATTGACACCCATAAGTCAATTATTTAGTGTATCTCCAAGAGGAATTTGGAGCGCGGACGTAGGTGAGTTTGCCGAACCGCATAAACAAATCTTGTGTGCAATACTCTATCCCTTACTATTTATACATTATCTATTTAATTGTATTCGATAAATCACTTAGGGTTTTAGAGAATTTATATATCACATGAAAAAGTTAGAAATGCCATATTCGCCTCCCCCCCCCTCCGGTCTTTATAGGTGTTTATCGATTCTACAATTGGTATCAAAGCAGGTATTTAAATTTTTGTGTGATATTTTGTGCACATTGCTAAAATTTGCTGAGTTGCATCTATTGTATAAATTTGATTGAATTTCATTGTTGAAATTTATTTGAATTTCATTGATTAGAAATTATCTATACACGCATATTATGGATTTCAATAGGATTGTTGAAATTCAACGCACATCTATACCTCCACACTTTGATGGTTGTAATTATTTGACTTGGAAGTGTAGAATGAAAGTATTTATACAATCTATTGATTACACTCTTTGGAAAATCATTGAAAAAGGAATAACTCAGACCATGTTGTGATTTCAATGATATAGATAAGCACAATTAGAACTTAAACGCTAAAGTCATGAATATTTTATATAATGCCTTAAGTAAGCATGAATTTGATAAAGTTCAATTTTGTGTTAGTCCTTTCGATATATGGAAATCTCTTGAACTAACACATATAGGCACAAATCGATCGGATAAATGTGAAGAAAGCTCATCTTCAAAAAAAGAGGAGAAGGTGGCCATCTCTTGCTTCATAGCCAATGAAGATGAAATTGAGGTAACAAACTACTATAGCAATTTCGAATCTAATAGAGATGATAATGGTGATTTAGTAAATGAATGAGCTTAAAAGTGTAACGATCCAGATTTTTATACATTTAAAAATGCGTTAAATTTTGAAAAAAACACATCAGAGTGCACCTAATCTGGACCGCTACCAACTGTTCATAAACACTCGTTATAAAAATCATTTATTTGATAAAATATGTGGAAGTATTAAAAAATTATTTATTTTAAAACATTTCGGAAATAATACATTTGCAGAAACATAAAGATTTTAACGAAATAAACAAACTGTTAAAATTAAAATTTAGAACACCTTCTTGGAAAGAACTTAATGAACTTACAATTCAACTCCCCGTAGCCTGGCCACCACAAGCTCTGCCCGTGTAAATCTTTCATCGACCGATTTGTGTTTTTTTCGTTGTTCTTCCCGTCAAATACGTATACTTGCACCACAAGTAAACTGTAAGTCTAAAAGACTTAGTAAGAAAAGAGAAGATGCATATGACATGCCTCTCTTTAGTTCACTTGGAATGAGTCTGCCCCAAACCAATCCTTTCATTATGTTTCATTCATTCATTCAGTCATAACTCGTACATCGAACTGGAAATTGAAGGCACACGTACTAGATGGAATAGTCGGACCTACTTGATGTGCTCCAAGTATCTCAAGAAGCACTAGGTAGGAATCGGCTACAATAAATTGTGAAATTCTGACCAACCGGTTTTAAAACAGAAATATCTCCCAAACCAGACATGAATAAGAGCTGTAATTTGGTGGACATTATAACAACAAACTCATAATGAACATATCAAAATTCCAGCTCAAGAACCATTTGGAAACTCAAGATATAATAGAAACAAACCGGATCCAAATCTAGGGTTTGAACAGATCAGATTCGGCGACCAAAATAGAAGAGCTAGTAACCAATATGCATACGGCCAATCAACGCCAATTTCGGTGGACAATATCTTGACTAATAGCAGAATAAATGAGCCAAAAATAGGATAAATAGAATGCATAAAAGGGTTTCAAAATATAGTCACAATCGCAATAATCTAGCAGCAATAATTCAAGGACAGATTTAGCACCCAAAAATCAGAAGGAGGGAACTCCACTTGCATATATCCTAATAATGTCAAACTTGGAGGATTCTAGCTCAACAATATAAATAATAGCTTTGTACAAAATCAGCTCAAAAAGACATCAAAAAGTCGCTCTTATACGTTTCCAATCTGAAGATCCGAGCAAAAAATTATCCAGAACAGTTTATCGGCCAACAATAAATCTTCAACCAAAAGAACCTAAACACGTACCATTCAATAAAATTACAATTCGAAAACATGGGGCTCTGAATAGATGAATAATAAGCAGTAAAGATCAAGAATCCCTTGATGGAGCAACTCGAAATAACAAGAAACAACCAAGGAGTCCGCAAATCCTCCTAAAGTGAGAGGGGCGACTATCAAAGGCTTAACCGGTTAGAGAAGCTCTCTCCATGGGTTTGAAAACTTCTTCTATCACCACACCACAATTAACACCACAAAAGAGAAGTATTGGAGATGATAGAAACCCTTCCAACTCTGCCAAAAAGCTTTCAAGAACGCCGAGCTTGGGCTATGGATGAATTGGCGATGGAGGGGG
>CM039477.1:13566610-13609927 GCA_022433065.1 Begonia loranthoides | reverse complement strand
TGTGTTACAACAAATGCCAAAGACTAAAATAACCTTGACTTAAGAAATTAGACATGACTAACACAAGATCAATAATCCCGAGTGGGATTTTGGACTCTGAAAAAGGGACATATGACATAGCAAACAAAAACAAAATAAAACGCCCAATATGTTGTTGGAAAGCTCTGGCTGTTGGCTACAATTTGTATGAAGGACTAAAGTTGAAAAGAAGTCGTCCTAATTGTCAAAAATACACTTGAACAATCGGAGCTCAGATTCTCGGCGGAAAAGAGAAGCCCACAATATTCTCCAAAGATTGCAAGACCTCCACTAGCCCAAATGTGCCAACTGCTCTTGTTTAATTGATCCTAAAACTCTCCTCCAAGTTAGCTAGAGAAGAAATACCTACAAAATAAATAAAACGTTAGAAATCAAAGGAGCCCTTGGCTCGAGCTCAGGTGACGGGATCTTGGGGCACATCACTGCTTCTAACCTTATGTAGGCTAAATCCAAACTACGCATCCGCCCTTCAACCTCCCATCATTCATTATTCATCATCATCATCATCATTCGTTTCATTTATCATTTTTCTTCAATCATGCATGTGTGAGTACCACCCAAAAGTTGCACTCCCTACTGGTTTCTATTAACATGGTGCATGACCATACATTCTTTTCTATCGTGATGCATGATGACATAACATAACATTCATAGAAATTGAAGTGCACAGTAAATAAAAGTAATTGAATTTAAAGCACATATAAAAGAATAATGAAATTGAAAGCAAATAACAATGAAGACAACCACAAGGTACAATACAGAACATTTATAATAGTATGAAATACAGAAATAGCATGCCAATTATTAAATTAACTTCCTAATCCATTTACATACTCCCTACTATTATTATCTAAGTGATTTAAACATGCTTGAATCCAATTATTACCAATACGAGCTAATTAAACATGCTCCATTAACATGCTCAAGGCATAAATGAATATTTAATTAACATGCTCATTGAGTTAATTATATGTTTTTATTCTACTCATGCTACCAAGAAGACAATAACAAAAGCATTTATAAAACATACATATACATGTGACCTTGAACTCATTCACTTTAATTCATTCCTTTTTCATCTTCATTATCATTCTACTCTCTATAACATACATTCTATAAAATACCTTAACAGTAATTGAAAGCAAGCAATAAATAATAGAAATTAAAAATATATGAGCAGTAAAGAGACGATCAAGAAGCTAATCCACTTACATGCTTCCTACTTTTATTATCTAAGTGATAATTAACATACTAATTGATTACACTAATAACAAACTTGTTACATGGCATATCTCCATGAGAATATTATTGTAAGTTAATTACATGCGCGACTAATTCATTATCATGCTCCAGGTTTAAACAACTAGTTAACTATCATGCTTATGTACATGCTCAGATTTGTTAATTAGTCAGTATGCTCAATTGATTACAATTACTAAGCTGATTAACAAATAAACATGTTAAAATTAGAGAAGTCAAATGACTAATTGACTTACATGCTCAGAAAATTATAAATACAGATGAAGTAATTTACACGCTTTGATTAAATGATTAACTACTTTAAACTTAATTCACCCAATTTGATTAATGTCCTCAAGTGATTATTATTTAACATGCTCAATGGTTTTACGAATATTGATGAACATTTAGCTAAGTGGCAGAGCAATAACAAAAGAAATGATCACAGTATAACATTCAGCAATACCATAAAAACCCTTAGCTCATTTCGAGACTTTTCATACCCTTTCATAAATCACGTTTCCTCACATTTCACGTTTAAACCTTAAACATCCATCGCAAAAGTCAACGACTAATTAATAGTAAAAGAATCTATATTACTAGCAGAAAACAACAACCAACAGGGAAACAACAAAGAAAATAATAACACTAAGGCATCCAAGGAAACACTACAGGGCATCTAACAGTTCAAGACATTTTTAAACACAAAGCAATATGATAATCTATTCACATTCTTCACAGCAGATTATCCAAGGAAACAGATCAAGGTATTATCATCTAAAATCAACTAACATCATCTAACAGCAAACATTCAAGAGCTAACCTCAAACTCACACACCCATACTTGTGGTGTAGGGCCTCCACATGGCCACGACACGCCCAATTCCTTACCTTTATTGAAGAAATTATCTCACGGACAGTAGTGAGGGAAATTGATAGCTCATCTGCCAAGCTTCTCAGCTTCAATCTTAGCTCACATCCTCGATTCTTAACTTTTAGCTACAAGCTTCTTTGTGGTCCCGTCTATGTCTCTTTCTCTATAAGGAAGAAATGGGAGGAACCGAAGGGGTGAAATCTTCTCTACCCGAATGAACTCCAACAACATTTAAAAAAATGAAATGCTACTTGTAGGAGACGATGAATACCTATAAGAGGAGAGGAAGGAGCAAAAATGGTGCAAAGTGATCCATTGGAGGGAGACTTGCCCCTCCAGAATCAATTTCATAGCTGCATACGCAGTTTCAAATACCCCAAATTACGTTGTGTCGAACTGCAGCTCGGTCTAGCTGCTCGAGCTGACCTGCTGGCTTCAACCGACGACTTGAAGACCGACCCTACTCATCGACGCATCGGCCACACATCACTGTCGCTGCCCGTCAATCCACATTGTTGCCATTCCATTGGCACTGGCCACTGAAACATCAACCGCGCACCCGAAGCAGCCGAGCCACGACGCCCGACCTTACCCCGACACTATCTGTGACTCTCGACGTTAGACGCCCGAGCCCTAGCCGCTCGCCACCCGCCAGATGACGTACCCGCCAAGGGCCGTCGACTCACCCCAAGAGACATCGAAGCTCGCTAGCTCGGTTCCGACGCCGTCTCTCACAATCGTTCTCTCCCTCTTTCTTCCCGATTTTTTCTTCTTAAATTTTAAATTCTTTATGTTATTATATTTAATTAATCTAATTAAGCATTTCTTTTATAATTTAATATTACATATGTATTTTTATACGTCGAATATACATACAGCATATTAGTCGACCCAAAAATCCAACTCACGACTTATCCCAATGTCGATAAACAATTATTATAAATCCAATTTAAATTTCTTAATTCCGTCAATTAGATTATTAATTACCATATGATAAATTTCGTAATTAAAAATTTATTGGTTACATTCTTGGTAATACCCCGATAATTATTCAATAAAATTCGAATATTCCCAAATTACTCTCCAATTATACATATTAAATTCCAATAAAAGTCGGGGTGTTACAAAAAGTTTGAATGAGCTTAAGGAAAAATATAAATTATTGATAAAGGAGCATAGCAATTTGATCAAAAAGTATGCTAGTTTAGATAAATCTTTTGAGGATCAAATTGTTGAATTGAAAAGCATGATTGATAATTCTAATGCTTCATTTAAATCTCTTGAGCATGATTGTAGCAATTTGAAACTGTCAAATAATGGATTAAATTCTACTATCAAATTACATGAAAATTAAATTAGCTCATTAAACACTAAAAATTTTGATTTGATTGCTACTATCAATGTCTTGAGCATGATTGTAGTGATTTGAAATTATTGAATAATGGATTGAATATATCCATCAAATCACTTGAAGATGAGATTAGATCTTTGAATGCTAAATCCAAATCTAGTTTTGATGCTAATGCTAAAATTAAATCTCTTGAGATTGATGTTTGTGAATTGAAGGCCAAGAATGATGATTTGAACTCTATAGTGCTTAAATTCACGAATGGTAGCAAAAATTTAAATATGCTCTTAAATTCGCAAAGGGTTACTTTTGATAAAGCCAGAGTTGGCTATAAACCCTTTGTAAAGAAAAAGAATTACAATAATTTATTTGTAATTCTTGCAATTGTTTAGGACATAAATCTTTTTGTTGTCCTTTAAAATTGAATGCTAATTCAAAATTTGCTTATCCCTTGGATGTGAATTCTAGATTTAAGCCTAGTTTAAATTCTAAACCTAATTTGAATTTAAAATTTGTGCGGGTTCCTAAAGGAACTATGCCAATAACAAATGGACCCGAAATGGTTTGGGTACCAAAGATTGCAAAATGATTTTTGTTGTAGGCTGGAGATTCTCCCAATGAGCATAACTAGCTTGGATACATGAATATCCAAAAGTGAAAGGGGAGAAGCTTCAAGGATGCCTTCTATGCGATAAAATGGAATAAAACTCATGGAGGTACACAATGTGATTTTGTTTTTGATATCTTACTTGAATTGGCTTAAATTTGATTTTTGATTCTCGATTTGGAATTGAATTGAGTTAATTTGATTTTGACTTTGATTGGTTGAAACTCCTTTTGGAATCATTATTATTGACATTTATTTTGGAATGAATTTATAGATATCATAGATTGTGAATTTGATTATTTCTTCAATCGATATCTAGGATTTGAAATGTCTATTATCTCTTGAATTTGTTAGTATATCTTTGATTGACTTAAATTGATAGCTTGCATATAAGTTGTATAATTGTTGTGATTTAAATGATAAGTTGTGGATTCATTAATAGCTTTGATTTTTGACATCAATGAGATGAATTTCTATTCTTGTCTTGGTTTAAAAGATAGTTGAATGTTATGGATCCTTTCTTGAGTAGATTGAATTGGTTGAGTTGACTTAGTAGTATATTTTTTTTTCTTGGATTGATTGTTAGCATTGATCTTTTTGCGTATATAGGTTGAAATTTTGTTTATTTATTAAATTAATATTTTGATGATAGGGTTCCAACAATTGAATTCTAAATTGCAAATTTTGGATTATTGGATAATCATAATTCATTTTGATGACTTTGATAGTCCTCCCATTGATTTGAAGTTTGGTTATTTAATTAAGGGAGAAAATGAATTGATCTTGATTTTTTTGTTCACCTCTCAAGAAGTAGTTTAATCTAAATGACCTTCTATATTTGAGAATACTTGTTGAAGTTTATTTTTAGGCTTAAATTGTCAATTCAGTTCATTTAGAGCCAATTAAAGTTAGAAAATTATTTGATAGATTTAGAACTTTCAATTCTTTATTTTTAACTAGATTGAATTGATAGTGTGCTTATAGGTTTAAATTTTGTTTGCAATTCTTGCAATTGCATAATTCTTGAATTGATTGAAGATTTTTTATTTGGTTTTAAAAAATGTTTGAGTTTTAAAGCTTTGATAAAATTGCTTCCACTAGATTAAAATTTGATAATTCTTCTTGAATTGAAATTAATTAATTGACAAAAAAGGAGAGAAAGGTTAGACACTCAATTCCTCAAGGTTAATCCCAAAGTGGAGACTTTGGATGCCTCTAAGTCATCCTCTACCATCCTCAAGCGCTGATATTTCATTCTAGCTCTTTTTTGGTCAAGTTCAGACGATACCGAACGCAAAACTACATCCACAGGCCTCCGAATCGCATTTTAAAATAGATTTAGAATGATCCAAACCCTAATTTTACCATCCGAACCTCAGTCCCATTTTTCTCTCGCGAGCACCAACGACTCCTCATGCAATTTCTGGTCATTCTCCATCATTCTCAGCCTATCTTTGAGTTAGTCTTCGATAAATCTCTACTTTCTTCCTTTTTCTATAGTTTTCCTAGGGTTATCACTAGTTTTTCATTGTATCACTCTCCATGGTAAATCATCCGGCTAGAAAACGTGCTAGTAAGCAATCCTCTGAAAATCCTAGTGCTCCTCAAGTTTATAGAACTAGATTATTTCCTGATGATGAATGTCGACGACGTTACGAGGAAGAATTCAAGGAACGGTCCTTGATTCTCTCTCGCAAAATTGACTTTGATCTATTAGATAACCTTGACTGAGAGGAAGTCTATTCTAATTTAGAATTACATAAATTATTCTCTCGATGACCTTATACGGACAAATCACTTCATTTGTTTTATGCCAATGCCCACTATTCTGCAAATCCCTTAGTTATAAAAAGTTTTCTTTATGGGAGGGAGATCGAAATAACTCCCCACGCTCTAAATGTCTTTCTTGAATGTGAGATGGGTCTCCTTTGCGAACCCTATTTCAATGGACACGTTGCTCCCAGGTTTCATAACACAGAAATTGGCAACACGTTCCTACGTCAAATTCTTTGTGATCCAATCAATAATTTCAAATTGAGACCTAAGACCAAGGATCTCAATATTCATGCTAAGGTCATCCACCATACCCTCACATACAATATGCTTCCTCGTGCTGGTCATTGTGACCATATTATCTATATGGATTTGTTTGTCCTTCAACATATTTATAGCAATACCCCCTTCAACTTAGGATATCTAATTGCTTATCAAATGGCTGAGTCGGCGAATAGCCACAATCAATCTCTTCCTTTCAACATTCTACTTTCCAATCTCCTTTCAACATTCTACTTTCCAATCTATTTCGAATGTGGGAGATTCCGATCCTCGCCCACTCAAAGAAATTGGATATCCAAAATATGGATATTTATTCTCCTCAAACTTTTGGTTGTATGGGATTTATGACGGATCCAAATGGTAATTGGATAGTACGACCCGTCGATGCACCTCCCGCTTCGCCTGAGATTCCACAACCGGAGCCTTCGGTGCCTATGCTATCTCTTTCGTCTATGGAGCCTGGTCCATCATTCCATCATGAGGTTGGTTCTTCCTCATTTCATTCGCAATGTGCTTCCCTCGCTGATATAGCACCCATTGACGGTTACATGCTTCAGATTTTATCTCGATTTGACTCTGTCGATAGGCACTTGGATGATCTATCAAGTCGCTTTTGGTCCACCAGAGCCTCGTCCCCTACAACACCTCGTGACTTTCCATTGTCATCTACTCCACCTCCTCACAACATGGACTACGCGGATCACTTGAATGCTTAGCTTAGACTTATATTATTCGATTCTATGTCATGTAATGATTGTGATCTAGTTTCTTAGAATGTGCAAGTGTGATATTATGGATGGTTTGGAATCTTTTTTAGTTTGGATATTATGTTTGTAATCCTTAAACTTGTCGTTTGCAACTCATTGATATATTCTTAATACTATGCCTAATGCTTTAATTTCAATCTTGCCTCATGATTGCACTATTTTTGAATTGTCTGGATTACTCTGAAATGCATTTACAGGATTGTTTTTGGCATTTATGGGGGAGTCTACAAACAAACATAACCATGCAAAATTTTTTTAAAATCCTTGCTCTTCAACTTCCTTTGTCAATGTCTAAGGGAAGCTTTATATTTTGTGACTACTCCCTCTGTTCTTTTTGATTGTGACAAAAAGGGGGAGAGATTGAATAAGTTGGTTGGAATAATCAAAGTATTTAAAATATGTATGAAAAATGTTTGAAACTATAATGTATACATTGAGGGGGAGAGATAACTGGATTGACAATTTGATTTTAAAATTGCTATCTCTCATAGATTTTTTTTTTTGGATTCTTTTTGGATTTCCAATTGGTATCAATATTATGCAATATTGATTTGATTTTAACTTTGGATTTACAATTGATATTAATCTTTGAAAAACTTGTTTTGCTTCAAATTGTGAAGTACCAATTGGTATTCTTTGTTCAATTCTTAATTATTAAATTTGTATCACTTCTTAGAAATTGAAAATTGTTCACAATTCTTGGTCTTTAAGTGGATATTTTTTCTACATTTGGTATCCATTTCTTGAATCTCATTTTTTTGTATCTATGATTTGGATTCTAATGCTTCGAGTGTCCCTCAAATACGTTTAGGCTTTATGACAAAAAGGGGGATAAGATTTTGGTTTAATGCTTTATACCCTAAAATGAATTTTGTATGCTTAATGCCAAAGAGTGAGAATACTTTTGTTAGAACAGAATTGTAATTGTGGCTATTTACAGTTGGTATCTTATTTTAACCACATGAAATTTGTATTGAATGTTTTTATTGTAGTTTCTTCATTTGGTATCTCTATTTATAACCACAACTAAGATTATGAATCTTAATGCTTGATTCCCTCCATGGTTTGCTTATTTGCAAGATTCTTTGAAAAATGGGGAGATTTCTTCCTGAAGAATATTCTTGAATTATTTTTTAGAAATTTGTCTTAAGTGTGGTGTATTGTCTTGGCATCTTATTTTTCACCACATATTGAATTCTAATGCAAATTCCCTCATTATACTCATGTTGATAATGCTAAAGGGGGAGTTTTTTTATGAATATTTTTGATGATTTATTTTGATGACATCCGTGATTGTCTTTGGACTCCCCTCCCCTTGGAATTCTTTTTGATTATGACCAAAAAGGAGAGAAAGATGTATAAGTTGTAATATATATTTAAGGGGGAGTTTAGTAGCATGTTGCATGGATTAAGTGTTTGATAAATTGCATAACTAAGGTAGAAATCTAATATGCAATACTTATATACACATGCTTAGGTTTTAGTATAACGAACTTATAGGATTTTATCATCATCAAAAAAAGGGAGATTGTTAGCCTTTTTGTTAGGCTTAGTTTTATTTTGATGATGACTAAATGGTTTAATTTGATGAAAATAAAAAGTTGGTTAATTGGGTTTTTATGGATAATGTATTTAATGTTTTATTCATTAAATTGTATATTTTCTGTATATTATTCTTATCATTTTATAATTATATTTATATCCGTGTTTACTAAAAATACCATCAAAATGAGTATTATAATTGTTCTAACATGTTTACTTGAGTCCATGCAATGTCAGATATCTTTTAGGGACTTAGTATAGTTCAAGGGTGAAATTAGAGTGAGCTGTGGATGGCATGTGGAAGTGAAAACTCGTCCTAATCTGTTCTGTGTTCTTGCGGACGTGTGGGGACTAGTGTGGATGAATTGGAGTCTTTCGAACCTTCCTAAGATTGCAAACTCCAAGACAAGAATGAGGACGAGATTTTGCATCCCCTTCTGAAGTATGTTTTGGCAGACGAGGCGTGGACAACTACGGACAAATGTAGACACAGCTGTTTTGAACCTGTTTTCTTCAAATGATTTTGCGGACGATGTGAGGATGAACCCGGACGAATACGACATGTCCATTTTGAATCTGTACAAAATGTGAAAAACTTCAAACGAAAACTTGTAGACATGTGGATGAGAATCCGCGTCCGAAGGTGAGGTTCAGATGAAGCACGAACATGCAAGGACGAGTGCGGACGACACGGAAAACATTCATGAGATAATCATTTTTGTCATGCGGACGAGTGCGGATGAAGGACCCCCGTCCGAAAGTGCATAACAACTATATTTTCAATGGATATTTTCCAACGACTACATGCGGACGTTCGAAACTGAGTGAGGATGATCCAGAAGTCCACTGCCTTTAAATATGAGATCACTCTAAGCTCTCTACAATTATCGGATATTCTAGGCAAATCCCTGCCAAAATCAATACTCGAATATGACCGATTGTGAGCTATTACTGTAAATCTAATTATCTCTATTCCTAACTTGTGAATTAATTTGGTAGAATTCGGATTAGTTAGATTTGTTCTTTAATTTATA
The DNA here is from genome assembly GCA_022433065.1 of Begonia loranthoides. Lineage (NCBI taxonomy): Eukaryota > Viridiplantae > Streptophyta > Magnoliopsida > Cucurbitales > Begoniaceae > Begonia > Begonia loranthoides. The sequence goes on along the minus strand of CM039477.1, from coordinate 13,600,422 downwards.
TATTCTATATTTGTGCTTAATCGTAAAGGGAGATTCCTTAATAATTCATCACCAAAGGGTGACGCCCCAAAATAGTCAACGGCTCGATTGAATGCCCAAAAGTTCAATCAACAAGTGACTCCCCGCAGTAGTCAAATTTAGGTTGACGACTCGTAATAGTTAAAGGGTGACGCCCTTAGAATAAGTCTCTGTAAATGGTTTAATTGACACCTATAAGTCAATTATTTAGTGTATCTCCAAGAAAAACTTGGAGTGCGGACATAGGCGAGTTTGTCGAACCGCGTAAACAAATCTTGTGTGCAATTCTCTATCCCTTACTATTTATGCATTATCTATTTAATTGTATTCGTTAAATCACTTAGGTCAGAGATAAGTTATATATCGGACTAAAAAGTTAGAAACTCTATATTCACCACCCCCTCTATAGGCATATATCGATCCTACACTCCCTTCATCCAACGGGCATTAACTATCATTCGCCATCACCTTTGGAGGATGGCCATCCTCCATCCTGGCCGTCCATCTTCATTGAAGCATGTCTGTCCCTAACGGGCATGAACCTTTGTCCTCCAGTGCCTTTGGAGGATGGTCATCCTCCATCCATGCCATCCATCCTCATTGAAGGATGTCCATCCCTTCTTCCAACGGGCACAAATGTTCAACCACTATTGCACGGCGTACTGTAGAGAGAGCTTCCAAGTTCGCTGCTAGGAGCCTTTTCCAATTTAGCAATATTTGTTTGCTTTCCATGCTTCCTTGTGCTCCATTGTTTCTTCCTTAATACTTAGCATCATCGTGGGTTTTTTCGTGTCATTTTATGGTTCTTTATCTTGGATTTCCTTGATAAAAATATGTAGATTTTTGTACATCTTCTTTGTTTTTGATCTTGTCATTGGTCCTCCAATGTTTTGCAATGAATTTTGGCCTTTGGTTATGACTTGGCTCTTCATGGGTCCTTGGATGACATCATTCCCTCACTCTTCGAAAAGATTCATCCTCAAATCTCCTACATCATAAAATGATAAGTCAGTAACATTAAAAGTAGTGCTTACTTTACAATACTCGCTTGGTAGGTTGATCTTGTAGGCATTATTGTCTATGCGTTCCAAAACTTTGAATGGTCCATCCCCTCGCGGTTGGCTTGCGAATCTTTCCTTCCCAACCCAATCTTCAAGTTTAAATATGAATTCAATTCGACTTTTGTTACCTTGTGTCACATAATGCTCATTCTTCTTTTGAATGTTTTCCCGCACCTTTATGTGTAATTCCCTAATAAACTCGGCTTTCCTTTTTCCATTTAAATCAACAAATTCGTTAGTATGCAATGGTAATATATGAAGTAGAGTAAGGGAATAAAACCATAAACAATCTTAAAAGGTGAGTATGAAGTAGTAGAATGCACAACTCGATTATAAGTAAACTCAACATGTGGTAAACAAATAGATATCACCATCATGCTTATAGTAGTCAACACAAGCAATTTTTTCACTATCTTTCCAAACTTGACAAATATCCAAATCTGATTTATAAAAATCTTTAATGAATTCAAATCCTAATAAATTAGATTGTAGAGAAGTGATTAGAACATACCTTCTAGCCAACACATTGGCGACTACGTTATCCTTACCTTTCTTAAAATGGATGACGTACAGAAAAGTATTAATATATTCAGAAACATCATCCACTTGCCTTTGTATCTCCTTGGTTTGTTCCGGGTTTGCTCGATGTGCTTGTTAGTTAGGAATAATTGCGTCCAGCATGAAGTTGAATTGATTTTCTATTCCCCAAAGTGGGACTCCTCCAGAGACACACCTTCATATTCTTGCAAAAGAGAGGTAACATCCACTAGAAGAGAAACAATTAGTTCACTAGAAGTCAAGTAAACACCCTTGTACAGAATCATCTCATTACTTGCCTTCTTTTTTATCACAATCCCACTCTTTTTTTCCTCCAACCTCGGTTTTTCTCTTTTTCCCCAATTTCTTTTCTTCCTCTTTGCCTTTTTTGCTCAATTCACTCTTGGCTTTTCTCTCTTCGGCTCTTTTGTCTCCTTTTTCATATTCGCCTTTTTCCTTATCTTCTATTCCACTTGGTTTTTCGACTACTCCATTATTCAACATTTCCCTTTCTTTTTCTTTCAACTTTTTTGTAGCTTTGGAATCCATTGGCTATCCTTTCTTAGTCCATACTTGCTTCCCACTATAGTAAGGGTGTTAGAACCACAATTCTCCCATTTTGAACTAGCGAATACTCATTCTTTAATCTATTATGTTTGACCATTTTATCGTATTGCCATGGTCTTCCCAAAGGGATATGATTGGCTTGCATTGGTACTACATCACACAAAACTTGATCCTTGTATTTTCCAATTGATAAAGCAATACTTACTTGTTTCATCACCTTGATTTCACAACAATTACTCAACCATTGTAATTTGTATGGTTTTGGTTGTCTCTCAGTCTTCAAGTTCAACTTTTGAACCAACAACATACTTGCCACATTCATGCAACTTCCACTATCAATGATCAAACTACACTCCTTGTTGTTGACATGGCATCTAGTACGAAATATATTTTCTCTTTGGACTTTGTAGTCGCCCTCCTTAACTTGCATGTTTAATACTCTTCTTGTGACTAGTAATTCTCCTTTAATTGGTTCTTCCACTTCCATGTCACAACAATCCTCTAGTGGTGGCGTTTCATTATCACTTGAACTCATGCTTTCCATATTACCATTATCCAATAAAACCATTGCTCACTTGTTGGGACAATTTGATGTGATATGTCCAAATCCTTGGCACCAAAAGCATTTGATCTATCTAGTCTGGGTTGGTCTAGAAGTTTCCCCCTTTCCCTTAGGTGGAATGACATTGTTAGCCATGGTTTTACCTTTGGAATCCTCTCTTGGGTTTGGCTTATCACGTTTCCAACTTGGTTTCCAAGAGTTAATTGACGTCATTCCCACCTTTACGCTTCTTTTTACTTTTAATTGCCTCTCTATTTTGATTTACTTATGTAGCAACTCTTCCATATCCACATAGTATTGCAAATCTACAATATCTGTAACTTCTCGATTTAAGCCTTCCAAAAATCTTGTCATTGTGGCTTCTCATCCTTATTGATATTAGTTTTTATCACAGCAACTTCCATGTCCTTGTAATATTCCTCCACACTCTTAAATCCTTGAGTTAAGTTTTGGAGTTTTTGGCACAAATCTCTATAATAGCGTGTCGAAACATACTTTTTACTCATAAGGACTTTCATACTTTCCGATGTGCGAATTGAGGGTTCTCCATTACGCCTCTGATTCGTAATCAATTGGTCCCACCAAATACTTGAATAGTCCGTGAACTCCATTGTGACCAACTTTATCTTTTTCTCTTCTATATGGTTTTGACACTCAAACATTGAATCCACTTTTTGTTCCCACTCCAAGAAAGTTTTGGGATCACTTTTCCCTTGGAAGGAATATTTATCTTGATGTGGCTTAAGTCTATCTTATCATACCTTTCCCTTTAGTATGGTCTATCCTCATTTTCAAAATCGTTTTCATCTTTAACTCTCCTTCCACGAGAGTACTTAGGTGATGGTATTTCCAATCGCTCTATTCTTCTAGTAAGATCCGTGTATTTGTATTGCGTGGCCCTCATGAACAATTTTATATCCAATTCTCTCTCCTCTCTAATCATGATTTTGAAAAAATTAATCATGAATAAACAAACGTAAGAAGAAAGAAACATAATAGAATCGAATGTTAAACAAGAAGTAATAAGCGAAAGAAAGAAAATTGATGCAATAAAATGGACATTTGCTCTCCCTCATGTGTTTATACTTGTTCCATAATCACTCCACTCATGTTTCTCTCATAATTTGGCTTTTATGAAATAAGCTCGCTCTCTTACTTTTTCCCACTCAATCTCCTCTTTTGGTTCATAAAGTAAGAACTCAATCAAAAGACAATTCAACAAATGTTATTAGAAAATTTCAAACTTTTCAAACTTTAAATCCAACGTTCAAGAATGACTAGAGTCAAGCCACTAAGGTGTTCACTAGAATCAATCTTTGGAGATAACGTTTTGAAGAATTTGATGCTTAATGAGTATACGAAGCAACCACCGAATATGATACCTTGAAACAACTAAGGAATTCATAAGAATAGGAATTTCCCGGTAAAAATAAAAAATTTGCAGAATTAGGTTAATAACTGGATATTTGACACAATATGATCTCTATAGGATGTCGGAAATCAATATATGAAAAATCCACTCAATATACCTTAGGAAACTTAAGATTTAATTAATAGAAAATTTTCCCAATGAATTTTAAAACTTGCAAAAATAGAAAACATATTAGATATTCAGATTCTAGAGATCGAGATAAGCAAGAATATCTATTTTTCAAATGTTTCCAACCAAATAATTTCAAGATATAATGGATAGAAAAAATTTTCCCAGCTAATTTTAAAATTTGCAGAAATAGAAAACCGATATATATTTGGATTCTAGAGATCAAGATAAGCAAGAATATCTACATTTCGAGTGTTTCCAACTACAAAATTTCAAGATGTAATGGATAAAAATTTTTCCCGGTGGATTTTTGAACATTGAAGAAATAGAAAACCGATTAGATATTCAGATTCTAGAGATCGAGATAAGCACGAATATCAACTTTGCAAAAGTTTCCAATCAACTTTTGTTTTATGTAAAAGAAATCTCGAAACTTGAGAATTTCTAAGAAAAGAAGAAATTTTTATTTTGAATTTGAAAAAGAAAATGAAAGATTGATTGAAAAAACTGTAAAGATAGCACTCTGAATCTTAGGCACTAAAGCTCTGATACCAAATGATGAGAACCTAATATTTTAGAGAATCTGAGACCTGACAACAATGCAGAATAATCACATAAATGCCTATATGATTCAAGAGGATAGGAGCTTAACCCGAACCAAACTTATTGGTTGAATCCAAAGGTATCAAGTTTGATATTTTCAAGCAAGTACTTGAAGAATATCAAGTTCGTCAATAAAAACTTAAGAAGAGAATTAAAAGAATCTCACCAAAAAGCATACGCTTAATTTTCATAAATCATCAAAGTTGTTCCAACAATGAAGTCTTACACTTGTTTAAATAGGTAAAAACTAGGTTAAACATTAGAACATAGTAAAATGATGTAAAAACACAAAAGAAAGTAAAAATTAGGATTTTTGTGGGTGGTGGCTGCAAGAAGAGCGCGCATTGGGTTGGCCTAGTGCGCGTACTGGGATGAGCTGTGCGTGCTGGCTAGATTAGGTGTGCACTGTGATAACCGGGTTGGATCAAGAGTAGGCACTGGGCATTGGGTCGAGACGCGCACTAACGGGGCACGGGATTCGTGGTGAGGCATGCTGTGGGGTGCGCTAACAAGGCGTGGTGACAGGGCTTCGCAAGCGAGGTTGGGTGGACAAGATGAATGCAGGCATGTTGTTGAGTGCTGGTTGCAGATGCTGCGCGGTGTGCTGTGGCTCTGGCTATGCGGTGCCCTCGCTAGAGATTGGGATGCGGGTGTGACTCTTTGGAGAGAATGCTGGTGAATGTGCTGTTGAGAGCCTTTTCCAATTTAGCAATATTTGTTTGCTTTCCTTGCTTCCTTGGTCCTCCATTGCTTCTTCCTTAATATTTGGCATCAGCATGAGTTTTTGCTTGTCGTTTGATGGCTCTTTATCTTGGATTTCCTTGATAAAAATATGTTGATTTTTGTACATCTTCTTTGTTCTTGGTCTTGTCATTGGTCCTCCAATGTTTTGCAATAGATCTTGGCCTTTGGTCATTACTTAGCTCTTCATGAGTCATTGGATCACATCACCTTCTTAGAATAATCTACTTAGTATAAGTCAATTGTGTATTAAATGATATAAAATAACCTTTCAATACAAACATTCCATAATAGAGGATAAAATATATAGTAGTTGTTCATTGGGTATAGTAATAAAAGTGTTTGTACTATTGATCTCAATAATCTATCTAGAGTATATGAGAAGTGTTTTGCCATTAATCAATCAAATGAAAATAGTTGGATTTGGCATAAGAGACTATGACATTATTCTTCCATGATTGATTTGAGGTTAGGCTATCATCAGTTAAAGACCTGTGAGGAGGATATTCGTAAGATAGCCTTTTAGATTCGTAATGACATTTTGAGTTTATGGTTTTGTCATTTTGTTTGACCAACGCCCAACTGCTTTTAAGGATTTCGTAAAGCGAGTCTTTAGTCCGTATTTGAATCAGTTCTTTATAGTATTCTCGGATGACATATTGGTTTATTTCAAGACTCGAGATGAGCATATAGAACATATGAGTATTGTGTTGTAGATACCGATGAATCATCAATTGTATGCTAAAACAGAGAAATGCAACTTTTTTATGACATAAGCAAAATTTCTTGGTCATGTTAATTTTCATGACAATACTTTTTCAGATCTAGCTAATACTTAGATTGTGTTGAATTGAATGGCATTGAGAAATGTTATTATGGTTTGAAGTTTCTTAAGACTAGTTTGTTAATACTATTGCTTCGCAAAGAAACTTTCCTTTATAGTTTTGATCTTGTTACAATTGACCAGATTGGATGTTAAGTTTTTCTTGAATGAATGTGTCAATCAACATTTGAGAAGATGAAACATAAATTGACTACTGCATTGTTTTTGATAGGTATGATGGTGATTCCTTCACGTAACATGATTTAAATCTTCGTTAGAGGAGTTAAATTAAATATATGGTGGTTCATGATTATATCTTGGATACCACTGATAAGCTAATGATGTAGCTAAGTGATTGAGTCAACATTCTTGGAGTTGTGTTCTTGTTTGGTAGCAATGGATTAGGAGAGAGAAAAGATTATTGTCAACTTTAATTTGTTGTATTTTGATGATGGTTAGATAGTTTACATTTGTAAATAGATAGTAATTTTATCCTTCTGTAGTATAATGAGGAAATGCAAAATCTTGATAATGAGTTGAAAGAGATATTTGACCAGCTGAAAAATAGATATCAATAACATATTTGGGAGGTTAGTGTTGGTGGATTTACCTTTTTCAAAGGCAAAGTTATGATACCTAATAATTCAGAGTTGAGATGGACAAACTATTTAAGATTTACTATTCATCTCAATAGTATTAAAATATATCATGATTTGAAACATTCGTATTGACATGCTTACATAAATCAAATGTATTGTAGTGTGTAGTTGGATTTTTGACATAATGAACCTATAAAGACTAACATCATAAGCCAGTTAGATTATTACAACCCTTACCTATCGTAGAGTGAATTGAGATAGAATTATTATAGATTTTGCAATTAGATTGCTCAAGATTATGTAGATATGATATTTTTTAGATTTTTGCTAAATTGATTGACTAGCTTGCACATTTTTATCTCAATGAGGATTGATTACTCTCTCTTTGATTTGAGTAAACTATGTAGACAATATCGTTTGTTTGCACGTGTTTCGTCCAATAATGTATTTGATGGAGATCGAGGTTACTTTGATGTTTTAAGGAGCCCTATTAATAGCTTTAGGCATTGAGTTAAAGTTAAGTACGACACATTATTTTTAGGCTGATAGATGGTTTGAGAGGAAAAAAAAAATTTTCGAGGATATGTTGCAATTTTTCATTCTAGACTTTTGTATTGGTTGGGTGAATTACTCATTGTTGGTTGAGTTTTTATATGATTGTAGTTATCAAACTAATATTGAAGTTTCAACTTATGAGGCCCATTATAGGAGAGTATGTAGATAGCCTTGTGTTGGGTTGAGGAAGAGAAGCAAGTTACACTTGGAAGTGATTTAATTCAATAGGTGGTTGAGAAAGTCCAAACTACTAGAGTTCAACAAAGGATAGCTTAGGTCAACGGATGGAATATGTAAATCTCTAGAGGAGAGAGGTTGAGCTTGAGGTGGAGGACCTTGATTTTCTAAAATTCTAATTAAGTCATGGTATAAGTGAATTTGGTGTGAAATGTAAATGAACCCTGAAGTGCATTAGGCCTTTTCGTGTTATCGATCAAGTAGCTATAGTGACATATTGATTTGAATTACTCTCTCTCTCTCTCTCTCTATATATATATATATATATATTCTTTTTAGGAAGAATGTGTATATATACACATTCTTTTTATGAAAAATCCAGGTCACTACAATTAGGGTGGGATTGGTTTGATTTTTTTTACCAAATTAGAACTGAACCGAGTCGGTTTAGTTTTGATTTTCCAAAACCGAAACCGAACTGAGGTTAATGAGAAATCAAACCAAAACTGAACCTCAGTTTTGGTTCTCATCGGTTCGGTTTTGGTTCTAATCGGTTCGATTCTTCCACAAAGAACTGAAAGATTTTTCTTCCTTGGAAAATTTCACAGGAAGATGAGGAGACATTTCCATGAAAAGGGAAGGCCAATCGAGAAAGGGCTAAGAGATAAGAGGATGCAAAACCAGCAACAATGTTAATGATTAACATAACATAGTCTTCTGCTAATAGACAAACCAAGAAGACATTCCTCAAAATAGATCTGTCCAAAGAAGAACAATCAATTTAAAATGTATTACAATTTAATGCAACAACAAAAATGGATCATTTACTTCAAAGAATAAAACAAACGGATAAACAAAACACCAAAAATCTCATAACGTTGTCGGTGAACTGTGAAGAACATACAGTTGCAAAGTCAAACCTGTGAAATGTGAACAACTGACAGAGGCACAAAGTCAAACTTGTAAAGTGTAAACTGTGAAGATTGCACCAACTAGATTGTTCAAACCGCCAATGTCAGGCTAGAGAGGTCGAATCGCCGATGTCCGGCTAGAGCCTCTGACTCTGAGAGATAGAAAGCTTGTCTCCGATGTCTGCCTTCAGCTAGAGAGACTAAGAGAGAGTAGGATCGGCATGTCGCAGTGGTTGTAGAAGATGCAGAGATCTACGACGGATGTACGGTTAGACCTAGAGGGAGTAGTACTCTCAAATCGCACTCTCAGAGTGTGATTTTATAGAAACAGATGGATGTTTTCTGGTCGCGACGCCTCCAGGTTAGAAAACTCCTCTAGGAGTTTCTCTTATTTTTTTAGTTAATCTGGTTGGATCTCAGTTTATCGATTCAGTTTGATTTGGTTCTAACCTAATTTTTTCTCTTTACTAAAACAAAACCGAACTGACCAAAATTGGTCGGTTCGATTCAATTACCCGGTTCGAACCAAACCGAGTCCCACCCCTAACTATAATCCTTCCCTCATAATTTAAATTTTATCCCTAAAATTTAGTTACATAAATAACTCTGGATACATAGTCCTCATGTCTTCTTCTCTTTCCCACATTGCCTCTTCCATAGTGTGATTTTGCCATAACACCTTTACTAGTAGATTTTGTTTTCATCGGAGTATTTTGTTGCTGAATCAAGAATTTGATCAAGCTACTCTTCGTAACTTAGTGTTGGTCGGATTTCCACATCCTCATGTGCAATAAGCCAAGACGGTTTCCCCATGCATTTCCTTAGCATGGATACATGCAAAACATCATAAATTCCCTCCATTGAGGCTGGTGGATCCAACTTATAAGTCATGGTTCTAATCCTTTCTAGTGGAAAATGTCCCACGCACCTTAGGCTTAGCTTTCCTTTTTTTTTTTTTTAAATCTTATGAATTCCTTGAATGGAGAGACCTTCAGAAAGACTTGATCCCTTATGCGGAATTCCATTTCCAACCGCCTTTAATCAGTATAGCTCTTTTGCCAACTCTAGGCCACCAACATCCTTTGTTGTATAACTGTCACTACGTTACCAGTCTGTTGTACAATTTTTGAATTGAGTAACTTAGGTTCCCCAACTTCATCGCAATATAACAAGGATCTACATTTTCTCCTATACAAAGCTTCACATGGAGCCATCACGATAGTAGATTGATAGTTGTTGTTGTATGCAAACTCTACTGATGACAGTATCTTACTCCAACCAATATGAAAATCAAGCATGCAGGCTCATAGCATCCCCTCTAACACTTGAATTGTTCTTTTAGTTTACCTATCAGTTTGAGGGGGAAATATTGCACAGAATGTTGATTTAGGACCCAAGGCCTCGTGCAAACTCCTCTGAAAAGCTAATGTGAACCTAGGGTCTCGATCTTATATAATTGATATCAAGATTCCTTGAAATCTAACTATCTCTTGAATATATAGTTGTGCATACTAATTCAATGAGTAGGTCTTCCTAACCGGTAAGAAGTGAGCTGATTTTGACAATCTATCTACAATAACCCATATAGAGTTATGTCTCTTCACGGTCTTTGGCAATCCTACCACAAAGTTCATTGTAATTTGATCGCCTTCCACTCCAGTATAGTTAGTAGTTGTAATGTACTAGTAGGTCTATGATGTTCCACCTTCTCTTGTTGGCACACCAGACACATCCCTATGTATTTGGCCACATCTCTCCTTATGCCCATCCATCAATAGTACATCTTCAAGTCTTGATAATCTTGTTGCTTCCCAAGTGGACTGTAGTGGTAGAGATGTGCACATATGTTACTATGTCCCGCCACAATATCTCGTCCTTAGGTACAAGCCACTTGTTCATAAACTTCACTAAACTCTCCTTGGATAGGACAAAAATTGCCAATGAGTCTGACAACACTTCTGCCTTGAGATCCTTGCAATTTGGATCCTCTTTTTGAGCCACTTTGATCCTTTGCAACAGTTTGGGATGCATGATCATTACTGATAAGGCCGTAGCCACTTGATTAGAGGTGAATTCCAAATCAAATCTTTGAATCTTCCTCTGCAACGTCAATGGAAGTCCTAACTCCATAGAATGCATTGACCCTGACTTCCTACTCAATGCATTCGCCACAACGTTTGCTTTCCTAGGATGATATTTGATTTCACAATCATAGTCCTTAACAAATTCTGGCCATCGTTGCTATCTCATATTGAACTCCATCTGTAATATCCCAGAATTTAATCGGGATTAAATATAATAATAATTGTGAATTTGGGAGAGTTTAGGGATGATTTTCTTATGGGATGTTATACCCTAATTTTTCGTAACGGAATTAAGTAAAAAAAAAAGGAAAATTATTTGGGTGTAAAGTTGGATAAGGGATTAGTGGATATTTATTTGAAAATTAATTGGATATTAAGTGGGATATTTGGTTAAGATTTATTGGGGGTTAATTAAATGGGAGTGATTAAATAAATTAAGAATTGGAAATATAAATTTAACGAAGAGAAAACGGCATCATATAAAGCTAGAACGGACGTCCCTTGTAAGTGGGATGGACCTCCCTTATTGTGTGAGGGCCGACAGATACCCTTGGAAAAGGTAGACGTCACTATGGAAAGATGGATGTTCAAAGAGGGGTGATCATAGACATCCTTTAAAGAAGGACGGACGTCCATTGTGTGGAAATGAACGCTCTTTTAGTTGGGTAGATGTTCTTATGGATGGTGGACGCTGGTATGTAAGTGAGACGGCATCGTTTCAATGCGTTTGACAGCCTTAAGGGAAAATAGATATTCCAGCATTGAGGGATTTAAAGGGATACATCATTGTTTGGTGGAATGACTAGTGAAGGATGTTGAGGGTTTCGGACGTCCTTTATAGCAGGACGAACGTCCCTTGTGAAGCGGGCGTTAGTATGTTAAGTGGAACGGCATCGCTAAAGGGAGCGCGAGACATCCTTTGTGGACAACGAACATTCAAAATAGGAGAAAGGCGTTAAGACTTACGTGGGACGATGTCATTTAGAGCGAAGAGTGGAAGCTGTTTGAGGGTTACGGTCGTCACTCATTGGGTTATGGACGTCCCTCATTGGGTTATGGGCGTCCCTCATTGGGAAATGGACATCCCTCATTGAGGAACAGATGTCTGTCATGGCAAAGAAACTGACAGACATCTTGTGTGGATCGACAAATGTCTAAATAACAAAGGAAATGAACAAGCCTTGTTGTCGAACGGACGTCCCTTGTAGCGAAGAAGTTGACGGACGTTAGTGATGGAATGGCAGAACTACCTATTTTGTGAAAAAACCGATTAAAGGCAAGAATTCCTGCTTCTACCAGACATAATCTTGCCCCCTACCTTCATTTTTCTCCCGAAAAAATCTTCTCCTCTCCCCTGTTGGCGAAAAACCTCAAACGTGACAATGACTAGTTTGGTCGCCCTCCTTTGGAATGGTGGATGGTCCCCTTCACTCGCGTTCATCCATCTCTCTCTCCCTCATCTATAACTGATGGCATGGGTTACCTCTGGAACTCTACCCTGAGAGTTGCGACTGAGACTAAGTTGGGAGCTACGTTTTTCTTCTATGAGTGGAGAGTGCTCTGTGCTCTCTAGAACTAGAGAAGGGCCAAGTGTCTTGTTGAAATTGTGGGAGCTGAAGCCCGTGAATGGTGAAGGAGAGAAGTTTGTAGATAACGACGTTCTCTATTCTTGAATATACTCTCTGTTGGTGTTAGGCATTCTGTTGATGACTTATTTTATGTGTGCTTTCTGTACTTGATGTTCTGCCATGGGATAATTATGGATTATTGTTTGAATAACTATTAAGAATTATGTTTTGAATATTTTGAATATTATGAGGTGTGAGGGATGTTTCCTGTTTCGAATGTCCCTGATGATTACGTTTTGGAAATTTGATTATGATCCTCGGTTGTTTACCACTTCGTTGGATATGCATAAGGATTTGTATAGATTAAGTTGGAATGTCATAACTCTGTGAATAATGATAAGTCTCAGTGTTTTGTCGAAATCTGGACGAGAGCTGTGTGAAGGGATGAACTCTATGATCTCAGGTCTCTGTTGGTTAGACTTTCTCCTCTGCTGTTCATGGAATTTATGGGTTAGAAATAGAAGATTATGCCCTATAATGGATATTGGTTGTGATGCCCTGGATAAATATTGTGCGAAGTCTTGCTATGAGAAATGAAATGTTAATTTACAGTTTCAATTATGTATGTTGATTTGGTAATATATAAATGTTGGTGTAATATCCTGAAATTTTATTGGGCTAAAAATTATATTATTATTGAATTTTTTAAATGATTTTCTCATAACGTATGATGCTAGGATTTTTTGTATCAGAATTAAGTAAAAATAATCGAGAATAATTTGAGTATAAATTTGGATAAATGAAAGTTTGAATATTTATTTGGAAAATTTGGAATTTTTGGAAAATAAAGGATGAATTTGTTGTGGAAGCGGCGCCGTTTTGATCATTTGTGCTGAAGTCGTCGTTCGCATGGGTCCGGTTCCGTGGTTTACGCGTTGTCCTGGTAGCAAGTGACGGTCCCGTTGCCCAAACCCAAAGGAAAAAGCAAAAATATGTCAAATTTTGCTATTCTACCAACCTTTTCTGATAGAACCTAATTTCTGCCTAACTTCTGTCAATCTCGCCTAACTCCAGCAACGTGTAGTAAATCTTAGCCCTCAATTGTTCTCCATTCATGCTTATAAATAGGCTGCTTCATGAGAGAAGAATTCACAATCTGAAGTGTTGAAAGAGAGAGAAAGAGAGTGAAGAAGAGAGAGTTGAGAATTGTGAGGATATTATGGAGAAGTTTGAGTGAAGTTTTAAAGTGGGGAAATTGTGAAAAAGAAATTACTCTAGAGAATTTGGAATCTTCGACGGGAGGAAAATCGCAGGATCGCCTCTTGGATTTCGGTAACGATCCTTTCCCTCTTGGGTTTATTCATTAATTTAGTTGATAAATATTAGTCAATATTATCGTTATTATTGCACTATTATTTTAGAGATAGTAATATTAATTGAAATATTATTAGTAGTGTAGTGGTGACACCCTTGAGGGAAACCTCCACCCACGTAAGGACTAGAGTTGGTTAAGCCATACCAACAGATGTATCCTATCTCCGGAAAGAAAAAGGAAATGTAAAGAAAAGGCAGAAAGAAATGAAAAGGAAGAAAAGATTGGTTCTTTTCTGTATAACGACTGCATAAACATTGCATAAGAATAAACATTATATTTTATTTCTTGCTATGCGTTAGGCTCACTGTATTACCCATGATGCAGATGATATTCATGTTGCAATAGAAGAGGAGACATTACTAGAGGAGGCCTTGGGTTATGAACCGGATTCGACCTGAGGGGTTATAGCTCAAAGAAATAAAATGAGTTGTTTTAAATAAAAGTTTTATTTGAGTAATGTTTTGTAATTAATCGTGAACTCTCCAAGCATTTTAAATAAATGTATTTTTAAATGTTTAAAAATAATTGTGTTGATTTACTCTCATATCTTTTAAAGATAAATGAAAAGTTTTATGACTAAGGATTTTAAAATTTGGGGCGTTACACTTGATATTAGAGCATAACGCAGTTCTGTAGACCGTTGATAACTCAAGACTTGTTAGGAAATACTCTTCCGATTGTAAGTAAAATTTATTTCTTTGTACCTTAGGTATGTTGTAAGTTTAGATTACCTTAGTTAAAAAAATTAATTTTTATGATATAACTAAATTCCTAAAACTCTTACAAAATGTGTGGAAATAGAAAATGAGGAGAGCGTTATGAGCCAACGTACGAAACAATAATGAAAAAAATGGAGACGATCAAGAAAATATAGCTGGCCAAGGAAATGCGGTTGTCCTTGATCACAATGCAGCCGGCCAAGGCCAAGGGGGAAATCATGAGGATACTATTAACATATCAACATCTATTGTAGAACGGCTAATTGAGAGAGATAATGGAGGAAACGGGAATCAACGTGTAATTGTCATCCATGAGCAAGATGGCTGGGATAAATTTAGATAACTTAAACCTCCCACTTTCAATGGCATTGTTACTGATATTACCGGGGCTGAGGAATGGATTCAGTCCTTGGAAGATATGTTCAAATATTCCAGCATAACAGCGACTGAAAAAGTTACTTGTGCTGCCTACTTGCTTGTCCATGATGCTCGATTCTGGTGGGATAGCATTAAGATTGCACATGACGTCCGAACTCTAACTTGGAAAATTTTCAAGGAGTTCTTTTATGAAATTATTTTAATCCTATGGCTAAAGCTCGAAAGCTAGAGGAATTTATGAGATTGCGTCAAACAAGAACAGTGTCCGAATATATACAAAAGTTTGATGGACTGTCAAGATTTGCACTTGATCTTATCAGCAACAATGACAACAATGTTCATCTTTTTGTAAGAGTACTAAAAATGGAAATTATGAAAGGAGTAAGACTAATGGGTACTCGGGGAGTTCCTTTTGAGCAAGTTATTGCAAAAGTCCTTGAAGTGGAAGACATTGAGTCATTGGCTGCTCGACAACGTGAAATAAATCAGAGGAACTAAAGTAACGACCAAATCAACCACAACATGGCACTATGCTAGCAAATCGTGGAGGGAAAAGGCCAGTGGACGGTGGGGAACAACAAGGAAAAGATAAATGCCCTATGGTGAGAACAAGTGCAAATCCACCAAAACAATGCCCAACATGCCTAAAATTCCATCATGGGCAATGCATTATAGGATCAAGGTTGTGTTTAAAATGCGAGAAGCCGAGACGTGCGACCAAGAACTGTCCAACTCTGCTAAAAGGACTTGGTGGCTTAACTCCACCCTTTTTTTCACTATATGGGAATGAAGAAGAAGAAGAACTACTGGCGGTCATAGTAGGTACTATCTTTATTGATGATATTGCTACTCATACATTATTTGATACTGGAGCCACACACTCATTTATTTCAACTGACTTTTGTGCAAAAGTAAACGGTATTCCTAGTAATCTTACAATGAGTGGGTATAGAGTGCTTTTACCTTCAGGAGATTATATGACATCTAGTAAAACTCTTAAAGTGTATGACGTTAGTATAAGCAATCACATTTTCCATGCTGATTTAATTATTATGGAGATAAAAGGATATGATATCATCCTGGGTATGGACTGGTTATCTCAGAACCATGTGGTTATTAACTGCCGAAGAAGGGAAGTCTGTTTCATTCTCTTAATGGCGAACAAGAGATTTTCCAATGAATTAAGGAAAGAGGAAAAATGGCAGTTATCTCTGCACTCAAAGCAGATTGCCTTTTGAAAAATAGATGTGAAGGATTTCTTATTAATGTGACAGACACAACAATTGCACCAAAAATGAAGATGGAGGATGTCTCGGTGGTTCAAAATTTCCCAAAGGTCTTTTTAGATGATATCCTTGGATTACCATCTAACCATGAAATTGAGTTTGCTATTGACTTACATCCTGGCACAGAACCAATTTCAAAAAATCCATATCGTATGGCGCTAGCTGAATTACGTGAGTTCAAAGTGCAACTTGAGGAGTTGATCAGTAAAGAATTTGATCAAGATTAAGACAACAAAACTGAGGTCGTCTTGGGATGTGAGGTTGAGTTGGCTGCTCCTCCTCGTCAAGTTTAGACATCTCCAATGCCTTTCAAGATTAAGACAACAAATCTGTGGTCGTCTGAGGATGTGAGGTTGAGTTGGCTGCTCCTCCTCATAAAGTTTAGACATCTCCAATGCCTTTCAAGATTAAGACAACACAACTGGGGTCATCTTGGGATGTGAGGTTGAGTTGGATACTCCTCGTCAAGTTTAGACATCTCCAACGCCTTTCATGATAAAATAAAGAAAAGATCAAGTAAAGAAAAGAACAGTAAAGTTAAGATCAAGAAAATAGTAAAATAAAAAGAAAAGAAATAGAAACAGAAAAAGAAAAGAGATTTTAAAAGCTGCATGACATGTGCATTTTATAGTTTACTTTTATATCACTTACTGAGCCTTAGTGTAATATCCTAAATTTTCGTTGAGCTAAGCACAAGATTTATGTGATAATTTTGGGATTATAGAAGCTGAATTGGACGATTTGAAGTTATTGATTAAGATAAATGTATTTGGAATAAGCAAATTATGATAACCCGTTATGTTCATAATTAGCTTGAGGGAAGGAATAAGGTTATTAGAGAATGGGTGATAATACTTCAATTTAGAAAAGATGATATTAGGACTAAGTTAGTGGTTGGCAGTCAGTGAATTAGTAAGAGAAAATGCACTTGAATATAATAAGGTTGAAGTTATAAGGTCTACCATATTTTGGAATATATTGGATTTAATAAAAGAATAAGGTGGAAGAGGAGTTATGGAATATATACTTTGATTATTAAGGGATAAATTTATGGTAGTTAGATAATTCAAGTGTTGGCCAAAAAGAAAATATATTTGGACGTAATTTGATATCGAATGGATATTGTAAGGACTAAGAGCTTGAGGATAATAAAGTTCTTATCAGTTATGGGAATTTAACTTGGACAAAAGTGAATGAAGAATAGTGGAATATATTGTATAATTTGGTTTGGATGATATTTATGTTCAAATGTATATATATATATGGATTTAGTGCATAATGGTTTGGAGAAGATGAAGTTGTGTGAAGGATATTACAATTACAATTAAGACCTAAGGTTAAGGTTACAAAATATATATGATTAATCTAGATAGTTGAAGTGAAATACAACGTTGGAGACGGCGATCGATCGGGGCGGTTGATCGATGTCCATCAACTAGCATGAAATTTGATGGTTTCTAAAGAAATTGGCGAACGTTTGGCTGATGGGTTTTCGATCTACAAATAGAGAAGATCGATCGACCGACATTTATTATGGTCGTCTATTGATGATAATCAACGTCTGGAGATGAAAAATTTTGTGTTCTGAACACTTAGACGATTAAATGTGCATCTTGTGGCCTTCTATCTTCAATGGGATGATGAAGAGACGTTGTTGGAGGCCTATAAATTGAGAGGGAAGGGATGAGAGTTGGAGAGAGTGAAATGCATGCGGAAGCTCTGTCAAAATATTTGGAGAAGTTGATGTGCCCCAAGTTCCTATCGTCTGAGCCGTGCCCGGGGCACCTTTATTTCTAACTTTTTATTTGTTTTGTAGGTGTTTAATTTTCTATCCAATTTGGAGGAAAGCTTTATTCAATGTCACAGAGAGGATTTGGTGTATTTGGACTAGTGTATATCATGCAATCATAGAAGAAAATTAGGAGCTGCCCAAATCAAAAAGATATTATTATAAAAGAATGTTTGATTGATGAGAGAAGCCAAGTTGGCTTCTTGGCAGCCTCTAATGAAGAAGATAACTTGGAAGTAGAGACTATTTATGCCCCCGAAGGACCACTATTCGTGATGGAGACTCAGACGGCTAAAGAAGTTGTTTCAAAAGATCGAATTTGTGAAGATGATCATTTAGAAAATGGAGATAATTTTTTTGCCAAAACTAATAGAGTCGAGAAGGAACATGACATGGAGATGCAAGATCAGCATTGTAAGATTCTTCAAATGCCAAGCCCATGGGAAGAATTTGTTAGAAATGAAACCGAGCTAGATGAAGTTAATAATGTTTTCCAAGAGTTGCTTGTTCCATGTGTTTCTAACAAGTCCTTTTAAGTTTTATCTTGTCTTGAAGAAAGTTATATAGATGAGGAGCTACCAAAATTAAAAGTGGACGAGGAAGAAGCTCCTCCCCAAAGGAGAACACTCACGGCCATGGAGAAAATGCTCATGGAAGGTAAAAAGCCTTCCCTTTTCCGTAACCAAAATGTTTTTGGTAAAATGGAAGAGACTTGCATAGTGGAGCATGGAGATGAGTTCTTTGCAGCAAAAAATGAAGGAGAAAATGATTTTAAAGAGTTAGCTCTTAATCAAGAGGTAATTGTTTTCTTGACCGTAGAAAGACCTCTTACTATTGAATATCGAGAAGAGAAAATTCATGGCAAGTTGACTTGTTATGATTTATGCTGGGGCATAGACAAAGTAAATTTCTTATTCACAAATGGAAGGAGATTTAACATCCATGCTTGCATGCCTATGGATATAGTTTGGGGCTTTGGTGGATTACCACCTTCGATTCTTTATTTGCTTGTCTACAATAGTGGAGAATCAAGCAAACTATCCGAAACTCGTTGCTCGAGGTATTCCCCACTAAACACTTTGAGTACTTGGTTCTTTAAAATAGGATGGTTTAGAAATATTGTTGTTATTGAAATTGTTCTAGACAACTGGGATGGAAATGTTGTGGATTCGGTATTACTAATCCAAATTATTTTGTCTAAGCATAATATTGTTTTTGGACTTCTTCTACTTTGTTGGACTGGACATATTATTAATGGTGACTCTGTTGGTTATTTCGTATCTTTTGGCATTTCAAATATGATGAGAATCTTAAGCATGCCTAAAGACAGCTTAGAGCACTATTTTGTTGTTGTTTTGAGAAATTTGGATATGCTGACTGGGATTGATGGTAGAATTGTTTATGTGTGGGATGAATCTGAATATTGCTCTGTTGTGGATATGTCGATAAATTTTCTAGATGTTCAGGTTGGGGTTAATGGTGACTCTGTTTTATTGCTGCCCTATGAAGATGTGTTGATGAGCAATCTGGATGTTTTGTTTGAAAATTATTGTGACCCTATTTTTCTATCCCTGCATGATCTTGTTCTTGCTAGTTATACATCCACTCTCATGGAGCATGCGCACCAAGAAAGGTACATGCCATTAGTTTCCTTACTTCCATGGTTCTTTAAAATTGGGTGGATGGAAAATTCCTGTATTATTGGTGATGATTTTGAATTTTGGATAGAAGGTTTTGATATTGGAGTTGAGAGAATAAATTCGAAGATTGAAGATTATTGTGATTCAACATTGCTACAACTACTAGACTCGAATGTCGCCTTTTGCGAACTCACAATTCTTCTCCAATCTTTGGCAAGACGGTTTGCAAGTTCCTTCAAGAAGAAATTACCTCAAGGTGGAAACAAAATTTTTCCATTTGATCCGGGTGGAAGGCATGCAAAGAAGATAATGATGAATACTCCCTGGATTTGAGGGCAAATCCTTTTCAACCCCGGGAGTATGATGTGCCCCAAGTTCCTATCTCCTGAGTCGTGCCCGGGGCACCTTTATTTCTAACTTTTTATTTGTTTTGTAGGTATTTAATTTTCTATCCAATTTGGAGGAAAGCTTTATTCAATGTCACAGAGAGGATTTGGTGTATTTGGACTAGTGGATATCATGCAATCATAGAAGAAAATTAGGAGCTGTCCAAATCCGTCTAGAATCTGAGCAGCAGATGATCAAGGGCTATTTTGACAACCGAGACGGTGTCGTTTCAACTTTAGTCCTTCATATCAAATGTATCCAACATACAGAGCTTTCCAAGGACATATTTGGGCATTTTATGTTTGTTTCATTTACTATATCTAATATCCCTTTTTCAGAGACTGATTTTCAAAATCGGATTTATTGTTTTGTTATTGTTAAAGGGCTGTTTAGGTCATTTTCTAATTAGGGTTGTTTTAGTCTTTTTTTTTCCTTTAGTGTACGAACTCTTAGGGTTTTAAAAAGCCCTCTTTGCTGCAAAGGAAAACAGTTTTGGAATTGAAGACAACTTTTTGTGTTTTGGTAAACACTAGCCGTGGCCTCCCCTCCCTTTGCGCCGATTCCTTCCACCCCAAAGCAAGGCTACTCTTGAAGCTTCTCAACCTTGCATCATTGGGATATTGCGTCTTCCAATCTTCATCTTTAAGGTAGGATTGTGGTGTGGAGGCAAGAGAACTTTCCAACCTTGGAGAGTGTTGGTTTCGGCCAACCCTAAAATCGCCCCTCTCACTTAGGAGGTCCGCGGACTCCATTGATTTCCTTCTTGTTTTCGTGATACTCTTAATGTCTTTTCTTGCTGGTTGGTTAGTTTATGTTATGGAGATTTGATATATGTTAATAGTTGAAGAAGCTCTTTTGGGAAGTATTGAATGAAAGGTAATATTTTCGGATTGATATTGAGCTGCTGAATCTGTGATTTTTATTGAATGTTGTTATTGCTGATTGAAGCATCTGTTTGGGGATTTTATGACGATCGTCTATGTTTGAGGTCTTCTAGTGATTTGTTCAGGGTTAAGTCAGTGAGCTACCCTCCAAAAATGAGCTTCATTCGATCAATGTAGCTCAAGTTATTCCGTTTTGAATCTGTATTGGTAAATCTGTTCTTGCTGGAAACAGATTTCGGGTTCATATTTGAAATTGATATATCTCCTAATCCAGAGTGCTTTTTGGGTTGGATTTTTTATACGACTTTCCTGAGTATATTAAGTTTATGTCCTCCAAAGTACAGCTCTAGTTCATGTCTATATTTGGAGCTTGATTCATCTCATTGCTGCTGGTTCGAGTATTGTTAATTTTTTTCGGAACAGATTTCTCTAAGGCTCTCCATTGTTTCTTGGAGCCTATCAGAAGTCTTGCTTCTGGATGAGAGATTTGTGAGGTTTGAGTGCTGTGAATGGTTGTTGGAGGTAACTGAAAAGGTGAGACGACAGTGAGGGAGTGAGGGTGTGTGAAAAGTTATAGAGATTTAGAAGAGAAGAGTTTGAGAGAGATCAATCGTAAGAGTGAGAGAAACTGTGAGTTCAGTGTGTGAAGGCCTGGGAATGAGTCTATATGTTAGAAACAGAAGTGTTCTGCTCAGATGACGAAGTTGTGGTTGTGGACGTGGGTGATGATTCTATGAAGTACGTGAGACTGTGAAGGAGGGATTCATGTTGTCTCTGGTACTTCAAGTAGCAAATGCTTTGTCATAAGTATTTGTTCAAATTTGAAGGTTTTGGCTAGGTTCTCTATCAAATATAGAGTTTTGGTTAGGTGTACTGGTTCTGCCGTGGATTGCTTTCGAATGATACAATGCTTCTAGAAGTAAGTTGGAAATTGAGAAAAGAAGTGTTACTTTTGGTTACCGCCTGTGTAGTGTAATCTATTAATATTATATGTTTAAAATTTTTAGAGAGGATTATTATTATTGGGTTGTTGGATTGGTTGATCGTTGGTAACTGTTGGGTCTTATTGCTAAGAACCGTTAAGTGGGTATTATACCTGATTGGTTTGGGAACTTATGATGTTGAAAGTTACGATAGAAGGTTCATTTTTTTAGGAAATAGATGATAAGTCTAGGGAATAATTAAGGAATATTGTTCTATATATAGATATAGATTTATTAGTATTGATAATTTAATATGTGTCAATTATGAATAGATTTTGTAAAGAACAGTTTATGTGATAACTTTGTATAGTTAAGGACTCTAGGTACATAGTATTGCATGTGTTTTGCCCAAAAGGACCTACATCACGGGAATTAGGGGGTGTTTGTTTGATGCTTGCTTACTAAATGCATAGCTTAAGTTATATTTGGAAACACGCTATTGAATGATTGCTTGTATGTTTATTAGATTTAAGTTCAGTTATTTAATGAGGATATGGTGCACGTTTGAGGTTACGATAATAGACAAGATAGATAGAATTGTATACTTGCATCATTATTCCTAATGCATATGAAAGTTCAAACGTAATTGAATTACTAATAAACGTAAATGTAAATGGATAGTTTCTACGTGAGTTCGAAGGCTTAAGAGGTTGCTCTCACGTGGGAACGAGGCACATAATGAATAACAGTAAAAGATAATTAAGTGAAAGAATAAGAGTTTATTCTCGTTGATATCGAAACATACCAGCTAATTTTAAGTGAGGCCATTATCGTTGATGTGCGTGGCTGGTAGTGCATTCTCGATTGATGTCAGAACCAATTGTTGTACATTGATGTGTACAACTGCTAGCATAGCTTTTGGTTGATGCCGTAGCTGCTTACCAGAGGTGAACTCGTTTGAGTGTGCTCGGAGACTGAAGAGGTTGCTCTCATCTAATGGGTGGGTGAGTTCAGAAACTGAAGAGATTGCTCTCACCCCAAATTATAAATAACTCGTTTGGGTGAGTTCAGAAACTGAAGAAGTTGCTCTCATCCAACGGGTGAATGAGTTCGTAAACTGAAGAGGTTGCTTTCACTCAAAGAGATGTTTAAAGGAAAACTCAACAGTGAAAGGAAAATGTAATGGTAAAAGACAAATAAAAAAAATAGATAATTGTATGTGTTTGAATAGTATTGTATGAGCACGTTTTACTTGTATACTATGTACTGAGCATTAGGCTCATAGTTAGGTCCTGTGATGTTGGTATGCAAAGGATAAAAGATAGTAGCAGTTGATGAGGCATTTGTATGTTGCGGGCTTGGTAGCTGGTTAGGCTAAAAGGTTTAAAGAAGAAATGTAATGTTTGGCAATAATGTTTTTGAAAAGTGAACTTTTGTTATGGTATTTTGTTACATTAAAGAGGTTTTCAAATGATGTTTAGTTCTTTAGGTATTAGAAATACAAGTCTTCTGTTGTTGCAATGTCTTAAAATTTTACAGTACGATATGTTTTAAGTAATAAATGGTTTAAGAAAAAATAGTTTATTTATGCACTTTTTATTTAAGTTAGTTTTTAAATGAAAAGTCATCTGCTACGATTTAAAAGAAAAAGTTTTCAAAAATCATGAGTTTTAAATTGTAAGAATAACCGGGATGTTACACTTAGGCTCATAGTTTAAGTCTTGTGATGTAGGTACACGCTTAGGAGAACAAGTCAAGTAACAGTTGATGAAGGATTTGCATGCGCAGATATTGTGGCTTGCTAGGCTACAGGGATTTAAAGAAAGATGATTTGTAAAAGAGTTTTGTAAAGGACTTTACAAAATAATTAAACTATATTTTAAAGGTTCATTTCATTTAAAGAGGACTTCCTCTAAGTTTTATAAAATGTTTTAATAAAAGTATCTCAACTATTGTCTTTTAAATTGTTTTCAGAACGAAAAGTCTTCCGCTATATTATAAAGAAAAAGTTTTAAATTTTATGCATTTTCAAAACAAATAAAATACGGGTCGGTACACCATCCGTGTGATGATGTGCTTCTAGGTCTTATGGTCTGTGAAAATCTCACACTGTTTTCTGTAAAGGTAGTGTCTCCATACCTTAAGTGAAAGAAATATTGCAGCCAATTCCATGTCCAGAGTTGGGTAGTTTTGTTCATAGCCTTTTAATTTTTGGGAGGCATAGGCAATTATCGTATCCTCCTGCATCAAAATGCACCCCAAGCCAACCTTAGATGCGTCATAGTACACACAAAACTTTCCTTCTCTTATGGCAATAGCCAATACAAGTGCTAAGGTGAACCATTGTTTTAACTCCTGAAAACTAGCTTTCGCCTTTATCAGAGCACCAAAATCTCACACCCTTCCTAGTTAATTATGTTAATAGCTTTGCAATCTTTGAGAACCCCTTTATAAACCTCGTCTAGTACCTCAAAAATTCACTCACTCCCATTCCTTGGCTATGACCACTTCACCAACGCTTGTGTCTTAAGTGGATTGACTGAGATGTCATCCTTGGATACAACATGCCCTAAAAAAGAAATCTTCTCTAGCCAGAACTCACACTTAGAAAATTAAACATACAGCTGATGTTTCTTCTAGATAGCTAAGGTAAGCTTCAAGTGTTCCTCGTACTCTTCTTCGAATCATGAATAAACCAGAATATCATCAATGAAGATGATGACGAATTTATCCAAGTACTCTTTGAAGAACCGGTTCATTAAGTCCATAAACGCAAACCGACACATTAGTTAATCCAAATGGCATAACTAGGAACTTGAGTGTCCGTATCCAGTTCAAAAGGTTGTCTTTGGCACATCCACCTCTTTTATCTTTAGCTAGTAGTACCCCGAGTGAAGGTCAGCCTTTTAGAATAATCTTGCACCTTGATGTTTTTCAAACAGATAATCAATCTTCGATAAGAGGTACTTGTTCCTAATGGATACCTTGTTAAATTCTCAGGAATCAATGCACATCCGCATTGAGTCATCGTTCTTTTTAACAAATAATACCATCACTCCCCACGAAAACAAACTCGAACACATGAAACTTTTATTCATCAATTCCTCCAAGTGAGTTTCAGTTCCTTCACCTCCACTAGTGCTATCCTATAGGAATTCATAGATATGGGGGTAGCAACAAGGTAAACATTAATGGCAACTCCACCTCTCTAGTGAGAGGTAGCTATAGGACTGATTTTTGTTGGGTGGGGGGGGTGTGAATTAGGCGTTCTCGTGCGATATTATTATCTCTAAACCCTAAGTAATTTAATACATTAAATGCATACAATTAATAATAAATAATAAAGAGTTAAGGGATAGAGAAAGTGCAAATCAAGTTTTTGCATGCTGTTAGGCAACTTTGGCATACATTCGAGTTCCAATTTTTCTACTTGGAGATCCTTAATCATCTAACCTCCCCGGTTAGTAATGATTGACTTCATGAATGTGAAACAAAACTTTACAATGACAATTTACAGGGCGTCACCCTTAGCTTGACTATTCAGAGGGCGCCACCCTCGGTTAGAGTACAATGAAGAGAAATAGAAAATACAAATAAGAACCTAACTATCACAAATGTAATCTCTCAAGTTTAGGAGTGAGAGACTTAGGTTTCACACTCAATGAATGATGAGAAGTCATGTATGAATTTTGGCAAAGCTTTGCCACAATTCTCTCTTTGTTAAAATGAGCTCGGAGTGTCTTCTATTTATAAAAAATGCATAAACGATCCACCACCCCCTATTTGATTTACCGCCTCCTGACCGTTGAAATATAGTCGTTGCACTGTGCAGTAGGATAGGTCGATCGCTTTGACCTCCGGTCGACCGCTTCTTCACATTGTAGAAGTTTGGCTCGAATCTATCCATTTTGCGATCAACCACCATCTTCACCAGTCGACCGTTTTCTAGCAGTTTTGCCTCTGTTTCAAACTAATCAACCCCCCACAATGCCTTAGTTGATCTATACTTTATGTATTCCAGTCTTTGAGGCTTTTAAGTCAAAATGATGTATCCTTTAGCTACATTGACTTAAACAAAGTTATTAGTATATCTAAATACCCTTGTTAGAGGGTATCACCAATAAAGAACAACTATAAACTAAATGATAAACAAGTTAAATACATTTAAAACATAAACAACTTAATAAAGTATAAATGTAACATCCCGTTTATTCTATCAATGTAAAACTTATGATTTTTGAAAACTTTTTTTTTAGAATCACAGTAGAAGACTTTTCATTTGAAAACTAGATTAAATAAGAAGTGCATAAATAAACACTTTTTTGTTAAACTATTTATCACTTAAAACAAATCGTATTGCAAAACCTTAAAACATTTATGATAGCGGAAGACTTGTATTTACAATACTAAAAGAAATAAATACAATTTGAAAACCTTCTTAATAAAACGATATACTTTAACAAAGGTTTACTTTCCTCAAAACGTCATTACCAAATATTACATTTCTTCTTTAATCCCTTAGCCTAACCAACCGCCAAGCCCGCAACCTACAAATGCCTCATCAACTACTACTCTCCTTGATCTCTTACATACCTACATCACAGGAGGAATAATAAGCTTATTGCCCAGTAAAGAATATAATCATGAAATGCAACTGTAACCTCTATGACAACTCTACATGCTTTAGTTTCATGTATTCGTAAACTGGGTGAGAGTAAAATCTTCAGTTCCAAATTCACCACTTGGACATATTTTTACATGAGAGCAACCTCTTCAGTCTCCGAACTGAGTAAAATTGAACCCACCGACATTTACATTGATTACCATTTGGATGAGAGCAACCTCTTCCGTCTCCGAACTTACTCAAACGAGCTGTTTCCTACGTGTGAGAAATCTCTTAAGTCTCCGAACCCATGTAGAAAATACCATTATACTTCATTATTAGCCCACACAATGCATTATGTATAATCCAATAAGATGTCTACATGATTAAAATATCACAACAATACTACAACAACTAACAAACAATACTGTGCTTCAACTATAACATTAATATTAAACACGTTCCTATTACACTATAACGTTATACGTCAAATCTTCTATCCTTGACATATTATTTCTAACTTAGTCTAAAACAATATAAGCACAATCCTATGGTATCCACCACTTGAATATGAATTGGGGCCCTATACTAATTAATTATATTATATTTAATCTAACTTTCCTATATCATAGTCCATCATCTTAGAAAACTATTTTCACCACAATTGCAAGTAATTTAACGTAGGAATACAACCTAACCAGATAACCATCAATAAAGACAAACTCTCGTCCATCGCTCCCCTATTTCTATACCTCCAACACAACTCATCACTGTCCAAAATATAGAAGGCCATTGGACGCAATATTTACTCACCTAGACGTACAGATAACCAACCATCACGTCTATTAAGTGATGTGTACCAAGTGGGCCATGGGTAGCCCAGTGCGATATTGTCCGCTTTGGGCCGGGGTCTCCCCTGTCCATACCCGCACGGATTTGTTCTTGGGGTGGACCATCCAAAGAAAGCCCAAGCCCCAAAAGGTCTCGCTTACATGGAGTTATGGCTGATACCAAATCTGCCCTAAAAATAGGTTCCTTCCAAGACAGGTTGGTGACCTCCTACAAATCATGCGCAAAATTATGAGTTCTGATCCAAACGACGTCAAAATAGTATCAAAATCTTAGTAATCCAAGGGGCTTTATGCCCTTAAAATTTCAGATTAAAATTCGTAAAATCAACAGAGCTATGAACGAAACAATACCCTACTTGAAAATCGGATTACAGAAAAACAAATTACAAACTCCTGAACAAATGACCATATCTCGCACTATATAACTCCAAATCCAAAAATTCCAATCAGCAAATTAACACAACAACAAAGATCTGATTTCCAGCTCAAAAAACAAAGAACAAATTCAAAAAAACAATCAAGAACAGAATACCAAGTTGTTCGCACACTCTCACACAGCCGAGAATGGCGAGTTGAACGGGGTCCTTCTCAAAAGAGCCCTTCCACCTTGGTCGTGATACGTTCTTCTAATCCCTCACGACAAAGACACCCTCAAGAGAGAAGATGCTAGAGAAAGTAGCGCCAAATCCCTCCCCAAGAACAAACAAGAAACAAACGGAGGAATCAATTTGATTTAGGTTTGCAAAAGCTAGCCGAACACCTAAGATTGAGAGAGCAAAGCTCTTCACGAAATCTTGCAGCAACAAATGGGGTTCAAAAACTGCTTCAAATTATTCCTAAGGGACACTTATAAGCTCCACACGAAATTAGGGCAATTGAGTTGTCAAATTATAAAAATATCCTTAATAAAAAACAAATAAAGAGAAAGAGTCCGAGACTGGAATTTAATCTCTGTAAACATAGTGTTTAACATAGCAAACGAGCTCCAATTTTCCCAAATAAATATGCTTTGGAAAGCTTAGACAGTTGGTAACAATCGTTATGAAGGACAAAATTGGATATAAAATCTTCCAGAATGCCAAAAGTGCCCTTGAATGCTCGGAGGTCAGATTCTAGATGGAAATGAAAAGCCCACCATTTCTTCTATGTTTTGAATGACATCCACTTGTCCAAATGCACGGATTTCTCTTTGTGAATTGACAAAAAAACTCTCCTCCAAGATACCTAGAGAAGAAACACCTACAAAATAAATAAAAAGCTTAGAAAACAAAGGAGCCTTTGGCTTGGGCTTAGGTGACGTGACCATGGGGTGCATCATTAAGCATTCCAGAAGACTAATATTTATGGCGGTCAATCGATTTTTCTTCATTGATGATCGACCACCCGTCTACCAAATTTATTCAGAAAACTTTTTGTTTTCCTACTGGTTGATTTACACTAGTCGATCGACGCCTCGTTGATCAACTACCAAGATCGACTGCTGTCACCAAATGTCAATTTTCGTTTAATTCTCCAGATTATGTAAATGCACACGTTATTTCTTTAACGTGACAATTACGTACATTTGTCGACCTTATATATATATACTTATATATTGCAACCATAATCTAAGGTCGTAATTGTAATTTTTTTCATAACTTTGATCACTTTCAAAACTAAATATGGACATAATTCGGGCACCGTAATTCACTTTTTCCAAAGTACATTTCTCTTGACTAATATTTCTAAACAGTCCAATTCTATTCCCATCATCCCAATTTATCACATATGCCTTGTGCTTAGCTTAACGAAAATTCGAGATATTACATCCCCCCCTACATAATTTTTTCCTCAAAATTTGTTTGACGTAGATAACTTCACGAATGTTCAAAATACTAATTTGTAGCATGAAGTACCCAAAATATAATTGTTCAACTTTAATATTTCATAATCTTTTCCAAAAGATACAATGTTTCCACTTCTCAAAACCTAAATACTATTTACATCTAAGTCCTTTGATCTTTATTCCTAACCACTGCAAGAGGAAAAGCCTTTGCTAAATTCTCTTTCCTTTCATCCGACAGTGTATGACAATTTATGCAATATGTCCAACTTTATTACATCAAAAACTTCGCCCAGATCCAGTCATATATTCCCCCTTTATGACTTTTCTTACACTCCGGCATTGAATGACTCATGAATTCCTAGCATTTTCCTTTTTTTTTTTTAAATACGCTTCTCATTTCCTTGTAATTCACTTTCAATAAGGGTTCTCTTGGTCCTTTTATCTCTAGTTGTTTTACTTTCATTTGTTGAGATTGCGTTTCTATCCCCACATTCTTACTACGCTCATTAAATCTCACTACTTTAAACTGTACATCCTCAACTTTGAGGGATTTTGCTATAATATCCCTATAAGGTATCCCTTGAGTACCCGAAATCTTCACACCTCAAATAATATCCAACTTGAGACCAAGAACAAATTGGTGAACCTTTTGGTGAAGTTGCAGTACTCATCCTAAAATATTTCCTTAAATCTTTCCCACTCTTGGAACACTGTCCAATACCAGCTCTACATTCATCACAAAGTTTCTTGTTACACCATGGGCACGGTCCAACATGAAAATTTCCAATCAAAGCTACATCAATTTCATCATGTATACGTTTATCATTTGCAAACCTATTTTCATTGTCAAATGTCCGCTTTGTTCCTTTTCCAATTCTATGCCCATCCACTTGCGGTTGAGTTTATCTATTCTTTTTCAGCTTCCAATCCATTTCCCTCTGTCTAATAACTAGCATCTTCACTTCATTAATCTCTAAAGCTTTTGATACTATCCTAGAGTATGGCACATCTTTAGTACCATATATCTTAATTTCTTCATATATTTTGGCTTTAAACCTTTGAACTAATTTTGTATACCTTAAGACCATTGGTAGCTACTAAGTTCCTAGCAAATAGGGATAGTGCCTCAAACTTCACTAACTCACCCAACATCTAAGTCCAAGCTATTTTGTTGAAATAGATATTAAGATAAATATCCTTAATTTGTTTCCAAGTCATTTCTCTTACGTCTTGAGTTGTCTTAATAGTATATCAGCAAAATCTAGCATTCTTTGTCAGTGCGAACATAGCACAACTAACTTTCTCTTGTTCTTCAATCTTGGCATATTCGAATGGAGTCCCCACCATGCGAATCCATTCCTTTGCACCTGCTAGATCAGAGATGTCACCTTCAAAGTATAGCGGCTTCATCCTTCGAAACCTCTCACATCTTAATCTTGTTAGAGCCATCAGTTGTTGGTTTCTCAGTTCTTCCAATTTCCCACACCATTCTTAAAACAAATGAAAATTGCGGTCGAACGCTTCTTCCACTCTACTAATCATTGCGTTTCTTGGATCTACATTCTGAATTGCTTTCCTATCGATTTGTAAGATAGAGATTACTTTCACTATGGTATACCTATCAATCTACTCTATTATTAAAATTAAAAATTTTTTTTGTTTGTCTTTTACTCCTTGTTTCCCTTGTCATTTTATTTTCCTACAATAGTGTTGTACTAATTTGTTCAAAGCATTAAACTAGTTGTCCTACGGGAATTATATCGGGAAGCACCTAGACTTATCTCACATTCTTTATCCTAGCTTATAGTCGAGACAACCTAAAATCTAAGCATAACACAGAATCTCCAATCTATGTATAACACAAGTAACAAAATCTATCAACTTATAAAGTAAAGTAATATACTTATAGTCAATGAAGTATTTCTACGTTGTGACTTGTGTTGGTAGGCAATATACAGAATCGATTTTAAAACACTGGGCTCTGATACCATTTGTAACATCCCGTTTATTCTTTCAATTTAAAACTTATGATTTTTTAAAACTTTTTCTTTTAGAATCACAGCGGAAAACTTTTCATTTGAAAACTAGCTTAAATAAGAAGTGCACCATTTATCATTTAAAACAAATCGTACTGTAAAACCTTAAAACATTTACAACAGTGGAAGGCTTGTATTTACAATACTAAAAGAAATAAATACAATTTGAAAACCTTCTTAATAAAACGATATACTTTAACGAAGGTTTACTTTCCTCAACGTCATTACCAGATATTACATTTCTTTTTTAATCCCTTAGCCTAACAAGCCACCAAGCCCACACAAATGCCTCATCAACTGCTGCTATCCTTGATCTCTTACATACCTGCATCACAGGAGGAATAATCAGTTTACTGCACCGTAAGGAATATAATCATGAAATGCAACTGTAACCTCTATGACAACTCTACATGCTTTAGTTTCATATATTCGTAAGTTGGATGAGAGCAACCTCTACAGTCTCAAAACTCAACACTTGGATTCGTTTTTACATGAGAGCGACCTCTTCAATCTTTGAACTCAGAAAAAACAAACCCACCTACATTTACATCCATTACCGTTTGGGTGAGAACAACCTCTTTAGTCTCTGAACTCACCACTCGTTGAGTAAGAGCAACCTATTCAGTCTCCGAACTTACTCAAACGAGTTGTTTCCTACATGTGAACAACCTCTTAAGTCTCCGAACCCACGTAGAAAACACCATTATTAACTTCATTATTAGATCATGCAATGCATGTATAATCCTATAACATGTCTACATGAATGTCACACACAGTAGTTAATATATCGCAACAATACTACAATGACTAAGAAATGATACTATACTTCAACTATAACATTAATATTAAACACGTTCCTATTACACTATAACGTTATGAGTCAAATCTTCTATCATTGACATATTATTTCTAACTTAGTCTTAAACAATATAAGCACTATCCTATGGTATCTACCACTTGAATATGAATTGGGGTCCTATACTTATTAACTATATTATATTTAATCTAACTTTCCTATATCATAGACCATCATGTTAGAAAACCATTTTTACCACAACTGTGAGTAATTTAACGTAGGAATACAACCTAACCAGAGATAACCATCAATAAAGAGAAACATATCAATTTACACAAAAACCATACTCCTGCGATGTAGGTCCTTTCGGACAAAACACAAGCATTATTCCTTACTTGCAGTCCTTAGCTTTACAAAGTTGAGGCATAAATTACTCTTCATGAAATTTTACACACCATAGACAACATAAATTCCTCCTTCACAGTCTCACATACTTCACAGAATTATTACACTATGTCCATGGCCATAACTTCATCATCTCAACAGAACACCACTATATCCTATTCTTCACTGCCATCATGTGCTGTCTGATCCTTCTAACCTTTCAAACACCTTCTCGGTTTTCACTTCAACACAGCAGTATCATGCAGTTTCCAAACCTTCCATCATTGTGTTCTCACTTTCTAAGTTTCATCAACAACCCTTCACAATTTCACCCAACAATTTGGTAGAGGAACCCTACTCATTCTTTTCTCTCTGAACTTTGCACCCTTCACTCTCTATTTATAAGCTGCAAAACAGGACCCATCATAACTCTCTGAAGACAGAAAGTCAAAGAACTTCCAGTCCATTAATGCCCATTAATGTGAAGATGGAAAGCTAAAGGACATACAGTCCATCAATGCACATTAATGAGAAGGTGGAAAGCCAAAGGACATGTAGTCCATCAATGTCCATTAATGAGAAGATGGAAAGCGAAAGAACATGGAGTCCATCAATGTCCATTAATGAGAAGATGGAAAGCCAAAGGATACGTAGTCCATCAATGCCCATTTATGAGAAGATGAAAAGCCAAGAGATGCAACCCTTCGATGTCCAACAACTCTTTGACTTCCAGATGTTACGAAACTCTTCATCGTCCAACAACTCTTCGACTTCCAGATGTTAGGAAAGTATTCATCGTCCAACAACTCTTTGACTTCCAGACGTTACGAACTCTTCAACTCCCAAAAATTCATGGTAACACTTCTTTAATTATCTCTAGAATTTTCCCAGCAAAAATCATCAATTTATTTCTTAAACCATCAAACTCCAAAACCATTATAGACCCACGTCTCCAGAAGCACAAATTTCAGAATCTTCATAACCTTATACCCTCAAAACAATAGAGCTTCAGAAGTAATATCTCACAGAAGTATCTCAGCCACTCACGGTTTCCATCACTCTGCCATTCATACACATAATATATATCACTCTCCCAAGTCAGTTCTCTCTAAATTTCTGCAGCACTTTCGCATGATTTTCCTCTTCCAAACTCTCGTCCATCGCTCTCCTATTTATAGACCTCCAACAACGACTCTTCATTGTGCCACTGGACCCAATATTTACTCACCCAGACGTTCAGGTAACCAACCATCACGTCTATCAAGCATTCCAGAAGACTAATATTTATGGCGTTGATCGATTTTTCTTCATTGATGATTGACCGCTCATCTGCCAAACGTCCGCCAAATTTATTCAGAAAACTTTTTCTTTTCCTACCGTTTGATTGACACCGGTCGATCGATGCCTCGTCGATCGACCGCCAAGATCGATCACTGTCACCAAATGTCAATTTTCACTTAATTCTCCAGATTATGTAAATGCACACGTTATTTCAATAACGTGACAATTACGTACATATGTCAATCTTATATACCTCATATTATGGTTGCAAGATAAAAATATATATAACTATCCGCCTCTCTGATACGG
>CM039477.1:13288647-13566236 GCA_022433065.1 Begonia loranthoides | reverse complement strand
ATAAGGTCTTAATTGTAATATTCTTCATAACTTTGATCACTTCCAAAACTAAATATGGACATAATTCGGGCAACGTAATTCATTTATTCCAAAATACATTTCTTTTGACCAATATTTCTAAATAGTCCAATTCTACTCTTATCGTCCCAATTTATCACATAATCCTTATGCTTAGCTTAACAAAAATTATGGATATTACAATAAACCACTCATCATCAAAATAAATAAGCCTAATGTCAATTAGGCTAACACTAGCCTCGGTAAATCTTCTAAAAAGATTTCTAGAAAGTCACTGAGCACAAGGATTTCTCCAATTTTTTTGTAGAGCACAACCTGTCTATCTACTATGTTTGCCAAATAACTCTCTCACCTAGCTTCCATCATTCATAGTGCGCTCAACGATGATATAATAGGTATTCTCATTGATTCCTTCATCCCTTGGAAGGAAAGTTCTTCTTCTCCTGGGGGTTTGTAACAAATAGTTCTCGTCCTACAATTTATAGAAGTGCCATAACAAAACAACTAGTCTATGCCTATCACTACAATATTTGCTTGCAGCTTCATAACCCTTCATCTACTATATAGTCATTCATAACATACTTTGAGTGCAAACTCTCACCAGATGGTAACAATACATCATAGTTATGCTCTGCCTTCTTAGGTTCCCATTTTAGTTTGTTAAGAAATGTAGACGACATGAATGAATGTATGGTACCCAAATCAATTAAAGTGTAGGCAAAAAGAAATCAAAATTAAGATTGTACATGACACGGTAGCAGGTTGTGTATTTATATTAGGTTCAATGGGAGAAAAGATCCATGGTGCTCCCCTCTTCTACTCTTGGGACACAATTTGGCAGTTTTTGGCAATATGTTCGACCTCCCCACAACTATAACACTTTCCTAATCTCATTCTACACTCCCCAACATGGTTCTTCTTACACCTTGGTGCTCTTAGGACACAATTTGGCAGTTTTTGGAAATATGTCCAACCTCCCTACAACTATAGCACTTTCCTGATCTTGTTCTACACTCACCAACATGGTTCTTCTTCCACCTTGAGCACTAGGCGACTTGAGGTTCCCCCCATAGGTGTTTATTCCCTCCTTGATCATTGCCTGAGTGATAGGTCTTTCCAAGCTCTTGATGTCTTGCTGCCACCCTTTTTCTTGCTAGGAAGGAACCTCTATGAAAAACCTCTTTAGTGAATCATGTTGTTTGGTGAACTGCATTTTTGCCTCCTACACCTCAAGTGCCTTTGCCACCACCTTAGAATAAGGCACTCCTTATGTACCATAGATCTTTACTCTTCTATAGACCTCTATCATCAGGCCCTGCATGAATTTGTACACCTTATGCTCTTTTGTAGCCACCAGGGGCATGGAAAAATGGAAAAGTGCTTTGAATTTCCATATGTACTATGTGACAGTCCCAATTTGGCAAAGCTGTACAAACTCCACTAGCTTCTGAGTCCTCATGGTATCATTGAGATACTTGTCATAAAACACTTCCTTGAATCGTTCCCATATCATCATCCTTATGTCATGGGCCATCTTTATTGAATCCCACAGAAACCTTTTATCTTGCACCAATAGGTAAACATCATATGATACCCTTTCCACCTCTTCTATCTTCGCATATTCAAACATTTCCTCAGTGATCAAATCTGTAACGACCTGATTTTTCGTAAATCTGTTCAAATGCGTAAAATTTAAAATGTTTTCTTTCTTTTTAAAACAGAACATATCAAAGTGCGTCTAACCAGATCGCTACTGACTCTTTCTTTAAAACTGTTATAAAATCTTGGCATAAAATGTGCGGAAGCGTTAGAAAGTAAATTCTTGTAAAAATATGGTGGAAGCATAAATGAATCATTTAAAGAATAAACTAAGCAATGGAGTACAAAATAATAAAACTTAATGTGATTACAACCATTTCTCATTTTACTCTTAGCCTGGCCAGCTCTGAATCTCGTTCGTGCAAATTCCTTCACCCTTGCTTTATTATTTGTTTGTCGTTCCCGTATATGAGCCTATTATTATCTGTTCATCCTTTGTACCTACACCACAAGTAACTGTAAGCCTAAAGGCTTAGTAAGAGAAAGGGTTAACACAATTATGCTTATGACTCTCTTAGTTCTTTTGGAATGGGGGCCACCCAACACAACTCTTTCGTTACGTTCGTTTGTTTGTTTCTTTGTTCATTTGTTCGTTCGTTACTTGTACTTCGAGGTGGAGATTAGAAGTTGTCCTTTGAGATGGCCTAGTTTGATTGGCTTCTGACCTCCTGTGTGCATACTAGTCCCTTTCCCGACTTGGTGAGGGTGTATCCTAGCTGCCAGGCTAGATCCGAACTACCCATCTACCCCAACTCCCTAGTCATCCCCTTTTCGGCGTATCCCGCCTTCAAGGTTCCTCCCATTCTAGAGTATCCCGCCTTCAGGGTTTCTTCTAGTGATAGGCATATCCCGCCCATCCTGAAATATTCTTTTTTTTTCCTTCGGGCATATCCTACCCTCGAGGCTTTATTCCAATGATAGGCTTATCCAGCCCATCCTGAATATTTTCTATTTCCTTATTTCTTAACATTTTTCCTCACTCATGCATGTGTGCATACCACCCTATAGCACCCCCTATTAGTTTCTATTAACATGATGCATGACCGTACATTCTCAACCTAACATGATGCATGATTCTTCACAATATAACATTCATAGAAATTGAAGTGCGCATATAAAAGAAAGTAACTGTAATTGAAGCGCATATAAAAGAATAATAGGAATTGGAAACGCATAGGGATGAAGACGACCAATAATACAGAGAACATTTATAATATTTAATACAAGAATTAACATGTCAATCATCTAGTTAACCTCCTAGTCCATTTACATGCTTCCTATATTTATTATTCTAGGTGATTTAAATATGCTTTGGTTCTAGTTCATTGGTTGAACATACTAATTACATGGCATATCTTAATTGATTGACATGCAAATGTTAAACTAATTCAATCACATGCTCAAGTTATAACACTTCGTTAGTCAATTCACATGTTCAAGTCTATGTATCTACTCAGATTAATTAGCATGCTTGAAGGAATATTACAATTTATTAATCTAATAATTATTAGTCGATTTACATGCTCAATCGATTTACATGCTCGATTTCTAATTCTAATTAAGTTACTTACTATGATCAAGTTATCATGCTCAAGTTGTCTAATTTAGTTAAGCTAATTAACATGTTCATACAATACTAATTAACAATTAAACATGCTGGAATTAGAGAAGTCAAACAACTGATTGATTTACATGTTCGGAAGATTACAAATACCGATTTAGTAGTTTACATGCTTTGATTAAGTGCCTTGGTTAACATGCTCATGGGTTATTAGCAATTAAACAAACATAGACATACATAACAGAATAATATTCATGCATGAAAAGAGAAACTATACGCAAACGGTTAAACTAATTTCTGCAGGATATTATAATAAATGAAACTGTGAACTATGACAAATAGGATCATACTCGAAGGTCTAGTTCTCAATATCATCCGTTCATACTTTTCAGGTCATTAACTCCTTAAATCATTCATCATAAGTCTATCAAAGCGGAACATGTATAATAGAACTAAATAAGACTAACAACAAGAATGAGCTATCACAGAAGTAATATCTACAGAGTATCAAGCAATCTACACTACCAACAGGGAAATAGCAAAAGTGAGGAAGTCAACAAAGAAATAACGACAGTAAATCATTCAAGAGACTAATAGCCACTAACAACAAACGTCACTTCTATCAACTTATCTACTAGCAATCGCAATATAGCATAAGGGACTTACAGAAAACTAAACATAAAACTCACGCTCACTACTTGTAGTGTAGGGCCTCCAAATGGCCAAGACACACCCAATTTCCTTACCTCGAAGTTTTAACGCATGCCAGCAGTTATTCGTTATTCTTCTTCGTCTTTTTCAATACCTTCAAAAATTAATAACACTTGTCATAAATCTAGTAAATTAATCAACTTATGAAACTTCGTCATTGCCTAATAGAGTTTTCTAAGAGAAACCACTTCCTTAATTACAACTCTGCTTAATAAATTAATCCCAATTGATAAAGTCTAGAATTGAGTTTAATACGTAGAGAATACCAACATGATTTCACCCATGAATTATAGACCCGTAAATCAAAATCCAATAACGATATCTAGATCAAGTCATAAACTATATCATCCAATTTCTATAGTATTCATTAATCCGATTAATGATTCGAACCCGCCTCCGCATAGCGTATCATTCAAACACACATAATGCCTTTACTTTACCAAACTAAATCAACAATTCTATGTATGCAATTCAAGCCCAACAGGTTATTATTCTAACAAAATTATCCTTTATATCATAAAAATGGCATACATAACATCTCCTGAATACCACATGACTTCCCCTTTATTGACCACAAAAAAATCAACCCTAACAGTTGAGTATCACAATTAATATTCAGACTCCAAACTGCAGCTTAAAAATAATAATCCAGGGTGTATATCCAGCAAACCAATCCAACAAGGCATAAACTTCTCACAGCAAGCATAAATCCAAACAACAGTAGAGCCCAACAATCGACAGATGCAAATCCACATTAACCATCACACAAATCCTAGATTTAACAGAGTATAAATCATCACTGGAATGCTCAAGAATTAATTTACCAAGAGAAGATCTTTCCTGGAATATACCCATGAAGGACCGAGAGAAACAGCTCCAACTACTTGGTTACCAAATTTCAACACCAATTCTAGCTCACCCTTGGCTTAACACTCACTCGAAGCATCACTCCAGCTCTCGGCCACCTCTGGTTCGCAGCTCTTTGAGAGACACTCTCTGCCAAATAAAAGGGCAGAGAGTAAAAGCTCTCTCCCTCTCCACGCCCAACAGAAATCCTACAAATCTTCAAGCCTTTTCAGAGTGTTCTCCGCATGCTCGACACACTATCGATCTCCAGCAGAGTGTGGACCAGAAGAAAAATCAAACCAATAGCTGGACCATGGCCTTCGGCCGATCCAGCTTGAACCGCCCATTCCCTTGCATCCTGAAGGCTTGCCATCCACCGCTGCCGACGCCATTCATCACCAGCCAACAAAACGCTAAGGAGGAGGGCATAAATTATCGGCGTACCTCGACTACGCCACTGCCAAAGCCGAAAAATCTTCATCGACATGATTTAATACCGAGTTGTCCCACTCCATCTCGCCTCCCGAGCCCTAACCCGTGACGCCCGACCCTTCAACCGTCGCCAGTCGCTCGATCGTCGGACCCAAGCTCTCCATCGATGTCTCCCCTGTCGCTAACTCCTCTTTCGGGTAGAAAAATCTAAACTAAATGCAATGCATGCTAAAAAAATAATTTTCCTCATCTTTTGAAAATCATTTCATACTTCTCATATATGGTACATGGATTTAAATATTGAAAATCTCTTTATCATTTTAACAAACTGGCTCATTGCCCTCAATGTGGCTTTATCAAAACCTGTTGTATACATATACAACTATAATCAAAAAATATGCCAACATCGTTTTCTGTATGAAAACGTCATCAGTGAAAAGAGATGGTCACACAAGGACTCATGCATCACTCATCGTCGAAAGGTAGTATAGTATATCGGATGTGAAGACAAGTCGAAACCAGCGTCGAAACGATCTGTATAATCGAAGTAACGGATAAAGTTGCTTGTGATAAACCGTCTCTCACTAAATAATACATGTGTTCCAAATTGACGAGAGTTGCTGACAAGCAAGCTCAAACCATCACACCACCCGTCAAATGAAATGGTAATAGAATAGGCCAATCTTAGCAACTAACAACCTTCAACCCGTTTTCATTGACATGGATGATCATGTAAGGACTCACCCAGCACATGTCACAAAAAGGTGACAATCCATCAATAGCAACACCTCATGAGACAGTAAAGAATACCATTGACGTCAATCCGCAGATCCAGCATGTCACCCATGTTGCCGGCGTGTAGCTTAATGACGACACAACTTGTAAAATCATAGTAATGGATGAGGTTGCTCACGATAGACCACCTCTCTTCTAGAATACCTCTGTGTTCCAAATTAACGAGGGTTGCCGATGAGCAAGCTCAAGCCGTCACACCACCTGTCAGCTTAGAACAGTACTAGGATCGTCTAATCTTCGTGACTAACAACCCTGCCAACTACGTGTGACAAATACCTTGGCCAAGTTTAAGGACTTAAAACCTAAGGAGGCGTCATCACCCTCCCATCCTATTTCCAACTTTCAAGACTTGTAACCTGAGGACAAGTCACCAATGTCCCATCTTTTTTTACCATTTCCAATGGTGAAAATATGAGGACATGTCAAGAATGCCCCATCGTCATTTTGCACGTAACGACCAATCTTAAAGCAGTAGAAGCTTGCATTGGGATAACCTCGTGAAGTTTTAGCGCTAGAGTGCCTAAAGCATAAAAAAGATTCATACTCCCAATGTACATAACAAATTTTCTTGTAGTAGAAGATTTAGCCGCATAGCCTTGTGATACTTTAGCGCTAGAGTGCCTAAAGCATCAAGAGGATTTATACCTCCAATTTACGTATCATATAACATATCTTCTCGCAGTAGTTGATGTCACCAGATAGCATCATGAAGCTTTAGCGCTAGGATGCCTAAAGCATCAAGAGGATTCATCCTTACAACATATGCACAAATATCACATCATCAATATGGTAGAATATCAAGAATAAACTATGTTTAGAATGTAAACATGACAAAACATACGTAAACGTAAAAATTAACGTGTTGTTGAACAATTCCCGTCGGGTTCTCAAGTGTGGTATCACACAAAATAACAATTTTGAAAACCACGATCAATGCAGTGCAAGAAGTATAAAAACCCCTAACTCGATGGCATCCACAACACGCTTACCAACAAACCAGCTCCACACACAGTCGTATGCAAAAAGTTGAATCAATCAACAACTCCAGAACCTACAACAAGGTTGGTGTCAACATCCCAACAAACATACAAGGGATAACATACAATTCTTAAACAAGACTAAAATCCAAGATGATTTCTAAGGACAACCACAAGTCTCAAATCCGAAACCAAATCTAGAGATCCCAACAAAATCCCCAATCTTATCCCTCAATAACATAAACAATTCTTCAACAAAACTATCAGTTCTAAGAAAACAACATATACATTAGATTAAGTCTAGCATCCATCTTCATGCAACTTTAAACCACAACCCAACATTTTTATTTCAGCTAAACTATTACTTAATC
Organism: Begonia loranthoides; assembly: GCA_022433065.1. NCBI lineage: Eukaryota > Viridiplantae > Streptophyta > Magnoliopsida > Cucurbitales > Begoniaceae > Begonia > Begonia loranthoides. Next base: position 13,558,926 of record CM039477.1, on the reverse strand, counting down.
CTCAACCTATGCGGAAATTGAACTACAGAAACAACAATTTGCGCTCAACCAATGCAAAATCTTTTCTAATGCACTATGGCCAAAACAGAACAAAACCAACATCATGAACAACAATAAGTTGAATATCTTTCTCCTATTGTTATGAAGCCATAACTCAACGACCAACAAAATTTAGAATGCAAATTCATTATCTTCAGAAAAACCTAAATGAAATAGAGGCATTCCCAAACTAACATAGCACTGCAATCAACTTATTTATCGAAGCAGTATAAAAAAAATAGAACAGAACCAAACACACTATTCTCATATTGACATAATCCAAGACATCAAAACAAATGACCAAACTTCCAATCCCAATACTTAACAAATTAACCACGGTACACCAACAAGACATAATCCCCTCGGATGTTTTTAACAAAGATATCCAAATTTTACAATGAACCGTAGCTGAAATGAACAACAAAGCTAACTCATTACTACAGGGCAACATTGAAGTTTTCCATCAATAAATAGGACACTGTTAGTCTACAACTAACAACATCAATAGCCACAAAAACGGAACCAGAACATCAACATTTTGTCAAAAATCCAAAAATTCATTTTGCAATTTAGAAATAAAACAGAACTCATTTGGCATCCTCAGCAAAATGCACAATCCTAACACATAATAAATGGAACAAAAAAAAAAAAGGGCAGCCCTTGATACTCATTTTCAAAACAGAATCCAACATCAATGAGGGTGCACTATAGAATGGAACACTCAATATTACTCATCGAAACCAAAACAGAACCAGGGAAACGGCAGAATGAGCTTGACCCTGCCAAGCCTAGCTTTCCCTCCCTTCTACACAAAGCTCACGGGTTGATGTGCCCCAAATTACGAAACTTGAGCCCGAGCCAGGGGCTCTTTTATTCTCTAACTTTTTATTTATTTTGCAGCTTTTTTTGAATCAAATAAACATCATTGGAGTTGGCATTTGGGCTAATGGAGATTTTACAATCTTTGGGGAAAAATTGTGAACTGTTTTTCCGCCTAGATTTTGACCTCCGACAGTTCAAGTGGATTTTTGACAATCGGGATGACGTCGTTTCAACTTTAGTCCTTCATACCAAATGTAGCCAACATCCAGAAGTTTCGAACGAGCTATTGAGCGTTGTATTTGGGCTCCATTGGTATGTCAAATGTCTTTGTTTCAGAGAGCAAAACTCAGACTCGGATTTTATTGTTGTTGTTTTAATTAAGGGTTTGTTTAGTCTTTTGCTACTTAGGGATATTTTAGTCCTCTTATGATTTTGTTGTAAAACCTTAGGGTTTTATATACCCTATTTTCAAATGGAAGAACCAGTTGATGATTGAATAGAAGATTGCTTCTCTTTGAAGAGCTGCCCACGGCCTCCCCCCTCCATTGAGCCAATTCTCCCATCTCCCTTGCAAGGAGTTCTTGAAGCTTCTTTTCCTTGCAAATCCAGGGTTATTATCTCTTCCAATCCCTTATCCTTGTGGTGAGGATTGTGATGTGGAGGTAAAAGAAAGTTTCCATCCTTGAAGAGTGTTTGCTTCCAAGCAAACCGCAAGTCGTCCCTCTTACTAGGAGGTGGACGGGCTCCTTGTTGTTCTACTCAATTCTTGAAGGACATTTCTGCTATATTTTGGTTATTTGTTACTGTTAAGGGCTCTTATTTGGATGCTGATAGTCGTCCCTTGGTGGTTCGTTCATGAAATGCAATTTTAGATTGAGTTATTGGTGGAATGTTTTATGACTGCTGAATCTGTTTAATTTTCTGGGTGCTGGAATTCCGATTTGAGGCCCTGTTTTGAGACTCTTACCATATTCGTTTCAATTTGGTTCCTTCTAGAAAGTTGTTCTAATTTGAATTAATTATTTTCCCTCCAAAATTGGGATCTGTTGGCTGTATGAATTTCAAGTTATTCAAATTAGAAGACAGACTGCAAATCTGAACTGCTCTAAGCCCTAATTTCAGGGTTGTGTTGTTTCGGCTATAACTACAAATCCAGAGTGGTTTTTGTGACGATATTTTGATACAAGTTAGCTGAAAGTGTTAAACTGATATCCTCCAAATTTCAGCTAAAGCTCGCGCGGGAATTGAGAGTTTTTGCTGTTTCATTTTAACTTGTCTGGATTTCACAGTTTTCTAGACAGATTTGGGTTTCGCGATCTTAGTGATTCTTGGATCCTATCACGGGTCGCCGTTGCCTAATTGCCTGGAATCGGCCTCCCCCGCGAAGTTGCTTCGTCAAATCGAAAGAAGAGAAGAAAATGCCCTATTTCTTCTAATCTATCGAAGGCAGAAGAAAAATGAGAACTTCTCTCATTTTTTCCCCTTTTCTTTGGGAAAACGACAAATTAACCATCGTGGTTTGCGATCGATGACAAGTCAACCACTATCCTTTATTTTCTAACAAATTAACCACTGACGTATGGAAAAATGACAAAGCAAACATCGCTGTCACATTTGGCGTTAACAAGCTGATCTGGACACCGTGGCATTCATCAGGAAGAACGCCGCGACGTTCTTCTATAAAAATGAATCCAATAACAAACCGCGATAAAAAATTTTGTGATCAAATAACCAATCGCGGCCTCAAAAGTTCAAAAGCGAATCCAATAACAAACCACGGCCTCAATTTTGCAATCAAAAATTTTTCCGGTAACAAATCTAATAACAAACCACGATAAAAAATTTTGCGATCAAATAACAAACCTCGGCCTTAAAAGGCGATAAAAACCGAATACAATAACAAACCACGATAAAAAATTTTGCGATCAAATAACAAGTCAAGGCCTTAAAAGGCGATAAAAATTGAATCCAATAACAAACCGCGGCGTTCATCAGAAGGTGTTCATGAGGAAGAACGCGAGGATGAACTCATAGCAATATACAGCCACGAAGCAGCCCACAATAACTCATCCTACACCCACACAACAAAAAATTCAGCTTGTGTAAGAACATGGAAGTGAAATAGATAAATATTTAGAGAGAGGGGATTACGTTGTAGCCAGAAAAAGAGCAATAGAAGGGACACTCCCCATCATACGTTCCTTTATGCGATTTTTAAAATTCAAAAAGCTACAAAAATAAAGATTACAGAAAGAAAAAAGTTAGCGTGTTGTGATGAAAAGAGAAAAAAGATAAAGAGTAATCTGTGAAATACCATTTTGGCTTTGTTTAGAAGGCGGCGACAATAGGCACGATCAGTGTATTGGAACACGATGGAAGAAACAGCCATGGCTGCGGAAGACGCCGCCTGCCAGTGTTCTGCATGGAAGACACCTTTTTCTCCCTCTGCCATTGTTATACCCTAATAACAATGGAAGACACCTTTTTCTCCCTCTGCCATTGTTTTTTCTTTCCAGACTTCAGCAGTTACGTGTCTTGAGAACACTCAAGTCCACCTAACTGCACACGAGGATGACCTTATGTTTGAGGGAGAGGACAAAAGTAAATAGTTAAGGTTGTAATCTGCCTTCCTTTCCAACTAGAGAGAGACAAAGAGGGAGAGAGAGAAGCTTTTTGCATGAAAGTGAGCAAAAGCTGAAGTCTGGAAAGAAAAAACAATGGCAGAGGGAGTTAGATTCCAACAGCACTAAACCAACTTTATATTGTTCAACATCTTTCACTCAATAAGCTTCAAAATCCTCCTCTGGTTTAGGGCAATCCACAAATGGGCAGCACCATCCATGCACTATCCATGCATTTTAATGGTGTCTCGCTGAGTAGACAAACAACTTTTCAAAAACCAAACCTGAAATTAATCCTTCGTGATGAAGAAAGGAAGTCATCATTTTACTTCCAAGAGGCGGAGTCCAACTCAGGAAAGTAGATGTAAGGAAATTCTCTCCTCTTCACTAGTTTATCACCTTCATTACTCAGGACATCTGAATCTTAAAAAGGGTTTATGATGGAGAAAAAGGTGGAGGATGGCAATAAACAATAAAGACAAACCCAGAATTCATGCTTTAATCACTGATTTAATCTAATATTTGGTTAATATAAAAGAAAAACGACAAGAACAGTGGAAGTTATTAGGGTATAATCATCCTCAATGAAACTGAACAATCAAAGACAAAAAGTAACGCAGAAGATGAACCATAGAATATATAGTAAACTGAGAGACACTGTAGCGGTGTCTGAAGAGACGTGTCTCAAGACACCGCGCGTCTTGGGACACCGCGGCGTGCAGTACAAATTTGGCCTGGACGCTGCGATGTCTTCTTTTTTTGAAAAACCATGGTGCCGCGGTATTTTGTCTACGAAGCGCCGTGGCGCCCTGTCAGCTTCTTAACGGCCAACGTGACAGCGATGTTGGCTTTGTCACTTTCCCATATATCAGTGGTTAATTTGTTAGAAAATAAAGATAGTGGTTGACTTGTCATTGATCGCAAACCACGATGGTTAATTTGTCATTTTTCCTTTTTTTTTTATTCTTCCTTTAATTATTTTTAATCCCTTTTTTTTAATTTCAATTTTCCTATATCAATCTGCCGCACTTTCCCCCTCTTCTTCATTTATTCCCACTTAAATTTTCACTTAATTAATATATTAAAATATAATATATATAATAAATCCAATTGAAAATATTATTCAAAACTCTATCCAAAAATTGTTCTTTGAATCAAAATAATTTAACAAAAATATTTCTAGAATTTATTTTCCTCTCAGTGAAATTTAATTTGACAGTTTAAATGAAAAAATGCACACGTGGCCATGAAGCGACAAAACGGGTCAACTTTCTCATATTTGACCAAAAATTTGAGAAAAATTTACACGTAGCATTTAAAAATCTCAGATTTTACAAGCACTCTTGTCAGAGTTGGGTGGCTTCAATCTATGAAACTTCTCCCATCCTGCCTTTCTTAAGAGCGGTGGAATGAGTACTTCCTTGTGCATCTCATTCCATAAACCGCTATAAATACTAGAATTGCCTTTTCACTTGGTCAAACAACCGACTAATAGCTTCATCCCTTGCATCCAAATTTTGTCTAGGCCATCTAACCATTCTCACCAATAAGTTGACTCCTAGTGCTCATCAAGGATATGCTCCATCGAACTGCACTACTTTAGTGGATTTTTCATCTAAAACTTCCTCACCTACAACACAAGGTTTTATCCCAAAGTTTATGACTTAGCAAGTAATGTATGAGAACATGAACATGTGAATGATGAATATGAACATGTGAATGATGCACATGCTGCTTTAGGAAATATCTTATAGTTAGTCTTTGAATCTTTTTCCATTCATTTATTCATCCATTCTCTACCACTGGGATATGACACAAAGCTCAAATAATTAGTGAACAAGTCCACCAAAGCTCTATTGGGGGATAAACTCATCAAAGTTACATTGGGGGATAAACCCACTAAAGCCACATGGATACTGAATTGTTAGGCTTAGTTTATTTTGATGATTACTATTTTGATGGAATTAATTAGTTGATTATTATGCTTTTATTGATAATGTTTTTAATGGTTTAATCATAATATTTATATGTGTATTTATTGGAAATACCCTCAAAACGGGTATTATTATGTGCTACATGTCTAAGTCCATGTAGTGAATACATACCTTTTCGAGACTTAGGAAAATCAAGAATGACAAAAAGAAGCAAAAGGTTGACAAAAAAGGGCAAAGGGTCGACCAAGTGAAGTTGCTCCGAAGCTCAAATTACCAAACCGAGAATTGAGGTGAAGCCCTGCTGAATTTTATACTCAATTCTATAGTATATTTATGAGAGCATTGTAATCCAACTCTCCCTATCCCAAACTTGAGATTTCAATTTGGGAGAGTTTTGGAATAGTTTGTGAGCTTTCAATTTCCAAACACTGGTACTAAATCGAAAAGGGTGACGCCCTACGAATTCGTCAAACAAGGGTGATGCCCTGCAACAGTTAAAAAAATGGTGATGCCTCGTAGTAGTCAAAGGGTGATGCCCCGTAATAGTCACTTGTAAAAAGTTTAATTGACACTCATAAGCCAATCTAGTAGTGATCTCCAAGTGAGGCTTACAGCACGGACGTAGGTAGGTTGCCAAACCGTGTAAACAATATCATTTGCATCTCTTAACCCTTACTCTTTATGTTTATGCATTGAATTATATTTTGTATGCAATAAGTCACAGGTTTTAGAAAAATTAAATATCGCACGAAAACATTAGAACACCTAATTAAACCCCCCCCCCCCCCCCACCCAATTCTTAGGTGTATATCGATCTTTCAATTGGTATTATATTGTCTCAATGTTTGGTTAAATTTTATCTATTAAAATATCTATTATTTCTTGAATTACTTAGATTTTTTGAATTGCATATATTTATTGTGAAAAATTGTGATGGCTATTAATATGCATAATGAGGTTCAATCCACCCTTGGGCCTCCATTCTTTAATGGTAATAACTACTCTTATTGGAAGGCTGGGATGAAGATTTACATTCAATCTATTGATTATGAACTTTGGAGAGTTGTAATTAATGGGCCTTATATTTCGCACAAAATTGAAAATGGAATGAATGTTCCTAAATTGGATGATGAATTTAATGATGTTGATTTTTTGTAAATTAAGTTTAAATGCTAAAGCAATGAATCTTTTGTATTGTGCTTTAAATTTAGATGAATTTAATAGAATTCAAAGTTGTGATAGTTCCCATGATATTTGGAGATTTCTTGAAATTACACATTAGGGCACTAATCAAGTTAAAGAAAATAAATTGAGTATGCTTATCGATGAATATGAATTGTTTTGTATGGATAAAGATGAAACTATTAGTTCAATGTTTACTCGTTTCACTAATATTACTAATGGTCTGAAATTGCTTAGCAGAATTTATCCTAACGAAGAGTTTGTTAGAAAAATTCTTAGGTGTCTACCGAGCAAGTGGCTACCTAAGGTGATGGCAATTCAAGAGGCATGTGATCTCAAGGCCTTGATGATGGAGGAACTCATTGGTTCCCTAATGACGCAAGAGATCACACTTTTGAGCAACAAGGAGAAGGGAATTCTTCCAAAACCTCTAGCGTTCAAAGCCTCTACTAGCGCCAAAGATGACTCAGGGGATGAGGATGATTTTGAAGATGAGGATGACGTTGATGCAAAATTAAAGATCCTCACCCAGAAATTGGATAAGTACCTTCAAAGGAAGATGGGTATTTTGTGCTATGGGTGCGAAAAACCCAGACATTTATCTACCGAATGTCCCAAGGCGAGGTGGAAACATAAAACCTCAAAGAAGAAAGCTCTAAAGGCCACTTAGGATGATAGCGAGGAGTCTTCTTCTGAAATTGAAGAAGTCTCCCACATATGCTTCATGGTCAAAGGTAATGAGCTAACCTATTCTAGCAATTCAAATTTTGATAATGAGGATAGTGATTTACTTGATGCATTTAATGAATTGCTAGAGAGTTTTAATGATCTTAAAGATAAATATAAATTGTTGAAAAAGAATAAAAATAATTTTATCAAAAAGCATGCTAATTTGACAAAATCATTTGAGGATCAAATTGTTGAGCTAAAGAGCATGAATGATGAGTTAAATGCTACAATTAAATCTCTTCAATTTGATATTAGTGAATTGAAAGCTAAAAATTGTGATTTGAATTCGATTATCCTTAAATTCACTAATGGTAGCAAAAATTTTTATATGCTCTTAGGTAAGCAAAAAACTACATTTGATAAAACCATAATTGGCTATCAACTGTCTGCTAAAAAGAAAAATTATACTAATTTCTTTGTTAACCAATCTAGAACTTGTACTTTGTGTAATTGTGTTGGGCATAAATCATTTACTTATCCTTTAAAATTAAATGCGAATTCTAAATCTATTATAAATGCTAAATTTGTGTGGGTTCCTAAAGGAACCAAACCTCTAACAAATGGACCCAAAAAGATTTGGGTACCAAGGAAAACAACTTAATTGTGTCGTAGGTTGGAGATTCACCCAAGGAGCTTAAAGGGCATGGATAGTGGAGTATCCAAAATAAAAAGGGAGAACCTTCAATATTTACCTCCAATTTGGTAAATGAAAATAAACATTATAGAGGTACACAATTTTGTTGATTAGACTTTATTTGACTTTGATTGGTTCAAATTTTTTTTCATTGATAGCTTGAATTTTCTTTTGGTATCAATAATTGTCTTTTGTTTTTTAACTTATACAATTGGTATCTATCTTCAATTTCTATCCCCAAATGTTTTGATTATGTGCTTGATTGAGGGGGGAGAAATGGTTCTAACTTGGTAATTAAAAAAAAATAGATCACTTCAATTGGTATTTTTGAAATTGGATTTAAATACAACAATTGGTATCATTAAGCCAATTTTCCTCAATTGGTATCATTTATGAAATTATTTTAATTTGGTATCACTTTAAATCTCTCATTGATTGTTTAATAGTTGAGAAAGGAAGAGAAAACTTGTTGCCATTTTCTTATTTTGCTTGATTTAACAATTGGTATAATTTGAATTTTTGAAGTATGAGAATTCAATGTGGTTTAAGGATATTCAATATCAATTAGGCCGAATCTAAACAAAAAAAAATGCAAATCTGTTCAGACCAAAAGGGTCGACCTTATGCTTACAAAATGTCGACCGTTCATCGATTTTAAGCTAGTTTTGTTCGACCTAACCCTAATTTCGAACGAGCTCATTGACGATTTTTTTTGTCACCACCATGCTTTCTCCCCCTTTCCGACCGATTATCCCGCATTCAACCTCCATTCATTAGATTCAGTCCTTTCAATGTTCATATATCATGTCTAGATGAACTGGTAAGTGACCATCAAGAGGTAACTCTTCGCTATCCAACTCAGAGGTTTTTTCATTCCTACTTATTTATCAATGCTAACTATAAGGCTAGATAAGATTAAGATTATAAACATAGACCTTTGATCTTATGGTGGAAAATCTCTTGGAATCGCTTAAGAAATTTGGAATTAGAAGAAATTTATAAGTTAATGGGATTGTTCGAGATTTTCAATTTTGATGGTCCCTATTCAGAAGCTCCTATCCATATGTTTTATTCTAATCTGGAGTTTGGTCCTAGACCGTTAAAAGTAACGAGCTATGTGTACAAAAAGCATACAATTTAACTCCTCATAGCATCAATTCAATTTTGGGTTTTGAGCGAGGGTCAGGATATGAAGAATTCTAAATGAACTCTAAGGATTCATTGTTCATTCGATCCTATACCAGTATGAACTTCTTACAAGCTATTCTAAAAAATACCGAGTATGATTTTATGGTTAAACCAAAAGGCACGAGATTTAAATGTGAAGCCATGGGTGATCCATCATAGTTTATCGTACAATTTGGTATCGAGAGATGGTCACCGTGACAATGTGAGCTGCATTAACCTTTATGTCCTCAAGTGAATATATGAACAAACGCCTTTCAACATTGGATACCTTATTCTACAAGTCATGATCAAAACCGCAGGGAGCAAATCTTGATCATTACCGTTCAATCTTCTATTGATGAAAGTATTTCAATCTCAAGGTGTGCAAATCCCAGCTTTATTGCTCATCCTAGTGGATATTTATTTCATGCATACCTTGTCACGAATGGGCTTTACTATTGGCGAGAATGGTGAATGGGAGGTTAGAGCATCTAAAGTTGTTGTCTTGGTTCAAATATCGAGTTTCGATGATGACGATGACTCCCCAATCCTGATCATCTGCCATATGATTTAGTCGGACCATCGGTCCCTCACTCTTCCTCCAAACCATCAACTCATGCCTCTTCCTCTTCTACCACTTATCCAGCATCAATTGATGAGCAACTCGACTTATTAACTAGATATTTTCTATCATTTCAAGATAAGAGTTTCGGCTTTCAAAATGAGGTTCAAGAACAACTTCGCTTACATCACGAAGAGAATCTCACTATCCAATCCAAATTAGAAGTGCTTCAACGCAGCATCGTCGAAGTGTCAAATATGATATGGGTAGCCATTACTTCGATAGTCAGCATAACATTCCTCCTGCCTCCGATGTCATTCCTCCTACCTCCGAGGATGTCCCTCCTACTGATCGAATTTAGCTTTAGTCTCTACAATTTGTAAATTTAAATTAATTTAGTGTTTTGTTCCTTTAACTTAACTTTTGTCCTTATCATGAATATTTTGAATGTTATATTATTACTCTTGGTTGATATATATTCTGGTTGTGAATAGTGTTATTGGATGAAGTATGAACTTATGCAGGGACTTATGGCATTTTTGGGGAGTGTATAAACAAAGGAAATCATGCCAAATTTTTTGTTTCAAAATTTCTTCCCTTTTTAAGTCTTTTCGATAATGTCAAAAGGGGAGAAGAAAGAGTAGTGCATAGACAAAGGGGGAGAAACATAATCAAGAAACTTGATTTTTTTTAGTTTTTAGACTCCCCTCCCCATGGTTCTCTTTTTGATTATGACAAAAGGGGGGAGAATTTTATATAAGATTAGTTTTTAGACTCCCCTTTCCATGGATATCTTTTTGATTATGACAAAAGGGGGGAGAAGTTTTATATAAGTTGTTATGTATTGATTGTTAATGGGAGAGTGAACATTATTATGAAATAATGAATTGGTATAGCATATATGCATGAAATTAATTGATGAATATGATGCATGAAATTAATTGATGAATATGGTGCAAAAATTAAGGGGGAGAGATCGAATATACAATAATTTATGCACATGCTTAGTTTTGAGAATAACTAACTTATTGGATTTTTTCATCATAAAAAATGGGGAGATTGTTTGCCTTTTTGTCAGGCTTAGTTTATTTTGGTGATTACTATTTTGATGGAATTAATAAGCTAATTATTATGCTTTTATTGATAATGCTCTTAATGGTTTAATCATAATATTTATATGTGTATTTATTTGAAATACCATCAAAACAAGTATTATTATGTGCTAACATGTCTATCTAAGTCCATGTAGTGAATACATGTCGTTTCAAGACGAAAATCAAGAATGACAAAAAAGAGCAAAAGGTTGACAAAACAGGGCAAAGGGTCGACCAAGTGAAGTTGCTCCGAAATGGACAGATTACTCATGTAACACCCCGACTTTTTAAGTTGGATAATTATCGGGGTATTACCAATGACGTATTTGTAGGATTATAAATTAAGGACATTATTGGATAATTACTGAAGATTTAATAGATGGAAATTAATTTAGTAAATGGAATCAGGAAGTTTAAATTGAACCAATAATAATTGTTAGACAATATTTCAGAATAAAGTAGGAATAAAGGATTGGTCGGAAATAATTTATAATTGGAAGGAAGAATTTCATTAGGGTAATTCGTCAAGGCTTAAATAATTGATGAACGAGTGACAGACAATTGATGAATGAGTAATGTTTAGATAATGAACGAGATAAATGAGTTAAGTGCGAAGACATTATTACGAATTGTTCTTTATAGTTTAACATCTGTTTAGTTATTAATTACAAGCTACTATTTATTTCATCCTTGTTTCTGTTGCCATTCGTTGTCTTACTTTCATAACCTAGCATTAATACTTGTGATAATGAGCATGTTTAATACCCTACTCTGAACTTGTATCAATAGTTGTGATAAAAAGCAAGTTTAATTAGTAATTTACTAAAATTCTGAGTAGGTTAATCAATTGAGCACGTTAATTAATTTAGTAATCTAAGCATGTAAACAATTAGATTAAGCTCAGCATATGAACTAATATTTAATTAACTAAGCATGCTTAGGTAAGTGTAATTAGTTCTTGTGTATGTGTAACGACTCGGATTTTCGTAATTCCTTTAAATGCGTGAAAATTTGAAATTTTCTTTTTAATGCAAAATATATCAGAGTGCGTCTAACCAGATCGCTACTAACGCATTTTGAAAACCCATTAATAAAATGCGGAAGCATTATAAAAATCATTTATTAAAAACATAGCGGACTTATTAAAACATTGCAGATGCGTAAATCGCTTAAAGAATGAAAACTAACAATTTAATACTGCGTTTGAGAAATGACAACTAAATAATTAAATATAACTTAATAAAACTTGATTACAACCGTTTTCTCTTCTCGCTCTAGTATGGCTAGCCATAACGTTGCTCCTGCAAATCCCTCATCCATGCTTCATTATCTGCTTATTATCTCTTCGTCATTTGTACCTACACCACAAGGAATATGTGAGCCTAATGGCCTTGTAAGAAAAATGGGTTAATACAATTATGTTCATGTCTCTCTTTAGTTCCTTTGGAATAGGGGCCACCTAAATCAATCTTTTCTTATGTCCTTTCTTTCGTTGTTCTTTACTCGTACTTCAAGCCGGAGATTAGAGGTTGTCCTTTGAGATGACCTAGTTTGATCGGCTTCTAACCTCTTGTGCGCATACTAGTCCCGTTCCCGACAAGGTGAGGGTGTATCCTAGCTGCTAGGCTAGATCCGAACTACCCATCCACCCCAACTCCCTATTCTTATCCTTTCCGGCGAATCCCGTTCTCAAGGTTTCTTCCCTTCCGGCGTATGCCACCTTCATGGTTTCTTCTAGTGATGGGCGTATCCCGCCCATCCTGAAACATTCTTCTTCTTAGCGTTTTCCCTTACTCATGCATGTGTGCACCACCCCAAAGGGGTACTTAGTACTTGGTTTCTATTAACGTGAATACATGAGAACATTAAAAATTTAATAACGCATCCATAGAAAGTAGATAACAAAAATCCCAATTCAATAATAAATGGTGGAGATTTAACGGAACAAAAACAAGTAAAAACAACATCCAAAACAGGCTATTGAACGAAATGAAATCGAATAACAGTAAATTAACAACGGAACAAATTTTAACGACATAGAACAGCGTAGAGTAACTAAAATAGAATGACAAATCATGCTTTTAATGATGACAGAACGGCAGCGTAGAGTAACTAAAATAGAATGACAAGTTGTACTTCTCGACAAAATTAAATAACGGTAGTCAGCCGAGTATAACAAGGAAATAGGACCAATCGTGTTCTACATATTCACTAAACGATCAATAGGACGTACTCTTACACAACATCGATAACAACAGTGCGCAACATTGAAATAGTATCACGAAAACATGTTTTAGACGACCATCAACTAGTGAACATGGCTCTTTAACATCTATTAACTGCAATGGGTGATATTGAATTAAGACAGTGCACATGCTCTTTAACTCACTATATGTAGTAGCAACTAATACTGAACGAAACAACAAACTATGACAGCAACTAAGAAATACAACGGCAGTAGTGTCTAACTGATTTAACGTTTGACGCTGGATATAACAGTAGTAACGAGCAGTGGAACAGATTCATGAGAAATGAATACAATAGTTGTAATAATAATTAACACGCTTTTCTACTAATATAATAGCAACAACAAATAATGAATACAACAATGGTAACAGTGAATGGAACAGATTCCTGATCATGCTTTTAACGTCTATACAAAGCTAACTACAGGATAGAACAAACTACAAAGTGATTAAAGTGTAGCAACATAATAGTGATACATATTCAGGATCAAAACAAGCTAAATGGTTGAACACAAGTTTCCACAACAGAACAATGATACACAACCAAATAATCACATTTTAGGGTCATTGTTCCTACATTTTTGCTTGCATTCATCCTCAACAGATTCCATGATTCATACATTGCACACGTTTTTACTTCTCCTAATCCTCATTGAAGGTAAATCCAACCTTGAAGGGAAACTAATCAGTGGGGGAGAAGAAAACAAGCACAAAACAGGGTATCCAACAAAATATTCTCCAGGCATTCAACAGTAACAAGAGGCAACTAAAAGAAACTATAGAGATCCTTCAGAAAAATATTCACTCACGCACAAATATACTTGAGTGTATTGCCTCTAAATGGCAAACGACTACCCCAAGTTCCTTTCCTCACCGATGAAGACACAAAAGAACAGTACTTCTCCTTTAGCTCCACACTTCCAGCAGCAACACTCCAGCAGAACTCCCCTCCAGGAAGAACACCGAACCCAGAAAATGAAGGAAGAGGTGAAGGAGCTGGGGATAAATGGGCTCACCTGGGAAAAATTGTGCCTCCAACAGTAAACAAATCTCTATTGGTCGGCCATAATCGCGTGATTTTATGTCGAGAGGTGGCAACTTTATTGGCTAGGCATCGCTTTATTCCGATTTTAAATCTTTGCTATCGCAGTTCTACGATAATTTGGATGGGTGCGGACGACTTGGTCTCATCTACATTTGTCTGCAAGAGTAAATTTCACAGGCAAATCTTGAGGTCTCCTACGAGAAATGGCATCCCCATTCTCGTCTGTACCGTCTGCAGTCGTAGTTCAGAAGCTAGTCAGCGTCTGCATGTGTCGTCTGCAAGTGTTCAAAATCGAACAGAGTCGATGCAGAAGAAGCCTTACGTCGTTCGCAGTCGTCCGAGGTGTCGTCCGAAAGTGTCTAGGATTTGGACAGAGGCAAATCAAACGAGGTCCCTTCTCATTTACAGGCGTTCGGGTTCATCCAAAAGTCCCCAGACTTAGACAGATTCGATGCTGACGTGTCTTGCCTTCGTCCGCACCCTCGTCTGCAACTTCACAACACAGTGAAGTTAGGACGAGAAATGTCATCCTGAGTCGTACCCAGGCTAAGGGTGATGTGTAAATGCTCTTGAGGATGACATAATGCGTCTGCAATGTCATCTTCAGGCGTTCAAAAATGCCTTAGATAGCCTTTCTTCACATTTTCACACTTTAATTCTATCCCGTAATATCTTCCCCATAAATGCACATCGTAAAATGACACGTATGAATACAAAATGTAATAACCCCACAACTCCAACACTTTGATTACATCACATATATGGGGAAAGCGTCACAGAAATTCTCCTTAACTTAACGCTCCAAGACGTCCTTGGTAACACCCTGACAATTACCCAACTTAAAAAGTCGGGGTGTTATAGTATGTTCCCTCACCTAGAATAATAATTGGATCAATAATTAAGGTACTTAACTAGACTTGAGCATGCTAGATAATCTAATTAATTACCTAGTTGTTAAATAACTAATTCAAGCATGTTTAGCTAGTTGTTTAATTAACCGTTGTTAATCACTTCATTGAGAATGCTAATTACGACATTAATTGACTTACTAGTGTAGCATGTTTAATTTACAAACTAGGCTAATATTAACCGGGAAGTAATTGAAGCATATTAATCCTACTTGAGCATGTTAGTTAATTAGGATATCTAACTATAATTATAAATGTAGTTATTTCCTGAGCATGTAATTGAACTAGGATAACTAGCATGTGAATTAATAGTATGATTTCGACTTCTACTTCGTTTATTGTTGTGTTCTACAAGTGCAAGCACTCCTTCACGATTCGTTACTTAAAGTCTGTGATGTTCGTGTTCAATTCATTATCGTAATTGCTTTCGTTTCTATGCGCTTTCAATTTCTACTTTCAATTACTTTCGTGTATATGCGCAATTCAATTATTATCAATGTTACATTATATGCATCATACATTCACGACATTAGAAACCCTAGGAAATACCACGAAAGTGTTGGTATTCGTATGTGAGAAGAAAATGAAGAAAAGAAAAGAAAGTAAGGGAATTGGAGGTTGGAGAGATGGTCCGGACCTAACCGGTAAACTCAAACCCCTTTTCACCCTTCCCTATATGGGTTGTGCGAGCTTGTCTACCGTAAGGTGTTAGGTGTCGGATACCAGCCAAGAATCTCCAATCTCCCAACTCAATCCATGAGTTTATGATATATGTAACCGTGCGTAAAGAGCAGCTTGGGGCGGATTCCCATCCTAACATAATGAGTGAGAGGCATATCATATTGCATGAACCCTTTTCCTTACTAAGCCTTTGGGCTTACAATTACTTGTGGTGTAGGTGTAGGTACTTGTATGCGGTAACGATGAACAGACAATAAAGCAGGGATGAAAGATTTGCATGTGAAGGAGATTGTGGTTGGCCGGCCTAAGTGAGTAAAAGAGAGAATGGATTGTAATTAAAGTATATTTAATTGTTTAGTGTCAGTAGAGCAAAACAAAAGATTTTATAAACGATTTATGCTTCCGCTAAGTTTTATTTTTTTGTATACCGCTATGTTTTACAAATGATTTTATATTGATTAGACGCACTTTGATATTTTTTTCAAAGAATTTAATAAAGAGGGTTTTTGTGGTTTCATAAAAGTTTTAAGTTTTAATGCGTTTTAAAAGGGTTACGAAAAATTGGGTCGTTACAGAATATTTTTTATGTTAAGACTTCCGCTGATTATTACTCTTGTGTTTTATTAAGCAATGGTTTTACTCTGGTTTTAAAGAAAAGAAAAATTTATATGGAAAAAGGTTACGTGATGTTACAAATGGTATCAGAGCATAACCAGGTCAAAATCGTTTCTGTAGACTACCAACAGTGCAAACTCAACATGGGAATGCTTCATCAACTGTAAGTATTAAGTACAGTGCTTTATTAAGAATAATGTTTTATTTATAGAATTAGTTGTAGACAATTATGATAGTAAGGGAAAGAATAGGGTCAGGACTGGAAATAGCTTGGTGAGATACTATTAAGGCAACACAGGGACAGCTCAGGACGTAAGAATAATGACTTAGACAAGATTTAAGGATATTTTCCCTCATTAGTATTTGAATATAATGGCTTGGACTTAGAAGTTAGGTAAGTTAGTGAAGTTTGAGGAATTCATTTAAAGACTAAATGCTGGAATATATCATGGAATTAAGATATATAGTACTTAAGATGTGCCAAACTCTGGGTTTGTATCAAAAGCTTGGGAGATTGAAGAGACTAAACAAGAAAGAATACCTATAGAATATGTCTTAGATAGGCATAAATAACTTTAGACTAGACAAATTTTGAGGACAAAATTTATATAGGGGGGGAGGGTTGTAATATCTCAAATCTTCGTTGAGCTGAAAGCATAGCTTAAGTGATAATTTTGGGATATTTGGAGCTAATTTGGACAAGTAAAAATATTGGTCAAGAGAAATGCATTGGGAATAAGTGAATTATGATACCTCATTATGTTCGTAGTTAGATTAAGAGAATGATTGAAGCCAATTGGAGAATTCCTTAGTGAAACTTAATGTTATATTGGATGATATCAAATAGATTGATGGTTAGTGGGAATATTAAGAGAAAATATATTTGGACACGTTTAGATATTATAAGGTTGATTGAAAGTATAGGATATATATTATTTTAGGAAATATTGGATTTAATGAAGGATAAAGTGAAGTAGGAATGGTGAAATATTTGGTTTATGATGAGGTTAGGATATTTGGAGATGGGATTTATGAAATTTAAGGGTAATATATAGATATATATATATATATATATATATATATATATATATACACATATATATCTATATTGATAGGTGTCACGTGGAATTATTTGGAGAATTATTCGGATTAATGTGCTTGGAAGCTGCGGCTGATCGGGGCAGTCGATCGACGAGCGTCATCGACTGGCGTGAATGTGTAAAGAAACGTGTGAACATTTGATGGATTAGTGGTCAATCGTCCTTCATTAATCTATGTCGACCGCCATTTATGTAGAGTGATTTGGAGATGATAACGAACGTCTACTGAACGTTAAAGAGTTATTATACATTGATGATATTCACCTCTTGGCTTTCTACTTCCTTGACGATGCGTTGAGTGTAGTTGTCTATAAATAGAATGGGTGGCAGCATGAGTGGGGAGAGACAGAAACATAGTGTTACGCTGCAAAAATTATAAGAGAAACTTAGAGAGAGTTGTGAGGTCTAAAGTGTTGTGAATGGTTGCTGGATGTTTAGAAGAGAAGAATTTGAGAAGGACTAATCATGAGAGTTTGAGAAACCTGTGATGGAAGGAGTGTGGCCGAGAGAGTTTTGATGTTTTGGAATGTGAAGTTCTGTTTTTGTGGAAAAACATTGAAGGGTGAAAAACAACAGTAAGGTTCTGGTGAAGAGGAATTCTCTTTGATTTTTGATTCTTGGATATTGGTAAGCATATTTTCACTCACGTTTCTTAAGGGGTTAATTGTATGGAATAGTTTTGTAGTGATGGTTATTTCCTTGTAATGTTCTCTGCTAGTTGAATGGAAATTGGTCACTGTATATGAATGAGCATATTATTGGGAATATATATATACATATATATATATGATTATTAGTTTAGGTTGTTAATTATATCATGTGAAGTTTATTAGCATGAATAAGTTGGAATATTGGATTAAGGTGTTATGCATGAGCTTGATTAATATCATGTAATGAATTGCTAGTGGTTGTAATGAGTTGAAGAATAAGGTTGGAATAATTATTGGATTAAAGATTTTCATTATCGGATATATTAAAGTATTACCTTATAGGAGTAAGTGATTAAGCTGAATTAAGGAGATATGTTGGGCTATTAATTGCTAGTAGTTAGGATTGTTTATTACGAGACATTTATTGATTATCTCATGTTATTAATAATTAGGCTTTTTGTGAAGAATCTTAAAGTGTTAAACCATAAAACTAAGGATTTCAGGTATGTGTTATTGCATGTGCTTTGTTCGAAAAGACCTATATCTCATGAAATTAGCGTTTTGTTTGATGTTCGTTTACTAAATGCATAAGTTATATTATTTTATGAAAATGTATGTTGTTTGATTGTATGTTTATAGATTAAGTTCAGTTCCTTAGATAGGACGGATCACATTTTAAGGATACGATTAAGAACACATTAGATAGGATTGTATGCGCATGATAACGTTAAGACATGAAATCCTAAAGTACATGAAAATAAAATATACGCAAGCAGCTATGGACCGGTTGGATACGCCCGGCATAGTTATCAAGTAAACGATTGTGGACCGGTTAGATACGACTGACATAGATATCAAGTAAATGACTGTGGACCGGTTTGATACGCCCGACATAGAAATCAACTATGGTCTGGTTGGATACACTTGAAACATATGTTTATATGGTCCGGTTTGATACGCCCGGTATATAAATAGTAAACGGATGTTTATATGGTCCGGTTTGATACTCCCGTCATATAAACAGTAAACGGATGTTTATATGGTCCAGTTTAATACGCCCGACATTTAAGCAAAATGAAATAACGATAAAAGACATGAACAGTAAAAGAGAAATAAAATAGAAAATCTTATATAATGTTATAGAAATTGTATGTGAGTTCTATGTTTTACGTTTCTATCATGTACTGAGCATTAGGCTCATAGTTAAGTCCCGTTGATGTAGGTAAGGAGCCAATGAATGGATAAAGTTGTTGATGGACGTACCTGATGGAGTGTTGCTGTGTGAATGTTTGTGTTGTTGGCGACATTGACCTATGGTTATGGCTCATGGAATGGAATAAATGTTTTAAAAACTTTTAATTATTTTATAATTTTAAATAAATGTTTTAAGTAATATTTTTATTTAAACCAATGGTTTATGGTATTGAAAATGTAAAGGACTTACGCTGAATGTTTTGTATGTTAAGACTTCTGCTGATTATTACTTTAGTGTTTTATTAAGCAATAGTTTCACTATGGTTTTAAAGAAAAGAAAAATTAACATGGAAAAATGTTACGGGATGTTACAGAACATGTTTGGAAAATAAACCAGAATTTAGCATGCTCAATCAAGTAATTGGTAGCATGCTAAATCAAGTAATCAGTATGCTTAAGAAGCTATTGGAAATTTTGAAGAGTAACAACTAATTTAACCTACAAGTGATAGTTGATTTTTGCATACTTTGAGTTGAACGTGTGATGATTGATTGTCATGCTTGAGGTTGAAAAAAGCAATAACAGTTTAACATGCTTGAAGATTTAATGAATAATAACTAGTTAGCACACTTAGCATTTCACAATTAATAACTACAGGGCATGCTTTAAGATTAAGTGCAGAAACATGCTTTTTTATAACGTACAACTAAGTTAAATTCATGCTTATATGACGGATGAAGTCACAATGAAGACATAGTGGAAGTATCGAAATTAACTGATCTAATAGCCACAACAAAGATATATAAAGGAAAAATGACTGAAGAGTAAGCATGCTCAGAGTATAAAGAAATCTTAAAGTAACATTTGTCTAGGAATACTACAAGAAAACATAGAGTCCATCTCATTCATCCTTGACAGTCACCATGAATCTGCTAGTTTATCACTCTACTCTACCAGCTTGATGTTTGTTAGGACTTAGTACTTCCCAACTTAACATCCAGTAAAGGTAAGTAAGCATTGAATTGTAACAAAAGAACCAAGCAGGAAATGTAACAACAGAGTATATTAACTAGCAGAACACGGCAAAATAAAATCACAGATCCAAGTATATACGGG
The DNA here is from genome assembly GCA_022433065.1 of Begonia loranthoides. Classification (NCBI taxonomy): domain Eukaryota; kingdom Viridiplantae; phylum Streptophyta; class Magnoliopsida; order Cucurbitales; family Begoniaceae; genus Begonia; species Begonia loranthoides. The sequence goes on along the minus strand of CM039477.1, from coordinate 13,538,587 downwards.
AACAACACAAGAGTTGTGGTATCCAAGAAAATTACATAATAACTATGAACAAAAATCACTACATACACACACACGTGTTTTTACTTGTGGGTAGGGCTTTCTTAAGCCAAAGACTAACCTAAGTCCTTACCTAAGTGTTGAAGAAATTATCACGGACAGCAGCAACTCCACTTCTAGCAACCGAATCACCCTCAAGAGGAGAAGAAGAAGTTGAACAAAGAAAGAGAAGGAGAATGCAAGGGAGGAACTAAACTCATCTAGAAGGAGGGAGCTGGAGGTTAAAAGGAGAGGCTTACTAGGGTAATCATCACGTAGGAGAGGGGGAGGAGGATGGCTGGGCTACACGAGTTGGAGGGAGGGACGATTTTGTCATCTAAAGATCATGTTTTTATGGACTACACGACAACCGGTCAGGTTTTAAATCCATAAATTTACGCAGATATGCGATCTTTCAGACGAGTGCGAACGCATTAATCTCGTCTGTAGTCGTGCGCATGAGTAAAATCCACCGGCCAAACTGGAATCTCGGACTAGGATTGGCATCCCCACCCTTGTCCGTACCATACACATGTGTCCATAGTTTGGACAGATTCAAATTGGACGAGGTCTCCTCATATCCGCACTCGTCCGCACACATCCGAAAGCATCTGGGATTTTTACAGATTTAATTCGGATGCCACCCATCACGTCTGCAAGCTTCTGGATTCTTCCAAAATTTGACAATTTGACGATACTTAGGCAACTTCATCAAATTGTATACAAAATTTAGTTGTTGTTTTCCATTATTTCTTTTCTCCAATTAAAAACTTGGGTGGGTTCTCTCACTTTTCTTTACCATTTCCAAAACTTATAAAATGTAAGTAGTTTAAGTTCTATCCATCATCTCACTTAATCAACAGAAGGTATCTTCATCCAACACAGTACTATCACTTTTTTCATAGACCCACTCACTTAAAAATTTCCAATTCGTTGTTTTATTCCTATATATTTTTGTGGTGTATTAGGAAATTAATTTCGCATATTTAGGGAACATTAAGAATTTATAAATTCTTTGTAAATTTATTAGCATAGGAGAGTAATAATAATTTATTATTATTATTATTTATTTTATTTATTATTTTTTTTTTTCAAACAAAATACTTCAAACACAAAAGTAATTCTAGTAGTAGTTATAGCTGATGGAGAATTTTCATGTCGAACCTTGTGCTGGTAGGCAGTATACAGAATCGGTTTTAAAACCCAGGCACTTTGATACCAACTGTAACGACTCAGTTTTTATTTAATTTAAAAACGTGTAAAATTTAAAACTTTTCTTTTTATAAAAACGTCAAAGTATTTTCCTTTATAAAACTCGATCATTAAATTTTTTTACTCAAAACATTTATCGATTGCAGCGGAAGTAATAAAATCATTTTATGAAATTTAAATCCTTTTACGAATAATTTTCATTTACTTCTTTAACCCAACCAGCCACAAGATCCACCATGAAAATCCTTCAACGACTGCCTCTTAGCCTATTCACCTATGCGTGTATCTACATGGCAAGACGTAACTAATGATCCTAAGCATCAGTAAGTGATATAAAATAAAAGGTATGATACACATGTCATGTAACTTTTAAATCTTTTTTTGTTTTCTGCTTCTTTTCTACCTTTTCTTTTCTTTTCTTTTACCATTCTCTTGATCTTAACTTTACTTTATCTTAACTTTACTTTATTGTTATTTTCTTTACTTGATCGTTTCTTTACTTTATTTTGATCTTAACTTTACTTTATCTTGACTTTACTTTACTATTATTTTCTTTACTTGATCGTTACTTTACTCTATCTTGAAAGGCGTTGGACATGTCTAAACTTGACAAGGAGGAGCAACTAACTCAACCTCACATCCCCAGACGACCCCTTTATATATTTTTTTTTATCTTGAAAGTGTTAGATATGTCTAAACTTGACGAGGAGAGGTGGCTCACCCAACCTCACATCTCGTCACACCCATTTACGTTCATTTCTTTACGAACTGTAACAACCCGGTTTATTATTGCATTTTAAAAAAATCGCGTAAAATTTAAAACTTTTCTTTTTATACAAACATTAGAGTACTCTTCCTTTGTAAAACCCGACCGTTAAAACTCTTGACTTAAAATACTTATCAATTGCAACAGAAGTAATAAAATCATTTTATGAAACGCAGAGGAATTAAAATAAACATTAAAGAATATTAAGTAATTTATAAACCCTTTTACAAATAATTTCCATTTAATTCCTTAGCCCAGCCAGCCACAAGATCCACTCGTGCAAATCCTTCATCAACTATCTTTGACCTGTTCTCTTGTATCTCCTACATACCTACATCACAAGACTTAATCTAATGAGTCTAAGGCTCAGTAAGTGATATAAAATAAAAGGTATGATGCACATCTCATGCAGCTTTTAAAATCTCTTTTAGTTTTCCGTTTATGTTTCTCTTCTGTCTTTTCTTTTACCATTTTCTTGATCTTAACTTTATTGTTCTGCCTTTGGTATTCAGCCTCAACCAATGGGGGACTAATCCACCCAAAAGCCCTAACCATGGGGACCATGTCCACCAAGCCTCTATTTATTATTCTGCCTTTGGTATTCAACTGAAGCCTCAACCCATGGGGGACTAATCTACCCAAAGCCTCTAACCATGGGGACCATGTCCACCAAAGCTCTATTTATGAGTTCGAGTTCAACACCAAAGCATTAACCATCTAACATTGGGATGCAACTCAACCATTGGGAGAAAAATCCACCCAAAGCCTCTAACCATGGGGACAATGTCCACCAAGCCTCTCTGTATAAGTTACATGCCAAAGCCTCAACTAGTTACCATTGGAACGTAGCTCAACAATTGGGGACTAATCCACCCAAAGCCTCTAACCATGGGGACCATGTCCACCAAGGCTCTATTTATGAGTTACGTGCCAAAACCTTAAACTATGGAAAGCGCATCAAATAAACGTTTAACCAAGGGGGAACAATCCGCTCAAGCCTTCATAATGACCATCAATAGAAACTAACAAAGTCCAATCACACAAACCCTCAATGTCTAAAATGTTCAAAATATATCTCTCGACAGGAATCACAATAAAAAGGACAAACCCACCTTACCAAACAGAACCCAACCAATGCATAGGACATAATTAAGCAAGATAGAAATGGCCAGAACAACTCATCAATCTCTTTAGAAACTCAAACACAAATCCCAGCATCAATATCTATCATTGATCCAAAAATAGAACTTCAACAAATTAGAACATCAAATATTTTTATTCATTTCAATTGGTCATCTTAGAAGGTATACCAAGGAACAGAGAAGGATTACCTGTAGAGCATACAAACAATTTTCTTCACTGTAGCAATCCAGAGTAACACCAAACAGGAGTTCACTTCCACATCTCCGCCAATTTCTCTCATGCACCTAGCAACTCACTTCCACATACTACTCTCGACCCTTTCACAGAGAGCACACCCGACGGCCATCACTGTCCAATTTCCCCTCCCAGCCATTCCTATATAGGGAGAGGAGAAGACTTCGTAGACGTAATGCTAATGGGCAATTGCACACTTCAAGGAGGGTGGTCCAATGGCCAAACTCCACGTTAGAAAGCTGAAATCGTTTCAGGGGAAGAAATAAAGCAGTTCGACAGTGGCCAACAGAAACGGACTGATGCCCTGCTCCAGCCTTGCCATTCTCTTCGCCACTGCCGATACCAAAACGCCGCTGCCAACGCCCATAACCGGAAGTCTGGAAGGTGAATGCAAAATGTAGAGCATCGACTTACCTCCTCCAGAGATTCGCAGCTCCAATTCCGACTCTGAGAGCTGCAGCACACCGAGGCCTAGCTCACCATTTGTCGGGTCGCAAGCAGCCGTCGCCAGTAGCCAGCACGCCGGACCGCTGGCACACGAGCCCCGCCGTCGTCCGTCACCTCTCGCAGTCGCCTTCTCTTCTCTTCTAATCTCTCTCTCTCTCCCTGTTTCTCTTGTGTCGCCTTCTCCCCCTTCTCTCCTCATTTTTCTTTTTCAATTAAAATAAAAGAACCATTCAACTTTTCCACCCGAACCGAACCATCGAACCGAGTGAACCGGTTTACTGTCCTCTTTTCCCTTTTTTACTTTTTTTTTATATTATTTACTTCTAATTTCACTTAATTTTTTCTTTTTAATTTAAATCCCCTTTTTCATTCATTTAATTAAATTATTTCTAATTCAATTCTAATTCTCGACTTACTCCAAACATCGATTAACGATTATTATGAGTCCAATTTAAATTTCCAAATTCCATTTCAAAAACTAATTTTTCATTAAATAAATCCTTAGTTATTATCCAAATATTTTCCCCAATAAATTTTTCTTATCAAATAATTCTCAATTATCCCTAATTAATTCTGTTACGAAAATCGAGATATTACAGCTCACCAATTACACTTGCCAATTTTGAAAGGGTCGGACCAGCGGAAGTTGTGGGAAGCCAAGTTTTAGATCCTCCATTGAAGGAGAAACCCGCTACTCTGTAAGTTGAATAACTCATCCTAGCATAAGCAAGGGCTGCGATTTCATGGATGCAATCAAATATAAACCTAAAATCGATTCAACATCTTCTAGGAAAAATTAATCCTTTTTTCCTCTATTACAAACCCTTTGAAGGTTCCTAGACCACCCAGCAATGGCGGTGAAGTAACAAAGCCTGAGTCGTTGCAAGATCACCATGACTAAGCTAGCCAAGAAAGAGAACTTACAAATGACATTTTCAAAACAAATATCTATCTTTGTCAGAAGGATGGGAAGCAAATGAGAAAGAAATAAGGGAAATGAAGATGAAGTTGAAAGAGAGAGAGTGAGAGAGAGGTGGATGCCATTTAGATGCCATGTGGATGGCACGTGGATAATTTAACGGAAATATATGCGGCGAAGGACAATTTGTTAACAACAAATAGTTTCGAGTCTATTTTGTTTAGAAAATTAATTTAATGTTTGGTTGAGAGGACTCTTGTAATTGAGGGTAAAAAATGGATTTTACCATATATTATATATATAAATAAAATTCTTATTAGTAAGAAATCTAAATGTCATCCAAAACTTTGTTGAGCTAACTTTAGTTTACCTAAAACTAATATGGATTTTGAACAATGTGTTAACTCTCACCTTTTACCTATTTGACCATTTAACCAAAATTGCACGTGTTTGCACTAGGACGAGTTACAAAAATATGAGTTAATCACAAAACATTTTAACGTAAAAAATTGCAAAAAATTTACTCAAAACTTTGTTTATTTAAAAATTATCGGATTTTACACACTTTCACTGGAAAATTGTAAAAAATTGCAAAACCATGTGTATGAAATAGGTACTTATTTAGGTTACATGAGCATAATAAACTGTTTTTTTATAAGCAAATTTGATTTAATTTAGAATAGTGATAAATAATTTAAAAATTAAAAAAAAATTTGACATAATATAATTTATATAAAATTATCATTGGGCCCAATTAATTTTCAAATCTCATTTTGAGATACTGAATTTAATGTGATTTAATGGCATTGTATAATGTACTAATGCCAAGAATATGGTAATTCTTCCTACTTGAGAAATTCACAAGTCATGATTTGATCGCCTTGTCAATAGTATGGGGATCAGGCCGTGGCAGCCTGTCTCTTGTTCTTTGAAAGTAATTTTACAAGTGGTAGCAAATGATGGAAAGTATCATAATTAATATAACTCTCCCATAAAGTTTCATTATACATGATTCTTCGTCTTCAAAGTACTAAATTGGACACTTGCATGTGATGGAAAGAAGTTATTATAGGAGGTAACTTGAAATGATGCACTTAGTGTTATATCCTAATCATTTTTTTCTTCTGGGTTGTCTTAAAGCTTTACCTAAGAGTAAGTCCATCGTTTTGCATCATTTTTTTTTTTGGTAATATACAAATGAATTATATTGGTAGAAAATGGCTTGTTAAGATCAGTGCGATCATGTATATATAATACGTAATAATAATAATTGGACATTATGCTCGAACTTGTTCCCACATGAATAGCTAATAGCCATTTTTGCATGCATTAGTTCACGTGGGAAAAACATGGTGAGTTCGAGTCCTTTTGTATGCACCACAATTTAAGAACAATGATTTCAGGCGAAATTGTAGGTTTTGTAGAACCTAGAACTCATATTAGTGCTTTTTCTATTTTAGAAACAATTATTTATTTATTTATTTTTAATAGAATTCGTCAGTTTTGCTCAAACAGAGTAAATTTATAGCTAGCTAGAATCTCCAGGTTCCATTCATTGGCATGCTGTGAGTTCTATTTTTGGAAAAGAGATAAGAAAAGTTATGAGGAAAAGGGAAATTCGCTCTTTGTCTCCCTCCCTCGCCATCTGTCTCTATCTGCATTATTGAATCCATGAGTTCAGTTTTTAGAGCAGAATGATTTGTTCTGTTCCCAAAAAAAAAAAAGGTTTAGATAAAGGCCAAACTCTATCAGAATCACTCCTGGGTATTACACTTTGAGTCGTTTTGATCGAATTGCTTTGTTCTTGGAAGATAAAATCCAGACCTCATATTTGGATATGGGAATTAACAAATGGGATGGATAGAGGGGGCCCGAGTAGGGCAAGATGGAAGAAAAGAGGGTATTTTCTGTGCAAAGTGGAAAGAAATGAGATGAGATTGTGGTGGAGAGACAGAGAGAGAGAGATTAGTTTTGAGGAATTATTGTTTTTTGATAATAGCAGACATATATGTCTCTTTGTACTAATCTGTCTCATTAAGGTTTTTGTCATCTATTTTCCTACATAGGACATTCATTTTGTAGATAATTGAACTTGACAACCAAGGAGATATTGGATAGAGGGGGCCCGAGTAGGGACCAGATGGGAGAAAAAAGGGTATTTTCTGTGCAATGTGGAAAGAAATGAGATGAGATTGTGGTGGAGAGAGAGAGAGAGAGACTAGTTTTGAGGAATTATTGTTTTTTGATAATAGCAGACATATGTCTCTTTGTTGGAAAATTGAATCCTAGAAAATCCTTTTTCTCTAATTTAGCTTTTGAAGTGACTTTTTGATGAAGTACAAGTCCATTCCACTATTAATCAAGTTTCCAAGATTAGCATAAAGAGATTTAAAGTCAAGCATAAGTAGAAGTGCAATGACAATTGTGTAATATTTGATGGACTTTCCAAAACTGCACACTTACTGACCTTTGACGAGTGTTTGACTATTTTGGAAATTGCAACAATATTATTTCAAAAAATGTGCTTCATAAAGATTGTAACTGACTTCCTAACCTTTCTATAATGGGTTAGATTGTTAAATTTGAAGTTTATTTGTTGTGGCAAAAGCCCACAAAACTGAGACCAAAGATTAAGGAAAGTCTAAGTGTCCAAACTTGGAGACCAATGAAATCTCTACATGGAAATCATCCAAGTGACCAAGCACCAACAATGATTAGCTGCCAAAATACATCTAATCTAAACTTGAAGAAAAAGAAAGGAATATATTAATTAAATATTCTCTTAGTTAATTAACCTAGTTTCTATTAAGTAGAAAATCAAACAACTTATTCTATAAGCCGATTAGGGTTATTGTTGTTTAATTAGTTTACTATTATTTTATAGTTTGTAATTTGATAAGATCCAAGAATCACTAAGAGCACAAAATAGAAATCTGTTCCAAAAACTATAATTTTCCCAAACCAGCAATGCTAAAACAGAATTAACTCAAATTTCATAAGTCCAATGAACGCCAAATTTGGACAGTAGCAACCCAGCACATTACAGAACAATTCTTCAGAAGACATGTAATCAATATAACAAATGCAAGGACCCCAAAACAGACCCACAATCGGACTGATCAGCGATTCACAAGACAGATTCAGCGACCATCAATAAAACAGCGAGAACTCACTCCATATAACTCCAATAATTTCGAAAATTGACAGGCAGCTTCGTCCCTCAACAAAGAACAAATCTCCAGAAGAAATAAAATTAAGAAAACCCATGCAAGGGCTTCGAAACAGGTCAGAAATCCAATGCAGTAAACAAATTGCACAAAAAAACAGATTCTGCGATTAACAAAATATCCAGCAAAACTCCATATTCATAAGGAACGACGCCTTTATCTCAATACACAATTGTTAACCACCAAATATGAAGGGAATAGGACTAGAACAACCAAATCTTACCAGAAACAATCTTCGAAATTACAAAAGGGAACCGTGGAGTTCGATTTTACCTCCTAACGTGAGAGGATCGAAGTAATCGGCTTAAACATGGATTAAGCGCTCTCCAAGGGATCTAGCGTTTCTCCTACCTCAACACTATAGATGCGCAACTAGAGTGATGCTTGGAAGAGGTAGCAACTCTTCCAACTTGCTCAAGAAACGCCACAAAGAGCAGCAAGTTCGGGTTGAAGAGAGGAAGGCCGAGAGGAGGGAGGCAGCGCGGAGCTTCTCTTTCAAAAACACAAGTCTTCTTTCTAAATTATCAAAACTGAACTTCCATCCAGCCAAAAGGGGTATTAAACCCTAAGGTTTTACAACAAAAACATAAAAGGACAAAAATATCCCTAGGTAGCAAATGACTAAACCCTTAATTAAAACAACAACAATAAAATCTGAGTCTGAGTTTTGCTCTCTGAAACAAAGACATTTGACATACCAAATGGAGCCCAAATACAACGCTTAATAGCTTGTTTAAAACCTCTGGATGTTGGCTACATTTGGTATGAAGGACCAAAGTTGAAAAGACATCATCACGATTGTCAAAAAGCCACTTGAACTGTCGGAGGTCAGAATCTAGGCGGAAAAACAGCTCACAATTATTCCCCAAAGATTGTAAAATCTCCATTAGCCCAAATGCCAACTCCAATGATGTTTATTTGATTCAAAAACCTGCAAAATAAATAAAAAAAGGTTAGAGAATAAAAGAGCCCCTGGCTCAGGCTCAAGTTCAAGTTCCGGAACTTGGGGCACATCATAATTGGTTATTTAAAGCTACCTTATGTACATGTTTAAGGAAGTTGAATTTGATAATAGAAAGCTTTTGCTTATTTTCGAAATTGGAGTGATTCCTCTTTCAAACTTTTGGTGTGTCACAACCAAAGTTTCTCTTGTGTGTGTTATATCACGGGATTAAGGTTACTTGTAAGTTGGGTATCCTTTCTTATTGCCATTTGCCTTCTTACTCCTTGGAGGAAGAGGGTGTGAAATCTTGTCCAACTTTCCAAAGGCGCGTCATCAGCAAATCATCCATACGACAGTGTTAATCTCAATTATTTCTATTTCTAGAGAAATAATTTCGATCAAACATATTTCCTAATCCGTGGTTGATATTTACATAATTCTTATTCCTTTCTTATTTCATTCAAGTTGGCGTGGTCCAAATTTCAGCTCAAAAGCTTCTAAAACAAAGGAATTACAAGCTTCCAAAGTTGGACTTTCCTAAAGTGAATTTTTGCAAAATTAAGGAAACCAAGAAACTGGTTGATCATCTCGACTGATCCATCGACCGCTCTATCAATTGATTTTCAGAGTTGCCACTATCCTATTTTTCAGTTGACTTACTCGACTGCATCATCGACTGCCTTGTCGATTGCAGATCCTAAAAACAGCCACCTTTGGTTGATCAACATACTTCAACACTTTAACAACATATTTTTCAGTTTATATTCTAATTCCCTTCCTCTGGTGCATCATTTGGAATCAGAGCTAAAATTCCTGCTAATTTATGATATCTTTTTTTCAACACAATGACGAGGGAACGAAGCTACTCATTGAGTTATTTTTCCAATGAGTAAACTTCACCACCAATCACACAGTACGAAAAATCTTCATAATGTTGACAATCTCAACTCAATAAAATTTGGACTTTGTTTGAAGGAATATTACAATGACTTAAGGCAAATATATCATGCACTCCGACCTTACAAGCACAAGACCACGATGAGGTATTAGAAGATACTCTTGAGCAAATTTCCAAAGAAATTATTTACGTCGAAGAGGGGTCATTACTTTCTTTGGAGTTGCAATTAGATAAGGAAGAATGTCAAGAAGAACAAGCTTTTCATATCCCAAGCTCTAACAATGACAAAGATTGCCCTTTATTCATTAAGAATGAAATTTGTGCTAACATGGTTCCTTTGATCATGCTTAAGAGGCTTAGCTTGGAATTATTAGTGCATGTATAACTTACAAACTTTGGTGGCACATTGATAAAGACCAAATTGTTCATGACTGAAGTTTAAACACAAAAGAATATGCCCTTTAATCAAAGATGATAGAAATTACACAATTATGGCTTCTATGGATTTTAAGGAAAGTTTGGGTTGGATAAATGACAAAGGAGACAACAAGGTAAACCAAACTTGGGCTGTTTTTTCTTATAGAAGTTTTACTAATACATTGTTGTGTGATATGATGAGTACAAGCTGTCTATTTTTAGAAATATCAAGACTTGATGAGAAGTGGCACACGCATGACAAGCATTGTTGCTCTATTATGGAATATGGTACATTAAAAGAAAATCGATTTGAAAGTACTATGCTTAAAGCAAATAGGTATGTGCTATTGGAGAACTTAATTGCTTGGATTTTTAGAGTGGGATGGATTACAATATCTTATATTATTGGCATGATATGTGGATATGATGGTAAAGTTGCTTTTTTTCATTTTGGTGCAATTCCATTTGTGGATATACATAGTAGTAGGGGATTCTTAGTCGTAGTAAATGTTGGTGTTGAAATTGATTACTATTGTGGGACTAGAAGTGCATGTTACATTGAAAGGAAAACTTTGCTATCTCATGATAATGTTGATTTATTTTCATGGCAATTCATTTATGGCAAGCCCTATGAAAAGGATACTCTCTTTAATTAAGGTAAAAATTCAAATTTGGATGACATAGTTAGCATGCATAGTAAAAAAAGGTTGTTATTGATTTTATGGAATATTGGTGATAGAATTACTTGCTATGAGAAGATATTGCATCTTAAGGAAAGTTTTGATATTTGACATTAATATGGCCACTTGGCAAAACACTTATGGCAATAACGATGACAAATATTTTGTTGGATTTGATTACTGTTTTGGTATTATGGAAACCTATTGCATCTCGTGGACAACCTTACTATTGCATGAAGACATTAAATCGATTCTATGGAAAAACTCTTATGGCAATAAGGTTCATGGTGATTCTACAAATTGCTTACCTCATGGTTTCCATTATTACTTACCTATTTGTGCATCATTGTCTAAGAAAAACTTGCTAGATTATTTTCCATATATGATCAAGTGCAAAAGGGGAAAGACAACTAGTAGATAATGCTTCAATTCAAAGATGTTGTTTCCAAATATTGCAAGATTGGTATGACAACTCATGGAATTCAAAAATCACTCTTAAGTAAAGTGTTTGTTGGGTTTCTAGGAAGCCATGTCAAGGAAAAGGTAACTTAAGATTCTATGAAAGCATTACTCTTTGGCCACACTTACTCAAATGTATTCTCAAAACTATTTTTATGAAAATTATTGAATTACAAAGGGGCATCCACAAACATTCCTAAGCTATTATTCAAATATGGGAGGTGGTTTGTGAATATCTTACTATTATTGGCCTACCAAATTATACAATGGTTATTTCCTTATTTTATTCATGGAGATTTTATAGCCGATGCAAATTTCAAGGCCTACGACACATCTCCTTATTTAATTAAGGAATATTATGAAGAAATCATTTTTTCGCCACACATACTTAAGGGAGTTCTCAAGATTATATTTATGGTGATCCTTATTATGGCCTACATTAATTCTAACTCGAAGGTAAAGAATGGAAATCTTATATCTGAGTTATTGTTCAAGCATGGGAAGACGTTTATGGAATATCATTGACCTGCTGCAGCAATAATTATTTGTTTCCTTATTACAACCATGGAGATATTGCTAAGTTGATAGCCCAAGATGATTCCTTTTTTTTTTACGGTAACGAAGAATATGGTGACATAAGATATGATTCAACGTCGAATCTTTTTCAACACCGAGAGGATGATGGACTACGGGTCGATTGCATTATTAATCAAGTTTCCCAAATTAGCATCAAGAGATTCAAGGTCAAGCATAGGTGGAAGTGCAAGGACAATTGTGTAATATTTGATGGACTTTCCAAAACTGCACACTTACCGACCTTTGACGAGTGTTTGACTATTTTGGCAATTGCAATAATGGTATTTCAAAAAGAGTGCTTCATAAAGTTGTAACTAACTTCCTAACCTTTGTATAATGGATAGGATTGTTAAATTTGAAGTTCATTGGCTATGGTAAAAGCCCACAAAACTGAGAGCAAAGATTAAGGAAAATCCAAGTGTCCAAGCTTGGAGACCTAGGAAATCGCTACATGGAAACCATCCAAGTGGCCGAGCACAAATAAGGATTGACTTGAAAAATACATCTAAACTTTGGGAAAAAGAAAGGAAGATATTAATTAAATATTCTCTTAATTAATTAACCTAGTTTCTATTAAGTAGAAAATTGGACAACTTATTCTATGAGCCGATTATGGTTATTGCTACTTAATTAGTTTACTATATTTTATAGTTTGTAATTTTCTATTTAAAGCCACTTAATGAACATGTTTAAGGGAGTTGAATTTGATAATAGAAAGTTTTTCTTATTTTCAAAATTGGAGTGATTCCCCACTTAAACATTTGGTATGTCACACCCAAAGTTTCTCTCATGTGTGTTGGATTAAGGTTACTTGTAAGTTAGGTAGTCTTTCTTATTGGAATCCGTATTCTTACTCCTTGGAGGAAGAGGGTGGGAAGTGGTGTCCAACTTTCCAAAGGCACATCATCAACAAATCATTCATACAAAAGTGTTAATCTCAATTATTTATATTTCTAGTGACATAATTTCAATCTAGCATATTCCTAATCTGTTGATGATATTTACATAATTCTTGAAGGAATCTTTTCTTATTTCATCCAAGTTGGCGTGGTCCAAATTCAACTCACAAGCTTCTAAAACAAAGGAGTTACAAGCTTCCAAAGTTGGACTTTCCTAAAGTGAATTTTTGGAAAATTAAGTAAACCAAGAAATCGGTCGATTAGCTCAACCGATCCATCAACCGCTATATCGACTGATTTTCAAAGTCACCACTGTCCTATTTTTTACTCAACTTACTAGTCCGCATCATCGATCGCCATGTCAACTACCGATCTTTAAAATACCCACCTTTGGTTGATCAATAAACTTCAACACTTCCACAACATATTTTCAAGTTATATTTAATTTTATTCCGCTAGTGCATCACTTTTACTTATTGTTTTCTACCCATTAGTTAAAAAAGTGAATAACATATGTGAGTGCCATGTTGTTTTTAGAGATTAGATAACAAAATGGTGTAATTTACAAAGCTGTTAAGTTAAAGTGGTGATTTATTTAAAAAAATAAATGCTAGTATTGACTTGCATTTTACTCTATAAGTTTGTAGTGTGATTTCTTTTAAAAAAAAAGGTATAAGGGACTACTTGCGCTTCACCCTTAAATTTAGAGGTTAATATTCATTTTACCCTAAATTTTAACTAAAGTAAGCTTCAAACTATAACTACATTTTAATATTGTTTTAATAAGTTATTTATATTATTACATTATATGTCCAATAACTATAACAGGTTTTGTCACCCCCAAAAGGGACGCAAGACATAACAAAGAATGGCACTACCCAAAACAAACCAAGTCAACCGGCCATTTATAAACTCAGTTTTATTTAATAGTTGTGGAAGTGTAATATCCAAAAACTTTATTTATCTAAGTGCAAATAATATATGAAATATGTTTGATAATTATATGTTTTATAATAGCACAATTATATTGGTTGTTGAAGATATTGATTGTGGGAATTGTAATTGATTATTATGTTTTGTTTTGGGATGTGAACTTTAGTGGCATTGCGGACATCATCAGTATTGGACCGAACATCTGGTTGGTAGGTATTTTTGTGAGATTTCATATGGAATAGTTTGACGGACGACCGCAAGTGAAAATTTGTCTATGGAGTGGGAGTCTGGCCTGATTAAAATACTAGACAATAAACTAAGTTGTAGTCACCCTCATAAAATGGTCAATCATCCACATGTAGAACATCGCTTCTAGAATGGACGTCTAGAAGGCAAAATTTATGTTCTAGACTAGGCAACTGACTCAAAGGAAAGTAGTGCCTTGGATTGAAATGTGGTTGAACGACTATAAGGTTGTTGTCGTTTGACTTAGTGTAAAATAGATGTCTGCGAAAGGCTAGGCTTCCATAGCTGATGACTAGGCATCCACGGAAGGGATGAGTGTCCATAGAAAGGAATATTCAGTGTTGGAATCATTTGAAAATATATCGTAGCGATCAACCAGAAATTTAGGTGCAGTCGACCAGGAATACGAAAGGTTGCATAAAATAAGATTCCATGTAATGTATAAATTGGAGAGGAAGTGATCACTTGACACATTAATGTCTAATATGTGCAATACCTCCAGCTTGAGGCAGTAAAGAGACATGGGGAATGGTTTTTCTTTAAATAGAACTCTAGCACATTCAATTTAAAAAGGAAAGCAATTAGGACCCAAAGCTCTCATTGTAATACCCTGGATTTTCATAGTGCTAAGCGGAAGACTTAAGTGATGATTTTAGGGGTATTAAGAGTTGAATTAGATGATTAAGGTGTTAGTGAAAGGAAATGTATTTGGATATAGTAAATTGTAATAACCGAGTTGTTGAGGGTAATGAAGTTGTTCATGTTTAAGGGTATATTGGATTTGATCTTAGTTTTAAAGGGTAAATTGTTAGGGGAATAGTCAATTATATGAAGAAATAGAGTTTGTTGATGGTGGTCAATTATTAGGGAAGGAGTGGTCGATCAAGGTTTGAGCAAAATATTCCAGAGAGCAACGAATTTGGAACCAGAAGATCGTCCATAGGAGGGTGAACGATCGGGTTAAAGTAGTTTGGCAAAGAAATGTGGAATTGCGGTCAATCATGAGAAGGAAGGTGATCGACCTACTTTAAAGAAAAATCTTTACAGATTGTAGTGATTTTTGTTGTGGTCAATCATCCACTAAGGCGATGATTGATCGGCATTTCTGGAGAAGACAAAATTATTGCTGATCGTCGAGGAATAGCAGTCGATTGTGGCTGTGACTGTATGATTTACGGTCGTCACATGAAGAAGGTGATCGACTGGGATGAATGAAACATCGCCTGAAATTGAAAGGACATGTACTCTGACTCGAGGAAAACATTTGTTGGCGCTTCATGGATGTTTAAGGATTTCTCCAATCACCCTTTCACCTTCAGATGGATACTTAACGGGTGTAAGTTATGGAGTATAAGTGTATAGGTTTCAGAAGGAAAATCAGAAAGGTTCTGAGAGAAGGACTAGGGATTTGTAGAGAGTTAGAGAGAAGGTCCGTGGAAAATTGGACAAAAGGAGAGGGAGTTGTAGAGAGTTAGAGAGAAGGTTGTGAGAAAAGGAGAGGTGCACAACCGAGTTGAAGGTCTTTTGCTAGAGTTCAAGTTTTTTGTTCCCTTTCTCGGGTGCTTCAGGTATGCAGAGTTCTCTCCTGAATTCTTATTAAGGTTATGAGAAGGTTGTGTTTTGTTGAATTCATTTGAGGACTGTTCCTTTTATTGTAATTAATGGTGCATTCTAGTTTGTTAATCAATAAGGGATGCTATGCTGCTAGTTTTGTTACTGATAATTTCCCATGAAAGTATGTGGCTGTTGGATCAAAACTACTCTTGGCTGAATATAGCATTAATGATATTTGTTCTGTTAGTAGGCATATTCTCTGCTGCTTTCCTGCTTTGATAAATTGTTAATGGGTTTTTACCGTTTGGATTGATGTTGTTAAGGACTAATGCTTGATGGTGGGGTTTTATGTTGTTATAGTGTTGAGAATAATGAACTATGAATTTGGGTTTTAGACTCTATTGATTCATAATTGTTTGATGGACACTATGGAATGGAAAGATCATGCTATGCTATGTGGATTTTATTAATTGAATTGTTGGATATGTTGGAAATTATACTTTGTTGGTTGAGGTTTTATTATCTAAGGTGATTATCTTCTAATCGACATGTTAGAAAAGTTATGCACTATTAGGGATATTAATTTGTCAAGTTAGGTTTGGTGTTTGATTCACTTGCTGCTGTGATGGGTAATGATGAGTTCAATAAATTGTTGTTATTGATGAATAGGTATTGAGAAAACAATTTTTAAATGCTAAACTTTCTGAGGACTCTAGTTAAGTGATATTGCATATTTGTTTCCTTTTGGCCTGCATCACAGGAGTATGAGGATTTGTTAGATGATTGTGTTTATTAGATGATTAGGTTATCGATATTGATATTGTTTAAGGATGTATTGTTGCTTGATGTTTGATGTTGTGTTTTATTAGACTTAGGTTCTTTAAGTTAAGGATTTTGATCATGCTTTGAGGTTTAATTAATGATCTGCTAGAATGAGACTTGCATGTGTTCATATACATTTATGCATCATTGTTTTGATAAAATGTATGAAAATGGTTTTTGTACATTGGTTTGAAAATGTAAAGGGAATAAATTAAATAAACGTAAATAGGTGTAATGAGAAGTGGGTTTTTGAGTGGCTGCCCCATGTGGGTCAATTGGTGTTACTCTACCTTGTCAAGTTGACATCTCTAACGCTTGTATGGCTAACTAGAACAAAATGAAAATGGAATACATGTGAATAAACATAAATAGATGTTGTGAGGTGTGGGTTCTTGAGTTAGCAACCCCGTATGGGTCATGAGCTACTACTCTACCTTGTTAAGTTGACATCTTTAATGTCTGTAAGGGTCAAGAAAAAGGTAAAGGAAATTGAAAATCACAACTGCATGTCTTTTCATAAAGAGCATAGCATAAGCATTAACATAATTTATATCGCTTACTAAGCTTTTGTAATACCCCAAAAATATGTTTTCCCCGTTAATCAATGTATTAAATTTGGATAGTAATATATATATATATATATATGTATGTATATCATGTCATGTTGCGAGATATTACACATAAATTATGTTCAAAAGTATAAGATTAAATATTGGAAAAGTAATCTAAGTAAGGAAATTAAGGAAAATGTCTACAGCGAGATTTCAGACTCCGCTGACTCGTCCAAAAACAGGTGCGGATGGCGCAGACGTTATTGATTTGAATCTGTATTCAATTTTGTCTGATTTCAGACGCCTCAATCTCGTCCGAAATCTGGCGTGGAAGACGTAGATGTTGTCGATTTGAATCAATACCGATTTTTGTGCGTTTTCGGATGCATGGATCTCATCTTAAATCTGGTGCGGACGACGTGGACATTGTGGAAACGAATCTGTATTGAATTTTGTGAGTTTTCGGACACATGGATCTCGTCTGAAATTTGCCGCGGATGCCTGATAACGTCTGAAAAGTCAGAAATCTGCGAAAATCTATTTAAATCTCACTTCCCTCTTTTCCAATTTCTTGTTCTGTACACTATGCTCTCTCTCTCCTCCAGCCTCCCTACAAACGTCAAGGCCTCTCCCATCAACGTGGTAGCTTTTCACGTGGATCTTCACCAATGGATGTAAAAGCCGTGAAATTTTTAAATAAGAAATTCCACGTGTAAATTTTTCGCGTTGAAAATCGGTCATGGCGTTGAAGTTGACCGAATTGTCGTGTAACGGCCATGTATGCAATTTTGGTCAATTGGTCAAAAATCGGTGAAGTTGAAATTTTTCGAATAAAGAATTCAATTAAGGAACGAAATTGGACAGTTAAATTGGATCTATAACATCGTTAGATGATGTTTGGATTAAATTGAGAGTTTGAATAGCCTATGTGATATATAATGTGTATAATTGATTTATATACAATTATTTGAATTGAGAAAAGAAATTAGAGAATTATTGGATAAAGGAAATAAATGAGTTAGAATAATTGAAATAGGAAAAGGGATTGAGAAGAGGGGGAAAAATCCCGCCAAATATTTTGGAGTAGCAAAGTACAGGGTTTAAGTTGTAAAAAAAATAAATAAATAAATAAAAATAAAAGAAAAAATCGGAGAAGAGGAATAGGGTTCCTCTTCCCCGATTTTCTTCCCCATTCTTTCCCCCTCCCCTGTTTGCGTCGGCCAAGAGAGAAGTCGAGAGGGAGAAGAGACACGCCGGCGACCAACGAACCGGCGAAATCAACGGACGGCAGCGACGCGACGACGTCCGACCGACGAGGTGAGGCGGCTTCCGAGCCACGGCATTGCGACGACGTTGGCCGCGAATGGTCGACTTCCGAGCAGGCGAAGAACGACGCCGGTGGCCGCGGCCTTCCGATCCGAGCGACGCCGGTGATAGAACAGCTCAACCCGAGCGTGTCCTTCCGATTCCGGCGAGCGGCGATCTCGGATCCGTGACGGGAGCTCTGAAAATCGAACCCATTTGTCCGACTCCGGCAGCGACGAGTTCGGATCTGTGACGGAGCAACTCCGAGGCCGAACCCGACTCTCGTTTCCGACGACGAACAGATTTCCGTTTCCGGTGACAGACTACTCCGAATCGTTCGGTGGGTGAGGTTTTCGATCTGAGTTTTACTTCGATGTTAAGTTTGGATTTGTGATGTCGTTGGTTGATTTGTGATTGGATTTACAGCAGTCGATCTAAAGGATTCCGGACGAACAAATCTCCGGCGACGGCAACTTCGGATCTGAACATATTCAGATTTTCCGACGAGCAGAACAGGACGCGGATCCCGTCCTATTGGTGAGGAAATTTCTAGTTGGACTGTTCCATTATAATTTTTAGTCTTGAATGTGATTTCGCTGCTTATTTGGAGTGATTGATTGCTTAGTTGGATTTCTGCTGTCATTAACGATGAAGGGCTGAAGTTGATAGATTGGTTTATGAATTAGTGATAAGTTTCTGAATATTGCTTGGATTATTTAGGCTTAAATTTGCAGAACGTATTGTTGATGCCCTGTGATTTTGTTCTATTTGGGTTCTGCTATAGTTTTGTTGGCTGTCAATTTGGTATTGCTTGTGAGAGATCCAGTGGAATTGTTTTATTTGGATTTTAGGTTTTGCTAAATTGTTTGATTCAAGTGATAAATTTTGAATATTGGTTGTGATTCCAATCAATGGATAGTGGTAAACGTAAGCTTCGTTTCGTTATTGGTTATTGATGAGAAAACCATGAAAAATCCTTATGACCTTGTTTGCATTAATTTGCTCGGTTAATTTGGTATTGTTGGGTATTAAAGTGGATTCTGACTATTTAATTTCGAGCACTAAGATTTGCTAAGTTCTGCATTTGAGTTCTGTTTTATAGTTGGAATGCAACGCTAATAATGTCGTGGAATCTGTTGCTCTGTTAGTTGAGCTTAAGATAGACATGGTTATAAATATGAATTTTGTTGATAGCCGTAAAGATGATGTATGTTCTGACGAATGAGACTTTGGATTTTTAAAGTTGTGTAGGTGTTCGGATTTGGATTATGAGATTAAGAAATATTGTTAGATAAAGTTGGAAACTTTATTGGAATTCTTTGCACGTTGGTTGGACTCTGTATAGGACCCCCGCTTATTTTCCTAGAATTTAATTATGATATTCTCGCGTTTATACATTTGCCAGGCTTGGATGATTTCAGCGAGAGATATGATTCTTGCGTAATTGGTTGCTCTGGTTGGTAAGGCAGACCGTCGTCGAGGTAGGGATTTCTATACCTCTTGCGTTATATTGCATCCTATCCCGTTTTCCAAAATAATTATTTTGTGGACTACCACACTTGGAAAATGACGGGGACTGTTCGACAGCACATCCGTTTTTATTAGTAGTATGTTTTCTCAAGTTTAATTCCGTACATGGTTTGAAATTTATTGTGCACATGTTGAGGGATGGATCCGCCATCCCCTTTGATACCTTCTGTTGCGTGAAGGTTGATTGTTTGACGTGTGAAAAATATAGGTGGGGCATTGGTGACGTGCCCTCAGGTTGAAACTCCTGAAAGTCGTAAACCTCATATGGGAGGGTGATGACGCCTCCTTTGGTCGCAAGCCCCTAAACCTGGCCAGGATTTGTCCCACGGATCAGACGGTTGTCAATCGCTGAGACTTGTTTATCCTAAGTCCACATATAGCGAGCAACTGTATCCGTTTTATTTGATTATACGATTATACGATTATACGAGTTGTGTCGTGCAACCAGGTGCGCCGGCAACTCTGGTGACGTACGGAATCTTCGGATCGTCGTCATTATTCTTGCCTCATAAGGTGTTGTCATCGACGGGTGACCACCTCTTCTATGTTGTGTGGCGGGTGAGTCCATGAGTGACCACCCCTTTTCACTGACGACGTTTTCAAATTGGAAAACGATGATGGCCTATTTTACGAGGTATAGCTGTCTATGTATACAGCAAGATTTTTAATAAAAGCCTCATCGACAGCCCTTGGATCGGTTTGGTAAAATGATAAAGAGTTTTAAAGTGATTTTAAAAATCCATGTACGGCAGAATGAAACATAACCTTGTTCTCGAAAAATGTACAAAACCAGTTTTGCATGTGGTGCATTTAGTATAGCCATACTTTACTGAGTTAGTCACTCACCCCAAATGACTCCTCCCCCAAACTTCAGGTAAGGGCAAGGAGTAGCTGAGGATCAGGAGTTGAAGCGTTTTATTTTTTTTACTGGAGTGATTCATCGTTATTTGGTGAGGACATTTATGTTTCCATTTGGGTCTGTAAACCTTAAACATAGTTGGTTTTGGATTTGTTGCACAGTACTTGGATTATATTTTAATTTATGCACTGTTATCTTCTCGTGATCCCTACTCGGACCTAGGCCCATATTATCTTGAGCCGAATTAAATATTATAAGTCTTCCGCGAAAACTCACGCCTTGGGCTGGGTGATCGGGTTCTCTATGAGGATGGGTCGCCTGACCCGGCGGTTCTGTTAGGCCCGTCTTCGGGTCGTGACAATGGACCTCTCCTTCTTGAATTGGGCAATGGTCAGCGTCCTTTTCTACAACTTACAGTTTATCCTTCCCTGCTACTCTCTCTCTCTCTTTTGTCTATAAGAGGTTTGGGCTCTCCTCTGTATTTCATTCTACAATCGTAAGTGAGTAAGTGAATTGTGAGTGAATTTGGTAGAGTGAGTGTCTGGTTGAATCCTTAGTGTTACTCTGAAGAATTTCTGCAAAGGATTTCCATCGTGAAGGTAAGTATTGAAATGTTTATGAAAATTAGGTTATATGGTGGGGATGCTAATACTGTGTTTGCTTTGAAATTTTTGAAGGTTGAAGAAGGTATAAGTAGACTACTATTTGTTGCATCTTGCTGCTTGGTTAAACTACTGGGCAAGTGGAGGTAAGAATTGTAATATTGCTTTGGCCAAAGAAATTCCCTACATTAAGGGTTTTGTATGATAAATTGTTAATTTGATGAAAAGCATGAGTAGTATAGCTTATTGTTGAACTGTTGGATGTTTGGATTATAAACTGTTGTTTTAGTAAAAAGTTGTTTAACTGTTGGGCTTTTGGACTACAAACTGTCGATTTGGTAAAAAGCATGAAAAGCATGAGTAGAATCACTTGTTGTTAAATTGTTGGATACTTGGATTATAAACTGTTAACATTGGGTTATATGGATTATGGTTTTGTTGTACATTAGGATGGATATCACAATTAGTACAGTTGATTCATGCTTAGAAAATGTATGATGAGATTTAACCTGGATTTTTAGCCTGCTTAGCAACCAGTTGTTTGAAATAAATATGGTTCGTTTCGGTGGGTTAAGAAATTAGGGAGAGTATGAGTATCAATAAGGATTTATAATGTCTTTCTATAGTTTATAATGATAAAGGTTATTTATTAATAGGTATTGTGAAGACTAAATTGATGGTACGCCGGAATACTCAGAAAGATAAGGATTATAATAATCGCATTGAAGGCACCTGGTAAGTTGATACTTACTGAGTTTTCGTCTTTGGACCCTACATCGTAAGAGTTAGGATTTCCATGTTGTGTGTTCTTTTAATGATATGTTTATTAGACATTTGTACGATCATATAGGACTATAAGTATTCTCATAGGCATATTGTATGTCATACTGAATATATGTAAATAGGCCTGTGGGGGTTCAGGTGATCAGTGACAGTTCCATACGGTAGTATTCCTCCCACATAGGGAGTGGTAGATTTAGAGTTAGCTACATGGAAGCTAGGGTTCACCTTTACCCCGTTTTGAAACCCCCAACGTCTTCAACAAAACGACTTTGTATGGCTTGTGGTGCACCCTGGTTGGCGTGGTTCCTTGTCGGAACCATAGGTTAAGCCATGAGAGCAATTGACTTATCCATTGTCCCGACTAACAGATGAGATACGGTCCTCCTCTGTAATGCATCGCATGATCATGCATCATATTTGCGTCTTATTTTCTTATATCACTTACTAAGCAATAGTCTCATTAGTTTAGGTCTTGTGATGTAGGTATTGTAAGAGAAAATAGGAGAACAGGTCAAAGAGAATTAATGAAGGATTTGCACGGGTGGATCTTGTGGCTGGCTGGGCTAAAGAGTTTTAAAAGGAAATGGTTTGTAAAATGGTTTGTAAATTATTTAATATTCTTTAATGTTTTGGTTTAAATTCTGCTACATTTTATAAAAAGGATGTTCATTAGTTCTTCTTAAATTAATAAATGTTTTAAGTAAAGAGTTTTAACGCTCGGGTTTTTATAGAAAAAGGATACTCCGATTTTATAAAAGAGAAAGTTTTAAATTTTACACGATTTTAAAGTAAATAAAAAACTGGGTCGTCACAGCTTTAGACTCAAAGTTTAAGTCTTGTGATGTAGGTAAGGAGCCTATGGTTAGATAAAAGCTTGTAGAGGACGTAGCTGATGGAGTATTGCAGTGTTGAGCCCTTTTGTGCTATTGGAAAACTAACCGGTGGGTTATGGCTCAACAAGTGGAATAAAGTGTATTAAGTATTTCAAAAACTTTAAGTGAATTATTTTAGTTGTAACAAGTGTTTTAAATAGTTTTTAAAGTATCAATGTTGTTTGCTTACAACCATTTTAAGTTATGATTCTATGTTTTAATGTTTCTAAAGTCTTCCACTTTTGTTTACTGTGATTTTCCCTCCACATGTTTTTAAAGAAAAAATTTTGTACTGTTAAAGAAAAGTAAAACGAAAATACGGGATGTTACACTCACGGAAACTACCTCTCTCTCTCGACTCTTTCAAGGTAATAAAAGTTTTCTTTATAATTTTAAATAATTTTATAAGTTGAAGTAAGTTGGTAAGGTGGAAAAAAAAAGGAAAAAGAGGAAATTAGGTCAAAACCAAGTGGTTGTACTATTTGGAATGTATTGGCCATCTTGTTGAGGTTGTATTGTAAAACCATTTAGTATGTTATTCTTAACATCTCAAGGAAAATATAGGTTCTGGAATTAATGCATTTGGTTATGCATAATTGGAGTTATGAATTTCCAAAAATAGATGAAAATTGTTAAGTGAAACAAAAAAATGTATGCATATGAATGAAGTGTGTTCTTCCAAGTATATGCTCTTCTAAATATGCGCAAGTAGTTATTATTGAATGGTTAAATAATATACACATTATTGGTGAAGGTGGTGTCTATTAAATGTTATGCATATGTTAGATAAAGTTATAGTCATAAATGTTTCAATGGATATTGATGAAGAGTTTATCATTTTTTAGTTCTTAACACTCAAGCGGATACTTATTAGTGTTGAAACCACATTAAAGACTTAAGATAAGAGATATTGTATATCTTTGGTCCTTTTGGCCTATATTACAATATATTAGAAAAGTATTGATAGAGGTGACATTGTTTGTTGTATTGTGATATATAAAGATATTATTATGATGTGAGTTGATAACTTGTATGCTATGTAACGACCCGTAGCTTCTTTCCTTTGAAAACGTGTAAAAATTTAAAATTTTTTCTTTTATAAATACAGTGGAAGAATTTTTCGTTATAAAAATCTCTTTTCTTAAAACCTTTTTGGAAAATATAGTGGAAGCATAAAACAAATCATTTAAAACAAAATAAATAAAATTTTTACTTTATCTTTACAAAACTCTTTTCTCTTTTAAATCATTTAGCCTAGCCAGCCACAAGATTTGCGTGTGCAAATCCTTCATCAACTGCTCCTTAACCTGTGCTCCAGATCTCGTACATACCTACATCAACAAGACTTATACCAATGAGCCTAATGCTCAGTAAGTGATATAAAATAAAACTATAAAATGCACATGCTTTGTTCTTTTAAAAATCCATTTTCTGTTTTTTGTTTTCTGTTTCCTCTACCATTTTCTTTCATTTTTCTTTATATTTCATCGTTTACTTTTTCGCCTTTAACTTTGATGCACCCGACCCCGATGCCCCCGACATAGCAGAAATGGATAATCTAAAAGCCTTCTAGTCGTTGATCGGTCCGTCCAATGCATCCGACCCGACACCTCCGATATAACGGCAATGGATAATCTAAAAGCCCAACTAACCATTGGCTGGTTCTACAACCGGTATGAGCAGCAGTAGCAGAATATAAAAGCTTTGCTAGCAGCAATGAATAATCTGAAAGCCCAACTAGCAGTCGTGCCCACCAAGGGATTAAACTGTCTGACACTATACCATTGCCTTTACTTTACTTTACCTTTTATCCTTTAACATTCATTTATTATTTGTTTTGCTTTCCATGGTAAAATGGATATTCCTATAGCCCAAATGATGGTAGTCCACTTTGGGTCATCAGCCCTTGACGAACACCGTACACTTAGTATGTGTGAGCATCCATTAAACCATTATTTAAATCCATGCATGAAAACCCATTTTTGTATCGTTTTGAAAACCATGATACATGATGCTCGTGAATGCATATAGTATCTATCTCCTCTATGTAGACCTAAAAATATACGTAATCTCATTATCATTATCTTTAACTCAAAACTAATAAACATATTATCAAAAGAACCTATATCTAATAAACACACAGCAAGATCAATACAATCCTCAAAACATGATTACAACCTAACTTAATAATCTATTACAGTAGCAAACAGTCAACAAACAACCCTAATTCTTGTGATGTAGGGTCTGAAGGATAAAACACATACATATCAACTTACCTCACATCCTTAAAGCATTTTGCACCGGATTTGGCCTCCACAACACCTTCCAAACCTTCCAGTAAATAACATTAAATCATTAATTTCATAGAAAAACACCTTTTTGATCCTCATTAATACTCATACTTTCCATAATTTCTTAACCAACTGAACTGCCCACATTTATCTCAACCAATAGAGAATAATAACACTGTCATTTACACGGCTTTATCTCACATTCACCAAGCAATAATTAATCACAACAACCTTAATAATCTACGACTGAACATAAAATCGAACAATATACAATGAGCATAAAATCCAACAGAGAAGTATTCTTATCAAAACTATAATTAACAGAGAACCATTTCTATCAACAGAGTATATTTTATCACCATTTATCAACAATACAGAGAGCCAATGACAACCTTAAACCCACATAGCATAATCAAAACCGTAATAGAGAATAATGTACTTCATCTTCTATCTTCTTCATTATCCACATATAATCAATAAGACTTATAATAGAAATGAAGAGATTTCTTACCTAAAGAACACCCATGAAGAAGCCCAGAGGAAACGACTCTTCACCTTCCTCTTTTCCTTCTCACTTTGTCTTTGTCATCTTTCCTTCACGACCCTCATTACTCACTTTCTCATCTTTGTTTCCCTCACAGAAACACTCCCCTCAATCTCTGCTCTTCTCTTATTTCTTCCCCTTTTTCCTCTTTTCAGCTGTTTCACCAGAGAACTCTCTCTACCTTTCTCTCTCACTCACTATCTCCTTTTCTCGTCTTAGAATACTTTTCATATACACCTCTACACAATCCCAATAAAACCACACCTAACCACTCTTAAGGATTGTCATTGGTAAAGTAAAACACGTGGGAGAATTGAAACAGAGAAATCACAGAGAACAATTCTCGAAAAACACAAACCCACCAAGATTTGTGTGGGAGTGGTTGACAGCTACAGTCAACCAAATGTAATATTTGGCAATAACATTTTTAGAAAGTGAACTTTTGTTATGGTATTTTGTTACATAAAGGAGGTTTTCAAGTTATGTTTAATTCTTTAAGTATTAGAAATACAAGACTTCCACTGTTGCAATGTTTTAAAGTTTTACAGTATGATATGCTTTATGTAACAAATAGTTTAACGAAATAGAGTTTATTTATGCACTTCTTATTAAAGTTAGTTTTCAAAGGAAAAGTCTTCCACTGTGATTTAAGAGAAAAAGTTTTGAAAAATCGTGAGTTTTAAATTGAAAGAATAATTGGGATGTTACACACTACGTATGGTAAATTCTCATTGGGTAATACTAATTTTGGTGTAGTTGTCACTCTTTGTTTTAACTCTATAAAAGCTATCTGACATTTGCCATCCTAAATAAATTTAATCTTTTTTCTTGTTAACTGCGTTAACGACAATGCAATAGAGAAAAATTATAATACCCAGAATTCATATGATATTAAGCATAAGGTTAAATAATGATGATTATTGGAATTGAATTGGATTATTTTAGTTTTTAGAATGAAAATGTAATTTTGGATAGGGTGCGGGAGTCCACATGCGAAAACAAGGGTCTGGAGTGGACGATCGAACTTTGTATAGTGAGAAAAATGGGTGCTCTCAAATAGATTTGTGGTCACCCAGAAGTGGATTTACGGTCAATCGGACTTGTGACAGGTTAGAATTTGTTAACCTCAGGTAGATTTGCAGTTGACCAAAAATGGAAGGGTGGTCCATTGGGAATGTGAAGAGTCACCAGAAAATAGAGTATAGCTCATGATTTAAAAGGAGGAAAAGTGATTACTCAGCATTGGAATTCTAAGGGGGAATGACAATTCATACTTTATGGCTTTGGATTGAGTACTTAATACTCTTTTTGTTAATAAAAGATTATAAAAACATTGAGGAAGGGAGGGAGAAAAAGAAGGAGGAACCGTGGGAGATTAGAATAGGAGAAGTTCTTGGGAAAGAAGGAAATATCTTTAGGTAGCTGATATCTCTTAATTTCTTCAAGGAATTTAAAGTTAAAAAATAACTGTATGTGTTTACCTTTGGGCTACATCACAAGATTTAGGTTATTGTTTGATGTTTGTGTTTAATAGATATTAAGTTTGATTGATTATGTTAATGTTTGATGATATGCTACATTTGCTAGATGTGAGGTTCTGTACATGATAATGTTTGTTCGAGAATTTGTTACCTAAATTGATTGTTAATTGTTGTGCATGAATATGATATTGGTGATAGAAATCATGTACATAATATTTTTATGACTTGAGAATATGTTGAGTTGATAATATGCTAAAAAAACTGGTTAAATTGCATGCATCTATGTTCATGCATCATGGATTTTAAGAAATGTTACATGCATATGTTTTCGAAGTAAGAAAGATGTAACTTAAAATGAATGCACAAGAAAGGAAAACTAAAATGGTTCAAGATGGCTAAGGTTCACAATTCAATTAAAATGGCTAATGTTCACCTTTCATTCAAAATGGCTAAAGTTCACCTTTCGTTCCTAGTGAAAATTGGTCTAAGTTAACCAACAGCCTAAGCTCACCATTCTTCTATAAATGATAACGAATGATAAATTAAAAGAAAGGAAGATAAAAATAGAAATGTTTTATGTAAAGTATCTCATGTTCATAATCCATCTCATTTCTTACTAAGCATTAGATTTATAGTTTATTTCTTAGGATATAGGTAAATATGGTAGAGAAAGAAAGAAAAAATCATTTGATGGAGGATTTACATGTTGTGGATATTGTCCTAGCTAGGCTAAATGAGAAAGGAAAAATGAAAATGTAAATTTTTTTTTTGATTTATGAGATGTTTTGTAAAGTGTAAGGATTTAAAGAGGAAATTTTATTTATGTTTATTTTCAAATGCTTCTATATTCAGTTCTTCCAAATGATTTTATAAAGAAAAGTCTTCTGCTATACATTTTACAAAGAAACAGTGTTTCAAATTTAAACGTTTAAAGTAAAGGAAAAACAGGGTGTTACAAATATTTCTCCACAAACCATCATTAATAATCAGTCAGACCCAAGAAGCTACGCACTTCAATAACATTCTTAGGTGGCTTCCAATCTATTATTACCTCAACTTTGTTTGGGTCTAGAGAAATATCATTTTGGGATACAACTTGACCCAAAAATTTAACCTTGATCATCCAGAAGTTTCATTTCTCTCTCTTAGCACATAATTGATGATCAAGTAAGGTCTGTAACACAATCTTCAGATGATCCATGTCTTCCTCATGAGTTTTTGAATTTATCAAAATATCATCGACAAATACCACTACAAACTAATCGAGATATGGCTAGAAGATTCCATTCATCCAATAGATAAAAAGTAGTTTGTGCGTTAGTCGAACCAAACGGTAGCACTAAAAACTAAAAATGTCCACTTCATGTCTGGAAAGTAGTCTTAGGAATATCTTCTTCATGAAGTTTTAACTCATGATATCCTGATCTCAAATCAATCTTCAAAAATAAATCAAACCCATGAGTTGATGTAACACCTCGACTTTTTAAGTTGGATAGTTATCGGGGTATTACCAAGGATGTTGTGTTCGGATCGTTAAGTCTAGGGGTATTTCTGTTACATTTTTCCCGTATATGCAATGTAATTAAAGGATGGGGAAGTTGGGACATTACGTTGCATATTTATACATGTTATTTTATGACATGTATTTATGGGGACAAGGTTATGGGGTAGGAGTTAAGGGGAAAAATGTGAGGAAAGGCTGTCCAGAACATTTTTGGACGCCTACGAACAACGCTGCAGATGAGTCATGTTGACCGTAAACATTTAGAGTGTCATCCCATGTATTGGGACGACTTAGGATGCAAATTCCCGTCCTAATTCTCCTATACTGTGAGTTTTCGGACGACTCCAGATGCTTACGAACGCAGGCGGACGTTATGGAGTTGAATCTGCCCTAATTCTGGACAATTTCGGACGAGGCCAGACAAATGTGGACGTGATGAGGCCTCGTCCAAATTGTTTCTATCCAATTTTTTTGGCACATTCGGACGCATGCGGACACTCCATACGGATGCCATATCGCGTCCAAATACGTTTTCAGACGGTACGGTACAGACCAGGATAAGGACGCCATTCCTCGTTCGAGATCATGGGTTTTGCTTGTGGGATTCTGTTCTTGCGGAAGAGACCAGTGCGTCCGCACTTGTCCAAAATAGCCCAGACCTACGTGAAATTAGTGTTAAAAGGATGAAATGTTGTCGTTTAGTCATTAATTGGAGATAAGGAATGACCCTCCCCCACCCTGGATGATGAAGTCGCCCTCCCTATGCCTGGAACCGTCTCGTCTTTACCTCCCTTTGGCATCCAGATTTGTCTCCCTCCTCCTTCAGGTATAAGCTTCCTCTCCCTTCCCATTTTGTAGCTGCGTTTCTTCTACTTGTGAGAAGAGTCTGAGAGAGAAGTGAAGTTCTTGCATGTGTGAGAGTGAAGGTCCGAGAGAGAGAGCTGGTGATTGTGAGGATTTCGAGTTGCCATTGTGAGTTAGCTATGGTGTGTTAAGTGTGAAACGTAAGTGAGGGAGCTGCTATGAGCTAGAGTTCCGTGAGCTGTAGAAATTGTTGTCCCTGAGAGTTAGTTTCTTCATTAGGTAAGGGAATAGGGGTGTCTTGGCCTGTGAAGGCCCTACACCGCAAGTAGAGTGCGTGAGTTTTATGTTAGTGTTCTGTAGCTTATTGTAGTTCTATGATATTTCCTTGATGGTTCTGTGATTTAAATGCTTTATTTGTGATGTTCTGTAGATTTCCTTTGCTAATGCTCTGTAGAATTCCTTTGCTAATAGCTTTGTCTCTTGTTGTTAGTTTTGTGACTTTCTTTTATTGTTAGTTCTGTTATCAATGCTTTACTTTGATAGACAATTGAGAAATGATAGTTATGACTTGAAAAGGGTGAACGAATAGAGAATTATGATGAGGATGACCATGTTTCATAGTGTTTATTTGTTGTTATTTACTTGTCCTATATTTCCTTTCATGATACGTATGTTGCTCTATTCGTCTTTCATTGTTTAATTAAATCTCCTTGTGCAAATCATAATTGTTATGCTCAAGCAACTAGACTAATAATTATGCACATTGCAAGCATGTAAATCCTTAATCCTTCTTGTATATGTAGATTAATTAGAACACCCTTGAGCATGTTTTAGAACACCTTTGAGCATGTTTAGTTAACTCAAGTAACTGATTAACTAGAGAAATCAACTACACAAGCATGTTAACCTATTCGGCCTCGAGCATGATTAATAGTTAACCAACTAGAATCCTTGTATGTTTAATAAACTAAATCCTGAGCATGTTTAATGGTTAATCAACTAGAACCCTAAACTAGTAATTATAATGACTTCTATGAGCTTTTTAATTACCTAGGTTAATTAACTAAATGTGATTGCTTAGTAAGCATGTTAATTATAATTAGTAAGCCTGTTAAGTAACCTGGATGTTTAACTAGCATGTTAATTGAATGATGTATGCCATGCCTAATTGACTAATCAATTAGAATCCAAATTGTAAGTATTACTTGAGTCTATTAATTAACTTCATTAGATTAGACTTGAGCATGTAAGTGACTACTTAAGCATGTAATCAACTAGAGCAACAACTGAACATCCCTTCTTAAGCATGTAATGAACTAGGATCACTAACTAGATTAATGTTAACATGTTATTCCTCCTTGTTAATAATCTGTGCATTTCTCTTTTCCGCAATTTCTCTTATTGTAACTTCTATAGAGATGTGTTACTTTACTAGAAAAGAACGAGGAAGATGAATGAAAGATGAGTTAAACGTGAACGAACTAAGGTTTCATTGACTAAGTGTATGAATGCTTTTGTTATTGTCTTCTTTGTGTTGCCTACGACATTGCTTATAATTAATTGTCCTTAGCATGTTAATTTCTATTAAACCTAAGCATGATTAGTTAACTAGGATGAATGCAAGAAATCAACTCCTGAGCATATTAACTAAGTTATGTTTTCGTTATTACTGCAATTTATATATATATCCAAGCATGTCCCTTGCTGTTTGATTTCCCTTATAATTGTCTCCTTCATGTGCACTGCTTTATTATGTGTTAAATTGTTATTACATGCCCTTGTGTGCACAGTTGTTACCTTATGTTATATGCTTTACCTTCCTTTATATGCGCCTTCAATTACAGTTACTTTTATTCTAATGCGGAATTCAAATTCTGTTAATGTTACATTATAAAGTATCATGCTTCATGTTAAGTTAAGAATGTATGGTCATGCATCATGCTAATAAAAACAAGTAGGGAGTGCCACCTTGTGGTGGTACTTGCATATGCATAAGTGAGGTAAACTGTGAAGAAAAGAAAGAAGAAAAGGGAGTTGGGGGCAGATGGGTAGCGAGTCTAGTCTACAACTAGGTGAAGCCTCTCCCTTGTAGCATTCCGGTTTAGCGTCGCACTTTGATAATTGTTTTAAAAGCAATTTCAATTGTTTTAGCAAAAATTTCAAATTTTTACGCATTTTAAAGGATTTACGAAAAATCGGGTCATTATAGTTGATCACAAAAGTCATCATTCCTTAGCAATAGGTAATTATTTTTAACTTTTACATGATTCAGTTTGTAATAATCAATGCACAAATGTAACGAACTATACTTATTTTTTTGCAAATAAGATTAGTGCATCCCAAGGGGACGTGCTATTACGAATGAACCGCTTATTCAACAGATCGTTTAACTGAGTCCCCAACTCATTTAGTTTAGTAGGAGCTATAGAGCTATTGAAATTGGAGCAGTTGCAAGTACCAAATCAATACCGAACTGAATCTTGTGGGTGAGTGGCAACCTAGGCTGATCCTCTAGAAAAACATTAGGCAAATCAGAAATTTTCAACACATCGAGATCTTGCCTAACCAAAACACACTTACCGCTAACAGTAAAAATACTCTCATAGTGCCCCAATTTCCTCCAACTACTCTATAATATCTCAGATCTTTCATGATATTTAGCATAAAAATCCCAAGTAATGATATCTGAGGATTTTGGAATTATAAAATGATTTTAATATAAGAATGCAGTACTCTTAGTTTTGATATCATTAAAGGCATGGGTATGTGATGATATCGGTATGATAGGATAAATTCTGTAAATTAAAGGATTTCCATAGTTTAGAAGAATAAATACGGATGTGATCAATCTCTGAGTGTCTTATTGGAGAACGGAAATTTTAAGTAGTGTCAGGGTCAATTATGAAGTCTTAAACAACTATGTTCACCCATGAGTTGATAATGGTCGGAGTGATGTGAATTGGGGAATAAATTATGAGAGAGTCGATAATGTTTTAATAGTTGAAGTATTGGATTGATAGAGTGTAATCACAATATTAGAAAATAAAAGATTTGTGTGGATGGCAGTCGAATGCCCATTTAACGAATAAATAAAAGATGGGGTTTGCGGTTGATCTTGGCCACGAGAAATGATGAGTGGCAGTCGATCGTCAACAGGACGACAATCGAGCAGTAAATTGGAAAAATGAAAAAAGCTGCTTGTAACGGCCCAATTTTTTTTCGTTTTCCTTTCAAATTTGCTAAAATTAAAAACTTTTATAAAACCATTGAAATCTCTTTTAAAACAAATATCAAAGTGTGTAACGACCCGGTTTCTCAAAATTCCTTCGAAATATGTGAAATTTTGAAAATTTCTTTTTAAAGCAAGTCAGAGCGCGCCTAAACCGTACCGCTACCAACCGTTCGTAAAACTCGTTATAAAAATCCTATTAATGAAACTATGCAGAAGCGTATGAAAATAGTTTAGTTAAAACTATGCAAAAGCGTAGTGAAACATTTTAAGGAAGAAATACCAACCAATTGAAATGCTACTTTCATACAACTTACTGCTTAATTTAATTAAAACCTTGAAAACTTAACTAAATTAAAACGTTTTCTCTTTTACCCTTTTTATATGCCTGGCCAGCCACGAACTCCCTCGCGAGTGCAAATCTTTATCCCTGCTTTATTATCTGATTATTGTCCTTCATTTTGACTTCCAATTCCATGCATTTGTCCTAGCGTACCTATACCTACATCTACACCACAAGTAAAATGTGAGTCTAATGGCCCAGTAAGGAAAAAAAGCTGAATGCATATGAATGTCACTCTTTAGTCCATTTTGGAATGGGAGCCACCGAAACCAATCCTTTCATTAGGTCATTTATCTATTTATTACTTTAATGAATCTTACTTTGATCTCTTGGGATCCATTATTGTATTATTCAATTACTCCATACTCGTACTTCGAGCTGGAATTGGGAGGTTTTTCTCGTGCAATGACATAGTGGTCGGACCTAGCCTTTTTCTTCGCATCTAGAACTCCCATATCCTATGAGGGAGGGGCTACGCCTAGATCGTAGACTAAATCCGCTACCCATCCACTCCTAATTCCCTTTTCTTCTTCCTTTCTTAACTTTTTACCTCAATTATGCATGCCTACGTACCACAATTATTTTCTATTAGCATGATGCATGAACATACATTCTCAACCTATAGTGATGCATGATGCTTCACAAACATACATTCATAATAATTGAATTGCGTATATAAGTAATTGAAAAACGGAACTGTAATGGAAGCGCATGTAAGGAAAGTAAAGCGTATAATAGAAGGAAATAACTGCGTACACAGGAAACAAGTACAATATCGAATTGAAACAACGAATGCATACAAGTACGGTGAACCTGCAAGTAATTTATTTAAACTATCATGCTTAACAATTAACTACATTTATCATGCTAAATAAATATCCTAATTAGTTATCATGTTCAAATCATGCTCACTTCGAGTTACAATTGTTAACCTAGTTGGTTATCCTAATTAATTTACGTGCTCAAGGATTAATTACATTTATTATTCTAATTAGATATCTTAGTCAATTTCCTAGTCTATTTACATGCTTCCTACATTTGTCATTCTAGGTGATTATTCGACTTAGTTACCCTAGGTGATTTACATGCTCAAGTTGATTACTTCAGTTAATTGTTCTAGTGAAATAATACGCTCAGTTAATTGCGCTAGTCAATTATGCTGGTTAATTAACATGCTTTAATTAATGATACAGTTGACTATCCTTTAATTAATGATCTGGTTGACAATCTTAATCAATTACATGCTTAAGGTGAATTACATGCTTTTATGCTAGACAGTTTAAACATGCTTATTTTATTCTAATCAATTACATGCCCAAGTTAATTAAACATACTAGTTAATTAATTAGTAAACCTACTAGGTTAATATGCTCAATTGATTATCATTTAACTAAGGTGGCTAGCATGCTCAATAGATTACATTTATCGATTCACCTTTAACTAAATCGGCTAACAAGTAAGGATGCTAGATTTCTAAGTCACACTTCTACAGTAAAGAAAATAAACTAGCTATATGGGAAAATCTACACTATCAACAAAGGAATTATCTAACGGCAAAGAAATCAACAAAGGAGTTCACAATAGAAATTCATCCAAAGAGCACAACACCACTCATGCACTCTACTTGCGGTGTAGGGCCTCCACTTGGCCAAGACACCCCTAATTCCTTATCTCGAAACTTTAATGCGCAACAGCAATTAGTTGTGATCCTTCTTCTCTTCTTCTTTGTACCTAACACCACCCACATAATAAGTACCCAAACAAAGCCAACGGCCGATAACAATATTCAAGAAGGATATGAACAAACTACATCAACTATCAACCAATGTACTACTTAGTTTTTGATATTCAGAATATATTAATCCAACCCAACAATAACATATTGTCAAACAGAGAGCATTATCCATAGACCAAATCAAGATGACCATAGTTAGACAACAACAACAACAACAACCAACGTATTTCATTATATTTCATCTTAACAAAACAACAGTTGAATCGCCCAAACATTTAAAGCATTTATCAACGTGCATAATACTCACTTAATTCTCACAGTATTCCCACAATACATTATACTTGAAACTATCTAGCATAAACATTAGACCAATAGATCATCCAACGTAAACGATTAACTAACCAATTCCAACATATCAACGTTCCATTGCGAAAATATAGCAAACATTAAGATATAACTAAATTGCGAATTAATAACATTCGATAATTCATGGATAAGCTTCACATAGCACTTTCCTTATATCTCAATATAGTTATTCATACAGCGAGTCCAAATTTCAATAATCAATTAAAAGTCTCGACTCATTATTAGTTTATAACAATCAAAACATGCAACTAACACTACATAACTATAATCAACAGAGCATATTCTCATCTCAACAATTTATTCTAATTGATAGAAACAACATCAACTATGAAAACAGCCAACGATCACAACTGACCATAACTTAGCGAACAAGCAATGATCAATGTTTCCAATAAAATCAACAAGGCAGTAACTTCCAAAGAAATATTCAGCCAATAATGATCAAACGTATAACATGATTTCTCGACAAGAACATCCAAACATAACCAATTACCAAAACAGTGTATCAAACCTATATTTCTATCATTCTCTAAAACCCATTATCACAGGAACATAACATAATCCAACCTGACAACCAACACACAATTGAACTCCCTCACATGATCAACAAGAGCATATCAATTCCAACAAGTCCAAAACCAGAAAGTGAATCCACAAAGGCATCATCACAACAGCAACCAAGAAATTCCAACACAAACAGGTCATTCCTCCACTAACAAAACACCAACTCGACAACAATAACTTATTCTAAAATTCCCAACTAAACAGCAGAACACAAATTTAATAGCAATAACTTATTCCATCATCATCCCATAACTTGTAACTAAATTACAAAACACATAATCAACTAACAATAGGGTATCACAAATAGTGCATCACAAAACATCCAGCAAAACAGTGTATTCATTCATCACTGGGAGTTCACATAACACAATCCAAACATAGCATTTCCACATATTTCAATATTCAAAGTTCCTATCTGACATATTTGAAATCCAATAATAATTTAAACGTAATACTCACAACAACACAAGGAGTATAAAACCCAATAACACACACAATTATCCTCAGTTGTACAATTTGAATTTCCAACCAATAGAGTGCATAATCAACATCACAACTTGGAAAGCTCATACCAACAGAGCACTAAGCATACACTCAACATATTATTAACCAACCAACATCAATTACATGCAGAAGCAACCAGAATAACCAACCAAAAGAGTATGTTATCAGCAAAAAAGGGAAGGAAACTCACCATCAGAAGCATCGGCCAACCTCTAGAGAGGGCTCCCAGCTCCTGCCTCCATTTTCCTCCTTCTACTCAGGGTCCTGCTCTCCAGAGAACAATCCCATTCCTCCCCTGCACTTGGCTTCACTAGCAAGAAGGGACACCCCACCAATTATACCTCCACACCCATCTGCCCCTCTACGTTGTCTAGAGTAGAGCCACTCCGTACTCTATTACTACCATCCACAGCTACAAGGTCTACAACGTCTCCTCTGTCAGTTTGTGGAGCATGCACGTCTCCTCTATCGGCTTGGAGAACACGCATCAGAAGAGGAGAAGAACTCAGTTCTCCCTGAACCATCAATTGGACCAAAGCCTTCGGCCAGTCCAGTTCCAGCACCGACCCGAGGCCCCCACTACTCGAGGACCCGAGAACTGGAGGCCAAACCCCGCAGCACCTAGCACCGAGCTACTGCCGTTGTCCGTCTCACCGTCGCCATCCAGTCGCCATCCTATCACAATCCCGTCACCGAGCAGCACTTGGAATCACGCCCCTAACTCGACGCCGAAGGTCCCAGTTGCGACCCACGACACTCGCCCTGAAGGAGCCGCTCCCGAGCTGGCCTGACCGTTATCATCGCCTCGCTGTTCCATGCGTTCGTTGCTCCCCTGTTCATCTCAACCTCTCTCGTTTTCTCCAATTTTGTCTCGATCGGGCTCCCCTCCAGTGAATGGCCGAAGACCATTCACTTAATTTGTTGAACCGGTTCACTTAATGAACTGGTTCATCACTCAACCCATTTCTCCGCCCATTTTTAAATCCTCTTTAATAAATATAATTCATTAATTTAATCCCCAATTAATTAATTTATTAAATCTCTTTAATTTTTTATTAATTTAACTCCTTTACATTTTAAATCTTAATTTATTATATATTTTATTTTATTAAATTAATATTTATTTTATTTTTGACTATGTTGATTTCCCGTTAATTTCCTTAATATATTATCTAACGAGTACGTTCTTGGTAATACCCTGATAGTCAACCCACTTAAAAAGTCGGGGTATTACAAAGTCTGACGCTAAACTGACCCAATACTAACCTTTCATTAAACTCATATTGAAAATCCAATTAATATAATGCGGAAGCGTTATAAAATCTTTTATTTTAAAATATGGCGGAACCGTAACTAATTTAACAAAAGAAACTAAACAATTAAATACAATTTATCTACAACCATTTTCTCTTTTACTCTTTTAGCCTGGCCAGCTCCAATCCTCGCCCGTGCAAATCCTTTATCCCTGCTTTACTTTATGTTCTTCGTTTTCGTATACAAGTACCTGCACCTACACCACAAGTAACTGTCAGTCTAAAGGCTTAGTAAGGAAAATGGTTTAATGCAACATGATATGCCACTCTTTAGTCTGTTTTAGAATGGGGGCCACCCAAATCAATTCTTTCATTAAGCCATTTACTCATTTTGTTACTTTACTTTAATCCATCTGTTCGCTACTCGTACTTCGTGTTGAAGATTGGGGGATTTTCTCATGCAATAGTTTAGTGGATTGGATCTAACCTTTTTTTTGCAACTAGAACTTCCGTACCCTACGAGGGAGGGGCTTCGCCTAGTTGCAGACTAGACCCGCTACCCATCCGCCACCAACTCCATTTTTTTCTTCCTTTTTTTAACATTTTACCTCACATATGCATGTGCAAGTACCACCCCAAGGTTGCACTCCCTACTTGTTTCTATTAGCAAGTTGCATGACCATACATTCTCAACCTAACTTAATGCATGATGCTTTATAACGTAACATTAACAAAAAATGAAGTGCACATTGAAATTAAAGTATCTGTAATTGAAATTGAGCACATAATGTATAACAAAAATTGAAAGCACACAGTAAAGAACAATTGAAATATGGAATTGTAAGCAACGAAGCACGTAATGGAATCA
Source organism: Begonia loranthoides (assembly GCA_022433065.1). NCBI lineage: Eukaryota > Viridiplantae > Streptophyta > Magnoliopsida > Cucurbitales > Begoniaceae > Begonia > Begonia loranthoides. The sequence continues at coordinate 13,500,188 of CM039477.1, read as the reverse complement.
AACAACGAGCGCACTTAATAAGGAAGTACAGAAATTGAGCACCCATAGCAGAACAATACACAATAAAAATCGAAAGAGAATTCGAACCATACTATTAACTAACGTGCTAATTATCCTAGTCAATTTCTTAGTCATTTTACATGCTTCCTACGTTTATTATTCGAGGAGATTATTTTAATTAGTTATCCTAGGTAATTTACATTCTCAAGAAATATTTACATTTGTTCTCTAGATAGGTATTCTAATTGATTAACATGTTTAGATTAGAGGAGTCTAGTTGGTTCATAGGATTTATTCAATTCTAATTACACATGCTCGAATTGTAGAGTTTAATGAACTATAATATAAAACAAGCAAAAGAAGACAATAACAAAGATAACATAAGACATCAAATCACATGATCAACGAGGTTCCTAATTCATTCTTGCATAGTTCATCCTTATTTCATCTTCTTCATTATGGTCGTTATGTCCAATAAAGTAAAGCATCAATTATGAAAGTTACAATAAAAGAAATTACGGAAAAGAGAAATGCACAGAATATTAACAAGGAATAATAGTATTTTAATATTAACCTAGTTCATTACAAAGAATGTGCATTGACTATCATGAGCTAAACAAGGTTACAATTAAAAACAAATATCCTTTACCCCGGATTGATGATTTATTCAACCAGTTACAAGGAGCAAGTGTCTTTTCAAAGATTGATATTCGTTTAGGATATTATCAACTAAAGGTTAAACCTGAGGATATTCCAAAAAAAGCATTTCGAACAAGATATGGACATTATGAATTTATTGTAATGTCATTTGGATTACTCAATGCTTCAGCAGCATTTATGAATCTGATTAACCAAATTTTTAAAGAGTATCTAGATAAGTTCATCATTGTATTTATTGATGATATTTTAATCTATTCACGCTCATAAGAAGAACATCGGGAGCATTTGAGAATTTCTCTTTCTATATTGGCTAAGCATAAATTATATGCGAAATTCTCCAAATGTGAATTTTGGCTGAATAAAGTAAGTTTTCTCGACCATGTAATTTCCAAAGAAGGTATTGAGGTTGCCCCAACAAAGATACAGGCGGTAATTGATTGGTCTTAACCAAAGAATGTAGGCAAAGTGAGAAGTTTTCTTGGATTGGCAGACTACTATCGCCGCTTTATAAATGGATTTTCAAAGATTGCACTGCCCTTAACAAGCCTAACAAAGAAGAATGCACGGTTTTTGTAGACAATTGACTGCGAGAAAAGATTTCAAGAACTAAAACGTCGATTAACTACTGCTCTTGTTCTGGCATCACCTATAGAAGAAGACAATTTTTGTATATATTGTGATGTATCTAAGAACGTGTTTAGTGGAGTACTCATGCAAAGTGAAAAAGTAATTGCTTATGCATTAAGGTAGCTCAAACCGCAAAAAGCTAATTATCTCACTCATGATTTGGAACTCGCTGTAGTGGTATTTACACTCAAGATCAGGAGGCATTACTTATATAGGCAACAGCGTGAGATTTACACTAACCACAAGAGCCTGAAATACATTTTTACTCAGAAGGAGTTAAACATAAGACAACGGCGATGGTTAGAATTCATGAAGGACTACCATTGCAAGATAAAATACCATCCCAATAAGGCCAATGTTGTAGTTGATGCTCTAAGCCGAAAGCTTGCTGTTATGAGCATTATATGTGATGAAATGCTAGTGGGATAAAGGCATCTGGTATGTGCCCCGTGATTCACAGTTGCAGTCAGCGATCTAGCGACGAAATATATCTTGGTTGTAATAAAATGTATAAAGACCTCAAGATGCATTATTATTGGCCAGTGACGAAATATGATATTGCTCAATATGTAGCATTGTGTTAGGTTTGTCAGTAAGTGAAAAGAGAACATCAGAGACATGGTGGAATGCTTCAGCCAATGCCAATATCTGAATGGAAGTGGAAATACATTACTATGGATTTTGTTACTAGCTTACCCAAAATTGCTATAGGCCACGAAGCAATATGAGTGATTGTTGATAGATTGATGAAGGTTGTTCGCTTTTTGCCAGTAAGGATGACCTACAAAATGAATCAATTTTTAAACTTATATATTAAAGAAATTGTGTGACTACACGGTATTCCAGTCTCCATTGTATCAGATTGGGATCCACGATTCATCTCGTCCTTCTGGAAGAGTTTAAATAAGGTCATGGGCACCAAATTAAAATGCAGTACTGCCTTTCATCCCCAGAGTGATGGTCAGAGTGAGAGGACAATACAAACACTTGAGGATATGTTGTGGGCCTGAGTGCTTGATTTCTAAATTGGATGGGGAAAGATACTGTCATTGGTTGAATTTGCCTACAACAACAGGTTTCATGCTACGATCAGAATGGTGCCTTACGAGGTATTATATGGTAGAAAATATAGATCTCCCTTATATTGGAGCGAAACAGGTGAAGCTGAGTTTTACGACCCCAATATCGTACAACAAACTATTGAATCTATTGCTATTATTAGACAATGAATGTTTTCCGCTCAATATCGCCATAAAAGATATACAGATCATCACCATCAGGACTTGGAATTAGATGAAGGAGACTTGGTTTTTCAAAAATATTGCCTTTTAAGGGGATTATGTGCTTTGGAAAGAAAGCAAAGTTAAGCCCAAGATATGTTATTCCCTTTGTGATAACAAAAAGAATTGGGAAAGCGGCATACCAATTACAATTATCAGCCTCCATGGAAGGTGTACACAATGTATTCCATGTATTGATGCTGAAGAAATGTCTTGGAGATCCAAATATGATTGTACCTCCTAACAATGTGTAAGTCCAAACAAACCTAAGCTATGAAGAAAGACCGTACAGATTTTGGACTCAAGAATAAAAAAGTTTCGGCACAAGTAAATTTCTTTAGTTAAGGTACTATGGCGAAATCATTCAGATGAAGAAGTTACGTGGGAAAAAGAGGAGGATATGAAATCCAAATATCCAAAGTTGTTTGATTAGCAAATTTTGAGGACAAAATTTATTTAAGGAGCGAGGATTGTAATATCCCAAAATTTTATCGAGATTTGGAATGATTTTCCCCTGGGCTATTTTACCACAATTTTTTCATAACGGAATTAAATGAAGAAAATTGAGAATTAATTCAATGTAAAATTGTATAAGGAATTAATTGGATATTTATTGGAATTTATACAAATTATTAAGTGGAAATTTGGTTAGGATTTATTGAGAATTGATTAATTAAGAAATTAATTAGAAATATATATAAAAAAATAATTTTGTGAGTTTTGACCAAACTTCCATGTGATTACCAAACTTTCTCTTATCTACCTACTTTTTGCCTACTAATCTCCATGTGGCTGCATCTTATGAGGGGCTTATTGTCTACAAATAGAGGGGAGAATTTGAGAGGAAATTACGAGGGAAGAAAGAACTTGAAGAGTGAAGAGAAAGAGGGAGAAAAAGGGAGAAAGGGTGAGGGAAATTGCGAGAATTTGTGTGGGAGTGGTGTTACTCCAGTAATTTAAAGAGGAGGAAATTGGAAGGAGAAATTCCTGGGAAAACTCTTCGAGGATAAGAAATAGGATGTGGTGGCTAGTGAGGCCCTGCATCATGGGATTATTTTACGCTTTAGTTATTGTTAATTTAATTACTATTATTATTAAAATTATCGTTGAATTTACTATTAGCTTAATTGTTATACTGTTAAAATAATGAATTTACTTAAAAGGAAATAATTCGTTATAATGCACGAAAATATTGAGAAAATGTTCAAAATAATAAAATGTTACGCTGAGCATGAATAAAATAATTGTTTCAATAGTTTATGTCATATTCCATGATGTTGTTTTAATTACTTTTATATATTGTCATTATAAACTGTGACATTCATGCATTATGATGGGACTTATGAAATTGCTCATATGCATACCATGATAAATGAAATGAACCAATAAACATAAATAAGTGTATGAGATTGAGATGAGTAGGTGACCGTTAATGGTGCTAACATCCATGATGGATGTATCTCCTCGTCGGAACGATGGTTAAGCCACAAGACTGTATGATGTATCATATCTTCCTAGACTAATAAATTTCATACATTTGGGCTGTTAAGTGAAACTAAAATGAAAATAAGAGGATATTTGTTCTTCTCTAAGATAGAGTGCATAAGCTTAGCATGTGCATTGCATACATTCTATTTCTTGTTGAGCCTTAGGCTCATGGTATTACCCGTGATGCAGGAAATAAACTTAATGCTATCGACGCGGAGGAGGAGGCATTACCAGATGAACTGGGTTATTAGCCGGATTCCACCTGGAAGGTTATGGCTCAAGGAAAATAAACCGGCTATTTTAAATGACTAATTATAGATTTATTTCAATAAATGTTTTAGAGTGTCATTTAAATGATTTAAAATTATGTTTTAATTTGATTCCGCTAAAACTCTGATTTAAAGTGTTTGTTTTCAAATAAATAAAAGAAAATTTTTTTATGGTTAAAAATGAAATAAAGAAAATAGTTTTATAACACGGGGCATTTGTAAAATCTAAAATGGCCTTCGGCCATTTGAAATAGAAATAGAGAACGAGAGAGATAGAGAGCGAGAATGAGAGAGCAGGAGAGACAGGGAGGGAGTGAGAGATCGGGCGACGACGAACTTCGGCGACGAGCAACGGGAATGGCGACGATGAGGCACTGTCCGACGAGCTAGATGACTCTAGTGTGATGCGTTGCCATTCTCTGGTTTTTTCGATGCACGAAGAGCAGACAATGGAAGTAGGCCTCGAGAATGGAATCCCGACGGGGTCCGGTGAGCTCACGGGATGGATTGAGCTCCGATGAGGTAAGTTATTCTATTGATTTTAATTAATGGGCAATGGATGGTAGAGGCGATTGCTGAACTCGATGGGTAGTGGACGGAAGTGGAGGCAGGGGATGACTTGGTTCGGTGGAGAAGTTAGTTGGGACTGGTTCCGTTCGTTCCCAACTCAACTAGTAAATCCAATTAATTAGGTGGCATGAGTTTTCCACGAGGTAGCTCTCCTGTAAACGGTGCGAGCCTTCCTCCTTCGGTGTATGTCTCTACCTCTGCCTATAAAGGAACGCAGGCAGGCTCTACGTTGTGTGAGGTGGAAGACTTCTTCTCAGGTGTTTGGTGTTCTGGGTATTCTGGAATGTTGCAGCGTGTGAGGGAAGACCTTGTTCTCTCCTTTCTGGGACTCAGCAAAGAATTTTCTATGTTGTGGCCGAGGGATAACCAGGAGAAGTGAAACAGTGAAAAAATGGAGTAGCCTTCTCGGGTCTGCTTGTTTATCAATTTCAGGTAATCTCTTACTTCCTTCATAGATTGATGCAAGTGGTTGTTGAAATATGGGTGCTGTTGTTCTATTCCGTTCTTGGGCATTGTGGGAAAATTTGTATTATTGGAAATAGTTTTGTTTCTTTTAGTTTGGTTCCTGCCAAGAACTGTATGGTGAGTAATGAATTGGAATTATTGCTTGATGGATACTTTGGGAATTGGAATTATTGCTTGATGGATATTTTGGAAAGTTGTACGTCAAACAGAAGGAAGCTTTATGTTTTATTGTTTGACTTGCTGAACATTGGTTATATATGCTCTGTAATGAAGTTGTTTTAATTTGGGAAAACATGGACAATTGGTGTTATTAAATGGGTTGCTGCTTTGATGATCTGAATAACGGTTTTATGGGAAATGAGTATCAGTTATATAGGATTGTGGTTACATGATCTAACTACTAAATACTTGGTTGTAAATATTGGGAAAGTCTAATGCTTGATTGATGTGGCCAAACGATACTGCTAAGAATGAAGTGATAAGTTGGATTATTTAGTTATTGACAATTTATCACTCATGTTAGGGGATTGTTATTAATGAATAGTTATTATGGTTTGAAGATACAAATTATGGTTTGAAGGTATGAAGAAGAGAAAAGAAATAGAAATGCGTTATGGACACCAGGTAAGTGATACTTACTGTGCCTTGGTCTTCGGACCCTACATCACAAGAATTAGGATTGTATGCTGTGTGTTTATTAGATTTAGGTTCTTTTAATGATGTGTTTATTAGACATTTATTGCATATATGATTGTATGAATCCATGTGCATATTGTATGACATAAAAAATTATGTAAATAGGTGTGTGGGGGTTCGGGAATAACAATGACATCCCTTGGTAGGAAGAAGAGTGCATGAGAGAAAATTGAGAAGAAAGTAAGTGAGTGACATGGGATCGAGTGTTCATTGTCTCCCATTTTGAAATCCCCAACGTTCTCGGAACAAAGAGTACATATGGCATGAGGAAGACCATGATATGTATATGTATAGATAATTGGCCACATCTTCCTCATGTCCCACGGTGTTTGTCATGTATATACTTCACCTTAAATTGCATTGTATGGTCATGCATTGCATTCTATTTCATCTTATCACTTACTGAGCATTAGGCTCATTAGTTTAGGTCTTGTGATGTAGGTATGAACGAGCAACAGATGAACAGGTTAAAGACAGTTGATGAGTGTATTGCACGGGTGGATCTTGTGGCTGGCTAGGGTAAAGAGTTAAATCAAAAGTATTTGAAAAAGAGTTTTGTAACTTATTCCTTATTCTTTAATGTTTTGTTTTTGTTCCGCTGCATTTCTTATAAAGAATGTTATGGTTTTTCAAAGTAAACTGAGAAAGATGAAAGTAAGATGAGAAAGATGAAAGTAAACGGGTAAAAGAAAAAGTGAAAGGTTTTATCGATCAAATTTTACGAAGAAAAAGACTTTGATGCTTTACGAAAAGAAAGTTTTAAATTTTACGCATTTTAAAAATGAGGGATGTTACAGTTGGTATCAGAGCATCCCGGGTTTTAAAATTGATTCTGTATACTCCCTACCAGCACAAGCTTCAACGTGGCAATCTCCATCAATTGTAAGTATGGTATTAGTTGCTTTTCTCATTGTTTAAATGAATGTTTAAGTAATTGTTTTGCCTTGTGATTGATGGAAAGGAATATGATCAGGAAAGTTGTAAGTGACCAAGATATCAGATGATTGCCTAAGTTGGCAGGACAAGAATTTGTTGCTTCGAGAATGTATGGGAAATGTAATTTTATTTGTAAGTATGTAAGTGGTCGTAATTTTCTTTTGATGGACGATACTGGAACTGTTTGGGTTTTGAATGCAGGAATTAGCTTTTGGGGGAGTAAAGAAACAGGGGAGACTCTCCCCAAATTTTTCTAAATTGGAGAAAGGGAATAAGTTGAAATTAAACTTTTACGTGAACTAGATAATTCAGTTTGGTCATCTATACTATAAGGAATTCGAATATAAGGAATTAGGATAAGGAACTAGGGCAAGGAACTAGTTTAGGTTGAACCAAGAAATTGGGTTTTATTTCATAGGTTAGATTTTGTTATGGATTGGAGAATGGAATCTCTAGTCATCTTGTAAGAACGACTTGATTTAATTTCGATATAGTCTAAGTTCAATGATTTGGTGTTTGAGGTAATCTAGGAGGGATAGAAAATGGACAATAAGGCCTGTGTTAGATTTGGTTTAAGCTCACTATCCCGAGTAGAATCCGAACAAAATAACCAAAGATGTGATTACAAGGATACGAATAAAATTAGGGAAGAGCCGTTGCAACAAGGATTTTCCTCACACAATAATAAGGACTTACTCAACTTTAGCTGCAAGGAAAAAATGCAAAGTGTGAGGTTGGGACGAATTGGGACATTATTTTTGCGTCCTAATCTCCAAGTTGTCCAGTTATGGACGCTGGATTGTCCAAGTACGGACGCAACGGATGGTGACAGGGTCGTCCGGGTCAAATCTATCCTAATTCTGGGACAATTCGGACACAGCAGACGAGGGGCGGATGGGACAATTTGGCATCCTATATGAATCTGTAATATTTTTTTGGAACATTCGGACGATGCGGACGAGTCAGGAAGATGCCTCCTAGCATCTGAATAAGTTGAGCGGACGGTACGGATGAAGGACTGGGACGTGAACTCTCGTCCCAAAGTGATTGCGGACGACAGCGGACGGTACTGCAGACGACAAACCTCGTCTAAAAGGTCAAAATCGTCCGAAACATTTGTTTACATCTGAAGTTTCTTATCTTCTCCTTGAGACACGTCCTTGACGTCCTTGGAGCTAGGTGAACTCCAGGAGGTTTAACCTCACTCCCTTGAAAGTGGAAGTGACTCCACACGGCTTCATCTCATGCTTTATTGGCATGGTTGAATTGCTACAGATACTAGTTTGTACAAGGAATTGAAGCACTGATGTGTAATGAGGTAACGATGTGGAGGAAAATTGTGATGGAGCAAAATGGTTAGAAAGTCTATGTTTGTGATGAGACTAAGTAGGATTTCAAAAATTGCTTTTCGTAAATTGACAAATTCGGAGAAGGAAATAGATTTGAATTTGGAAATGGAAATGGTGACGAAAATGAAACGGTCAATAATGAACTTCGAATTTTGTTAAATTCAGTTAGAGAAATGGGTGAAATGAATTGAGATTTTATTTCTCTCCACTACAATAATGGTTGAAGCGCATTAGGATGAACAGTGTATGGTGGTATGCTATCAACAATATGGGGCTTGTAGTATATGTATGCATATTGTTCGCTGACGGTGACAATGTTTAGTGATTTTTCTCATCTTTTGTGAAATAGTACTGACATTGGAGAAATGGAGAATGAGTTAGTGAAGGTAGAGTGAACCCTATCAATAGACTAACAGAAGTATTAGAGTGTTAGATTTCAATTATGGAATATATTAATTGAGAAGAACAAAGAAATGAGAAGTTGATGGTTTCCAAACATTTAAAGTACAAAAAGGGTCCGACGACCAAAGTGGAAGGAGGTGATTAGGATCCAATGACTCATCTAGCTTGGAAGGATAGAATCAAGTCATGAACAAGATATTTAAGTACACCAATGTCAAAGAGCAAGTGGACGATTCGAGAAAATTCACACGTGTTAAGTTTGAAGTCATGACATTTAGAGAGAAGTTAAGGCAAGTTGCTATGTGAGGTAGTCTGAGAGAGTTTCACAAGGACTCGAAAGATGATGGAGCTGCTCAACTATGTCAAATTGAAATAATATCGGAAGTAAAACATGAGGAAATGAGAAGCGTATGCAAGCAGACACATGACATCGAAGAGAAAATGTAGGATCTTCAAGAGCTAAGCATTGTCAAAGGTGAAAAAGAAACCATTTTAAGAGATGTCTTGCTAGCTCAAAACGATGTTTGACATGAAGTATGAGTCAGAGATGGACAAGTTTTGATTTAAGGAATATAAATGGTTGCTATAAAGGTATATTTTATTGGAAATGATACGAATGAAGATGAAATGTTATAAGTAAAGACGAGATTTTGGAGGACTTGGGTCTTCAAGTTATGCACATTACGGTGGTTTGACAAAAATTGTTTGGTGAAAAGAATTAAATTTGGAAGGAAGCCTTTCTTTGATGATAAATGAGGTTGATGATGTGCTTTACGGACCTAAATGTACAACAATCTTTGACGTTTCGTGTAAGAGAAGGATATGATAAATTACGCTGAGTCGTAGATCAAATGCATAATTACGCTGAGCAAATTTTGAGGACGAAATTTTTATAAGGAGGGAGGATTGTAATATCCTAAATTTTTATATCGACATTTAAAAATGATAAATTGGAAAATAATTGGAAATAAGTCGGATAAGTTATCGAGATATTACTAATGACGTGAACAATATTTTATAAATTAGGAAAAATTAGTGGGATGATAATTAAATAAATTGGGATTAAAATAATTTAAGTTATGATAAGCCAAATTACTAAAATGGCCTTCGGCCATTTGAAATAGAAATAGAGAACGAGAGAGACAGAGAGCGAGAATGAGAGAGCGGGAGAGACAGGGAGGGAGCGAGAGATCGGGTGACGACGAACTTCGGCGACGAGCGACGGCAATGATGACGATGAGGCACTGTCCGACGAGCTAGACGACTCCAGTGTGATGCGTTGCCATTCTCTGGTTTGTCCGACGCACGACGAGCAGACAATGGAAGTAGGGCTCGGGAATGGAATCCCGACGGGGTCCGGTGAGCTCACGGGATGGATTGAGCTCCGATGAGGTAAGTTATTCTATTGATTTTAATTAATGGGCAATGGATGGCAAAGACGATTGGTGAACTCGATGGGTAGTGGACGGCAGTGGAGGCAGGGGATGACTTGTTTCGGTGGAGAAGTTAGTTGGGACTGGTTCCGTTGGTTCCCAACTAAACTAGTTAAATCTAATTAATTAGGTGGCATGAGTTTTCCATGAGGCAGCTCCCCTGTAAATGGTGCGAGCCTTCCTCCTTCGGTGTACGTCTCTACCTCTGGCTATAAAGGAACGCAGGCAGGCTCTACGTTGTGTGAGGTGGAAGACTTCTTCTCGGGTGTTTGGTGTTCTGGGTATTTTGGAATGTTGCAGTGTGTGAGGGGAAGACCTTGTTCTCTGCTTTCTGGGACTCAGCAGAGAATTTTCTATGTTGTGGCCGAGGGATGACCAGGAGAAGTGAAACAGTGAAAAACTGGAGTAGCCTTCTCGGGTCTGCTTGTTTATCAATTTCAAGTAATCTCTTACTTCCTTCATAGATTGATGCAAGTGATTGTTGAAATATGGGTGCTGTTGTTCTATTCCGTTCTTGGACATTGTGGGAAAATCTGTATTATTGGAAATAGTTTTGTTTCTTTTAGTTTGGTTCCTGCCGAGAACTGTATGGTGAGTAATGAATTGGAATTATTGCTTGAAGGATATTTTGGGAATTGGAATTATTGCTTGATGGATATTTTGGAAAGCTGTATGTAAAACAGAAGGAAGCTTTATGTTTTATTGTTTGACTTTGTGTAGTGACTTTGGTTCACTATTCTTGATAAATGTTAGATATGTTGTGCTGAAAATAGAAGGGGATTTTATGTGTTATAGTTTGATTTCAATGACTTGGGTTCTCTATTCCTTGGATTTATGTTCTACTGTCCCTTTGAATGTTGAGTAATCTATTAATGTTGTTTGCTTGTTAAAGTGGGAAATGACTTGCTGAATATTGGTTATATATGCTCTGTAATGAAGTTGTTTTAATTTGGCTAAACATGGACAATTGGTGCTGTTAAATGGGTTGTTGCTTTGATGATCTGAATAACGGTTTTATGGGAAATGAGTATCAGTTATATAGGATTGTGGTTACGTGATCTAGCTACTAAATACTTGGTTGTAAATATTGGGAAAGTCTAATGCTTGATTGATGTGGCCAAACGATACTGCTAAGAATGAAGTGATAAGTTGGATTATTTAGTTGCTGACAATTTATCAAGCATGTTAGGGGATTGTTATTAATGAATAGTTATTATGGTTTGAAGGTACAAATTATGGTTTGAAGGTACGAAGAAAAGAAAAGAAATAGAAACGAGCTATGGACACCAGGTAAGTGATACTTACTGTGCCTTGGTCTTCGGACCCTACATCACAAGAATTAGGATTGTATGCTGTGTGTTTATTAGATTTAGGTTCTTTTAATGATGTGTTTATTAGACATTTATTGCAAATAGGATTGTATGAATCCACGTACATATGTATGACATAATAAATTATGTAAATAGGCTTGTGGGATTTCGGGAATAACAATGACATCCCATGGTAGGAAGAAGAGTGCATGAGAGAAAATTGAGAAGAAAGTAAGTGAGTGACATGGGATCGAGTGTTCATTGTCTCCCGTTCTGAAATCCCCAACATTCTCGGAACAAAGAGTACATATGGCATGAGGAAGACCATGATATGTATTTGTATAGTTAATTGGCCACATCTTCCTCATATCCCACGGTGTTTGTCATGTATGTACTTCGGCTTAAATTGCATTGTATGGTCATGCATTGCATTCTATTTCATCTTATCACTTACTGAGTATTAGGCTCATTAGTTTAGGTCTTGTGATGTAAGTATGAACGAGCAACAGATAAACAGGTTAAAGACAGTTGATGGGTGTATTGAACGGGTGGATCTTGTGGCTGGCTGGGGTAAAGAGTTAAATGAAAAGTATTTGAAAAAGAGTTTTGTAACTTATTCCTTATTCTTTAATGTTTTGTTTTTATTCCGCTGCATTTCTTATAAAGAATGTTATGGTTTTTGAAAGTAAACTGAGAAAGATGAAAGTAAGATGAGAAAGATGAAAAAAGTAAACGGGTAAAAGAAAAAGTGAAAGGTTATATTGATCAAATTTTACAAAGAAAAAGACTTTGATGTTTTACAAAAAGAAAGTTTTAAATTTTACGCATTTTAAAAATGAGGGATATTACAGCGTTACACTATTTGTTCATAGAGATAATTAACAATTCGAGATTCCTTAACTTTTCAATGATCACACCCAATTGACTAGCAGATGATGCAGATATAAAACTGTGCATGACACCAGCACCAAAAAGCAAATGAGCAATAGTAGAATAAATAGAGATTGTACCATCAATCACCCATTGGCTAGTCTGATCACACACCTCAGCTCCAAAAACTACATAAGCCTAGCTGATAACCTTCTCCTTTCGTTTCTTACCACCGCCTCAACCACCCCTAGATGAATAGTGAGCCGACCCTGCCATATGACTAGCAGATCCTGATGGAGTGGGGCTAGACACAAAACTTTGCTCGTAACTAGAAGGCCTCTAAAATGCGACACATGTTGACAGATATTGATGTTGATACGGTGGCCTATACCAAGTTGACTGTGTAGAAATAAAATTCTACTATCCGGAATGACCACGCTGACTCTAACAAAAAACTCCTCCAAACTCTGAATCTAGGTCCAAAAGAAACTAACTATATGGGAGATGACTTAGCCTGTGAAGGTGTAATACTTAGAATTCCACAAATAGTTTAACGACAATTTAAAATTTAATAGATTAATGGGTAATTATCAATTTTGCCCCTAAAGTATGGAGGTCCCTTCAACTGACACCCTAAACTTTAAATGTTCAAATCTGACACCTCAAAGTTTGAGCTGTTATCGCCCAATACCCTCACCGTTATCAATTCATAAAAATAGGGGTGTGGGATCCACATGGAGTTGGAGATAGGCTTCGACGACAACCAATATCAAATTTTAGTCATTGGCGATACATATGAGAGCTCTGAAACTAAGTCTTAAGCTGAGGAGTTGTTTGTAGCAAATGGTGTTTCTAAGGCAAAAAATGATTCGAAAACTAAGGAAAACAATGAAGGAACTTAAAGACTGAAGAGTGATTTTGTTCTTCAACTCCACGTGCATCAATGCCCTTATTTTAACGAATTGATAACGGTGAGGGTATTGGATGATAACATCTCAAACTTTGAGGTGTCAAATTTGAAAATTTAATGTTTAAGGTGTCAGTTCATGAGACATCCAAACTTCAGGGGCCAAATTGATAATTCCCCTAGATTAATTATTAATTAGAGAATTTTAATGAATGAATTAAAATAGTAGAATTATTAGAATTATGAAGGATTAAGTAAATAATTTTATTTTATAGGCAATAAAATAAAATATAGAATTTTTAAGGAATTATGAGACACTAAGTAAAGAATTTTATTTAATAGGTAATAAAATAAAATAGGAAATGTGAAGGAATTAGGAAAACAGAATTAGTAGAATTAGTAAATAATATTTTGTAATATTCACAGTTAAGGTAATTTCAAAATGTGGGTTTAATAATTTGTATGGTAGAATTAAGGAAAAGATTTAATTAATAGTTTAATAAATTAATTATGGAAAGTAAGGAAAATATAGCGTAGAAGGATCGTATGCTTTTGGAGTCGTTAGATGAGGCTTAGGAACGGCTGAGATCGTTCAGGATAGAGAAAGATGCTCTACGGAAATGTTTGTTGCGGGAGGAAGCTTGAACATTGGATCGATTTAGTGGAAGAAACAGAGACTGTTAGATTTAAGAAAGATTCTTCTGTGGGAACAATGGATGCCACTCGGCCACGAAAGAATGTTAGGTCGTTAGATCAAGTTTAACGGAAGAAATATGAGCTGTTGGATTAGGAAAAGATTTTTCCGCATAAAGGAAAGATGTCATTCTAGTGCATTAAGTAAGTTTTGAACGTCATCATTTTAGAGTATAACATGTTTCCATGGCTACATTTGTGTTTGCGGCAGCGTGTATAAGTGATATGAATGATCTCGTTTGGATTAGTAATGTCTCACTTAGCACCATGTTAGCGGAAGCATACGAATGGATTGGTGTCCGCGAATAGGTTTTCGACGATGTGAAATGTCATCCTTAAATTTAATGAGTTCGGTCCGCGAGAGAATTAACATCTGAGGATGGGTTTTAATGATAGAATAGTACACATAATAGAGGGTTAGCCTTCAAATTGGGGTGGTTCTAGTGGAAGTGTTGCCTTCCGAGGAAGTGTTCGCATCAACGGTTGCTTTGGCAATCATTAATATGAGTTTTAGGGTTGACGTGTCTGTTGGCCATTGGTCGAGCGGCTTGTTGCGAATGTCCCCTACTGTTGTTAGCACCTCTGCTATAACTTGAGTAGGTTTAAACTATGGAAGTTTTTTAGTAACTTGTGAGTCACAATTCAACCCATAGACGTTTTAGGAAAAGATAAAGTTTAGATGTGATTTTGTGAGATTTCATCCCATGAAACTTTCTAGTTTTAACTCTACAAATGTTAGTGTTTGGGTTGATACTCTTATCACTGAGAACTTCAAGACATGGCAGTTCTCTCTCTAGCTCTAGAGTGATTTCTCTCCTCTTAGTTTCTGAAGGTAGGTTGCCACTGTAAGGTTCGATGTTGTTTCTTAAGCTGCATAGTATTCAAGATATCCTCTTGCTAATCTACTATGGTTTGTTTTAAGAAAACCCGAAATGTTGAAGATAGTGAACAGTCTATCCATTGAGAAATATATGTAATTGATGTTGCATGTATTTGACCTTTAGCTTGCATCACAAAGGCTCTTGGGTATTTTATGTTATGATAAGTGTTTCTTCTATGTTACCTATGGTTGTATTGTAACACCCCAATATTTTAAATGGACAATTATCGGAGTATTACCAAAGACGTTCTAGAGAGTTAAGTCTAAGGATATTCCATTACATTTTCCCCGTATACGTGATATAATTAAGGGACGAGGTAGTTGGGACATTACATTGCATATGGATACGTGTTATTTTATGATGCGTAGTTATGGGAAAAGAGTTGTGAGGTAGGAGTTAAGTGAGAAAATGTGAGGAAATGCCGTCCAGGGTGTTTCCGGATGCCTACGGACGACACTGTAAATGAGTTGTATCGTCCGCAAATGCATTGAGCACATGAAGAATGGGTTGGGACAACTCAGGACATGATTCTGTGTCTTGAATGCACTGTGTCGTGGAGTTGCGGATGACTCCGAACGAGTGCGGACGTGGACTAACCGCCTCCAATTTAAATCTGTCCAAATCCTGGATAGTTTCGGACGATTGCAGATGACTACGGACGTTGGAAGACCTCGTTCGATTTGCCTCTGTCCAATTTTGGAACATTTTCGGATGCATGCAGACGCCATATTGCATCCGAAACTTGCCTATGGACGGTACAGACAGGACAGGGATGCATTTTCCCGTCCAAAGCCATGTTTTTGCCTGTGAGATTTTAGCCTTACGGACTAATGCGGATGAGACCAATGCGTCCACACTCGTCTGAAATAGCCCAGACCTACGATAAATTAGGGATAGAAATGATGAAATCTTGTCGTTTAGTCATTTACTCCCACGATCCTCGACACCAAATCGTCCCTCTACGTAGGACGCTGCCTCCCCATGCCCATAACTGCCTCCTCTCTACCTCCCTACATGTACGATGCCTCCTCCATCCAGGTGATAAAACCCTCTCTCCCTTCTCTGCCATTTCGATAGTCCAGCGTTTTCCCTTCCCCTGCGCGAGCTCTCTCTTCTCTACGTGAGAAGCTTCTGCGTGTGTGAAAGAGTGATTGACTGTGAGTGAGTGAGCTTCTGAGTGAGTTAGCCATTGTAAGTTGAGTGTTAAACCGTGAGTGAGCTACTGTGAAGCTTCAGTTGCTATGAGGAACCGTGAAGTAGAGTGTTGTCCCTGTTTAGGTTCATCCCTTAGGCAAGGAAATAGGGGTGTCCTAGTCTATAAAGACCCTACACCACAAGTAGGGGTGCGTGAGTTTTATGTTTGGTTCTTCGTTATGTTTAGTTCCCTGTTTCTATATTGTGCTTTTTAGTCAGAAAAGTTGATAATGGTAATACTTGTTGTTAGTTTTTAGGTGATAATCCCTTGAATGAACTACTGTTGTATTCCCTTTGTTGATTTCTTTGTTGTAGATACTTCCTGTGTTGATGATAATGTAGATTTATTTATGCTCTGTAGTATTTTCCTTGGTTGTTATCGTTATCCCTTTGTTTTTGGTACTCTTGTTAATTGTGTAATTCCCTTTGCTGCTAGTGATACTGTTAGTTGATAATAGTGTTTGCTGTGAGAGTGATATAGAGGACGATAAACTGAAGAGATATGAGGATGGGATAAGCGTGAAGGAACTGATTTCCCTTTTTTTATGTCGATTTTATTCTTGTTGCTTATTCTCTTACTTGTTGTTAGTTAAATTTCTCTGTATAAGCATGTTCGATTTACTATAATTGTGATCATTCTTCGAGCATGTTAATCTAATTAGAGTAAATTAACTAGACTTAAGTGATTAATTAGACTTGATGCATGCTTAATTAACTAGTTTAATTAATTAACTAGTTGTCTAATCATTGTTGACTAATTAACTTCACTAAGATAATTAACTAGACTAGCATGTTAAATTGACTAGTAGGTTAACTTGTTAACCAATTAGAATTCTAATCTTCTTAATTATTACTTAAGCATGCAATTAACCCAAGCATGTTAATCATTACTGAAGTATATCAATTAGCTAAGCATGTTAATTAATCAGCATGTTAACTTCGCTAGTTCCAGCATGTTTAAATGTTAACTAATATTGTAAGAGCATGATTAACTAGGGTAATTAGTTAACCTGAGTATGTTAATCTGCCTAGAGTAATTAACTTAATTAGAAGTTAAGCATGTTAATTAACTAGCGTTTAATTAACTAGCGTAATTAACTGAAGTAATTAACTGAACATGTTAATTAACTAACTAGCAAACATGTTAATTAACTAGTTGAGCATATTTACTTAACTTAATGCACGTCAATTAAGTAGAGCAATTAACTAACTAGAATAATTAACTAGACAAGCATGTTAATTAACTATACTCGAACACGACTAGTCAAATATGTTTAATCAACTAGCTATACATGTTTAATTCTTTAAACTTTTAAAAGTATGTTCAATTTACTATGTATAATTAACTAACTAGCATGTTTGTTAATTACCTAGGTTATGCCATGTAATTAGTATGTTTAATTTAAAAAGCATGTTTAATCATCTAGGATAACAACCAAAATTCTTTCTTGAGCATGTAACGAACTAGGATAACTAACTAGATTAATATTAGCATGTTATTTCCTATTAAACCTAAGCATGATTAGTTAACTAGGATAAAAGCATGCAAACAACTTTGAGTATGCTCATTAAATTATGTTTTGCTTCTGATGCACGTCGATTGTTAATTCTGTTGTGTTTTCATTAATATTGTGAATTACATATCCAAGCATGCCTCTTGTAGTTTAATTAATCCTATAATTGTCTCCTTCCTACGCTTTACTTTATTATGTGTCCATGGTTATTATTGTTATTGTGTGCGCAGTTATTTTCTTCTATTATATGCTTTACTTTCGTATATGCGCAGTTTCAATTACAGTCACTTTCTTTTATGCACACTTCCATTTCTATTAATGTTATGTTATAAAGCATTATGCATCATGCTAAGTTGAGAAATGTATGATCATGCATCATGTTAATAAAAACTAATAGGGAGTGCCACCGGGTGGTACTCATGCATGCACTATGTGAGTTAAAATGTTAAGAAAATGAATGAAATGGGGAGTTGGTGGGCGGATGGATAGCGTATCAAGTCTACAGTTAGGCGAAGCCCCTTACCGTGTTGGGAACGGGGACCTAATCACAAGTAAAAGGTTAGATATGGTCAACTATTCCATCCCTTATGTACCCTTCAATCTTCCGCTCGATGTACGAATAACGAAAGAATGAATGAATGTAAAGTAATAAAACGAACGAATGACGTAATGAAAGAATTGGTTTGGGTGGCCCTCATTCCAAAAAGGACTAAAGAGAGACATATCACGTTGCATTATACCCTTTCCTTATTGAGCCATTAGGTTTACGTATTACTTGTGGTGTAGGTACTTGTACGCAAAACGATGATAAGGATGAGCAGATAATGAACGAATAATAAAGCAAGGATGAAGTATTTGCATGTGCGAGACTCATGGCTGGCCAGGAACAAAGAGATTAAATGAGAGAACGGTTGCATTTAAATGGTATTTAATTGGTAGTGTCATTTGTTAAATTGTATTCAACTGTTTAGCTTCTTCATTAAATTATTTACGGTTCTGCAATGCTTTAAACAAATGATTTTATAATGCTTTTGCATTCTATTAGTTGAATTTTTACAACAGTTTTTACGAAAGGTTAGTAGCGGTCTGGTTTAGCATCGCACTCTAATACTTGTTTTAAAAGAGTCTTACAAAAGTTCAAATTTTAACACGTTTTAAAGGATTTATAAAAAACCAAGTCGTTACATGTATGATGAAGAGTTGTTTTACTGACTGTTAATATGGTTCCTTGTGACAATGACTTGACTATTTTCATGATCCTTTATTTGTGATATGTACCAATGACTTGCTTGCTTCCATGCTAATATAATCTTGTGTGAGATCGTGACTACTTCCATGTTAATATGATTCTTGTTTGAAATATGCAATGTTGACTTAACTGTTTCTATTCATTATGATACTATTTAGAATATGTTTACTTTAATGTTCATGCATGGTAATTTATGTGTCATATATGTTGTATGCAGCATGTTTTTCAAGAAAAAAATGAAACAGTTTACATGCATAAGTTTTCGATGTAAGAAAGATAGAAACAGAATTTAAGACACGAAGGATTGAGGAAAGGTTGTCCCAAAGGTTGGTCCCATGGGGGATAAGCTTGTTAGCTCGGTTAGATCAGGGATTGGTCGAAGTACACAAAGTGGTTGTGCATTGAGTGCACAACACTAATAGAGGTCTTGTTAAGAGGAACTGTCTTGTCGAAGTTCACAAGACTCAGTGATGTGTTTCCCATAGTCATGCTTACTCTTCCCTTAAGAATCTTGACAAATGTTGTGAGATAGTTAAAAGAAAAGAAAAAAAGAACGAAAAGACATGTTTTTATGAAACTGCATAGCATAGTCATGTTTTATGTTACACATCTCTTATTAAGCGTTAGGCTCATAGTTTGAACTTTACGATGCATATATTGATGAATTCACTAAGGAAGATGTTGATGAACAAATTAATTAATAGCGTAGTTGAAGAGGAATTTTCATGGGCGAAGTCAAAGTGTTATTAAAACAAAGTTGACCTGTGGGTGATGACTTGAACAAAATAGAAGAAAATAAAGAATTTATATTTAATTATGTCTTTTAGTTGGATTTTAGAAATAAATATTTATATTTATATTATAATTTTATACGTTGAAATTAAAAGAGATATATTTTAAAGACTTTCGCTGTGTATGATTTTAAAGGCAATTTATGCATGATGTATTTTTGTAAAAATAATAGCAAGAAAAAGAGTTTTAACGCTTTGAGACGTTATAGAAGACCTCTTATTCGTAGGACAATGTAACGACCTAGATTCTTACTTATCTTGGAAATACGTTACAATTTAAAATTTTGTAAAATGACTAAAAACGTTGTGTAAAAGATTTTAAAAATCAAAGTGCCAAAAATCCGATCATTACCAACTTACTAAAAAAACAATTGATTAAGTTGGAGAAAAACTATGACTAATAAATTTAGCGGAAACGTAATTTAAAACATTTCTTAAAGCATTAATTTAAAATTCAAGGTTTGTGCTTCCAAAATGAAATGTACATAAAGTCTCGAATAAATGGTCGGATAAGGTTTGAAAAGGGTAATTTAACATTCGTAAAACAACCTAACGTTAGCCTTTACAAAATTACTCTTTCCTTTCTCACTTGATGTCGTACTACTACTCAGGATGTGTCTCCTCCGGATACGCCACAGGCTCCACTGATAAGGCCTCCTCCACTCCTGGTAAGATCACTTCATTACCTACACAAGTAAGGACGTGAGCTTTCGCCCAATAAGGAAATTGGGTAACATAAATGCTTATGACTCTCTTTTAGTTTGTCTTGGAATGGGGGCCAACCAGACCAATCTTTTCTTATGTATTTTGTTCATTACTCATACATCGAGTGAGAAATTAGGAAAATTCGTGGCGGGAGAGTAGATCTTTGTCAGCTTTTGCCACCTAGGGTAAATAGTCTCGCAGTCCCGACAAGGGAAAGGTAACGTTTCTCTAATTCCTGTCTATCAGATTAATCAGTACTTTAGAGAATTTATGATAAACAATAAAGAAGCAAAATGCAACACGTAACAGAAACGAAGACGTATCTACACATTTATACAAGGCATCTATAAAAGGAAACACATGATATTCGTCGGTCGAACAGTCTACTATGGAACGTGTTTTCATAAGGTAAATAAAATGGCATTTATGTATAACAATGATGTAGGAGTAAATCATACCCTTAACATCTAAATAAACGGACAATAGGGCATGCTTTTATGCTAGGAAAAATAACATTGGCATATAGCAAGGGAGTGGAACTCTTCAAGCTCAATAAAACAACTAACAGGACATGCTTTTAACAAGGGAAACAGTAGCAAGTAGGATCCAATTAAAACAGCGAAATGTGTTTGATAATTACTAATGTACAGCAGCAAGGGCATCTAATTGAATATAATAGTGAAAAATACGAACATCTGAGCATGCTTCTAATCGAATATAATAGCAGGAAATACAAACAACTAAGCATGCTTCTAATCGAATATAGTAGTAGGAAATACGAACAACTAAGCAAGCTTCTAATTGAATATAACAACAGAAAATACGAACATCTGAGCATGCTTCCAATCGAATATAATAGCGGGAAATACGAACAACTAAGCATGCTTTTATACAGTACTAATGACAGCGAGAATATAACTATTTAGCACAATGGAAACATGCTTCCCATACTGTAATGATGATAGCGAGAATGAGACAACGAATTCATGCTTTGAATTTCATTATAAAAATAGCGAAACATTGAAGCGGGGGCAGCGAAACATGGCTATAAGTCAACTAATACAACAACATATAATCACTGGTTAAGAGCAAATCGTAAGTGTTTTTAAATATTGGCAGCAAATCTGAACCAAGACAGCTAAATAAACGAGGCAAGCATACTTAAATCTTTGACAGGGGCCATTAAATGCGACAGCAAGTAAAACATGAGCATGCTATGTAAAAAAAATTTGACAGTCAACTAAGGAATATGACAGCAATAAGGAACAACAGAACAAGCCTATTGTAGAATAGAATACTTTTGCAAGAAACACATAAGAGGCGATATGAACTCCAATGTCGGAAATAACAAACAAGTGATTTATCAGAACCCAAGTAGCAAGCAGTATTCTATAAAAACATTAAAATATGCAGAGAACTAAATAGTAGAACATGTAATAAAACTAAGTATTCTCATATTGTCATTCGTTCCTTTCATTCATATTCATGCTTCATTCATGGTCCCATCCATTAGACTTAGCATCAAACACGTTTTCAAAAAACATAAATGAGCATTATAACAAGATTTGCTGCAAGTTATATAGAAGGTAACTGCAGAGTAACTCAACCATAATATAAAAGAAATAGAGGCAGTAAGAAATATTGCAGTGGTTATTGGTAGAATTCATCTAAGACATTTACAGGATTCAATAACTGAACAACACAACTCATACACACATTATACTTGGGCGTAGGGCCTACACTTGGCCAAGAAAACCCATATCCTTACCCTTTGTAGATGACTCTTCACGTAGACAGCAGATTGTTCCCATGACCACACCTATGCAGAAACCACTCCAGCAGCAATAAGTTCAACGAAGAAGGAGATGAAACCTGGAGCAGGTTGTTGGCGAGCTAAATAGGAGGGAGTCCTCCTAGGGGACAGGTCATATGTTTGGGAGGGAAAATGCAGGCGACAACTTTCCTGCTGGTTGGGACATGGGGAGTGAGAGTTTGTGTGGAGAGCAACGATTTCTATTAGTTGGGCGTCGTTTTCTTCTGATTTTAAATAAGTTTTGTCGTTGATCTGCAAAGATTCGTACGAGTCGATGTGTCTGAATTCTGCCCGTACCGTCAGAATTCAGACGCAAAATGGCATCTGAGATATCATCCGCGTGCATCCAAATTCATCCAGAATCCAGACAGATTTTCCGCTTGTGTCTGCATCGTCCGAAATCATTTGAAGTCGTCCGAATTCATCCAGAATCCAAACATATTCAAACTTACAATGTCCGTATGCATCCGTATTGTCCAAAATTGTTTGAAGTCGTCCGAATTCGTCTAGAATCTGGACAAATTAAAACTTATAATGTCCGCCTGCGTCTGCATGGTCTGAAATTGTTCGAAGTCGTCCGAAATGACCAAAATTCCATTTCCTTCATATTTTCAACTAGACTTTCATCCGAATCGATTCCCACGAAATTACAAGTCACTACTTAACGCGTATAGAGACGAGTTTTACAATGAAATTTTATCTCCAAAGTTTGATTACATCGCTTAACAATAAAAAGTTGGTATCGGGTTGTTACATTCTACCCACCTTACAAAACTTTTGGTCCCCAAAATTTAGCTACTTGAACAACTCGGGGTACATAGCTCTCATGTCATCCTATTTTTCCCAAGTGGCGTCTTCGCGGCTGTGATTCTGCCATAACACCTTGACCAGTGGAATTCGTTTGTGTCGTAGCTCTTTCACTCTCGAATCAAGGATTTGGATAGGCTTCTCATTGTAACTCAGATTGGGCTGAACCATGATATTATCATCGGAAGGAGTTAACATGGCTGCCTCACCAAGGCACTTCTTGAGCATAGTTACGTGGAAGACGTCGTGAACACCCGCCATGGTTTCTGGCAACCGTAGCTTGTATGCAACCGGTCCTACTCTCTTTGTAATCACATAAGGTCCCACATATCGAGGGTTAAGCTTTCCCCTCTTACCAAACAGAACAATGCCCTTGAAAGGAGACACTTTCAAGAATACACTATCTCCTTCTTCAAATTCCAGGGCCCGACGTCGGTTGTCTGCATAGCTCTTCTAGCAACTCTGTGCTGCTAACATCCTCTGGTTGATCAGAGCCACAAACTCAGCAATTTTCTATACTATCTCAGGGCCATAAAGTGTAGCTTCGCAAGCTTCATCCCAGTATAAGGGGGATCTGCACTTCCTCCCATACAGAGCTTCGTAAGGTGTCATACCTATAGTGGCATGGAAACTGTTATTATATCTGAACTCAACAAACGGTAGGACTTTACTCCAACCAACTTGGAAGTCGAGAACGCAGGCACACAGCATATCCTTGAGCGTTTGGATGGTTCTCTTGCTATGGCTGTCGGTTTGAGGATGAAACGCTGCGCTAAATTTTAATTCGATGCCCACAGCTCTGCTTACACTCTTCTAGAATGCCAAAGTGAAGTGTGGGTACAGATGTGAGCCAAAATTGCAATTGGCCCAAAACAACTAACCAAAAATTTCGGTGTAGTCAATATGTGCACAGAACTTAAATCAGATGGTTCTCCTATTGCATGTGGCCTTTGAGCCTCAACTTTTTATGGCAAGCAATAGAAAGATAATAATATATCACCACCAAAAATCAGTCCCAAAAGCATCGTTTACATTAAGTTATGGCTGAAACCAGATCTGCCCTAAAAACAGGTTCATTCCAAGACAGGTTGGCGACCTCCAATAAATCGTGCGTACAATAATGAGTTCTGATCCAAATGACGTCAAAGTGGTTCCAAAATCTTTGTAATCCAAGGGGGTTTCCGCCCATAAAATTTCAGACTAAATTCGCAAAATCAACAGAGCTATGAATGAAACAATACCCTGCTCAGAAATCTAACTATAGAGAAATAGATTGCACACTCCTAAACAAATGACCATAACTTGCAATATATAACTCCAAATCTAGAAATTCCAATCGGCGAATTACCACAACAACAAAGGCATAATCTCCAACTCAAAAGTACAGGACGAATTCAAGAAAAAAATCAAGAACAGATTACCAAGTTATTCGCACACTCTCACACGGTCGAGAATGGCGAGTTAAACCGTGTCCTTCTCAAAAGAGCTCTTCCACCTTGGTTGTGATACGCTCTTCTACTCCCTCACATCAAAGACACCCTCAAGAGAGAAGATGGTGGAGAAATTAGCGCCAAATCCCTCCCCAATAAGGAACAACAAACAAACGGAGGAATCAGTTTGGTATAGGTTTGCAAAAGCTAGCCGAACACCTAAGATTGAGAGAGCAAAGCTCTTGGCAAAATCTCGCAGCAGCAAATTGGGTTCAAAAACTGATAAGGGTTTCATTAGAGAGGCCCTAAATACCTCTCTAATGATACAAAAAAGAGAATTACATATTTGACCTTGAATCTTCAAAATTTGGGCATGAGGGCTCGGTTTACATGCAAACCGAGCACCACCATTCCTATAACAACAAAATGATTTGAAACTTTCAAAACTAATTTCCAACTAGTCATCCAACAATTAAAACAACCAAAGACATAAGTTTAACATGGAAACTTCAATAAAAACTCTCATTTTGACCTTGTTGGCTTCTGCCAGTGCGAGCTCCTCCAAACCGGGAAATTGTGACTCTAGCAAATTAGGGGTTGCATGGCTCCATGTGAGAACATGACGTGCAACTTCCTTATCTTCATGCTTTGGCCCTCCGTAAACTCCATTAATTTATTATTCCCTACAAAATAAGAACTCTGTTAGATAAAGAGTGAACCTCATGGCTCAATGTTGCTCAGTGGGGTTTTCGAGGCACATCATCCTCCTCTGGTGATTGAGGATTTGACCTCAAATCTATGGCTTAGCTCATTTTTCCTTTTTTACTTCTTCAAGAACTCCTTACACCCTTGTTTGGAAGCTTGAGCATGAATCCAATTCCATTTCGTACAGTGTTTTTATTTCCATCAACCAAAATGAAACACCATGAAGCACATAATTGCACAAGGCAGAAACTAGGACTTGGTAGCAGTTGGTGCAATTTTGACAACAGTAAAAATAGGCCAATTGATGAAATTTAGGCTAGATTTTTGAACAGTCCATCACCACACAAGTTAAAAATAAACCCTCAAAATTTCAATGTCAGACTCCACGAGAATAAAAAGTTATGATAGAAACAATGAAACATGTTCAGCTTGGCAAGGCTTAATTCTCAAAATGACAGTTTTTGGAGTGAACTTGTAATAGTCATATCTTTAGAAATTCAATGACTTCTTGTACGAAATTTGAACAGCACAACACTTCATTACTGTGGAAACTCTCCTCCAAAATTCAGAATTAAAATCATACTGACACAGAAGTTATGCTGAAAGAACCCCACTGCCCAAAATGGTGCAAGAAAAATTACAGTTTTGGATACTATCTTGAAAATTATGCACAATCACCAATTCGAATCCAATTAAGCTCAAATTTCACACACGCTGCATCAATCCAATAAAGAACAAAATCCCAAATTTCCAAAGCAGAATTTGCAATAAAACTAATAGAAATTGTAGCAACATACCAGTGGGTTCATCTTTCCATAAGTTGAGAATAAATTTATGTATGTGCTTCCCAGAACAACTCTTTCATAGGTTCACCATCATCCACCCGGATCAAATGGGAAACATTTGTTCACACCATGAGTCAACTTATTCATATTACAGTGTCCATATAAAAGATCAATAAAAAAGTCTTCAACGACCATATCAAAATAGTCTATTCTTCCTTGTCGGTCATTAGGGCTTTGTTTCCATGCACTTTCTTTATGCTTATGATACCAATAGAAAATTCTCCTCCAAGTCTCACATAACTTCTTTTCTCCAAAGTATAGAGTTAGATCCCCACCTTGAACTATAGATACGGTGGATTTTAGGAGCTCGTTCGTTAGTACACTAGGATTGCCATCTTTCAAGAAAACGTCCATGGGTTCATACCCATCCTTGAGCTCCTTAGTGTATAAATCATTCCAAGGACCAGAGCCTTTATCATCAATATGCAGCTCTTTAATCCAACAAAATTCAAAAAGCTTAGCATTCAAGTCCGACAAGAGGGAGTACCTTGGTTTTGGCGTACCAGTCAACAATGTTGGCTTCCTCTTCTTCCATTTTAAGAATTTAAGAAATGCTTCAAAGACATCCTTCCACCATGGTATCCTTTTATAGCGTTTTTCTTTACTCTCAAAGTATGCAAGCACTAGAGTCTCTCTTTTTATATATATCTCCAAGGGTACTCGGCATTTGAAAAATGCAACAATTTCTTGTTTAGCCCATATGATATCCTTCCCACAATTTTGCCGACGTAACTTGTAGAAATTAGGGTCCTCCATTGTCTCCAAATCAAATTTTTTTACTATGCCCATTGAAGACTTATTGAGACAACTTCCTCCACTAATGATCATAGAGCAATTTTGATCCTTGCTCATGCATCGAATGTGACAAGTTTGCTCCCTTTGAAAATTTTCTTCTCGAGTTTGGAGATCTAGAGCCTTGTGAAGCACCACATCGGGAAATTCCTCTTAAGCATAAAACACTGCTTCATGTTTCTTTTTTTCCTCATGAGTTGCTGCCATTAAACTAGTCCCACTCCCTATGTTTTCATCGTCGAGAATTTCTTCTTCTAAACACTCTTTCTCATCTATTCGGGAACAAACTTCCTCTTGGAAAGTTATAGGCTCGGATTTTGTAGCAAATAGTGGACCTTCTTGTGGAAAGATAATTTCTTTTTCTTCCTTAATTGCTACCAAGGAGTCATCTTGGCTTCCTTCATCAACCAAGCAATCCTTTAATATAGTACTCTTTTGATTTGGGCATTTTGAAGCATTGTGCCTGATTCCAAGACACTCGGAGCAATGCATGGTTTTAGCCCTTAGCCGAGAGGTGTCAAATCTTTTTCTCATCAATTTTTTTATCATCTTCCAAGAAATAAGTTCACCCTCCCCATCAAGTAGACACTAAGCTTTTAAATTATTCCACCAAGATTTTGCATGACCCACCAATTTCGAGGAGCCTAGTCTCACTTTAGCTTTATCCTAGAATTTGTGACAATCAAATATGCTCTTGACTTTTTCCAACCAATCCACACACTCCATGTCATTCTTGAATCCTATAAATGGAGGGATCAGCAATTTTACAAGCTTCATATCATTCTTGCCATAAGATCTTCTTCTCAAATTCAGAAGCTCTTCCATATCGGTTTCTCCCTCATTGGATTCTACTTCAAATAAACTTTCACTCCGACCACTTGAATCATTAGAAGTACAAAGTATTCTTCTAGGACTTGGGTTTCTTTGCTCTTTTACATACTCCTTAGGAGACTCATCTTATCTTTGATGTATCTTTTTTAGCATCTCCCACATTTCATCAAGTTGTCGTTGAAAACTACTCTCGGGTTGTTCTTGTTCTTTCCCAGATGACCCATTTGAATTAGGTCTTGTTTTCTTTTTGTTATGATAAGGGGCTTCACTTCTTTTATTCATCTTCTCCTCCACAAAGTGGAATCACAGAGTTGCACACAAAAACCAACTAAGGCTCTGATACCAAATGATGTGAGCCAAAATTGCAATTGGCTCAAAACAGCTAACCAGAAATTTTGGTGTTGTCAATCTGTGCACAGTACTTAAATCAGATGGTTCTCCTATTGAATGTGGCCTTTGAGCCTCAACATTTTATGGCAAGTAATAGAGAGATAATAATATATCACCACCAAAAATCAACTCCAAAAGCGTCATTTACATTAAGTTATGGCCGAAACCAGATCTGCCCTAAAAACATGTTCATTCCAAGATAGGTTGGCGAACTCCAATAAATCGTGCGCACAATAATGAGTTATGATCCAAACGATGTCAAAGTGGTACCAAAATCTTTGTAATCCAAGGGGACCCTTAAAATTTTAGATTAAAATTCGCAAAATCAATAGAGCTATGAAGGAAGCAATACCCTGCTTGGAAATCGGACTACAGAAAAACAAATTGCACACTCCTAAACAAACAACCATAACTCGCAATATATAACTCCAAATCTAGAAATTCCAATCTGCAAATTACCACAAGAACAAAGGCCTAATCTCCAACTCAAAATTACAGGATGAATTCAAGAAAAACAATCAAGAACAAATTACCAAGTTGTCTGCACACTCTCACACAGCCGAGAATGGCGAGTAGAACATGGTCCTTCTCAAAAGAGCCCTTCCACCTTGGTTGTGATACGTTCTTCTACTCCCTCACGTCAAAGACATCCTCAAGAGAGAAGATGCTGGAGAAATTAGCACCAAATCACTCCCCAAGAATGAACAAGAAACAAACAGAGGAATTGGTTTGGTGTAGGTTTGCAAAAGCTAGCCGAACACCTAAGATTGAGAGAGCAAAGCTTTTCGTGAAATCTTGCAGCAGCAAATGGGGTTCAAAACCTGATAAGGGTTTCATTAGAGAGGCCCTAAATACCTCTCTAATGATACAAAAAAGAGAATTACATATTTGACCTTGAATCTTCAAAATTTGGGCATGAGGGCTCAGTTTACATGCAAACCGAGCACCACCATTCCAACAACAACAAAATGATTTAAAACTCTCAAAACTAATTTCTAACTAGTCATCCAACAATTAAAACAACCAAAGACATAAGTTTAACATGGAAACTTCAATAAAAACTCTTATTTTCACCTTGTTGGCTTCGGCCAGTGCGAGCTCCTTCAAGCCAGGAAATTGTGACTCTAGCAAATTAGGGGTTGCATGGCTCCACGTGAGAACATGAGGCGCAACTTCCTTATCTTCATGCTTTGGCCCTCCATAAACTCCATTAATTTATTATTCCCTGTAAAATAAGAACTCATTAGATAAAGAGTGAACCTCTTGGCTCAAGGTCGGTCAATGGGGTTTTCGGGGCACATCAGGTCCCGGTTTGATACGACGAAAACCGGAACACCATGGAGTCAGATGATTTTTTTGATATACAAGTCGGCAAACTGATTCATCTTATATGTCATAGCCACTGGCAAGAAGTGTGACAACTTAGTCAATTGGTCCACGATTAACCAGATGGCATCGTGACCATTAGCTATCTTGGCCAAGCAGGTGACGAATTCTATGGTGATGTGATCCCATTTCTATTTAGGAATCAGCAGCGGTTGGAGCACCCCACCCTGTCACTGATGTACAGCTTTAAACTGCTAGCACATTGGCACTATGATACAAATTTAGCGATTTTGCACTTCTTGTTCGGCCAGTAGTAATGATTTTTCAGGTCTCGGTATATCTTATTACATCAAGGATGTGTAGAGAAACTAGAAGAGTGGGCTTCTCGTAAGATCTAACAATCAGATCATTTACCACATACCATAACTTTTTATGCTTGATGATGTTATCTGCAGATATAGAGAAATCTCGATACTTTGGCAAAGTGGGATTTAATATCAAATCATTACACGTGTCATTGCCTCACTGAGCTTCCCTTAGCTGCTCGATAATAGACGGCATCAAGGTCAGTTTTGCCAATATCACATCCAATTGTACGGGGACTATTTGCATCTCTAGTTCCTGAAGGTCTTTCTGTAGTCCTAAAGGCATTCCCTTACATACCAGACTCATCACCGCCACCTTGCGACTGAGAGCATCCGCAATGACATTGGCCTTTCCCGGGTGGTATTTAATCTCACAGTCGTAGTCTTTGATAAACTCGAGTCATCGCCGTTGACGCATATTCAACTCCCTCTTGGTGAAGATATACTTGAGACATTTATGATCTTAATAGATCTCACAGTGTTGTCCATACAAATAATGCCTCCACACCTTGAGAGTGAAGACCATGGCTGTGAGCTCCAAATCATGAGTGGGGTAGTTCTGCTCATGAATCTTAAGCTGTCGGGATGCATAGGCGATAACTCTTCCATGCTGCATAAGAACTCCACCGAGTCCTCTCTTTGATGCATCGCAGAAAATATTAAAGTCACCATCCTCCATGGGCAATGTTAATACTAGTCAATCTGCGCTTCAAATCTTTGAAACTATTCTCAAACTCACTGGACCACCAGAATCGGGCATTCTTCTTGGTTAGACTGGTAAAGGGCAGAGCGATCTTTGAAAACTCCTCAATAAAGCAACAATAATAACAAGACAATCCCAGAAAACTCCTCACTTCTCTGAAATTTTTTGGCTTTGTCCAGTTCACTACTGCCTGTATCTTTGTCGGGTCAACGGATATGCCTTCTTCAGAAATTACATGGCCCAGAAAACCAACTCTACTCAACCAGAATTCACACTTAGAAAACTTCGCATACAACTTATGATGACTCAGGACTGATAAGGATACTCGTAGGTGTTTGCAGTGCTCCTCTTCTAATTGGGATTATATCAAAATGTCATCAATGAAGACGATAATAAATTTATCTAGAAAATCACAGAAGACTCGATTCATCAAGTCCATAAAAGCTGTCAGGGCATTGGTCAAACCAAAAGACATCACCGAGAACTTGTAATGTCTGTACTGCGTCCAAAACGCAGTCTTTGGTATATCCTCAGGCTTAACCTTTAACCGATAATATCCTAACCGAAGATCAATTTTTTAGAATACCTTGGTGTCGCTTAATTGGCCAAACAGATCATCAATCCTGGGCAGTAGATACTTATTCTTGATGGTTACTTTATTTAGTGCCTTGTAATTTATGCACATTCTCAGGGTCCCGTCTTTCTTTTTGACGAACAATACTAGCGCACCCCAAGTGGAAAAGTTGGGTTGAATAAACCCCTTGGCGACCAGTTCCTCCAATTGTTCCTTTAACTCTTGAATTTTAGCATGTGCCATACGATACGAGTGCTTAGAGATAAGATCCGTACCAGGCTGCAAATTAATCTCGAATTAGATTTCATGGTCTGGGGGGAAGATCGTTGAGAAAGACATTCGAGAAATCACGTACCGTTGCAACATCCTCTATTTTGACCTCAGTGACTACCGTAGTGTCAATGACATTGATCAGAAATCTATCGCACTCATTCCTTCGTAATTTGTCTGCTTTGAGTGCCGAGATGATAGCAAATATTTCTTTCTTTAGTACCACAAAAGGTATGTCGCGCACCACCCGGGGGATAAAAGTAGACCTCCTTTTTTTTACAGCCAATAGTTGCATGATGTGCTATCAGCCAATCCATCCCAATTATGACATCATAAACTTTCAAGTCCATGATAATTAGATCGGCCCAAAATAAACGACCGTTGATATCCACTGCATAGTCTTTGAGCATCCCATTGGTAATTAGTCGGTCACTGGAAGGTAGTATCACCCGATGCGTAAAGTTTGTCCTGTTGGAGAAGCAATTTGCTTGCTCATAGAGCTTGGTGGAGATGAACGAGTGCGTAGCACCTAAATCAAATAAGACGTATGTCGCACACTTATTTATGTAGATTGTCCCTGCCGAGTTATGTAAGTTGTTTATCGTAAGATAAAATCTCCTACTTTTATAAGAAAAGAGAACAATTGTAAGTATATATGAGAAATTATTATTTAAATGAAGCGTACCTTCTACCATCGATGGCTGGTCATCGTCCTCAGTCCCGTACATGGCGAAGACTCGCGGGGCCACTCCGCCCAATCCCGTAGGTCTCGCCGAGCACTGTCGAGCAATGTGGTCGGGCTGGCCAAACACGTAATACTTCTCCGTGCTACCCAAACATTCACCGCAATGTACCTTTTTGCACCTCGAACAAACATTGGGTTGAGGGCCGTTAGGTGTTGGTATCATCGGCCTCTTCTCTAGCCTCTGCGGTGCTTCGGTCCTAGCTGGGTGTTTGACTCCCTAGGTTATGGAAGGACAACTTTTTGACTGCTGGCTAGGATTAGACTTCCATACTTTCTTATTGGCCTCCCTCTGTCTGGCTGCTGAGAACTTCATCCCTTCAACTGCCAAAGCTCTAGATACCATCTTCGAATAGGTGACACCCTCGGTGCCAGCCTCGATAACTCCCTATTGTATCTTTGTTTTCAGCCCTCTAACAAAGTGTTGTACTTTACACTCCTCAGCCGCCACTAGATGTGGAGAGTAATGAGATAGGGCCTCGAACTATTGGGCATACTCCACCACAGTTCCCAACTGGCGTATGCGCATGAACTTTGTCTCCTTCTGGGTACGGATGGTGTGGTTGAAGTATTTGTTGTTGAACAGCTCTTTAAAATCATTCCAAGTGAGAACCATTACATCCCGGGAGGCCTTGACCTTATCACACCAAAATCGGGCCCCGTGGCTCAAGTAGTACACCACACACCTAACTTTCTCTGCCTCAATGATCTCTTCGTAGGAAAAATTATCCTCCATGGAGCGTATCCACTCCTCGCCCCTAAAATATCATATACATTGCCATTGAAGCAAGACAGCTTGAGTTTATGGAATCTCTCCCACCCGGCCCCCCTCTGGGCCAGCTGTAACTGCATATCTCGGGGGTTCCCATTACCATTTCTATTGTCCTGACCCATGAACCTCTCCATATAACGACAAGGCTGCTCCATAAACTGGGTCTGTCTCTCCATATGTTGTGACTGTCGCCCTATAAACTTTTCCATGCGCTTTAGAGTCTCGTTCCGACCGTGATTCTCATGCTGATCGGGTGCCCGGGGTACATCTCATACACTAGGCATGTGTCTTCTTCCTCTTCTAGCCATTTCTAACCTCCTACGTATCCACATTATAATGCAAATAATTAAGTTTAAGGGGAATTTTTTTTTTTTAACGGAAACAATATTTGTTATTCACAGATCTATACATTTCTACGTTATAGTGCAGTTAATTTAAATAAGTTTTTCAATAACATAAGAGGAAAAACTTACGTTCAGAGGGGCATTACTCGTCGAGTCTGGGTTATCCGTGGCGAAATGCACGAGTAGTAGCATCGCTCTGATACCAACTATAAGGACCATCATTCTTACTTATCTTAGAAATAAGTAACAATTTAAAATTTTGTAAAATGAATAAAAACATTGTGTAAAAGATCTAAAAAATCAGAGTGCCAAAAATCCGATCGTTACCAACTTGCTAAAAACAATCGATTAAGTCAGGTCAAAACTATGACTAATAAATTTAGCGGAAACCTATTTTAAAACATTTCTTAAAGCATTAATTTAAAATTCAAGGTTTGTACTTCCAAAATGAAGTCTACATAAAGTCTCGAATAAATGCTCGAATAAGGTTTAAAAAGTTAATTTAACGTTCATAAAACAACTTGACATTAGCCCTTACAAAATTACTCTTTCTCTTTCCTTTCTCACTTGATGTTGTACTACTACTCGGGACACGTCTCCTTCGGATACGCCGCAAGCTCCACTCGTAAGGCCTCCTCTACTCCTGGCAAGATCACTTCATTACCTACAACACAAGTAAGGACGTAAGCTTTCACCCAATAAGGAAATGGCGTAATATAAATGCTTATGACTCTCTTTTAGTTTGTATTGGAATAGGGGCCACCCAGACCAATCTTTTCTTACGTATTTTGTTCGTTACTCGTGCATCAAGTGGAAAATTGAGAAAATCCATGGCATGAGAGTAGATCTTTGTCGGCTTCAGCCACCTAGGATAAATAGTCTTGCAATCTCAACAAGGGAAAAGTAACGTTTCTCTAATTCCTGTCTACCTGACTGATCCGTACTTAACCACCCCCCCCCCCCCCCAAAAAAAAAAAAAAATCTCATCCCATACCATCACCCAACTCCCTTCATTCTTCTTTAATTTCTTTTCCTCACTTAGGGTGTATGGGTACCACCCCAAGGTGGTACCCCCTAGTTGTTTCTATTAACGTGAATGCATGGAGACACTTCCAATCAATATCACATGCATGGAAAGGAAATGACAATACTATAGAGAATTTACGATCAACAATGAAGAAGCAAAATGCAACACATAAGAGAAACGAAGATGTATCTACACAATTATACAAGGCATCTATAAAAGTAAACACACGATATTCGTTGGTCGAACAATCTACTATGGAACGTGTTTTCATAAGGTAAATGAAATGGCATTTATGTATAACAATGAAGTAGGAGTAAATCATACCCTTAACATCTAAATAAACAGATAATAGGGCATGCTTTTATGCTAAGAAAAATGACATCGACATATAGCAAGGAAATGGAACTCTTCATGCTCAATAAAATGATTAACAGGACATGCTTTTATACAAGGGAAACAGTAGCAAGTAGGATCCAATTAAAACAGCGAAATGTGCTTGATAACTACTAATGTACAACAGCAAGGTATCGCAATTGTCTGCAGAGAAATATCGAGAACAGAACAAAAATCATACTTTTATTCGACTATTCGGAGGTAAGATACAAACATCTAAGCATGTTTTTAATCAAATATGACAGCGAAAAATACAAACATCTGAGCATGCTTCCAATAGAATATAACAGGAGGAATTATGAACAACTAAGCAAGCTTCTAATTGAATATAACAATAGAAAATACGAACATCTGAGCATGCTTTCAATCAAATATAATAGCTGGAAATATGAACAACTAAGCATGCTTCTAATCGAATATAGCAATAAGAAATACGAACAACAAAACAATCTTCTAATTGAATATAACAGCAGAAAATACGAACATCTAAGCATGCTTCCAATCGAATATAATAGCGGGAAATACGAACAACTAAGCCTGCTTTTATACGGTACTAATGAAAGTGAGAATACAACTATTTAGCACAATAATAACATGTTTCCTATACTGTAATGATGATAGCAAGAATGAGACAACGAAATCATGCTTTGAATTTGATTATAAAAATAGCAAAACATTGAAGCGGGGGCAGCGAAACATGGCTATAAGTCAACTAATATAGCAACATATAATCACTGGTTAAGAGCAAATCGTACGTGGTTCTAAATATTGGCAGCAAACCTAAACTAAGGCAGCCAAATAAATGAGGCAAGCATACTTAAATCTTTGACAGGGGCCATTAAATGCGACAGGATGTAAAACATGAGCATCCTATATAAAAAAGAATCTAACTGAACTAAGGAATATGAAAGCAATAAGAAACAACAAAACAAGCCTATTACAGAATAGAATACTTTTGCAAGAAACACACAAGAGGCGATATGAACTCCAGTGTCGGAAATAACAAACAAGTGATTTATCATAACCCAATTGGCAAGCAGTATTCTATAAAGACATTAAAATATGCAAAGAACTGAATAGTAGAACAGGTAATAAAACTAAGTATTCTCATATAGTCATTCGTTCCTTTTGTTCATATTCATGCTTCATTCATGGTCTCATCCATTAGACTTAGCATCAAACACATTTTCAAAAAACATAAACAAGCATTGAAACAAGATTTGCTGCAAGTTATATATAAGGTAACTACAAAGTAACTCAACCACAAGATAAAAGAAATAGAGGCAGTAAGAAATATTGCAGGGGTTATTGGAAGAATTCATCTAAGACATTTACAGGATTCAATAACTGAACAACACAACTCATACACTCATTATACTTGGGTGTAGGGCCTCCAATTGACCAAGACAACCCATATCCTTATCCTTTGTAGATGACTCTTCACGCAGACAGCAGCTTCTTCCCGTGACCACACCTACCCAAAAACCACTCCAGTAGCAAGAAGCTCAACGAAGAAGGAGATGAAACCTGGAAGGGGGTGTTAGTGAGCTAAATAGGTAGGAGTCCTCCTAGGATCCATGTCGTACGTCTGGGAGGGAAGATGCAAGCGATAACTTTCCTGCTGGTCGGGACATGGGGAGTGAGAGTTTGTGTACAGAGCAGCGATTTCTATTGGTTGGGCGTTGTTTTCTTCTCATTTTAAATCAGTTCTATCATTGGTCTACGAGGATTCGAACGAGTGCATGCATTCGAATTCTGCCTGTACTATCTGAATTTAGAATTCAGACGCAAAATGGTATCCGACATATCATCTACATGCATACAAATTCATCCAAAATCTGGACAAATTCAAACTCACAAAGTCTGCCTGTGTCCGTATCATTCGAAGTCGTCCGAATTCATCCAAAATTCGGACATATTCAAAGTTACAACATCCGCCTGTGTCTGCATCGTCCAAAATTATTCAAAGTCGTCCGAATTTGTCCAGAATCTGGACAAATTCAAACTTATAACGTCCGCTTGCATCCGCATCGTCTGAAATCGTTCGAAGTCGTCTGAAATGACCAAAATTCCATTTCATTCACATTTTCAACCACACTTTCATCCGAATCAATTCCCACGAAATTATAAGTCACCACTTAATGCGTATAGAGACTGGTTGTAATATGAAATTTTATCTCCAAAGTTTGTTTACATCGCTTAACGGGAAAAAGTTGGTATCAGATTGTTACAAACAATTTCTCCTTCGATGTCTAGGCTATCCATAGGTATGACACACATAAGGGTCTGAATGCCACCAACATAGGGTGTATAACTTGACTGTCTGCTACTCTGTGTATGACCCCCTCTATTCTATCTCTTCTTCTGATCATTCCAAGTTATCTTGCTACTCACTGGCTGCTCATTTTTTTCTTTTCCTTTGTACACACCAAATTGTTCATCCAAATCAACCTAAACATGCTAAGCAACAACCACCACTTTAGAAAAAGGGCTAAACTCCAAAGCTAACAACTAATGATGAATCTTCGGCCTCAGATTCTTCTTGAATTTCACCATCTTATAAATGAGATCCATGTCTCCAATGTACTAGGAGAGTACCATGAATTTAGAATCATATTCCAGAATAGTAAGATATTTCTGTTCTAGATAATGGTAGGCACTAATCATGTTTTTTACAGTGACCAACATTATAAGTCATATTCACTGACAAAAAATGGGCAACTTTTGTCAATATGTCGATAATTACACAAATTGTATTGTGTCATTTTTCAATCTTAGGTAATCTTGTGATGAAATCCATAGTGATATGCTCCCACTTCTATTCTGGCATAGGCACTGATGGCAGCATTCTTCCTGGCCTTTGATGTTTCACTTTCACTTGTTGGCATACTTCATACAATGCCACATAATGAGCGATATCCACTTTCATTCCCCACCGCCAATAATGTGATTTGAGGTCTTTATACATCTTATTACATTTGGGATGAGCATAGAAACTTGATGAATGAGCCTCTCTTAGAATTGTCAAACACAATTGCGACCTCTCTTATACATACCATCTGTTTTTAAATTTTACAATTCCATTGTTGGACATGGAATAATTCTAATATTTCTCCAGAGCTGGATTTAGTATAAAATCTTTGCATTCTTCATCTGGAAATTTTTTTCTACATGTAAAACTTCGTTTATGTGAAATAGGATACTTGAACATAGTGAATTGTGATTTTTGAAGTTGTTCATATTATTGAGCATAATGATGTTACTAATATTAGAGAAATATTATGATTATATAGTATTAGTTTTTGTAAGGGTGTAGATTAGTTACATATTATAGAATAAAATGAAGAATAGGATGAAAAAGGGTGATGGTGGTTGATCTTAAGGGTAGGCGGTCGATCACCCTCTGATAGAAATATTACAGAGAGCATTAAAATTGGAAGTGGTCAATTAGCTTATGGAGAATGATCAACTGGTTCTAAAGAGAAAATATTACAGATTGTGTTGAATTTGGTATTGGTCGATCGTCTTCTAAGGCAATGATCGACTGGTAATTCTGGAAAATTAGATTTACGGCTGATCATTAGAAAATGGAGATCGATCGTGGTCGTGACTACAAGAATTCGCGATCGATCACAAGAAGGAGGTGATTGATCAGAACGCAAACAGTCGCCCAAAAAATGGCTAATCATCATGTGGGCAAATGATGGGGTACCTGGAAATCAAATGGTTACGACTTATTGATTCTTTCTGAAGCGTTTATAGATATATAAGAGAAGGAATTTGCAGAAAGAAACATAAGAAAACATTTTTTGCTCTCTCTCTCTCTCTCTCTCTCTCTCTCTCTAGTTCTGCGTTTTTCTGTCATGGAGAATTGTTGTTGTGCCGTGCGGTTTTACGGGAGAGGAATTCAATTAGAGAAGAGGAAATTAGCAATGCAAGGTAAGATATTTGCATGTGTTTTTCTTGAAAAGGCCTACATCACAAGAGTAGGGTGATTCTGTGTTATTTTTTGTTGATATATTGTTGATCAATGGTTTGAGTTTGTTACTAAGACTGTGCAACATGATAATTTGTTGATCGATACATCTTGTTAATTATAGAGATTCTATTGTTAGATTGTGCTCAATTCAATTATAGTATCACATGGATTAAAGCAGTTGTAATACCCCAATTTTTTAAGTTGGATAATTATTTTTATCGGGGTATTACGAAGGACGTATTCGTAAGAATTCTATTTACTGAGATTAAATGAAATTTACTGTAATTAAAATAAATATTAATTTAATGAATTTAAATTATAATATTTGGGATTACTTATAATTGTTGTACATTAAGGATTAATTAAAGAAGAAAATTGAATGAAGGTTGGGGAGAGAACCAGTTCGATTCAGAAAAAGGGGGGTTTTGTTATTGGCCTTCGGCCTATTCGCGACAGAAGAGAAGAGAACGAGGGAGAGAGGGTGAGATCGAGAGAGAGCGAAATTGAGGGAGAAGAAGCAGGAGACGGCGAAAGGGCGACGTCGCCGACGATGAAGGCTCAGGCTCGGGTGAGCGATGTCCGGTGGCGACGAATGGCACGGGTTCATTCGGTGGAACGCTAGGGCATGGCGTGTGGGACTGAAGATCTGTGGATGGCGATTTTTCGTCGTCGGGTTGTAGTAGGTCTGACCCATTTTTCCTTTCCCTTGGTGTTCTGATGGTCGGACGTTGCTAGGGTCAATCGGCGGTGGCCATTTGTGGGTGGCAAGGATGATCAGGATGGAGGTTCGAGCTGGACCGACCAAAGTCCTTGGTCCAGCTTGCTGTTAGGTTTGAACTGGCTCTCCAGTTGCTGGTCCTTGCGCTGGAAGCCAACAGTATGGAGTGCCTAGAGGAATGGCTATGGATGGTTAGGGCATGGCTTGTGCAGGGGATGGCTCGGGTGTTCTAGAGATGTTTGCTGCTATGTTAAAGAGAGAAGAAAATGTCGGATGAAAAAAGAACAAAAGAGCAGAGCTCTCTGCCGTGAGTTGGGGTTCTGCGTGATGCCATGGAGTCGGCTGTCTGTGAATGGTTTTCTTCAAATTGTAAGACTTGGGTGTGTCTTGGCCATGTGGAGGCCCTACAACGCAAGTATGTGTGCATGAGTGGTAAAGTCTATATGTTTTCTATATGTGGATACTTCGTATGCTTCTATGCTTGGATGATTCAAGTGTTAGTTCTCTAAAATCCTTCCTTGTTGTATTTGCTATAGTATGATTGTATTGTAGGTTCCCGTGTATTCCTCTTGGTGTTGCTGTGTGTTTGATACTTGTAGGAAATTCCTTTGCTAAACAGCTTAACTGATTGGCTAGTTATTGATTAAGTAGTTGTTTAATTAAAAGTTGTTAATCAATCCCGTGAAGTAAGCTAATTAATTAAAGTGATTATAACTAGAGTAATTAACTAGCATTCCAAGTATGTTAATCAAATTGAACACGTTAATCAAATTGGTAATCAAATTGTTAATTAACATAAGCATGTTAATAAATTAGGTTATAAACTTCTCAAGCATGTTATCATTCTTTAATGTATTGTTTGATTCATTTATTGCTTTGAATTGTATGTCATAACCTTATCGTCGTGCATTCTTATGTCTGTTATGGTTGTTATATGAACTCTGTTGTATGTTGTAGGTGTTTTTAGGGTAGTCTCATGCATCATAACGACAAAAACAATTAGGAATACTACCACGGGGGGGCCACATGCCTTGAGTGAGGAAAATAATTAATCTTTCCCTGGTCGGGACCACAAGACCTTAACATAATTAATTAGAAATCAAAGGATTCCTCTAATCTCCACTCAATGTATGAGCTATATCTAAAATACATAAATAAAAATTTGGCTTGGGGAGGACCCAGTTCAAAGAATTAAAGAGAGGCATATCATCTCGCATAAACTCATTTTCTTACTAGACCTTTTACTAGACCTTTAGGCTCACATCTTACTTGTGGTGTAGGTACACGTACACGCGGAGTCCTCGAGCAAATGAAGAAGCAGTTGATGAGGAATTTGCACGCACAAAGCTTGTGGTTGGCCAGGCTATAAAAAGTGAGAGACAATTGAGTTGTAATTAAATTAAGTGTTTCCAAAAAGGTTTTCCTAAATTGTTATTAAACGGTTAGTTTATTTCGTTAAAATATTTACGCTTCCGCAATGTTTTACTTTCGAAATGTTTTAAGTGTTCCTAACGGCCCGGCTTGCACTATAATATTCTCTTAATAAGGTTTTTAACAAAAGTTTTGAATTTCAGCGAGTTTTTAAAGGAGAAAAAAAAAACCGAGTTGTTACATTAGTTGAAGAGGATTTATTTATGGTAATGTTTTGTTAAGGTTGAATATCCTTTTATGCGTGAAAGCCGGTGATAGCAAGGTTGTGTTATTGGTCTAGTTCTCTATTTTTTTTTGTTGTGTTTGATAGATGAATAAAGTATGTTATTCTATAGATTTTAGTTTATCAATCTTCTGTTTGGATAACATGACATATATAGAAGGCTGATAACACACATGAATAAGAGTCTGTTGGTTAACTTGTTTGTTGCTTGACTTTCTATTTCATTTTGACGACTAGGGGTGCATACAATATAGTAAAATAAATAATGTCACAAAGTTGGTAGTTGGAATTTATCCCTGCTCGATGTATGTTGATAAAATCTATTAGAAATGACGTTGAACATGTTGGTTTCTACCCTATTGAGATGTTAGTTTACACCATGCATAAGATTGTTTTGTTGCTTCATGCTTCCATAGTTGGTTGAATAAACTGTATTGTTTTCTTGAAGTATAGTATGAACTGTTGTGTGACATACATTCATGACATGTGTCACGAGTAGACATGTTTGATAGGATTGCATATTCATGCATTGCACAGGATAAAAATTAATCTATTATATGTAAATAGATGTTGGAGATTGGGGAGTTTAGTAACGGATCTGCTTGAGAGAACTACGAGACGATGTATCTCTTCCCACATAAGGATTGAGTGATGGTTCTACTCTGGTTAGATCCCAAGGATGTATCTATTCTCTTCTATGAAAAATCTCTAATGTTCTGGATTATAGTGAGACTTTGATTAAAGAACAGAAGGGATAAGTTCTCTTCTGACATGAAAGACATGTGCATGGAGGCAGCATAAGCATTCTTGCATTTCATTATATCTCTTACTGGATATTAGACTCATTATTTCTCTTATGATGTAGGTAATGATTGTGATCCTAATGACGTGTACATGGAGAGAGTATGAAGCGACAAGTGCTTGTGTTACCAGGTGCGTAATGATCTCGGGGGTTATGACTCACAAATAGAATAAGAGTGTTTAAATGTTTGTAAAGACTTTAAGTAGTTTATTTTAAATGTTTTAAACAGTTTGATTTTACAATATGCTGACAATGTTGTTTTAAAGTATGATTGCATGTTTTAATATTCCATGTTTATTAACTCTGATTTTTCCCTACACGCATTTTTGAATAAGTTTTAAAAGAAAATTTTTGATTGAAAAGCCAAATGGAAATGGGATGTTACAACAGTAGTTATCCCAGAAAATAATGTCAAACTTGCACCATGTCATCATCTTTAATGGGTAATCTAACCTCAGTGACTTTGACCAGACTTCAACTATTCTGTCCAAATAATAGATCTTAAAACCAACCCAATATTCAATTGGTACTCCAATAGCAGTCACACTCTTCTGTATCACCCTCAACCAATTTTCAACACCCTGAGGATTTGCTTTGCCAACAAACACTGGTGGGTTCATACGACCAAGCTGCATAAAGAAATTCATATGGTGAGTCTTAGGGTGTTAACTGCAGCTATCTCTAGACAAGTTCTGCAGCACATCTCTCAAAGCAATGATAGGATCAACATGTTGTTACTCAGCAGTCCTTACAGTAGGTGCACCAAGTGCACTACTATTGGGAGCCCTTCTTGGAGTCATTTTTCAAAATATGAAACATTAATAATCAATTTAGCACACGTCCTTAGGCAAAATATCACCAATTCACTTGTACACTACTATACTATCTTATTGATTTCACTTTCCAAGATGGTAACATGACTCTGATACCAAAAATTTTGTCATGCCTCAAAGGAGACCCGAGACAAAATGGGGAATGACCCGACCCAAAAAAAACCTAAGTTGCCTGACCCTTTTAAAAATTAGTTACATTTAAGAGCAGTGGAAGACTCAAATTAAATGAAATTGTCAGGGTCCACCCAAAAGGGCAAAACTGATATACTATTATTGACATAACAAATAAAGTAGTAGAATAAGTTCAAAAGGAAAAACTGTGCCAATATTACAAGGAAAAATAACTAAAGTGAATATTTAATTTAACAACAAAGTCTCTAAAAAACAACAGTAACTACAAAGGGGAAAAAAATAAATCTCCGAGCTTAGTTGTACTCAAGCAAATGGGAACCTTCCAAACTAAATCCTAAAGGAAAAATGTCATTGGGATGAGTAGACTAAACTCAGTAGGGATAAATCTTATATTCAACAATATAGGAAAGAAATTGAATATGAGCATTCAGAGTCAAAACCAGTTATGCAATAGTGAACAAAAGACGGCAGGGTACATTTTCAAACCATCCCACTATTGTAAATTTCAATAAAAATGGAGACACTCACGGACTCTGAGTATACCATGTCATCGATAGTAACAATAAAGGCAATACTCGAATATCACAACACCCATGAACGACCCTAATCAGGTTTAGAGTTTTCGCCTATGGACATAACACATACAGTTGTCTCATTCTCCTATGTTCAAATATGCGTAAAGGAAAACAAGGCCCCCCACATGGGTCAATCAAACTTGATTCACATTATCAAACTGTTCATGGAAATTAAATATGCATGCTCAACTTTAAACATTTCTAGTAAAAATATAATAATAATATGAAAAATATACGATCCAACAAAATGGTCACGTCACTTTTACGTGAGAATGCGTCTCAAAATAATTTTCAGAAAAACAATCCAATGTTGGACATAAAATATATCCCTACCTCAATTTGCCTACCAACGACCAAGCAAGGCTCAAATAAATAATAATCTAGTCGGTTCAAATCTCCTTCTAATCCAATAGACCTATCAAAGTATGCACATACCAATCAATACAATTTTTTAAACCTTTTAAAAACTCTATAGAACCCATAACCGAGATAGGAACCAACTTGGCGAACTCATGGAATAATCCCTAAAAGAATATCAAAATTTAGAATATGTTTGGATTTCCTTAAACTGTTGAAAATCTGGTCAACTATGGATTTTGGTCTGGACATCCATTCTTCAAGTGTTGTTCCCTTAGTCCATGTTCTGCAAAAATGAAAACTTACGCAGAAGCGTGTGTTTCCACCACAGATGCGCATATATCTGTTATGGAAACCTTTGCTTCGGCGGATACGTACCTTCTGCAGATATGTGCCTTCTGCATGCTTCCTCTAAAAATTTCTCTCCTACATACAATTTCTTTGTGAAAGCCTTTGCTGCCGAAGCACGTGTCATCTACAAACTTCCATGGAAACATTCATCCCCGTTTCTGTTGCAGAAGCCTTCGCTTTTACAGACACGTGTCATCCGCATACCACTACGAAAATTGTCACTCTTATTTCCACTGCGGAAGTCTTCACTTCTGTAGACACATGTCATCCACATACCATTGCAGGAACCTTCACTCCTGTTTCTATTGCAGAAGCATTCGCTTCTGCAAACACTTTTCATCTATATACCATTGTTGAACCCTCACTTCTATTTCTTCTGGCGAAGTCTCTACTTCTGTGGATACGTGTCATCCGCATACCATTGTAGAAACATTCACCTTCGCAAATGCAGATATGTATACTTCCGCTGCACTTGCCTTGTACACAGAATTACCAGGCATTCAAAAGACTCCAACTTACTTTCAAAATTTTCCAACTTTGACAATGCAGAATAATTTCATGTATAAATCTCACTCTTTAAACCACTAACTTTATATAGTCAAACCAAAAAATCAACATTTTTAACAAAGCAACACAACTTACGAACAGACACTGCACAAGGAATTGATTTTGTCTTTGACATAGGCTTTAAAAATTTCAACAATTTGATATGATAGATAAAACATTAACATAATCAATTCCATTGATCAAAATTGTATATTCTAAGATGATATATTTTCTAATATGAAAGGTACAATTTTCTTACTGGATATGTCAACTATGAAGTTCAAATCACAACTATCTCTCTCACTCAACACTTTATTCTTTTCTAGAGAAAATTTTTAAAAATCAGATAAGAATAAAATCTCAAAATGCGTCTTGCAGCCAAAAGAAGCAGTTTTTTTCCTTAGAAAACTGTCATGATGATTAATTAAATATATATTAAATTGTCATCATTTATTCATAAAAAAATTATCTTATTACCCTTAAAATGTTACATGTTTAAAGTTAAT
The DNA here is from genome assembly GCA_022433065.1 of Begonia loranthoides. Taxonomy (NCBI): domain Eukaryota; kingdom Viridiplantae; phylum Streptophyta; class Magnoliopsida; order Cucurbitales; family Begoniaceae; genus Begonia; species Begonia loranthoides. The sequence continues at coordinate 13,455,317 of CM039477.1, read as the reverse complement.
TGAGAGGATTTTTTTTATTAAAAATTAAATTTAGATTAAAATCAATTACAACTCAGCATTTTTGGGGAATAGTCTTCGCAATTCTAGAGCAAGTAAATCGTGTCGTAAGAAAATATTAAAATTTAAAGGGGAAAAAATTAAATATTTTGAATATTTTGAAGAATAAAAGCAAGTTCTTGACCTCTGTTTTTCTCTCACATAAATGACATTAAATGAAGTCTCTCCACCACACGAGTTTTGTCAATTGATGGAGTTTCTTACATAGAGGAAGGGTTGGCTTATAATATTTGGTCCTTCAAAATAGTTCTTGAATTTCAAAATTTGGTAAAGAAAAGATGTTGGTTTTTCTAAAATAGAAAACATTTTTAATTAATTTTGATATACTAAATAACACCCAGTAACAGAGAAAAATAAAAAAAACGAACATCATAATTTCCGTAGAAAATTTTAATAAAAAAATCAATATACAAAAAAAAAATTAACAATGTAAAAATTGAAATATAATATATATTTTGTCACTAAAGCATCAAATATATAGTCTAAATTTTAAACTTATTGGCTCAATCTCATCGTTACCACCATATATTATGAGAAAAAACTATTATTGTTTTTCATTTTTTTTTATTGTGTTTTGAGATTTTTAACGTGGTCCGAACAGAATTTAAGTTATCAAATTTTAAGATATATTGCTCCTCTCTTCTAGAGAATCTCTCTTCCTAATCCTAATCAAATATGTGGTTGTTCTATTGGATTAAAGCATCCCCACTAAGACAAAATTTGCTGTTGCTTTCACTTGTTTTGGAAAATCATGGCCAGCACTTCCAGATTAGAGGGACGACTGCGGCTACATTTTCATATATTCTTCTGCTGCTTCTTCTGCCTTGTGCACATTATCGGCAGGTAGTTATTAGAATAATAATATGCTCATTGAATGTAATTCATTATTGCTTTGATAGGTGTCATTGAAATGAAAGAAAAAGAAAAGATTAGAACGTCAACGAAGAACAATCACTTTTCAAAAGTTTATCAGCATTTAGGCGGTAGATCCCTTCTGTGTGAATATGCGTAGAGAGAGAGAGACACACACACACAGTATATTCGAAAGATTAAAGTGCTCGTTAAACACAAAATAGAAAGACTTAGTCCTCCAACAAATCAATACAAATTGGAGTTGCACGAATTTAGAAACCCCAAGAAATGCCATCCCATCTCCTCCACCAATAATGGGAAGTGTCGACAAGCACATCTTGTGTCACAATTATGAATAATAATAATAATAATAAATAAAACAATTATTACATAAGAGGGATTACTACGTCAACTCATGTTTCCTTAATTGATTACTCTTAATTAATGTCCGATGGCACTGGTCCCAACTATGACAAAACAAAATGTTATTCAATAAATAAATAAATAAAAGGTCATGTCTTTCTTTTGGCAAAGTGCATTACCTACTGGAGTTGAGGATTTGCCCATCTCTTTATTTTCCAACTAGTAAAATATTAAATGATTATATGGGGCAGCATCTCCTAAATAAAATAATAATAATACTTTAATGAAAAGAGAGATAAGTCAATAATAAAGTTGTAGACAAGTCTTCACCACCACCATACTTTTAAGCTCATGTGGTTGGAAATGGTGGAGAAATAGATATTCATTTTGGCAAATTCACTATTTATTCAAAGCTAGGTATATTAATAAATTTAAAACATGTGATTTTTGAGTTCTCGATATTATTATTTAAAGGTAGATATGTCAATAAATCTAACACATGAAATAATTGAATTTTCGATACGAAACTAAACATTTGAAGAGAGTATGTTCTTACACATCGCATCTTTCTAGCTCTAATTAATAAGACTTGGTTGTGAAGCTTTAGCCAATATTTCCATCCAATTTGCTACTTCTCATACTAAATGTACACTTTTAATATAAAAATACACTAAATAACATTGAATCCTAGAAAATAGCAACACTTTGTAATACTATTTGTGAAAATATAAGCAATTTAGTTATCGGTTAAATGAAGCTGACGCAGTATCATAACACTACACTTCTTCTTGGAACATAATCTTGCTTACATTATAAACACTATTTATTCTTCCTCATTTATTTTTGAGTAATGCAAAGATTTGTTATCTCATTTTACATTCTCATTTTACTAGTGGTGTTCAAAATCGAACCAGGACAGGAGAATCGAACCAAAACCAATCATTTCAATTCTATTGTGTAAGAATCAAATTCTTTTGTTCTGATTTTAGTTTTCTTTTGCAAAACCAATCATTATGAACACTCCATAACCGATTTTCGGTTCCGTTGTGTAAGAATCAAATTCTTTTGTTCATTGTTTAGTTTGTCTCTTGCAAAACCAACAATAACGGAATTGAACCGACAAAATTTTCAATTTAAAAAAAACATGCATAGTGCATTGCAAACCCTCACTCTGTTCAATGTGTGAACCGGGTGTGTGTGAACAGCGAACTTGAAGCCTAAAGGCGCGAAGTCGCGACTCGCATTCGAAAGTCGCAAACCCTCACTTTGTTCCATGTTTCGTTTCTCGGCTCTCGACACTAGGTAGCTTGGTGCAGGGTGCTCACGACTCATGTCGGTCGTTGCTCCCTCTCAGCTCTTGCGTAGCTCCTGGCACTTGGTTCAGTGTTTCATTTTCTGGCACTTAGGTTTTACCTTCCATTTCTGCCATTTCCCTTCAATTTTTGTTGACCGTCGTTCCCTCAGGCAGCCCTCTTCTAGTTAGCACGACAGTGAGGGCATATCAGCTAGTCGTTCCACTTACCCTTCCATCACCTCTTTCTCGGCTCTCGCGTTCTCTTAGTCCTCAGACTCTCAATCTCACTCTCGGGTATCTCTCACTCCTCAGTCTCAATTGCTGAAACTGAAATTGAGTCTGAATTGAAATTGAAATTGTTGTAATTGTTAAAATTGAAATTGAAATTGTAGAAATTGTTGAAATTACAGGGTGCTGAAACTGAAATTAAGTATGAATTGCTGAAATTGATTCTGCATTTGGTTTAATGATTTTGCATTTGGTTTAATTGTTAATTCTGTCTTTGGTTTATTTATTTTGAATTGTTGAATTTCTTGAATGAAATTAACTTAATTGATTTTGAAATTATTGATTAATGCATTGGTTTAATGATTTTGCATTTTTTTAAAAACTTTTTAGGATGGAAAACATTAATCAAACTGTAGAAGGTCCTAGTGTTAACTCTATTAATAGTCAAACAAAGAGAAAAAAAATCAGAAGATTGGAATCATTTTACTAGGATTGAAAATACTGATCATAGCAATCATAGTTTTAAATGTAATCATTATACACAGACATGTGTATGTTATGCATTGAGGAATGAGACATAAAACTTGAAAAAACACATCAGTAGTTGCAATAAGTTGTTGACAAGTGTGGATATGACAAAAAAAATTTTGAGCTTCCAAAATATGGATAATATGGGATCCATTACATCTTGTTTTACTGTTGCAATTTGTCGAGATCTACTTGTAAAAATGATTATTATTTTAGTTATATTTTCATTATTTTTAAGTTTTTATAATATAGTATATGTTTATTGCCTCCCTTAATATTTCAATTTGATATTATATTTTTGTTATATTAAATGTTTATTGTTTCGTTAAACTTATTTATATCAATTGAAGTAAAAATGTTTGTGTGAAATTTATATTTTTATACTTTTATCGTGTGAAATAGAGAGAAAATGTATTAGAAGGAGAAAATGTATTTTTTAATTTGAATTATACTATGTAGATAAAACTAAAACCGAACCAGAATTGGAACCGGATGTTCAGTTCGATTCCGATTCAGTTCCTACCGAACAAAATCCTAGTTTTCGTTCGACAATGGCCAAACCAAAGTGCTTCTGGTTGGGATTGGCTCCACACTAAAACCAAACCAAACCATACATTGCACACCCCTACATGTTACCTCTTGACATAACTCGCATTAATTAATATAATTAATATTTAATTATTTATAATTTTATCTTAATTATTATACTAATTAATGAATGACACATAAACATCGCTTCTAACTTTAAGATTAAATAATAAACATAACATTATCCTTTATTTTTACTTCTGTGCAAGTTACATGATTATGATGTAAGCAAGATTTAGAACAACTCTTTCAAAATTATCAGGTAATTATCATAAAATAAGCATTTTCATACTCTTTCAAAAGAAATCTCCTTTTGCACATGCAATGTCCTCCAATAGCGAAGGCTCTTCAACCCCAATTCATTGTGTGCTTTGTTTTCGTGATATTGTCCCAAAAGCTCTGGTGAAGGCTCTAATAAAGATAAGTCACCATCTGGAAAAATGGACCAAATGGCCCAATGCATCCAAAATATTATAAATGAATGAAAAAGGAAAGCCCTTAACTTAACTACAGCCTTTGCTTTTAGGGGGAGGAATAGCAAGAACAAAAGAGAGCTCTCATAATTTAGACAAATGATACAATAATTAGTCATTTTATTTATTTTATCGACCGATAGTGATGTGACAATTCATGTGTTCGACATGCACTAAATAATACATAATTGGGATTGCCACATGGTGTATTACTTGACTGTCATATCACTAAGTAGACAATAATATATAGGCCGAGCGACCAAATAAACTTAAATGAATCAAATTTAGAACTGTAAACTCCATTAATCAAAATCACAACAGTTTCATGCTCATTCAAGTATGTTAAATGTGTCAAGCTCTTCTTCAAATCTCTCCCAGACCCATAATAGAAAGTTCATTGTTTCCCCCCCAACATGTTAGAGAAAGTAGATTCCTTCAAACAGTTCATTCCATATTGGAAAATAAGCTTTTTGCCGTTCTCAACAGATTTTCCACTGTTTTTGGCCGTCCTTTTCCAAAATTAAGGCACATAAAAAAAATAGTAAGCTGTACCTTCCAAGCAGGATTTGGAGTTATCCCATTCTGACAAGATAAAGGGTGACCCAGGCCATCCTTAACTCACCATGTCTTGGGGTCCTCCACAAAGTACCACCCAATTGCTCTGATGGGTGATGGATATAATCTGCTCAAGCTAAAAAGAAAAGCTTAGGAGACGGCGAATCTGTGAAGGGAAATGGAAGAGACGTGGAAGAACAGAAGGTCAAGCATTTAGTCCAATAAACGTCAGAAGTTGTAAGACATTATATCAAATATTGGAGTTAACACTTGCAGATATAAATTTTAGGAGGAGATAACCATACTGAGATTAGGATCAGGCTTTTGAGTTGTTCAAGCTCTGGACCTGTTTCATCAAAGACATTTATGTAAAAGCCAACCGCAGAAACATAGAAGCAAGATATGAATTTTGAATATTTGAATTCACCATAATACATTTCTTCAAATAATTTAGATTAGTAGTAAATTAAAAGGCCATACATTATCAATAAATGATCGACACGATTGGCTGAAAATACAAAACAGAACATACCATTGTCATAACAATCATAAGATATCACATGGCATAAACAAACAATGCAATTGAAAAAACCAGAATAACAAGTTGCCAACTCATTTTTTGCTTGAATTATGCAGATCCAAATTCTGCAAACCACTTTTCATGCCGTTCAATATCTGCAACCGAAACACTTCTTTGAACCTTTGTCAAAGCTTCTTCAAAGTCACACATGGCAACAGGGTCCTTCGAGATCTCATCCTTGGACATATTTTTAATCTCGTCCCGTGTCTTCCCTGCAATCTTACGCCTCATTCCATTCATGGAAGCATCTCGGCACACATTTGTGAGATCATCTCCACTGTAACCTTCTGTTCGGCGTGCCACTTCGTCAATGTTGACATCAGCGGCCACCTAGTTAAATAAGTATGGTTATTAATATTGCAATAATCTTGTCAAAGCTTTGAAAATGATACAAATAACATAAATATTTGTCTCATACCGACAAAGTAAATGGACGATATAGTTTGAAGCTATAGGGAATGACACATAAATATGAGTCAAGAAACGACAACCAACTTAAAAGCTAAAAGGAGCGTGTGTTATCATATTTGACATAATAATTCAAAAAATTAACAAATAAACAGCAGCAGAGTTTTCATCACCAGACGTCAACAGATTGCCCTACTTTAATAGAACAAAATTTGTAATAAATTATATAAAGAAGATAAAGATTACCACCATCTTTGGGTTTAGCCCTTTATTAAGGCCAAAGCAACCACAAATGGGAGAAAAGGATCAAAAGAGTGGGGTATATTCCTATTTACTAGCATTTAAGAACACAACGAAGCATTTCTAACGAATCTGATTGGAATCAAACGTTCCTATCTAGATCTGGAGATATAATTTAGAAAGAATAATTATTTATCATAGAATCACAAAAGTAACAACATTTGACCTCTAAAATATCGAAATCTGGAGCCTCTCCTATTTCTCTTCCCACAAAGTCCACATTTCTCTCCTATTTTAGTATTTTATTTATACATCTCAATTATAACTGTTTTCCTAAACTATTTTACTAACTTCTACTAACTATGTATTTAGCTTAGCACTGAGGTGTATCAAAATTTTATATTTGTTCTCTTCAGTCCAAATGTGGACAGATTTTGTTGGTGATGAAACTTCAAAATCTACATTCCTAAGACTCTTCCCTTTCAAGAGGTTTTTCTTTTTATTATTTTCAACTAAGAAAAAAAAAATCCATAACCTCATTAATTAGTTTCATGAATTATACAAAATGGGCAGTAGATTAATTGTAGCCTTCACCAAATACTCATATCCCATCTATGCAACATTACTGCAAAATAATTGAAGACCAGTCAATTTAATTAAAATTATGAAGCCAAATATATAGATTTATTTTGATCACCAAAACCTAACCGATATGAGTGTACAACCGTACATACAAAAGCAAAGCAAAAAGAATAAAGCTGATTTACCTCTACAGTTTTCAAATTTATCTGGATAAGTTCCTTCCGACTCTCAAAATTAGGAAGAGGAATATAAATACGCTTTTCCAGTCGCCTCCTGAACGATTAAAGTAAATTAAATTTCACTAAATTGTTAATCGGCATACTATAAATGATGAGAAAAAATACCAACCTGAGTGCCTCGTCGATATCCCATGGAAAGTTTGTGGCTGCCAAAACCATTACTATCTTACGGCTTCCATCCTCACCAGTAGAGCTATTGTTTACTCCATCAACCTGAACTAGAAGTTCAGACTTCACTCTTCGAGATGATTCATGCTCCCCTGATGCCCTGGAAACATATTACCCCAAAAAATTTTTTATAAAAACTTTCCATCCATAAAAGTGCTTGAACATATTTTAAGCTACTCATATTTGGCTAAAAGAAACTTGAGACAGTAATCATCTATTACTAGAACCTTAAGTAAATTAAAGCTGCACAGAAACAATAATTTTTTTGCAATCTCCGCAGGAACAAGTAAAAAGTTTTACCCTCGGGCATTGCATAAAGAGTCGATCTCATCAATGAATATTGTACTAGGTGCATAGGCCCTTGCAAGGTCAAACAAACATCGGACCATGCGCTCACTCTCCCCACGCCATTTTGAAGCTAATGTAGCCGAGGAAACATTAAAAAATGTAGTGCCACACTCAGTTGCAACAGCTTTAGCAAGAAGCGTTTTCCCAGTTCCCGGAGGGCCGAACATTAGTACCCCCTTCCAAGGTCTCCTAATTCCCTACAGCCAAAGAAGAAAAGTGCCATTAAATTATATGGTTTGCACCTATTCTGCATTTCATCTTGGATGGAGGAAGAGAGCATTATTTAGAAGCTCAATGCAAGGAAAACATTTCTGATCAAATTGATTTTTTGCTCTGAAAGAAAGTTCTAAATCTTCATTAACATTTAATTTAAAAGACATTGTTCTTACTCATAAAACTTGTGGCGATGTGAAAATATTTGATAGCGTCAACTAAAGGAAGGATAGACATAGAAGGATCAAGTTATAGACAAACTTTTAAATGGCCATGTTTGCAACTTTTACATGGTCTACTATTTACTTTATTATTTTCATTAGACCAATAAATAAATGTAACACCTGGCACACACACATTTGTCTGGGAAGAAGGAAGGAGAAGAATGACATGTTGATATTGATGACTGTTTACAGAATTGTTTATGCATTTAGAAGTAGAGTATTCCAAGTTTGTGCTATTTTTCAAGGCTTGTGGTTAGATTTATTAGAAGAATGCAATCTTTATTCGAATTCACTATGCATCAGTGGTATCAGATCAATTGTTAAGCCAAGGAGAGATCACATTAAGAAGTTAGAGAAAAACCTTGGTAGGTTGAAGGGGTAGCTCGAGGTCTAGAGCAATCAAGTCTCTGTCCTGCTAAGAATGGAGGAGACACTTGGATTTTTACCAGAGGTAATGGCAAAAACAGGTTTACTAAAGGGGGAAAAGCAGGTGGATGAGGGCCCTAGTGCGCCATCTGGTAAGGATAAGGGCAGAGTTCGAGGATCCAGGACTCAGGGGATTGGATAGGTTATCTAAGGAGTTTGGCATCAATACTCTGCATGGCCTTGGGCAGATTGAGATATGCATTCTGGATCTCAGGGAAGACATGATCATTGTTTAAGAGAGGAGACATGAAAACGACCAATTGACATACAAGAAATGGAGAGAGTATCACGTCCTTTTAGAGGAGAGGGAAGAAGCCCCTTTAGGTTTCGAATGAGACAGGGTTGGGGAACTCCACGAGTGGAAACAGCGATTTCTTATGGTGAAAGATGGAACACTTGGTGAAGGTGGAATCCTTTTTTTTTTGGCTCGCGTCTATCTGGACTACCAGCAATAATATTGTCTCAGATTATTTGATTGGAAAAGCATGAGATTTTTTTTTATGGATTATTGATGAAGAACTAAGGTTGGGATGGGAGGAATTAAAATTCACTATGATTAAGCAGTCTGGGCCTAAAACTATGATTCATGCACGAGCAATTAATGACTTCCAAAAAAAATTTGAGCGTGGAAGAATATGAAGATCAATTCCAAGGGTTGCCTGCCTGCATTTGTGGTATGAATCAGGATGCAGTATTGGGGGCTTTTGTAAATGGGGTGTAGAAGAACTTCAAGACAATGTTAGGATTATGTAGCTTTGAAACGTATACTAGACCCAATGTAGAGATGATAACGCTCATATTCTTCTTGACAACAAATTGCAAACCCAATAGTATACGTACCAAGCCCAATATCGGAGCTTCTCCACGCAGAGAAGCAAAGATAGAATTGGTTGGTCCATGTGCTGCCAACACTCAAGTTGAAAGTAAACAATAGGGTATGAGGTGAATCTTTGCTTCCGATGTGGGGACAAATGAGTGGCGGGCTATTGGTGTAAAGGAGGTATTTAGATGCTGGAAATCAAGAAAGTAGGGGAGGTTAAAGGGGAGGAAGCCGCCAATAAAGGGCTATTGTTATGTCACCCAACCATTTTTTTTAGTGGCAGGGTGAATGGCAGCTACACTTTCAAACTTTTTGAGCTTGTCGATGGTAAAGAAATCATAGTATTAGAATTTGATGCTAATTCTTCTTTTATTAATTGGGAAATTTTGAAGGGGATTGGGTTACCTACTATAGTTCTAGAATTTTATGTCAAGGATGGGGATGGTTTTCCTATCAGTAAATGTGGTCTATAAAGAAGTGGAGGTGCACTTACCAGGTGTGAGGTTTCTGAATAATGCCTATCCACTCAACGTCCCAAGAGTGGAGTTGGTATAAAGGGTGGACAGGATTCGTATGCTTTGGGACCTTTAAACTCAATTTCAACTAATTTTGGATGCTTTAATCATGAACTGAAAGGAGTAAATTCTCTTTTGTTTCAGCGAAACTCTTCTTTAGTAAATGCTAATAAGGCAGTCAAACACCTTGACAAGTTCTTTTTGGGGGAGTTGAAACCTACAGTTCAATAATTGGAAGTCAATTTGGAGCAGGAATCCATAGATTTGTCGTTGGAGTTGCATAGATAATATGCAGTGGTTTTCACCAATCTCCTAACCCTTCCACAAATGCTTTACTGCGACCATACCATTCTATTGAAACCTGAAGTCACACCTCCACATATTCGACGTTACCACTACAACCACATGCAAAAGAATGAAATTGAGAAGATGGTTAAGGTTATGGCAACATAGATCATTCATTCGAGCAAAAGTCCTTTATCCCGTTTTTCTTGAAAAAAAAAGGAGATAGTGGTTTTGTGTGGATTACCAAAGTTAAATAAACTCACAATGTCATGCTAATTCCTAAGTTTCTGCCTAGATAATTAAGGAGTTGATTAATAAACTAATGTAATACGTCTTCAAGCCTATACAGACCTAATAAATCCATAAACCATTTTATTTTAATATTTTATTATTTTATTTTAGTCGTTCAATTTCTATTTCTATTTAAAGGATTATGATAAACATTAAGATTTTAGACTTTTTGAATTATTTTATTTTCACTTAAAATTTATTCTCCAGTTTTTTTTTGTATTTTCTATTTCAATTACGAAACAAAAATTGCACTACACCCTAAACTTAATGATATCAAATGTTTTCCATGTTTGATCTTAAAAGTGGCTATAACCAAATCCAAATGCACCCAAATGATGAAGAAAAAACAATGTTGCGCACCAACAAGAGGTACTACAAATTCTTAGTAATGTTTTGTAGGTTGATGAATGCTCTGATATCTTTCAATTCATCATGTCAGATATGTCTCATCAATTTTTTAAGAAGTTTTTTATTGGTACTTTTGGACAATTCCTCATTTAGAACAAGAATCAAACTGCCTATAATGTCCACCTTTGCTTAGTTCTTGGAATATTGCAAGATGAGAAGTTTGTATCAAACTCTAAAAATGTACATTTTTTCATCATTTCGTCCATTATTTAGGGCACAAGGTTAATGCCATCAGGGTTGTGACAAAAAAAAGACAATTGCAAGTACGTTGAATAGGGAAAATTTGACGAGTACAAAGGAAATTTGTGATTTTTCGGGTCATAATGGTCATAATGGGTAGTGCAGTTGATTAGTGAAAGTTATGCAGTAATTGCTCGCACTTTAACTAAATAAGAGGAAGAGCCAAGTAAGGAGTTGTAGTATAATGGGATTACAACTTGTGCTTGAAGTATGTGAATCCATCCAAGACCCACTTTGGCATCCTTGTAAAGATGCATTTAAATATTATAGCTTAATGATTTTAAGGAAGCAAAATTAAAATGATAAAGAAATGTTTTTATGAAATAAAGATACAAGCCAATTTATCTTGCACAAATTAAGAGGTAGGCAAATGTTTCTCGACATACACCTTTCGTTGTTTGTTTTATTTTGTTTGGGATCAACAAAATTTAAGAAGCCATTAAGAAGTGAACACACACACACACAAAAGAAAGGCATGTTGATATTGGTAATTGTTAACAATCTAGAACTTAGTCCCCTCAGCATAAGAGAATATCTAGAATTTCTCCTATTTATATTTGATTTGCAATAAGGCTCTATTGGATAACGGGAGGTTTGATTGGATATTGTCCTTTTTGACATTGTTGAACGATGGGGAGATTGAGCAGTTTGGTCATTTTCTTTGTAAAATTCATAAGGTGCCTTGGAATAGAGATAATCAAGACATAGTTTTGTGAGATTCCAATGAAAATTGTATATTTTCTCTTAAATCTTACACCAACCACTAGTGTGGAAGAAGCTTGGTTTCTATGTGGAAATATTGTGGAATTCTACAGCCCTCTTAGCTCAATTTTCCTTACTTGTGGGGCTTGGATCAAAATATTTTTATCATTATAAAAAAAAGAGGTTTTATTCTTGACTTTGACCTAATTACTCACAAGATTGAAAGCAATTAAAAAATATTGGTTCATAGCAATTAAAAAAACGATAAACATAAAGGGGCCAAATTAAAGACAAACTTTTAAACGACCATGTGCAACTTATACATGGTCTATTATTTAGTTTATTAATTGTTATATAAACATTAAATTAATAAATAAATGTCACATGTGGTCACTAAAAACTTGATCTATGGCATAGTCCCTTCAACATGGCTCTAAAGGAAATTTCTAGAAATACTGATGTTTTCATTGGTTTGCAATAAGGAGACTCTATTGGATATTGCAGGTGGTTCAATTGGATAGAATTCGCTCAGTACCTTGGGATAGACATAATGAAGACATGGTTTTATGAAATTCCAATGCAAATGGTATATTTTCTGTTAAATCTTACTAGTGGTAGAGCTTTGGTTCTTTGCTTTAGAAAAATCATGGAAGTTCAAAGCCTCTCTTAGCACAAGTTTCTTTACTTGGAAGACTTGGATTAAAGTATTTCTTCATTGGAAAAATAAAGGTTTTGCTCCCCAATAGATGTGTTTTGTGGTTGCCATCGAGGAGAATGATTATCAAATTTATTTCATTGCTTGCCTATTCCATGTGCATGAGAGTGCAGGGATGATTTGGCTTCCACTAGATTACTCTAGTTCTCTATTGATTCAAATGTTGTGCCCTCGAGATAGGGATAGAGAAAGAGAAAAAAAAAAAAGAAAATTTCACATAGTACTTTCGATCAAAAAATAAATTTGATTTATTTCGTACCTTTCGCTCAATGAAAAAATGGGTTAGATTCTACAAGATCAAACCTATGGGACTTAAGGAATGATAGAAGGGAATAAAAACAAAGAGGGAAAATGACAGGCTCCAAGAAACAAATGGGGAACCTTTGTTAAATCTGTTCGGGAAAAATACAGTTCACTGAATCAGCAACAATCAATCAAACTTAACTCTCAATTTGTGCGTGAGATCAAACTGGAACTTGGTAGAGCTGTCCTCAATACAACCACAATACTCGTGTCAAAATTCCATAAAGAAAACCATTCTAGATCAGAAGTTATGCTCTAAATACCAATGACCCAAAAACTGTTTTTTATACAGGGCAGTTTCAGCAACGTTTACTCAAAACGACATAACTCGAGATGCATACATCGAATAAAGTTCAATTTTGGAGAGTAGCTCCCTTACTCAAGCTCAAACAATTCTCTAGAAGACGTTAACCAGAAAAGAGCGACGCAAATACTCCAAACAGAAGCCTCAATCAGCGATAACACAATCAATAATGAAAACACAGATTCAGCAGTTCACTCTATTCCGAAATTCATCACCTTTAAATTCAATAAATTCCACAAAAATACCTCCAACAACCAACCTATATCAGATCCACATATCCATAGTTCATCAATCAATAACAAAATCCAATAGTAGCACCAGAATAAAGAAAGGAACACCAAGGGAGTTGCAGCACCTCCTAAGTGAGAGGGCGTCTCTTTGGGTTGGCCGAAACCAACTATCTCCAATGGGGAAAAATTCTCTTACCTCCACACCACATTCACCCCTTACGAAAAAGAGGAATGGAAGAGGCAATAACCCGGGTTAGCAAGGATGAGAATCTTCAAGAGGACCCTTGCAAGGGATGGATGAGAATCGGCGCTTGTGGAGGGGTTGGCCGCGGTTATGGAGGAGCTTAGCTCTTCAAAATTCTATGCTTCAAAAACTCCATCTTTCATCAGCAAGAAGGGGTATTAAACCCTAGGGTTTACAAAATAGGTCAAAGACCAAAATACCCTAGCAGAAAATTACTAAAATAACCCTAAATAATAAAACATAAACAATAAGTCCGAGTTTGGGAAATTAGTCTCTGTAAAAGAAATATTTGACATAGCAAAAGATAACCAAATATAACGTCCAATAGCCTGTTGGAAAGCTATGGATATTGGCTACATTTGGTATGAAGAACCAAAATGGAAAGGAAGTCGTCTTAATGGTCCAAATTGCCCTTGAATAGCCGAGGGTCAGATTTTAGGCGGAATTGGAAAACCCACAATTTCCTCCAAAAGAATTCAAGATCTCCATTAGTCCAAATGCCCACTCCTCCTTGTTTAATTGGATTCAAAAACCTACAAAATAAATAAAAAGTTAGAAAATAAATGAGCCCTTGGCTCGGGCTCAAGTGACGGGTCCTCGGGGCACATCAGAAAAAGAATAAAAAAATAAGTAAATAAAAATGACGTAGAAGAGCCCAAATTCCAAATGAATGAAAACGTGACTAAACTGGTCTCAGTCACTCTTCGAGACGAAATGGAAGAAAGGAGAGATTCTCAAATGAGGAAAAGGATCCAATGACTTCGAAAGAATTGAACGAGGAGTTGTATGAGGTGAAAATCTCACGTACAGTTCTGTAGAGTGGCAGTAAGGGTGACTTATCTGTCAACTTTCCCACTATCACCCCCAAAAAACCAAACTTTGCGTTACGTAAAATTGTCAGAGTACGCTTAACCTCTGGATTTGACTTATATACCTGGTATTGACCATAATTTACAAGAACATTCTATAGTCTTAGTAAGAGGGGGAAGGGTTAAGGATTTACTCGTTGTGAGATATCATATTGTTCGAGGAACCCTGATGCTGTCAGAGTAAAGGATCATCAACAAGGGCATTCTAGTGCATTGTAGATTCTTATCCAAGAGTTGTATCATTTGATGATGCCAATCTCAATTTCTTGGTAATCGAAGCCCAAAGATCTATGAACTAGTCCATGTTTGGCTAACCAAACAGACAAATGACCCTTCATCTATTTTTCTTTTTATCTCTCCCACATTTTTATCAGTAATTTTATTTGTATGACTATTTCCCATTTACGCTGAAAAATTTTGAATTTATAAAGATTGACTCCTTTTCTTTGTTATTCAGTACAAAACTATACAACCTAATTCACTAATTGATAGGAAGATATTGAACTTTTGTATTTAAAAAATGTTTTAGTAGGGATACTTTTTGAAGTCGATGGTGGTTGATAGAGTATCCTTGGTCATAATTTCCAGTATGAGTACTTCGGCCAACATGAAATTTGTGGTTGGTAGTAAAGGGGTGGCAACAATTTAGGAAGGATACAAGGAAGGGATCTCTCTAGCTTGGTGCCACATTATAACATTGTTCATGCATTTGGAGCAAGCTTGAAAGAATTATTTCTTATGATAAAAAGCCGAATGTCGCTAGTCTCAAAAGTTCTTTTCATCACTTGTTTTGGAATGGTCAATCAATAGATATAGGGGCTACATTTAGTACAATAGAGTTGTACTTTAGCAATTTATCTAAGCTCAAGATTTGATAAATATTTTTTTGTTCTTTATTTTATCACTAATAAACTGAAAGGAAGTACCTGAAAATACTCGGGCATCCACAAAGGAAGAACAACAGCTTCCTCTAAAAGTCTCTTCGCTTCACTTAAGCCTGCAACATCATCCCATCTTACTCCAGGACTGGTTTCCAACACATCCCTTTCAAGCATAGCAGCTAGATCTGAATCAGGTCCCTCATATTGTGGTCGTTTTGACTTCCCATCTTCGGCATCACCATTCTAACAGTTCAACATATGGATTAGCAAGACAACCCAAACCTAAGACTTTCTTATAATTACTTGGGAGGTAGGGAAGGTGCAGATTGAACCAGCAAGTAAAACAATGTAAAAATGAAAGAATAAACAGAAGGAAAAAGAAAAATGTAGCAAAAGAAACGACAATGATAAGAACTTCAAAATGTTAGCAAACCTTCATTTTAATCATAATGCTGGCCTGTTATAACCTCATTCCTAAAGTCGAAGGACATGCGAAAAAGACTTTTGATACACAACTGAAAGTGATGACTTGACTCACATTACGTACATAATAAAGCTCATGAATCAACTTAGATGAAGCTGAATATTACATAGGAAATAAAAATTTGCTCACGAATACCTATGTCAAGAAACATTTCATAGAAAACTAAAAATGGAGCATTAAGACAGAAATCTATGCAGTCAAACTTTTAAACATGGTTAAAAAAGAAACTATTTGAAATGAACTTACAACTGAATCTGCCTTGTCAGTCTTCCCAGAAATAGTGCTTTTCTTTCCGGTATTAGTAGTAGATGATCGGCCCCCTGCAGCACTCCTACTGGGAGCACCAGTCTTGGAACCACGGACAGTGGCATTGGTACTTGTTCGCGTTGATCCCCGAGCCCAAGATCCATCTTGGGGTGACCTTCTAGTACCAACTTGACCACCTCTAGCAACTCTTCTATTTGTAATGTCCCGACTTGGTGGACGCCATACATCAGGATCATCCATGGGAGCACCTGACGAAGTTGGGTACTCATCCAGTGGTTGGAAAACAAATGAAGATTTTGAATGGATTGGTGGAGAATTAGGTCGCCGGCATAAAGGAATTTCCTTAAATGCCCTTCTTTCAGAATCTAATTGCTTAACAGCATCTGTTTCCTCAGAAAGGGCTTTCTTCACATTCATCCATTTTGCACGAATTAAAGGGTCATCAAGCGAGTTTAAATGCCTAAAATAAAATGAGAAATTGTACATGACCAAAATTTGGACAGAAATAAAACAAGTAAAAGTGACTTATCCAAAAGTCTATCAAAGTTTCAACCGCCATTCTATGAAATCCTTTCATTTACTCGAACAAGCCAGGAGGAAGTCTACAATCAAAATACACATCGATATCTAACAAAACTTTCAAAGAAACCAGTTTAATATTTGTACAACAAATGATCTTGGAATAAAATCATTCAATCAAACCTTATTTGACATTGCGTATTCAACATAAGATGTATCCCATAAACCAAGTAGTAAATCAAATCCGTTCAACCAAATCTAAGAGAAGTGAAATTCTTAATTGGATCAGGGAATCGAGAACAAAAATCAGTCTTAAACTACCAAAAACTACTTTGCAGTACGAATTTCAGGAAAAAAGATTTAGACTACTTGTTTATCTGAGCAATGATTCCATCAAAGAAGATTATTGAGGTGTCGTAGAGTCCTTCAAGAGCGTAATCTCTCGCCAATTTCAGGTGGTCTTGCAAACCGGTGAGCGCAGCACCCCCCATTCTCTCTCTACCTCTCCCTCGATAAAGCAGTAGCTGTGAGCTCAAGGATTCTGACGGCCGAGTAAAACACCTCTGGACGGTGATGGGAGAGGTCAATTACCAAGCTACCCTCTATGTTGTTTCGAATTTACAATCGAATTGACTGCATCATGGCCCACCCGCCCGCCCGTTACAAAGGAAGGCCCTTTATTTGAATTTTGAAGACATGCCCAAATATATGCGCCCTATAACACCTGGGCTGGGCACACTTGTAACCACCCTTTTATTTATTTCTCATTTTTTAGTAACGTTATATTTTTACTTTAATTTTATATTCTAAGTTTCTCATATTTACATGTCATTAATAATCTATTAATTATTTATTTATATGATGTCATAAAAATTCTACCAATTAATGAATGAGACATAAAAATCATATTATAATATAAAATTATTACTTTTTTTTTATTTTATTGGCTTTTAATTTCAAAGAAGATTGTCAAAGACTCTTACCAAAAGATTATTTGTCATTTGTCTACCCAATCAGACTATTTGAACAACAAATCCAAAAAATAAGGCAAAAAAAAAAAAAGAGAGAAAAGCCCTCATAAAAAAGGTCAAGTATGTTCAATTGATCAAGTTCTAACTCGGCGAAACAAGTTCATGTTAGATTTAAATTTATTATAATAAGATAATATAATTTAAGTGATATATTGCTTTATTTTATTATATTATATTAATAAATTTTAAATTTAAAATATACATTTTGTACATAATTAGTTGTTATCTTACAAGATTTAAATATTTATTTGAATCTCAATCTTGTTGCGTAAGACTAGTAGTTACAGCCCACAGGAACTAGATGTCGAGGCATGGATTGTTCTTTTCCCCTCATCTCACAATAGATGCACACACATCATATTTAGCATTCTGTAATGCCTAAAAACTACCAATATTACTACAATTTTTTGAATAATATTTTTTAAAATATAGTATTTGTAATGGCCTATAATAAAATTTTTATCATAATTTTGAAACCTTATTTCTTTTTCTCAAATTAATATCTAATTTATCTATACCATTTCATTTTTCCAAAACCCTAATTTAATTCATTTTGAAAAGGGTAACTAACCAAAAAATCACTGAACTATGAAGTCAGTGACTAGACAAACAATAAACAATTTTTGTTAACAAATAAAACATTGAACTATAGGAAATGAACGAGGCAAACATCGTTATCACATTTTTTTTTTAATTTAACTTCTTTTTTGCAATGAATAGGTTGTCTTTCTGTAGTGGACTCATACATGAAGTAGTTGTAGTTAAGGACTTACTTGCTATAGCAAAAGGCAAGTATCCGTTGGGAAAAGGTTATTTTACACAGCAAAACTGTGTCTTCTGTTATAAAAAGTAAGTCTTTGGAAAAGGACTTACTTTTCTCAGCATAAGGCTAGTTTTTGCAGTAGAAAATGTATTTTTCACAGCGTATACTTGCATTCTGTAGTGGAAAGTAACTCCTTGGAATAAAACTTCTTTCAGATTTTGGTTGAGGTTAAGACTAAGAAGGAGTTGCTTTATGTTTAAGAGTCAATTTTGTAACCCTAATAGAATCCATTGGAGAAAACAATGAGGGTTAGGGTTAGGGTCGTTCGAAAATGACTCTGACTAGTGTGCTCTATTTGGAGCAGATTGTGATGTTATTGTCACAGCCCGATTTTCGTACACTTAAAACGTGACAATTTAAAACCCATTTTCTCTTCATAAAACGTAGCGTAGAGGAAGACTTTGCATTTGATACTAAATAAAATAAAATGAAATGTCATCTATAAGATTCTTTTCATTTTACAAATCAAATCAACAAATACATGTCACAATTGAAAACCATTTACATGGTATAAACACATTTTCCTTTATCCTTTAGCCTAGCTAGCCACAAGGTCAACAACGCGCAAATCCTCCATAAACTGCTCCTTTTTTCTTTACTATGCATATCTACATCATAAGACTTAAACTATAAGCATAAAGCTTAGTAAGAGATAGAAAATATGCAATGCACTTTATAAAACATATGAAGTTTCTTTATTTCAAAAAGGAACCTATCCTCTCTCTTTATCATTTATCTTCGCATAACAGTTTAGAATATTAGAGATTCTTAGTCTAGGAGAAAAGATACATCCTAAGGTCCATCTGACAAGGGATGAGATATATCATCACATAGTTCTCCCAAGTAGTACCATCACTAATCTCTCTAACCACTAATGCTTATTTATGTTTATTTAGTTCACTTCATTTACATTTAATGATACAATAGGTAACCATTCAACCCAAATGAATGTTGTATGCTTTAGGTGAATTCGGCCCATATGGACTTGTTCTTAGGCTAGCGTCCTATAGCACTAGCCCAAAACACGTCAACAAGGTATGAATGAGCACTCATTTATCATTTTCAAAACATATACATAAAATCATTTTCAAACTTTTTCAAAACCAGAACGCATGAGCATGATAGCATACAGCTCAATAAAATCTAATATATCATCAATACATTCTCAAATATCAACATGATCATTAAACTTAAATTTATTAAACACAAATATCAAAGCATCAAACAATTATTAAACAACACATCCTCAAGTAACAACATGATCATGCAACTTAAAACAATTAAACACAAGCATCAAAGCATCAATACATCCTTGAGCAATAACGTGATCAATAACTTTACATTTACCAACTACAATCATCAAGCATCAAACAATACAATCCTACCTATTGTGATGTAGCCCAAAAAGAAAAAAACACATGCATCTATTTCTTACCTCTACTCCTTGAAGGAGTTGAAAGATAGCCTTCCCAAAGGTGCTCTTTTTGTAATGACCTAGTTTTTTTTTTTTTTACATTTGAAAACTTGTAAATATTAAAATTTTTCTTTTATAAATACATTGGAAGACTTTTCGTTCTTAAAATCATTTAAAGAAAGTAATTGAAGTCCTTTTCTTAAAACTCTTTACAACTTGGAAAGCTTCTTTTATAAAACAATGGAAGACTTTATAAATAAAACACTAATACTTTTACAAAACTCTTTACAAATCACTTTTCTTTCTTAAATCCTTTAGCTTAGCCAGCCACAAGATCCGCGCGTATGAATCCTTCATCAATTGCTCATTAACCTGTCCTCGCGTATACCTACATCAACAAGACATAAACTATGAGCCTAACACTCGATAAGTGATATAAAATAAACTATAAAATGCACGTATCATGCAGCTTTTAAAATTCATATGCAGTTTCTGTTTTCTTTTTCTTTTTCTTTTCTCTTTTATGTGTTAGTTTTTATCTTTATGTTTTCTGTTTCTATTATTGTAACACCCCAACTTTTTAAGTTGGATAATTATCGAGGTATTACCAACGACGTTTCGGATTGTTAAGTCAAGGGGTATTCCCGGTAACTTTTTTCCCCGTATACGTAATGAGATCAAGTGTTGGGAGTAAGTAGGATATTACGTTGCATATTTATACGTGTTATCTTATGACATGTATTTATGGGGTAAGTATTATGAGATGAGAGTTAAGTAGGGAAAAAGGTGAGGAAAGGCTGTTCTAGGCGTTTTTGGACGCCTGCGGACGTGTTATGTCATCCGCAAGTGCATTGCGTGGCATCCCCAATGCTTGGGACGCACCAGGACAAGAAATTGCATACTGAATGTCGACTTTCGGATGCATCCAGATGACTTGCGGACGAGACGTGTCGTCCGCAAGTGCATTGCACGTCACTCCTTAGCCTGAGAACAACTCAGGACGTGATTTTGCGTCTTACTTCACTGTGCCGCAGACTTTCAGACGAGTCCGAACGAGTGTGGACATGGATTAGCCGCGTCTGATTTGAATCTGACCAATTTCTACACACTTTCGAATGCGTGCGGACGCATTATGCAGACGCTATATTGTGTCTGGATTTCGCTCTTGGATGAGTCCAGATGAGTGCAGACGTGGATTAGCCGCGTCCGATTCATCTTTGTCCAATTTTGGGGCAGATTCAAACGCGTGTGGTCGCTTCATGCAGACGCCAAATCGAGTCCAAATGGCCGTTGCAAATGGTACGGAATGGGTGAGGACGCCATTTCTCGTCTGTGGCCATGATTTTTTCCTTTGGGATTTTACTCAGGCAAACAAATGTGGACGAGATCAAAGCGTCCACCTCATACAAAAGTCCCCAGTTTAGCGTCAAAATTAGGGCTTAAATCATTAGAAACCGTCCCTTTTAGCCATCATTTTCCTCCCTTGACAGCGAATCCCCTTCAGACCATGCAGAGCCACCCTTCCCCTGCCCTGGCCGCCTCCTACTCCCCTAGGTGTATGAGTGGTCCCCTCCCTCCAGGTAATGTCTTCCTTCCTTCCCTGACATTTCCTCCATTATTTCACTCGAGCTTTTCATTCCTGAGAGAGAACTCTTGCGAGAAGAGAGTCCACTTCGGGTGAACGTGAGTCCTCCTGCATAAGTGTAGTTCTCCGGTAGGATCAAGACCGTTGAGTGTGAGAGTGTGTCTGGGAGCTCAGGTCTTCAGCGTATATCGTGAGGAAAG
Organism: Begonia loranthoides; assembly: GCA_022433065.1. Lineage (NCBI taxonomy): Eukaryota > Viridiplantae > Streptophyta > Magnoliopsida > Cucurbitales > Begoniaceae > Begonia > Begonia loranthoides. The sequence continues at coordinate 13,433,821 of CM039477.1, read as the reverse complement.
GAGTGAACTGGAGGAAGCTGAAGTACTGTCCGTGAGTTTTGTTCTTCACAAATGGTAAGGACTTGGGTGTGTCTTGACCAGTGGTGGCCCTACCCACAAGTAGAGTGCGTAAGTGGTAGATTTATCGATGTTCTGTAATACTTTCTTGGGTGTTAACTCTGTGATTGGCATTTTGTAGATTTTGTTAGCTCTATGATGTTCATTGTTGGCTTTGTGATTAGATGCTTTACTTATTGATACTCTGTAGTGTGTCTATGACTGTTAGCTCTGTCCATCAATGTAGTTCTGTGTTTGATACCTGTAGACCTCTCTTTGTTGTTAGTTCTGTTGCTTGATGTTAGCTCGGGTATTTCCTCTATCATTAGTTTGGTTACTTGTTGTTAGCTCTAGTATTATATCTATTCTTAATTTTATTATCAATGCTTCACCTTGACGGACAATTGATGAATGATCTCTGAGTAGATAAACGAATTAGTGGCTAGAAAAGTATGAACAAACGACGTTGAGAACTAGGCCTTCAAGGATGACCCTGTTTTCATAGTTTTACTTGCTTTAATATTCTGTTGTATTTAGTTTAATTTCCTGTGTTTAAATCCTTCATTCATGCATAGATATACATTGTTCTGTTATATATCTTCGTTGTTTAATTTCTAATAAGTCTTAAGCATGTTTAATGGCTAATTAATTAGAACATTGAGATAATGAACTAAGTAATAATCCAGAGCATGCTAATCAATTTACCATAGCATAAGTGATCAATTAATAATCTAGGTATGTGAACTAATTAATAAATCTAAGCATGTGAATAAGTCTATTGGGGCTTGTTAACTAATTAGTGATAATCTTCCTAAGCATGTTTACATTAACTAGACTTAATCGATTAGACTTGAACATGATCAAGTAATTAATTAACTAGTTATAAATTTCCATGAGCATGTTAATAATTCCCTTAAGCATTACTCCCTTAAGCATACTAGTTGATAATTAACTAATATTAGCATGTTAATTAATTACGTTATACCATAAATTATGCTATGTTAATTAGCATGTCTAAATTAACTTGCATGTTAAATTAATTAACGAGAATAATGTTAGCATGTTAATTAAATAAATTGAGCCATAATTACTTAACTAATTATTGTCTTCTTTGTGTGGCTTATAACTTTGCTTATTACATGTCTTTAGCATGATATTGTCTATTAAACCTGAGCATGATTAGTTAACTAGAATAAAAGCATGTAATCAATTTTTGAGCATGTTAATTAAATTATGCTTTACTTTCAAATGCACGTCAAGTGTTGATTCTTTTATATTTCTTTTATTATTGTGATTTATATATCTAAGCATGCCCCTTACTGTTTAATTATTACTATAATTGCCTCTTTCACGTGCCTTGCTTTAATACTTACCATTAAATTACTGGGTGTTCAATGGTTATTATTTGCCCTTATTCGCTCTATTCACTTATGACTGTTTACATTTCATTATATGCATTATTCAATTGTTGTTTACTTTTCCTTAAATGCGCTTTCAATTCTTAAAATTCAATTACTTTCCTTATATGCACAATTCAATTTAATGATATATTATACTGTATCATGCATCATGTTAGTTTCAGAATGTATCATCATGCATCATGTTAATAGAAACCAAGTAGGGAGTACCACTGGGTGGTACACACACATGCATAATGTGAGAGAAAAATGTTAAGAAAATGATGAGATGAAAAAAAGAAGAAAATGGGGAGTTGGGGGCGGATGGGTAGTCGGGTCTAGTCTGGCAGCTAGACACTACCCCTACCTTGACGAGAACGGGACCTAGTATGCACCTAGGAGGTTAGCCTGATCAACTATACCATTCCATACGGGTCCTTCAATCTCCTGTTCGATGTATGAGTAAAGAACCAAAGAACCAACGACTTAAGGAAAAGATTGGTTTGGGTGACCCCTATTCCAAAAAGGACTAAAGAGATGCATTTCATACTGCATAAACCCTTTTCCTTACTGGGCCATTAGGATCACGTATTACTTGTGGTGTAGGTGTAGGTACTTATACGAGGAGATGACTAATAGATCAAAAAGCAGGGATGAAGGATTTGCACGTGCGAGACTCGTGGCTGGCTAGGCTAAAGAGAGTGAAAGAGAAAATGGTTGTAATTAATGGTTTAGTTTTCATTTCTCAAACACAGTATTTAATTGTTTTGTATTCCTTTAATATTTTACGCTTCCGCTATATTTTAATAAACACGTTACGTTTTCATAGAAGATTCTACAGCTGATTCCGCTATGTTTTAATAAACCCGTTACATTTTCATAAAAGATTTTACAGCTGCTTCTAGTATGTTTAACGAAAAAGGTTTTAACGGTCTGGTTTCGCACTCTAATATTATCTTAAAAAGGTTTTAATAAAAGTTTTGAATTTTAGCAAATTTTAAGGAATTACGAAAAACTGGGTCATTACACTTATCGTTTTTTGACTCGATAAATCCGGTATAGTAGCTCTGCCTACGACCAAAAGCTTAGCTAGCTGTTGCATGCTACGACGTACAACATGCAGCTCCGGCTACAGCCTTTGCCTACTAGCGGCCGTGCGCTCCAACGCTTAAACAGTAATCGTTGGCCGGTCCTTCCCAGCTCCAACAAAGGACCCATAACTCACTGTGATAAAGGCTTGACTCCGATCGAACGAATTGATAGCTATTGTGCACTCCAATGCACAACGACCAACCTCATGGATAAGTAGCTCCGGCTACGACTGAAAGCTTTGCTAGCTGCTATATGCTATGACACACAACATGTGGCTTGGACTATGATCTCCACCTACTAGCAGCTGTGCATCCAACGCTTAAACAACCTCACTCACCAGTTGGCCGGCAAGTCTCGGCTCTGACCGATGACCAACTATCAAGCTCACATCTCATATCATCTCTTTTACATTTAATCTGTTTAATTCATTATTATTTGTTTCCTTTTCAAAGCCATGCATGAAAACCATTTTTGCATCATTTTGAAAACCATGATGCATGATGCTTGTGAATTCATACAATTCAATCTCCTCTATATAGGCCTTAAAACATGCTTAATATCAATTCCTTTACAATCTAATAAACATATCATTAAAAGAACCTAATTCTAGTAAATACACAACAAACATCAATTCAATCCTTAAAACATGATCACAACCTAACTTAATAATATATGAAAGCAGTAAATAGTCAGCATACAATTCCTAATTCTTGCGATGTATGGCCCGAAGGCCTAAACACATACATATCACTTACTTGTCGGATTTCGCAATGTGTTCCAGCTCTTAACCTTATTCCTCTTCCTTTTCACACCTTCAAAATCATAACATTTAATCATTAATAACTAATTAACTAACCAAATTCTCATACCTATGCCAATATGCATGTACATTATAATTTTATTCCATATTTCCCAATTATCCGAAATTGTCCAAACTTGCCTCAAACCTTTCATTCAACATATACTAAATCCAACCAGAATATAAACATCCACCAATTTATCTTTAAATCTTTAGCCTAACACCCATATCTCACAGTAGGCCTTCAAGCACAAACCACTCGTAAATTATCAACCCATTAACAACCCAAACCCTCAGCAATGGCTACCAATACTACTATCCAAACATACAGAGTTAAAGTCAAACAATCGTGCACTGCATTTCTCATTCTTTTAACTTAGAATACATATCCTCTAACAAAACACAACAGAACCAAATACAAAAACAAAGCACATCATCCATAAACCATTTATTTTCTACCATAAATTCCATAAAGCTATTAAACTACAGTAAAGGAAATCTTCATAAATGGAAACAAAGGGATTTCTTCATACCTAAAGAACACCTGAGAGAAATAGCTTCACCTCTCCCATTTCCTTCTTCTCCTCCTCACTCTGTCACTTTTCTCTTCCCTCCTCTCTCTTTGTTTCTCTTTTCTGTCTTTCTTCCTTGCAAAATACTGCCTCACCCTCTTCCTCTCTTTCTTTCTTTCTCTATTATCCTCCAAAACACCCAGATAGCTCACCACACTCTCCCCTTTCTCTCGCAACTCTCTCTCTCTCCCTCTCTCTTTCTTCTTCTCTGCGTTTCTCCAATAGCTTCCCATGCACGCCTAATATAATCCCAAAGCATCACCTAACCCCTCTCCTATTTTGCCACTTGTAAAGGGTAACAAACGTGGAGGAACCGTAGATAATAACTCTCGGGATAGGTAATTTTCTCCTCATCTGGATCATAACAAAAACCCAGTTCTCGCACTTCACCGTGGGACTGATCGATAGAAACAATAGACCACAATGTTGACCGTTCTCACGTTAAAAACCATTTTTTTCTTTTTACAACGGGATCGGTCGACAAGAACAGTAGACCGTGAATTCTCGGTCGACAACTACAATCAACCACTCCCACATGAAAATGTTGCATCTGCTCTTTCATCTACTATGTAGCCGCTCCTTCTTTGCTGCCTTTCAATTCCTTCAGGCCATGCCTCTGCCTTATTTCTTATGGAAGAGGTTGATAGAGAGGTTGTTATTCATATCAACCTCTCCCATTACATTTATTTGTTCTCTTTCTCGCCACACACTGCTCTTCTCTTTCCTCTTTTGTAAATTAACAATTAACACTTTTAATTAATTCAACAATTTGATCACTATAAATACCCCACTATATTATCTCAAAATCACCTATAATTACATCAACTTATTTTCAGGGTAATATGTTCCATAAAATCATACCTTACTCCCTCAATAATCTTCACTAATTAATGTTTTCTCTAAAATCCATTAATAATTTACATTTTGCTTTTTAAGAAAAATCCCCACTTAACCACTTCTAATGATTCCATAGAATAAATCTTTAATAATTACCCAAATAATCCTATTACACCAAATTAATTTCTAAATTATAATTAATTCCATTATGGGAAATCGGGTTTGATGCACCATAGGGCCAAGTTTCCAAAGCCCAAGTCAATGCGATAACTAACCCCTTTTTCACTACTTTTTTTGCAGGTCAAGTTGCACTTAAGGAGCTTGATAATGAGTCAAGACATGAAGATAGAGCAAGTTCAAAACATTTCCTCACTTGGTGGACACTTGCACACAATCGGTTAGCCATCAAACTCAAAGACAATTTTGAAGTCCCTAGTGCCAAGGCTTAAAGAGGTCCCCTAGCTGAAGATATGTGCTTAAAATAGTTTGACATGTCTACTCACTTTATGTTTTGTTGGTTTACTGGATTTTGGATATTTGTTGGATAGATTTAGGGTTGTTTTGAATGTGAAAATTTTGGAGTGCTCGGCTAGTGTGTTAGCTGAGCATTCATGTCCAATTTTGGTTGAAGGTTACATTTGTAATTTGGGTCTTAGGGCAACACTTAAGGGAGTATTTATACTTCCTTATTGCTGTCCTAAACCCTAATTTGGAATTCAATCAGCTGTAGTTCAATTCGTTTAGAGGTTGCCCTCTCAAACCCCATGGTTTTTCTTGTCTAGGTTCTACCAAAAATTGAAGCCAAAAATCATCCCTCTCATTGTTCTTGTTTGGTCTTATAGGGGGACTCTTATACTAGCTCCTTCTCATCTCTTCCAGAGGTGTTTCAAGGCGTGAGGTGCTAGAAGACCAAAGGAAAACAAGGTGGAGTGGCTTCATGCATAAGAGGTCCATTGAAGTCGGTATTTTCGGTTCTAGGTAATATTGGATTAGCTTGTAATTTTGAAGTAATTTCTATTTGCTTGCATTGTGATTTTGTCTCAAGATTTTTGTGACATTGTTTTTCCTTGATTCGAATGAAGTTTTGAAAATTTGGTGCTGATTAGAATCATTTTTAAGATTTTATGTCATTTTTGTTATTGGTGTCTAAATCTGTTTGTTGTGGTTTCTCTTTGGGTTGTCTAGTTCCATTTATATATCTCAGTCCTTGTTGTGAATTGAACCGTGATTTTAAGTGGGGACCTTTACCTTTGTTAATTTTACTCACCCTCCAAATTTGGTAGCAATTGGACGTTGGGAGTGAGAGTTAAGGCATCTTCAATTTGGGTGTCTGAAACTGTGTCTCTGGCACCCTTTCGAGCAGTGGAGTTTATTCTGCATAACTTTCGCATATTTGCATTTTTAATTGTGAATTTTTGTGGAGAGTCTTTACTCTATTATTTTGGTGTTCCTTCCAATTTGGCTAACATTGGATCTCTGGTTCGAAAGTTAAAAACTTTCTAAATTGGGTGTTCTGTTTGCCAAGAGTCACTAGCCGTGTAATGACCTAGTTTTTTGTAAATCCCTTAAAATGCGAGAAATTTAAAACTTTTAAAAGACTCCTTTTTAAAAACGATTTCAGAGTGCGAAACCGGACCACTACCACCCTTTTTCAAACTGTGGTATAATGTGAAATGTCACAGATATAAAATTATTTGTAAAACATAGCGGAAGCGTTATAAAATCGTTTATTTAAAACATTGTGGAAGCGTAAATAATTTAATGAAGAACTAAACCATTGAATAAAATTTAATTAAACTTAATTCAATTACAATCGTTTACTCTTTTCTCCCTCTAGCCTGGCCAGCCACGAGTCTCGCGCGTGCAAATCCCTCATCCCTGTGTTATTATCTGTTCGTCGTTTGTACCTACACCACAAGTAATATATGAGCCTAATGGCTCAGTAAGGAAAATGGTTTAATGCAACGTGATATGCCACTCTTTAGTCTGTTTTGGAATAGGCCACCTAAACCAATCCTTTCATTAAGGCATTTACTCATTTGTTACTTTACTTTAACCATTCATTCGTTACTTGTACTTCGAGCAGGAGATTGGAGGATTTCCTCTGTGATGGAAGAGTGATCGGATCTAACCTTTTACTTGCAACTTGAACTCCCGTACCCGACAAGGGGAAGGGGGGGGGGGGGGGGGGGGGCGCCTTCAACTAGTTTCAGATTAGACACGCTGACCATCTGCCCTCCAACTCCCAATTTCCTTCATTTTCTTTAACATTTTACCTCACTTATGCATGTGTGAGTACCCCCACCAAGGTGGCACTCCCTATTAGGTTCTATTAACATGATGCATGACCATACATTCTCATCCTAATATGATGCATGATACTTTATAACGTATCATTAACAATAATTGAAGTACGCATATAAAAGAAAGTAATTGAAAGGAAACTATAATTGAAATTGCGCATAGAATGAATAACAATAATGGAAAACGCACCACAGAGAACAATTGAAATATGAGATTGTAAACAACGAAGCAAAAAAGGAAATCAAGAAAAGAAACGATCTCAATAAGGAAATACAGAAATTGAACACCAATATCAGAATAATCTACAATGAATTGAAACAAGAAAAACATACTCAAATTCATAGAACACAATAATAGTCGAAAGGGAAATCGAACATACAACTAATTAACATGCTATTTATCCTAGTTAATTTCTTAGTCATTTTACATGCTTCATACATTCATTATTCTAGGTGATTATTCGAATTAGTGATCCTAGGAAATGTACATGCTTAAGAAATATTTACGTTTATTATTCTAGTTAGGTGCTCCAATTAATTAACATACTCAAGTTTATAATTTACAATGAACACAGAGAATACAATGAACACAAATAAGATAATAACGAAGACAATGTAAAAACATCCAATCACATAATCAATGAAGTCCTTAATTCATCCTTGCTTAGTTCATTCTTCTTTTATCTTCTCCATTCTTTTCTAATAAAGTAAAGCATCTCTAATATTTTCAATTAAAATAAAGTATTGTAAAGGAAATTGTAGCGAGAGGCGATATAACTATATTAAAGGGAAATTGCGGTAAAAGAGTGATATCCAGATTATTCACAAAGGGAGGATTAACATATTAATCTAGTTAACCAATTAAACATGCTAGTAAGTCAAACATACTTTTAATAGTTTAACGGATTTAACATATATAGCTAGTTGATTAAGCATACTTGACTAGTCGTGTATGAGTCTAGTCAATCAACATGCTTGTCTAGTTGATTATTCTAGTTAGGTTAATTATAAGTTAATTAACATGCTTATATTATTCTAAGTTAAGTTAAATAACATGCATCCATTATTCTAATGAGTCAAATACTCAAGTAATGTACAATTAAGTTATCTACCATTATTATCTAAATTAATTAACATACTTGAGTGTAATTAATATGCTTAAGTGTAGTTAATTATTCTAGTTGGTTAAGTCAATTAGTCAAGTTAGTTAACATACTTAATTAATTGACATGCATCAAAATTATTAACACTAAACATGCTCAATATCACAAGTGTTGATACAAGTTTAGAGCACGAGTTATTAATTAAGGAAACATAATGATATACATTTTGGGAATGGGGGAAGTTAACAATTTATTTTACGATTGTGATTATCACAAGAAGATTTAACTACACCACAACCGATCCAATGGCAAAACCACACAAACAATATAAATGAAAGAATTATAATGCTTAAAATTTACACTAAGCAGCAAGTGAAGTAGACAGTAGGAAATCATTTCACATATTAACCATTCATTACCTTTAAGCATTAGCATTCCTCTTTATCTAAGCAAGGCATTTGAATCACATAACAGCCAAATAAATATAACAGAACTGATCATTAAAGGAAGTCACGGAGCTAACAAAACTCCCACAAAGGAAATAACCACAGCAAGGAAGCCTATGGACCTCAACAAGGAAATATCACAGAGCTCGTTAACAACTAAGGAACAAAGCTAGCAACCAAGAAATATTATAGAGCATCAATAATCTATCACTCACACACTCTACTTGTGGTGTAGGCTCTCCACAGGCCAAGACACCCCTATTTCCTTACCTAAACTGAAGACACTCACAGACAGCAGGGAGCAACACACAGCAGCTCACAACAACTCCAACTCACCACCAAGCTCTCTCTCAATTCTCACCTCACTGCACTCATGTTTACTGAAGGAGAAATTACTAACTCTCGCTGGAGGGAAGGCTCTCTCATAGAAAGGGGAGAGCTGAACCGTTAAATGGAAGAATGAAGGGGGAGAGGTGGCTAAATCATACCTAGAGGAGACAAACTGGACGTCTAAGGAGTAGAGAGGAGGCGGCCTGGGCTAGGGGAGGTTGGCACCTATGCTGGAGGGTGGGGGGAGGTTGATTCTTGACTAAAATCATGGCTACCCTACAATTTTCCATCAGTTTGACTTTAATTTATTTGTAGGTCTGGGCTAATTCGAATGAGTGCGGATGCACTGGTCTCGTCCGCAAGAGCAAAACTCCTAAGGCAAAATCGTGCCTTAGGACGAGATACGGCATCCCCACCCATTCCGTACCATCCGAAGGAGACAGTCAGAAGCAAAATGGCGTCTGCATGCGTCCTAATGTGTCTAGAAATAAGATAGAGTCAAATCGGACGTGACCATCTGCATTCGCACACATCTAGACTCAATTCGGATGCAGTCATCTGCATCCGCAACTCAACAACACAGTGAAGTCAGAATGCGAAATTGCATCCTGAGTCGTCCCAAGGCTGAGGGTGACGTGCAAGGCACTTGCGGACGACACGTCTTGTTTGCAAGTCATTTGCATGCGTCCGAAAATCGACATTCAGACGCATTAGGAAGTAATTCTCATCCTGGTGCATTCCAAGCATTGGGGATGCCACGTAATGCACTTGCGGACAATGTAACTCATTCGCATGTCGTCCGCAGGTGTCCGAAAATGCCTTGGACAGCCTTCCTTCACATTTTTCCCATTTAACTTTTATCTCCTAATATTTTCTCCATAAATACACATCATAAAATGACACATAAATACGTAACGTTATGTCCTAACTACCCCATTCTTTAGTTACATCACGTATATAGGGAAAAGATAACGAAAATACCCCTAGACTTAACGCTCCAAACACGTCATTGGTAATACCCTGATAATTATCCCACTTAAAATGTCGGGGTGTTACAAGGTGCATATCTCCATTGTTGTCTTCTTTCGCACCCCGTGGTGCATTAGGGGCATTACACCTTCTCCTTAGCTAAAACTTTCTCTTCCTCTTTCTCTTCTTCTTCCTTTCTCTCCCAAGCTCTCTCTCGTGGGTTTTACCTTTTCTCTTCTCATAGATTTCTCTCTTTCTCCTAGACTATTTCCTTCAGTTTTCTCTCTATTCCTCCTTAAATCCTTCTCCAGCCAACTTTAAACAGGAGATGGCATCTCCAGAAACAAAGCTTTAGTGACTATTCAATTTTTATCTAATTAAAACATAACACTAAAACACATTTCTGGCGACTTTTCAACTTATTGATTGATCAACCATCGTAGGAGACCGATCGCAAAGCAGCTTAAGAACATACTCTGTCTATTTTCCAGAACACCGGTTGATCACCTTCTAATGGAAGATCGACTGTAAATCGTAACTCCACACTCTATAAAGACCAAGACCGACTGCCCTTCACCAGATGATCGATCGTAAATCTCAATTCTTCACAAATCTGCATCAAACCTGGTCAATCATCGATATCCACAAATCATCCCTATTTTGACTTTGTAACGTTGCCAAATGACCGCTCATCCATTTTGAACAACTGCTAACCTATAGACAACTCTAATTCTTTACTCACACACTCAATGGTTGATCAACCATTCCTCAGAAAGCCTCATTTCTTCAATTTGCACTAACTCTGGTCAATCAATTCCTTCTCTTGATCGACCACTCCCCTGCTAAGTCACTAAATTAACAATTTCTAAAACCATAAACCACCATTCACATCCCAATTATCATTAAACATTATCCTAAACTTAATATGACCAAAAACTTGGGGTATTATAGTTATATACTAAGCTTAAGGAAGCTCAATTGTCATACATATTTTCCTTAGTGGAAGGCACATTTTCGTTGAGGAAACTAAGATTCTGCAGTGAAATGAAAGTATCCACAGTGCAAATTGCCATTTTCGCTATAGAAAATACCATTTCCGCAACAAATACTTGTCTTCCGCTATAGAAAGTAAGTCATTAAGTATAACTACTTCATGTAAGAGTCTGCTATGGAAAGATGAATTATCCACTATAGAAAGAAGTTAAATGTTTTAACAGAATACATGATAGCAATGTTTACTTGTTCATTTTTCATAATTCAGTATTTTATTTGTTAGCAAAAATGATTTAGTATTTGTCTTATTGCTGACCTCATAGATCACTATTTTTTTGTTAATTACCCTTTTGAAAATTATTGATTAAAGTTTTGTGGATGCCTAATAATGTATAAAAAAAACCCTAATTGATTGTTGAATGTTAAGAATTCATTTAATTCTACTATCAAATACGTCTGACTAAATTCCTGAATATTCTTAAATATCAAATCAAACTAAACCCTTCATTAAAAATCCTTAAGCATGATTAAATTAAATCACTGGAATAAGAAAGAAAATCAAACTTATATAAGAAGTCTAGCATTTCTTTCTTAAACTTTCTTTCTTTTCTTTCCATAATTTGTTTTTTGTCTTTCTAGGAATGAGTAGGTTTGACAATGGAACACCCACCACTAGTCTACAACCTTTGGGAGACAGAATCGACATCAATCAAGTCTTTTGTTAGCTATCATAGACATCCATGCTCGACGACCCATCACATCTGGTAAATTAGCTTCGACATCAATTAAAAGTTTTGCTAGCTGTGACGACCTGGATTTTTCTTTACTTTAAAAATGCGTTAAATTTAAAACTTTTATAAAATAATTGAATGCTTATTAAAACCCTTCAATTGAAATCAAAGTTTTTTTCTAAAAAACCCGATCGTTAAAACATCATACTTAAAACCCGTTATGAAATTTATTTAAGTCGTGGAAAACTATAGCTACAAAATCTTTTCTCAAAACATAGCGAAAGCATAACTCATTCATTTTACAAGGTCAATAAACAAATGATTACTTTACATTTATAAACTTCTTTTCTCTCTTACTTTGCTTAGCCTAACCATCCACAAGTCCCGCCCATGCAAATCCTTCATCAACTGCTCCTTCACCAATTCATCATTTTCTCGTACGTGTACCTACATCACAAGTAAATTGTAAGCCCAAAGGCTTAGTAAGGACTAAGGTTATGTAGTATGCTTTATGCCTCTGTTTAGTTATTTTTGAAATGGTTACCGCCCCAAACCAATCTTTTCTTTACTTTCGTTCATTCATTTGTTCATTACTCATACGTCGAGCGGGAGATTGGAGGAACTCGTGTTGGAGGTATAGTCTGTTCTCGGCTTCTAGCTACCTAGGGTACTTGGTCCCATTCCCGACAAGGGATGAGCTTAGTTCAGACTACCTGATTAGATCCAAACTACCTGATTAGTAGTACACAGCTCATTCATTCGTAGCCTATCATCTTATCAGTTCAGTTCATTACTTCATATCACAGGTCTAAGCATCAGTAGCATTATCCTTTCTCTATCAATCAAAACATAAGTTTGCAGTAAAGAAAATATAGAATAATAAAGAAACACACAGACACTACTTGTGGGTAGGGCCCTCCACTAGCCAAGACCCTACCCAATCCTTATCTTGAAACTTTATCGCGTACTTGTACTTAATCTTTATCGTTCTTTTCCTTTTCAATACCTTCATAATTAAAACATTTACTCATTAACTTCATTTCTCTAACCTCCAATTGTGGGATTCCATAAATCATAACGCTTAACATTTTCCATAATTTAAACTTAATACACAACACTAAGACCCGTTAGAAGTCACATCACATATTCTCAACTCCATAACAATCACTAACAACCTCACAACAATGAACAATCCAAAACAGAGAACCCAAAGAGGCCATTTCCATCAACAGAGCACTCAACTAGCATGCAGAACAATTAACTGTAGCTTCACAATGCATGAGAATTTAACCCAACAAGCATGCATAATCTTTCTCCATTTCACAAAACCAATAACTGCAAGCAACAAAGTATTAATCTTCCAAAACACACACCTAATGCACTCACAGTTGCAGAATCAAACCGAAGACTTACACAACAGAGAACAATCTTCCAACAACAGAGAGTATTTCTCCAATTATTGACCAATAACAGAGCATGAATGTCCATAAAAATCTAGGATAAAGTTGAAGGAATACGTCACAACGAACAACACCCGAGAACCTTCTAATCATTCTTCCTTTCCTGCCCTGACTCTATTTCTCACTCTTTCTTTCTTTTTCTCATGGCTCTGCATCCAGAGAGCATTTTCACTCTCTGCTCAGTTCTTCCAGAAAATCACTACCTCTTAGTCTCTGCATTTCAATCCACCAGGGAGCAGCTGAGCCATGCCTCAAGCCATACTCATGCCTTACTTTGTCTCACTCCATTCCTCTATACATCCACATTGTTGTTTGATGTAAAGCACGGACCAGCAAGGATGAACCGGTTCAGGTCGAACAAAAAACCAGACCAGCAGATTACCTCGCGAACCGCTAGCCCTTGCCTAGCGACCCGAGGTATTGTTCGTTGCCTCCTTGTCGTTGCAATATCGACGTCGGCAACTCGCCACCGACAAGTATCACCAGCTTCCCACAGAGCCTTAGCCCGCATTTGTATCCTGCACTGAAGACTCGAGCCTTAGACGCTCTGGACCTGACGCTTCACTCCATAGCCAGTAGCTCGTTTCCCGCGACACCTGGTGGACAGCGTCGCCCATAACGACCAAGCCCGAGCCTCTACCTCATCTCCCCCCATCTTTGCTCTCTGTCCATCTCCTTGCTCTCTCTCTGTTCTTCGCAAAGAGGCCATAGGACAAATTCCCGATTCCCCCCTTTCACCTCTCTCTTTTCTGCTTAATCTAGACCGATTCAGGGAGAACCAGCTCAATTTACTCCCATTTCTTCAGTGGTTCACCATCTCCCCTTTTATTTTATTTCTAGTTCTTCCTTCATTTTAATTGCTTCCTTTTTAAATCATATTTCTTCTTTCATAAAATCAATCAAAACTTAATTCTTTCCATTTATCTTCAAACCGAACCGATTCAATTACGAACCACTTCAACCCTTTCAGAATTACGATTTCAGACAAAGGAAGGCGTCTGCTCCTCATCCGCGATCGTCTAAAAAGTCTAATAATTTGGACAGATTCAAACTCTCTCCGTCCGCTATCATCCGTAGGAGTCTGCATGGGTCTGAAAACTCCAAAATACACTTTCTAGTTTAATCCTTAATTTACATATAAATTCCTTAAATTATAATCTTATGAATACATGCTTGGTAATACCCCAATAATTATCCAATTAATCCAAATACCCCTAATTACTTTCCAATTATCCTTATTAGATTCCAATATAAAAAGTTGGGGTATTAAAACTAGCGGTCGTGCACATCAATGCATGACATTCCCAAAACCTTTGGCGAGACAGCCCCTACATCAATCGAAAGGTTCACTAGTGGTCATGCACATCAATGCTTAATGACCTGACCACCTTCAGTCAATTTGTCCCGACATCAATCGGGAACGAACTAACGAGCTTAGGTACCCATAGGTCCACCCTTTTGGGACAGGCTATCCTCCAATCTTATTTATGTATATTTTCTATTGTGTCACGAATCTCCTCCAATCATTATCAAGTAAGAAGATTTTCTAACGATAATTCTAGTATTTCTTTTGTAGGTGATTGAACAGGAAAATGTATCCAAGATATGAAATACACCTATTTAAGTTCTAAATATCTTATGGAGTTCTTCAAGATGAAGTATAAGTGGAATATCAAGCAAAAATTTAGAAGATTTATGGCAAAATGCAAAATCATTTATCCGACATTTGAGTACTATTTGTCAGATTCGATAACCTTAAATATTTTATATCAAAAAGTTTTCTTCATAAAGATTGTAGCTGATATCTCAAGCTTTCCAAAGTGGGGTGTTTCGTTAAAATTGGATTTTGTTTACTATGTCAAAAGTTCCATGAACAGAGAGCTACGATTTTGTTTAAGAGACCCAATTTCACTTACTCGGATTAGAAGCCCAAATCAATATGAAGACCAACCTATAATGTGGCACAAAGATTTGTTACAAGATCTAATTCAAATAAGCTTTCAAATTATTATTTGGATTATTGTTTTTTAGATTCAAATATTCAAGATGAAAACACACTTAATGAAGTGGATCAAGAGATGCCAACACATGTGCTTACTTGACAATTTGATGAGTAATCCATCAAAGAGGAGGAAGGACCACACATTTGAATTCATTCAAATAGAGTGAAGTTCAAATTCATTTAAATCTTTATTTAGACGATTTTTAAATTATTTTAAAAGTTTTCTAGATAGTTTAAGTTCAAGTTATTTTAAATTTCAAATAGAAGATAGAGATTAGTTATGGATATCTATAAGCCAATCCTATTCCTAGTAGGATTGCTTTCATGGTAGGCTATTTATACTCCACCAATACTCAATTAAACTTTGGACTGTTGATAATCATTTTGATTGAAAACCCTAGAGTTCAAGTGCTGTGAGAATTACTTGAGCTTTTGATTACTTGCAATTCTTCTCGCCAATTTCAATTGGTGAACGTGATCGAAGATTGCAATCAAACTCTCTTTTCTTATTGGTGAGAATTCCCATTTTGATTGATCAAGGAGGAGTTCTTTGGTGAAATAGAAAAGTTGTAAAATTAGCAACTTTTCCCCAAGCCAACCAGTTGGTCAATCTCTCCAGATGGATCGGCCGCCCTTCATCTCTAGTCGACAAAGTTTCAAATTTGTGATTCAATCGATCGACCGCCCCTCGACTTTTGATCAGTCGCTTTCAATATTTGTTGAATCTATGAAGACTCCGAATGTCTGCTCATCAAACTTTGATCAATTGCTTTTCAATATTCATTGAATTGAGTTCGATCGCACAAAACTGAGATCAACCTCACAAATCTGATAGTCTTTCCAAAGTTGCCTATTTCTGCATCATTTTCCTTCTTTTATCTTTCTTACATGTAAACACATGCATATCATCCAACACTCAAAGTACAACACATCCTCGACTCATCATCACCGTATTGAAATAGAAAATGTCATCTATGAAGATATATCAAACCAATCTATAGGTTCTAAAATCCACATTATCATTAAAACAACATATATCATCATCAAAAAATATATTAAAATAGCATATCAACAGATCCTCGACCACATTATCAAATGAACAACATATATCCAACAGTAGAGATTTGATACTAAGCTTATATCAGTCACAGAATAATAGTCATTAGGCAAATATACAATATATATAAATACCACTAACTTCACCCTAGCACCTTATTTGTAGACCCGGAGGTCAAACACATACAACACTATCTACCTAGGGTTTTTCACTTATGTTTACTCACTCCACAGCTCCCTTCACGTCCATGCCTAGTTTTCTACAGGTCACTTAAGAATAAATGATGTGATCCCAAGGACCCATGAAGAGCCAAACCATTAAAAAAGGCCAAGATCTATCGCAAAACATAGGAGGTCCAGTGACAAGATGAAGAATGAAGGGAGTCATTATTCTAAATGGGCCAACTAGAAGGACAAAAGCTATAAAGGTTAAAATTGAGCCTTAGTTTTCTGCACACCAAAATTGATATGAAGATTTGGGCTCGATTAAAATTTTAAATGGACAAGTGGTCATCATAAAAATAAAGGTACGCATCGTAAGCTTTCCATAGACACCAAGGTTGCAAGATTCAGAGGAGATTTGGTCATTCAAATAGTATCTCGAAATCTGCTAAAAATTCAACTCTAATTTAGGCAGCCAACTTACCACTTCTAAGTTTTCTATTTTTCCTGATATTATTTATTAAGTTTCCAAAGTTATTTTTGTTAATTTTATGCTTCCAAATCACTAGGATTTAGAATATTATTTTTTTAGGATTATTTTCTATTATTTTAGAGATATTTCCAAATTTATTTAGGTATGTTTGTAGCCTATTTAAACTCAAGCTTGTACCTTTTTTTGGGGAGGATGAACAGACACAAATTTTGAGACTTCTTGTGCAAATTTTCTCTTTGGTTCTTTGTGAAGAAGTAGATCTTCTTCAATCTTAAACTTGGAAGATCAACTTGATAACTTTGGTTCTAATCAACAAGTTTGGTTAGGGTCAAGTTCCTCAACTTGATAACTTTGGTTATAATCAAAAAGTTTGGTTAGGGTCAAGTTCTTCAATTTGATAGCTTTGGTTCTTATCACTTCATAGATAACGGGTCAAGCTCCTATACTTGTTTCAAGGGCGATCCTAATTCTAATTTTCGAATTGTTGAATGGTCTCGAAGTTGATATATTTGTGGATCTCTCATCATTTGGTATTAAAGCAAAGGTTTCTTCGATTCAAGTCGCTATCTTTACATTTTTTTTCTTTTCTTCTTCAAATTAAAAAAAAAAATCTTCTTCTTTGTTTTTTTTTGTTTCCTTCTTATACTTCATTTTTTTTCTTGTTGTTCTTCTTGTTCCTTGATTTTTTCTGCTTGTTCTTGCACTATTTTGAAAAAAAGGTAGAAAGATTTGTACTTTCTAGCAAAAGACATTTAAAAAAAAAAGAAAAAAAGGGAAGAAAGTTCCAACTTTCTTACAAAAGCCAAAAAAAAAAATTCTTGCAAAATTAAAAAAAAATCAAAGAAATTTATCCCCAAAAAATCATAGAAATTTATCACATTTCTCTAGTTTTACTTATCCGCAACAGAAGCGCTCCTTTCTAGGGATAGTCATTTTCAACATACTTCAATTTGAACAACGATGTTATCTTGTTTTACTTATCCATCACAAATGCACTACTTTTCGTGGATAGTCATTTTCAGTGTACTTCCATCTGAACGACACCATCGATGCTCTCTTTTTCCTAGAAAGTCATTTTCAGCATACTTCAATCCAAATAACAATGTTTATCTCATTTTACTTATCCACTGCAAATGCTCTCCTTTCTGTGGATAGTTATTTTCAATGTACTTTAATTCAACCAACGACATTTTTATCCTTTTATTTATCCGTTGTAGATTCATCCCTTTCCATGGATCCTTGTCATTAGTGGATATTCCATTAGAATGATGATATTTTTCACATTTTACTTATCTGCTATAGATTCATCTCTATTTACGAATCTTGGTCATTAATGGATACTCTATCTGGACGACGACATTTTTCTTGTTTTACTTATATGTAGTGGATTTATCACTTTTTGCGGATCCTCATCATTAGCAGATACTTAATTCAAAGAACAATATATATATATATATTTTCTGATTTTACTTATTCGCTGCAGATTCATCCTTTTCTGTGGACACATTCCTTTTCGCGGATACATTCCCTTCCATGGACACATTCCTTTTCGTAGATGCCTACACTTTCACAATAACAAATGACCCTTCTTTATAATATGATGTCATCCATTTTTTGGACACTTTCCTTTCCGCAGACACATTCCTTTCCACGGACATGTACCATACAATTTTAAAGAATGCCCATCTTTATTGCTAGAAATTTCCAAATTCTCATTCCTCTTGTTGTACAACCAATGATGCGCTCACAGAAGGGGTTTAAAGAAAGAAAAAGATGAACGAAGAAAAATGATTACTTTAAGAAAGCAACCTTTAGGGTAGTTCTCCCGCGATATGACTCACACGAAGAGTTCTCACCAAAGATAGTTTTCCAGTGATATGACAATGTAACGACCCGATTTTTCGTAAATCGTTTAAAAATGCACAAAAATTTGAAACTTTTATAAATCCACTATAACCCTCTTTATTTAAAATTCTTTTAAAGAAATACATATCATAGTGTGTCTAACCGGACCCCTACGAAAACCCTTTTCGTTCTACCCACTACGAAAACCGTTATAAAATCATCGCAGAAGCGTTGTAAAATCTTTTATAAAAACATAGTGGGTTTAGCAAATCATGGCGGAAGCATTAAATAATTTAATAAGGAAACTTAATAAAAGAACTAAATAATTAATACATTTAAGAGAAATGAAAACCTAAGAATTAAATACACTTTTATTATAACTGCACCCTCTTTGGTTCTAATCCTCGCACGTGCAAATCTTCATTCTTGCTTTAGATTATCTGCTCTTTGTTATCGATTCATCATTTTTGCATACAAGTAGTTACACCTACACCACAAGTAACTGTAAACCCAAAAGCTTAGTAACAAAAAAGGTTAATGCAATATGATATGCCTCTCTTTAGCCCTTTTTGGAATGAGGGCCACCCAAACCAATCATTTTCATTAAGTCGTTGGTTCTTTGGTTCTTTACTCGTACTTCAAGCTGGAGATTAGAGGATTTCTTTTATGATGGAATAGTGACTGGATCTAACCTTCTACTTGCAACTAGAACTCCCATGCCCTAAGAGGGAGGGGCTTCAGCTAGTTGCAGACTAGACCCACTACCCATCTGCCCTCCAAGTTCTGTTTTCATTGTTTTCTTTTGTCCTTGTGCTGGGCTAAGCTACCAGTACCACAGAAGACCTTTATCATCTTAACGTTTTTCCTTATTTTCATCATTTATCCTCACTCATGCATGTGTGAGTACCCCCACTAAGGAGGCACTCCCTATTAGTTTCTATTAACGTAATACATGACCATACATTCTCAACCTAACATGATGCATGATGCCTTATAACTTAACATTAACAGAAATTGAAGTGCCCATTGAAGTAAAAGTAACTGTAATTGAAATTACGCATAGAATGAATAACAGTAATTGAAAAACGCACCTTAGAGAACAATTATAATTAAAAACGCATAACAGACGATAAAGAACTTAAAACAAGAGACGTGCTCATCAATTTGAAATCCTTATTCTAATTGATTAAGAATGCTTTAATTAATAGTCTAGTTTATTATCTTAGTTAATTACATACTCAAGTTATGTAATTAGTTAATTGTATGCTTAAATTATACGATTAGTTAGGTTACCATAAATTAGTTGGTTAAACATACTTCAGGGTTAAGGTTTTTGTTCTAGTAAAGTCCTAATTAATTTACATGCTCAAGAGTTGATTACATGCTTTTATCTTAGTTAATTTCTTAGTCATTTTACATGCTCCTTACGTTCATTGTTCTAAGTGATTATTCTAATTAGTGATCATAGGTAATTTACATGCCCAAGAAATATTTACACTTGTTCTCAAGATAGGTATTCTAATTGATTAGCATGTTCAAATTAAGGGAGTCTAGTTAATTCATAGGATTTATTCAAATCTAATTACACATGCTCGAATTGTAGAATTTAATGAACTATAGTACAAAACAAGCACAAGAGGACAATAACAAAGGAAAGATAAAACATATAATCACATTGTCAAGGAAACCCTTAGTCGTTCACATTTAACTCGTTCCTTTTTCATCTTCTCTAGCATTCTCTAGTAAAGCAAAGCATCGATTAAGAAAGTTACAAGAAAAGAAATTGCAGAAAATAGTAATATAAAGAATATTAACAAGGGAAGGATTTAACATGCTAATCCATTAAACGTACTACGATTACCAAACAAGTTAATTATATGTGCTCAAATTTGATTGATTACTCTAGATAGATTAACATGCTTGAGTCTAATTAATTATTCTAATTTGGTTAGTTGCTCTAATTAATTGACTTGTATCAAGAAATAATCAAGTTAATTAAACATGCTCAACTAATTAATTAACATACTAGTCTAATTATTAACATGCTCGATTGGTTATCTTATGACTAGTTAATCAATTAGTTGATTGTACACGTTCAAGTCTACTTAATTACTTTGATCAATTTACATGCTCTGGTTAATTTCCCTACTTAATTAGTTATTTTAATTAACTAAACATGCTCAAGGGTATTCTAAGTAAATTACATGTTTTAATAGGTTAAAGATTAACATGCTTACTAGAATCAAACATGGTTAACAAGATATTAACAAGCAGAAGAAAGGGCAGCAGAGTAATATATGCGTAAGGAAATAAAAATGGTAACTACATAGCAGGTAAGCATCGAAGAATATCATAAAACTTTAAGCTCATCTATCATTCATTAGCTCATTCATCATTTACTAAGCATTCTTCACAACATTATCTCTAACAAGCAGTAAAGGAAATACCATAATAGAATCGTAGGAATTTTAATAGCAACACGTAGATGCATATAATTGCAGGAACAAGCGAACAAAGAAACTCACGGAGCTATCAAAATAAAGGAACTATACTAGGGTATCCCACACAGAGTTATCAACAACAAAAGAAACATATGCAGGGTATTAAACATAGAGCTAACAATAAAAGAGCATAACAAAACCAAGGACTTATCACCTAGCCCACTAACAACAAGCATTACCATTATCAACCTTTCTAACTAACAATCAAAGTAAAGAAATTGAGAACTAAACATAACAGTGAACCAAATGTAAAACTCATTCACTCCACTTGTGGTGTAGGGCATCCACTAGAAAAGACACCCCTAGTTCCTTACCCTCTATGACGAGACTAACAGGGACATCAAACTCCAAGCTACGCAGCTCACGGTCAGCACATCCAATAGCTCCAAGCTCTCAGGTTCCAACCTCCAGTGACCCACGTATCACCCTTGCTCCCACAGAGGACCCTCACAAGCTCTCAATAGTTCCTTCACTCTTCACACACTCTCACTCTTTGGAAGAGGCACAAAATGCAGAGGAAATAGAGAGGAAAACTAAAAACACCGCAGGGGAGGGATGGATGGGGATTAAATGGACGGGCTTACCTAACGGGGACCAAATGAGCACCTATGGAGGGATATGGACGCGACCAAGGTAGGGGGAGGGTGGCTCCGCATGGGTTTGGAAAGCATTTGCTATCGGCAAGGGAAAGTGATGGCTGAAAGGGACTAGTTCCAAATGTTTTAAGCCCTAATTTTATGCTAAGCTGGGTTATTTCGGATGAGTACAGATGCACTGGTCTCGTCCACATTCGTCTGTAAGGGTAACATCTCATAGGCTAACGGCATCCTCGTTCTCATCCGTACCATCCACAGGACACATTCAGAAGCAAGATGGCGTCCGTACGTAGCGTCTGAATGTGTTAAGAAAATCGGACAGAGACAATTCGACGCAGCTAATCCACGTCCGCAGTCATCCAGACTCGTCTGAAACTTTCTAGGATTCAGAAAGATTCAATTTGGACGATGCTACCCGCGTCTGCATCATTCAGACATCGTCCGTAACTCCACAACATAGTGAAGTCATGACGCGAAATCGCGTCCTAAGTCATCCCCAGCTTAAGGATGATGTGCAATGCACTTGCGAATGACGTCTCTTGTCTGGAAGTCATCCGTATGCGTCCGAAAGTCCAGCATAAGATGCAATTAGGATGCAAATTCTAGTCCTCGCTGCGTCCCAAAGTACAGGGATGCCATACAATGCACGTGCAAACGACATAACTCGTCTGCATGTCATTCGTAGGCGTCTGAAACACCTAGAACATCCTTTCCTCACCCTTTTTCCTACTTAACTCGCATCCCATAACACTTACCCCAGAAATACACGTCATAAAATGACATGTATAAATGTGCAACATAAAGTCCTAACCAGCCCATCCTTTAGTTACCTCGCGTATACGGGGAATACGTAACGAGAATACCCCTAGACTTAACGCTCTGAAACGTCATTGGTAATACCCTGATAATTATCCAACTTAAAAGTCGGGGTCTTACAAACTCACAAGAGGAGTTCTTTGGATAAACTCACCAAAGGGGTTTGAAAGAGGAATCACTCCAATTTCGGGTTTAGCAAAAGCTATTTGTATTCAATTCTCAACTCCCTAAAATATAAGACTAGGTGGCTTTATATAGTTTTTTGCGAACATAAATTAGGAAACTAAAAGAAAATAGAAAATAGGAAACAAAAAAAGATAACAAATCTACTAAAAATTTTCTAAGGAATCTTCTAAAATCTTTAGCATGCTTTATCTTCAAGAAAGATGATATCTTTGGTATCTTTCCTTCCTTTAATTCCACCTTTAAGATCTTTTTGTTGTGATTCTCAGCCGATTTGAAAAGTTTCCTAGATCTTTGACTTGATATCTTTTGATTGACTTTCTTGTCTTTCAAGCATGTCTTCTTGGGCTTCTTTCCAGTGTAGTTAGTGAATGGGCTTCCCTTGATCTTCATGGGTTTGGGCCTTCGCTCTTGTCATTGGCCCCTGTTGAAGCCGTCTACTTGGATGGTTTCCTTAATCTTTTACTCTCTGTTCCATGAGCCTTTACCATAGCAAATAGCCTCCAAATGAAATGATCTAATATGCGTTAGAAAGCTTAAGAAGTTGGTTACAATCTTCATGAAGAATGCTTCTTAAAAAGACATCGTCTTGGTTACTAAAATAGTCAAACCATTGGCAAAGGTCAGAATGAAGACAGTTTTGGAAAGATCTTCAATTATTCTCTTGACCTTCCATTTATGTTTAACCTTAAATGTCTCCTTTATAATTTTGGAAGCTTGATTAATAATAAAATGATCCCATTTCGCATCATCCTCTCGGGGTTGAAAAGGATTCGACCTCGAATCATGTCTTGTGTCAACATATTTGTACGGGATGCCATGCATTAATAATTCCAAACAAATTCCTTTAAATACAATCAAAGGAACTAGGTTAGCACATATTTCTTCCTTAATATCCAAAGAGCAAACCTCATTTATGTTGGAGCATGGAATATGAAAAGATTGCTCCTTTGGTGTTGTTGTTGTCAAGGAATCATCTTAGCTTTCTATAGGTTCGGATACTTGCTCTTCTTGACATGCTTCCTCAATTTGTTCAAAAGTATCTTCTAATACCTCACTTCAATCTTGTGCTTGTAAAATTGGGGTGCTCAATAGTTGTTCTAACAAGGCACTAATTTTAGCAAGTTCGGCTTGTTGACTTTTGGAAGAATATTCATACCTTAAGAGTGGTGGTGATGATTGTAGAGCATAATTTTGTGTCTCAATTCTTTGAGCCATTTTGATCACATCCTCAAGGGTGTCATAAGGCCTTGTTGCCATACTTTCTAGAATGTCATCGTGAAGTCCGTCGATGAACCTGGCTATTGTTTTTCCTTCCCATTCATTCAAATAACATCTTGTTTTTAAAGTTTTGAACTTGTCAGCATATTCTACGACTGTGGAGGAACCTAGCTGTATGTTTTGAAATTGTTTGTAGAGATCTTGATTTTGTTGTTGGTTTTGGTCCCTCTTCAGTTGAGCAACTTGTTGTTTATGATTCCTCAATATTTGATCAATTTGTCGTTGGAGTGAGAGATTGATTTCCCTCCAATTTTCTTCAGAGTGAGTTGTTGAAGGTTCGGCCATCACGGAGGTTGTAGCCTCGTCTTTTTGCATTGCCTTGGATGTTCCTCAAATCATCATAAGTAAAAATTTGTGTAAGGATATGTTTAGCTCTGATACCAAATGATGCGCTCATGGAAGGGGTTTAAAGAAAGAAAAAGATGAATGAAGAAAAATGATTACTCTAAGATAGTAACCTTTAGGATAGTTCTCCCGTGATATGACTCAAACGAAGTGTTCTTGGATATAACTCACCAAGGATAATTTTGCCGTGTTATGACTCACACGAGGAGTTAATTGGATATAACTCACCAAAGGGGTTTGAAAGAGGAATCACTCCAATTTCAGTTTTAGCAAAAGCTATTTTGTATTCAATTCTCAACTCCCTAAAACATAAGACTATGTGACTTTATATAGCCTATTTACGAACATAAATAAGGAAAATAAAAGAAACTAGAAAATAGGAAACAAAAAAAGATAAGAAATCTTCTAAAATCTTTAGCTTGCTTTATCTTCAAGGAAGATGATACATTTGGTATATTTCCTTCCTTTAATTATGCCTTCAAGATCTTTTTGTTGTGATTCTCAGCCAATTTGAAAAGTTTCCTTGATCTTTGACTTGATATATTTTGATTGACTTTCTTGTCTTTCAAGCATATCTTCTTGGGATTCTTTCCATTGTAGTTAGTGAATGGGCTTCCCTTGATCTTCATGGGTTTGGGCCTTTGCTCTTGTCATTGGCCCCTGTTGAAGCTGTTCACTTGGATGGTTTCCGTAATCTTTTACTTTCTGTTCCGTGGGCTTTTACCACAGCCAATAGACTCCGAATTAAACAATCTAATATGCATTAGAAAGCTTAGAAAGTTGGTTACAATCTTCGTGAAGAATGCTTCTTAAAAAGACATCGTCTTGATTTCCAAAATAGTTGAACCATTGGAAAAGGTCAGAATGAAGACAGTTTTGGAAAGATCTTCAATTACTCTCTTGACCTTCCACTTATGTTTAACCTTAAATGTCTCCTTGATAATTTTGAAAGCTTGATTAATAATAGAATGATCTCATTTCACATCAATAACCCTCCACCATTCTTGAAAGCAAAAAAATATAGTCTGATTCTCTATCTTTTATAACTACTCACAAGATAAAATATCTTGAACCATTTATCTCAATCCAAAACTAACTATAAAATCATAAGTTTAACAACAAGGTGACCATAATGTACTGAGTGAATAGACTTTTATGATGTACCAGTTGAAGAATCATTTTGATGATTGCATGTTTGGCTTCTTACGACAATAATGATTAAGGGAAGATGGCTAGTAAAATTTACCTTATGTAGTAGAGGTGATCCAGAAATATGGTTAGCAAAATAAGTTTTATGATGAAAGGTTAATTGTAAATGGACTGACTATAAACAATGTTTTGGAAGGTATTTTGAATGAATATAACTTTTTGGTAAAAGAAAGAATATGAAATACTGAAATATTTAGCAATGTATGTTTAATGTTCTCTATTATACAAAGGTTTTTCATAATCATATGAAAAATTAAACGATTTATTCTGAAAGGCTCCCTCATTGTAATAATTAATGATTTTTCAAAAAAGTATTAAATGATTTACTACAATTTGTTTTTGTGTAAAATTGGTTGTTACAAGTTCATTGTGGCACAATATTTCACTATTGTGTGAATAAATTCATTAAATAATAGAATGGATAATTAGTGCATAAATAACATTAAATGAATTTCATTGCATTTGTGTGATGATAAGATATGCATTATCTGTATGAGTCAGAAAGTAAATGATTGGTTTATACCACACTAATCATTATTTTCCAAGGTGTGGAGTGTGTTAATCCATAGAGCAGTTAACAGATCAACTAAATGTCCTCCTTGAGTGCAAAACCTTAACATTTCATGAGACATCAGAGGTTCGAAATTAAAGGAATAAACTTTTATCCACATTCTATGATCATGTATACTAAGACTAGCCGCTACTACTTGAGTTTTTTTACTTAAAATATCGGGTACTACATTGGCATTTCTTGGATGATAATGTAGAGTATAATCATAATCCTCTAAAATTCCATCAATTGCTTTTGTTCTAGTTTAATTCTTTCTAGGTAAATAAATATTTTAGACTTTTGTGGCCATAAATTATCTCAAAAGTTTCTCTGTACAAATAATATCTGCAATGTTTAAAGTAAAAACTATTATTGTCAATTTTAAATTATGCATTGGATAGTTCTATTCATGAGTCTTTAATTGGTTAGAACCATAAGCCGCAACTTTGTCATTTTGTATAAGCACACAATCCAACACTTGCAGTTATGCATCACAATAAATAGTGTAACATATTTTCTTTTGATAATAATTAGAACATGTGAGATAACGCCCCGAAGCATTAAAACATTTTTTTTTGCCAATTTTTTTTAAATACATCATGCATAAAATCGTGCCTTCAAAACCATACACAATGAAAGCTTTTAAAATAAATCTAATTTAAATTCAACATAACAAAATCCATTGCAAAATAATTATAACAAATAATAAAATACTTCAAACTAAAATTCAACTAATTAAAATATAATTAAAGTACATAGTCTTTCTATTTCTTCTTTTTTCTTCAAATCCTCACCACAGATCAAGTTTACTTCGACAACGCTTTGACTTCGCCCATAAGAATTCCTCTTCAACCGCGCTATCTATTAATTCTATCATCATGTTCCTTAATAAATTCATCGTTACTTAGATCACAAAGTTCAAACTATAAGCCTAACGCTCAGTAACAGATGCACCACATAATATAAGTATGCAATGCACTTTCATAAAAAAAAATATTTTGTTTTTTCTTCTTCCGTTTCTTTCTTTTAATAACCTCGCAACCTTTGTCGAGATTCTTATGAGAAGAGTAGGCACGACTATGGAAAATATACCACTAAGTCTCGTGAACTTCAGTGAGATAGTCCCCCATACCGGACCTCTGTTAGTGTTGTGCACTCAATGCATAACTAATTGGTGAACTTCGACCAAGCTCCGACCTAAATGGGTGATGCACCAACGGAAGGGGTAAAGAAATAAATTGTAAAATATATTGAAGAAGTGGAGAACAATTGGTTGAAGAAGTATGATAAATTTGTTGAAGTATATTGATCAACCAAAGGTGGATGTTTTCAGGCGCGGCGGTTGACCTTTGGAAATAACACGGTGGAGATCGACTGGTTTCTGAAGGATGGAGATCGACCTGAACTTGCGGTCGAGCAGAGAGTCAACCTCTAAAAAGGTAGTGGCGAATTGATGAAGGAATCAGTCGAGTGTGCGGTCGAGCTAATCGATCGATTCTTCTTTCCTTTAATTTGCCGCAAATTAAAATATGGAAAGTTTGACTTTAGAAGCTTGTAACTCCATCTTTTTAGAAGCTTTTGAGCTGAACTTTTGACCACGCCTTCTTGAGTGAACAATGAAAATATCCCTTAAAAAATAATAGGAATATCCACCATGGATTATAAAATATGTTTGATAGAAAATAGGTCTCTAGAAATAGAAGTAATTGTGATGATTGCTCCCATATGGATTATTTTTCAATGAAGCGCCTTTGAAAAGTTGGACACCACTTCACACACTCTTCCTCTAAGGATGAAGAATATGGATGCCAATAAGAAATGCTACGCAACTTTCAAGTAACATTAATCCCGTGATATAACACACACGAGGAAAACTTTGGTTGTGACACACCAAATGTTTGAAAGAGGAATCACTCCAATTTTGAAAATAAGTGAAAGCTTTTCTATTATAAATTCAACTCCCTTAAACATGTACATAAGGTGGCTTTAAATAGCCAATTACAAACTATAAAATATTAGTAAACTAATTAAGCAACAATAACCCTAAATCGGCTCATAGTATGAGTTGTCTAATTTTCTACTTAATTGAAACTAGGTTAATTAACTATAAAAATATTTAATTAATATCTTCCTTTCTTCTTCTCCAAGTCTAGATGTATTTGGCAGCTAATCCATGTTGGTGCTCGGTCACTTGGATGGTTTCCATGCAAAGATTTTGTAATATTCTAAATTTTTGTTGAGCTAAACACAAGGCTTATGCGATAATTTAGGATGATAGGAGTGGAAATGGGCTATTTGGAAATATTGGTAAAGAGAAATGTATTTTTCAATAAGTGAATTACGTTGCCCGAATTATGTCCATATTTAGTTTTGGAAGTGATCAAAGTTATGGAGAATTGTATGGTGATCTTTGGAGTTAGATAGGACAATATAAATTAGAATTATAGTTAGTGGAATTAATAAGAGAAAATGTTTTGGATGTATTTGGAAAGATATTATAAGGAGTGAAAGCATAGGAATAAATTGAGTTATGATTTATTTTTGGATACATTGTTGGAGGAGTGAAAGTTAAGGAGCGATTTGATCAATTGTGTAGTCATGGGCAATTAGTTTGATGATTATTAGGAGTAGGTGTGACTTTGGGGAGAAATTATTGGATTAAATATGGATATTATAATTGAGGGGTACGGTTTAGTGTTAATGGAATATTAGTGGGCGTGACTATTTTTGTAAATTGTCGATGATTTTGTTGTATGATATTTGCGATCGATTATGGCGGGCAATTGCCATGGTTTTGTCGACCAACGTCGATCGATAGGCATAAAAGGTTGAAGTTTTACGAAGAAATTTGGCGGGTGTTTGGTAGTCTTGGACTGCTTAACAAACGTGATGGTTGGTTATCTGAAAGTCTCAGTGAGTAAATATTGCGTCCAATGGCCTTCTATATTCTGGATGGTGAAGAGTTGTTGTTGGAGGTCTACAAATAGAGGAGTGATGGACGAGAGTTTGGAGGAGAAGGAAAAACACGGAGGAACCTCTGCCAAATTTTAGAGAAAGTTGGCATGAGGAAATGTGTGAGTGACTTTCTGTGATTGTGTTTGAATAAATGCATGCTGTGAGTTGAGAGTTTGATGGTGTGTGGAGTTCTGAAGTTTTTTCTTTTGGAGACATGGGCCAGGGAGAGTTCTGTATTTTGAAGTGAAGATGTATGATGTGTTTTGGAGAAAGAGAGAAATCGTGGGGTTCTCTTACGGATGGAAATCTTGGATAGAGAGGACCAAGAGAGTTATTCGACGATGAAGAGTTTTGTAACGTCTAGAAGTCAAAGAGTTGTTGGACGATGAAGAGTTTTGTAACATCTAGAATTTGAAGAGTTGTTAGACGATGAAGAGTTTTGTAACGTCTGGAAGTCAAAGAGTTGTTGGACATCGAAGGGCTATATCTGTTGGGTTTCCATCTTCTCATTAATGGGCTGCATGTCCTTTGGCTTTCCACCTTCTCATTAATGGGCATTGATGGACTACATGTCCTTTGGCTTTCTATCTTCTCATTAATGGGCATTGGTGGATTGCATGTCCTTTGGCTTTCCATCTTCACATTAATGGGCATTAGTGCACGCAAGTCCCTTGGCTTTCTGTCTTTAGAGAGTTAATGATGGGTCAAGTTTTGCAGCCTATAAATAGAGGGTGAAGGGTACGAAGTTTAGAGAGAAGAGAATGAGTAGGGTTACTCTGCCAAATTGTTGGGTGAAATTGTGAGGGGTTGCCGATGATAACCGAGAAAGTGAGAACACAGTGATGGAAGGTTTGGAAACAGCGTGATGCTGCTGTGTTGAAGTGAAAATCGAGAAGGTGTTGGAAAGGTTTGAAGGATTAGACAACACATGATGGCAGTGAAAAATAAGATAGAGTGTTGTTATGCTAAGATGATGAAGTTACGGCCATGGACGTAGTGCGATAATTCTGTGAAGTATGTGAGACTGTGAAAGAGGAATTTATGTTGCTCTAGTGCTTCAAGTATCATGAAGGATAATTTATGCATTAACTTCGTAAAGCTAAGTACTCCAGGTAAGGAACAAAGTTCGTGTTTTGTCCGAAAGTACCTACATCGCAGGAGTAGGACTCGTATGTCCTCTACAATTTTACATGTTATGTTATATGCAAGTTAATAAGAAAAGAATTGTCTGTTGTATTCCCTGTAATGTTTCTGTCTTCATTTTTAGTTCTCTTGTTCACGCTGTTCTTTGTGGTTTTGATTGCCAATGAATTAGATGATATAGACTGAAGTTATAGCATGAAAATGGGTTTTTACTCTGCGTGAATTAACACTAGCAAATATTATTTTGGGTTTTGTTTAAACGTTCTTTCTATGTAGTTGTTCCTATAATTTAGGTACCTTGTTAATGAACTTGTTGTTTGAGATTGTTCCTGTAGTAATTTTCCTGAGTTTGTAAATATTATGGGTAATGTAAAAATAACATGTTAATATAATCGACAAAGAAAGATAAGTAGGGTTACCTTATGTGTTCAATAAAATAATGGATTAATAGCATGAACCTTAGAATAAAATGAGTAGTAAAATTGTAGTGCAAGAGCTATGTTAATTATTATTATTTCCTCATATAAGTTGTTTCTTTGTAATTGCCTTAATTCATAGTTCTTAAAATGAATCATGTTAGTTTGATGTTTTGGTAGAAATAATCTATCTAGAGATGTAATTAAAAGCATATTTAGTATGAAATTATAGTGGAAGTGTAGTTATTGTTTTGTTAGTTGTTGTAGTATCGTTTGTGATATATGAACTGGTGTGTGACATTCATATAGTGTTAAAAGGATGTAGGTCATGCATTTCATGGGCTAATAATAAAGATAATAATGGTGTTTTCTACGTGGGTTCGGAGGTTTAAGAGATTGCTCACACGTAGAAAATAGCTTGTTTGAGTAAGCTCGGAGACTGAAGAGGTAGCTCTTACTCAATGAGTGGTGAGTTCGGAGAGTGAAGAAGTTGCTCTCACCCAAACGATAATGAATGTAAATGTAGGTGGTTCGTTTTTACTGAGTTTGGAGACTGAAGAGGTTGCTCTCATGTAAAAGTGAATCCAGGTAGTGAGTTCAGAAACTGAAGAGGTTTCTCTCACTGAACTTACAAATGGTATCAGAACCTTGTGTTTTTAAACCAGTTCTGTATACTGCCTACTAGCACAAGTCACAACGTGGAAATACTTCATTAACTATAAGTATATTGCTTTACTTCATAAGTAGATAGATTTTGTTACTTGTGTTATATATATAGATTAGTGGTTTTGTTGTAACGCCCCAAATTTAAAAAATCCTTTTTATATCTTTAGTCATAAAATTTTTTCATTTTAAAACTTATCAGAGTAAATTAGCGAAATTATTTCAAAAAATTATTTATAAAGAGTGCATTTATTTTATTTTTTTACAAAACATTTTAAAAGTTCATGGTCAATTACGTACAAAACATTACTGAAATAAAAACCATTATTTAAACAACCATTTTATTTTTCTTGAGTCATAACCCTTCAAGTCGAATCCGGTTGATAACACAAGAGTTCATCTGGCAATGAGTCCTCCTCCACTTCAATGTCATTAAGTTTATTACCTGTATCATGGGCAATACCATTAGCCTAACGCTCAGCAAAAAATAGAATATAATGCGTATGATTATGCAATGCTTATGCTGTCGTTATTCAGAAAAGAACCTATCTTTTCTTCCTTTTTATTTATTTCTTTTTTTCATTTCCTTTTTCTTTTCATTTTCAAAGATAGGATACATCTGTTGGAGTGGCCAACAAACTCCAATCCTTACTTGGGTGAAGGTTTCCATCAGGGGTGTCACCACTACCGTCACCTAATCTCTGTTTGACATTTAAGGACTAAGAGCAGGGATACATCTATTGGTCTTGTGGCTAAACCAACTCCACACTCTATGTGAGCTAGAGGTTTCCGTCAGAGGTGTTACCACTAAGCACCGTCACCACCAAGCACCGTCACCCTCTCTCTCGAACCAACTAAATGCCCTTTCTTAATTCATTTACTTTCTTTTTCTTTATCATGTAATGCATGTCACATTTTTCATAAGCCCTATCATGATGCATGAATGATAGTTCATATTTATCTTATAATAGTTCTAGAAACATATATTTCATAATAAATCTTAAACTATGCAGTGCAAGACAATAAAATTAGTCCCATGACGCAGGGCCTCCATTGGCCACCACATCCTATTTCTTACCTTTAAAGAACTTTCTTGTGATCATTATCGCATTTAGCTCTTTATCCTTTTTCCCCGTTAACACATTCAAAATAATTATTATTTATTTATTAATATTTTTATCAATTATTAAACTTAATTTTGATACCTTCAAGATTATCCAATAATAGTCGCAGCTTATTAATCTCAACTTCACTCACACCCTTAATCCTTATTCATTATTTAAATCCAAATAATCACTTTATAACTTTCCAAAGTCAAGACTTTAAATCAGTAAATTTAGCAATTAGCTAGCATTCAAACAAGCCATCCAACAATTATCTCAACCACTTGATCATTTACGTTATTCATTAAAGAAACAACATATCCTTGGAACAACCTAAAATATGCTAAAATCTGCATGCTTAGTAATTGGCGAAAATAACATAACTAAACAGTGTATTTTCAAATTACCATTGACTGAACACAATATAAAACCCAAGCCTATAAGCAGTACCAGCTATTCTTCAATAGTATGCAGATTAATCAAATTCCCATAATATAGCTATCCAATAGTAAACTGAATTTAAATTAAATGAGTACAACCATTGAAGCAGTGATTCACATAAACTAATTCATTTCACACTTAGCCACAACTAATCAGAGTTAACCCAACTAAATTCTATATATATCGCAAGCAGACAAAACCAAATGCAGTACTTAACCAGAGGATGAATTCAAACCCCAAAACCCAAGAGCAGCTCAACAACAAATTATTAACTAAACCAATAGTAGAGAAATCAGATCAAAGAAACAAAAATCTCATCATCATCAACAGAGAATAATCTATATCTTCATGTCCATTTAACCATACACAAAATACTACAACTTAACATCCAACAAATCCTCACAATTGTCTCATGGTAGAACACCAAGTCCGGAGATACAGAATGTATTCATTCAGCATCAATTCCATCAACAGATAACCACTTCATCACAATACATCAACAAGGAAGGAACTTTAACTGAGGAACATTGAAGGATGGAGCACACCAGCAAGCTCCAGCCCCGAAGCACAAATCCTTCCCCTTCACCCATTTCAATCTATCTCTCAACTCTCCTCTGTCTTTTTATTCACCACTTTAGCACAATTATTTCCCACCCGACAGCCCACCTTTTATTTGTCTTCTCCACTACTTTTCTCTTCTCAATAATTTCACTCAGTCAAACATAGCGGGGGACACATGGAGCAATTGTTGGAAAGCAATTTGTCTTTACTCTGCCTAACATTCTAGCTTTCTGTCTGAGTGTGATGCTAGCTGGAACGTGAAGGATTTTTGTCCACGACCAAAACATACACACCGCAAACTGGATTCAACATTTAAGCGAACCAAAAAGGAACCGGGTGCAGGGCAATCGGCCACTGCCCCCTACCGCATGATTAAAGTGATAAGTCTAGGTGCTTCTCTATATAATTCCCGTAGGACAACTAGTTTAATGTTTTGGAACAACTAGTACAATCCTATTGTAGGAAGATAGAATGATAAGGGAAACTAGGAGGAAAATACAAATAGATAAAATAAAATTTAAATTTTAAGAATAGGGTAGATAGATAGGTATACCATAGTGAAAGTAATCCCTACCTTACCAGATAAATACGAAAGTAATTCTAAATGTAGATCCAAGAGACGCAATGATTAGTAGAATGGAAGAAGCACTGGAATGCCATATTCAGTTGTTTTAGGAACCGTATAGGAAATTGGAAGAACTGAGAAACCAACAACTGATGGCTCTTAGAGGATTGATTAAGATGTGAGAGGTTTTGAAGGTTGAAGCCGCTGTACTTTGAAGATGATATCTCTCATCCGGCGGGTGTAGAGGAATAGTCGCATGGTTGGGAGTATATTTTAATATACCAAGATTAAAGAACAAGAGAAAGTTAGTTGTGCTATGTTCACGTTGATGAAGGATGCTCAATTTTGCTGAGATACTATTAAGACAACTCAAGACGTAAGAGAAATAACTTGGACACAATTTAAGGATATTTATCTTAATATGTATTTCAACAAAATAGCTTGGACTTAGATGTTGGGTGGGTTAGTGAAGTTTGAGGCACTATCCCTATTTGCTAGGAACTTAGTAGCTACAATGATCTTAAGGTATATGTAACACCCTGATATTTTTAGTTGGATAATTATCGGGTATTACCGAGGGCGTTCGGAGCATTAAGACTAGGAGTGATCTCGTTACGTTTTCCCCATACATGTGACGTGATCAAGGTGTGGGAGTTATGAGGACATTACATCGCGTATCTATGCAAGTCATTTTGTGACGTGTATGTATGAAGGAATTGTTATGGGATAAGAGTTAAGTGAGAAAATGTGAAGAAAGTGCTGGACTGTGTACCTGGGGATGACTACAGATGACTTTGCGAACGCCGTTCCCCATTCACAATTGCATAGGACACTGTCCCATCACTTTGGGACAACTCTCACGGATGTCATTTCACGTCCCAAAGTTGCCCTGCCTCTGTGGACGTTGCGAACGTGACTGCGGACGCAGCCAAGTATTTGCGGATGCCAATAGTCACGTCCGAATTGAATTTGTTCTGAACTATCGGGACTTTCGGACATGGCCCCAGATGATGCGGACACAAATTTTGTCGTCTACAACGAATCTGTACAAACTCTGGGGACTTTCGGACCCCAACGGACGACTGCGGACAAGTTGAGATATCGTCTGTTTTGCCATTGTCTATTTTATGGACACTTTCAGACGACGGCGGACGACACATGCTTATGCCATATCGTGTCCGCAAGTCGCTTGCGGACGGTATGAACAAGAGTTGGGGACGCCATTTTCCGTCCGAAGACCCTTTTAGCCCGTGGGATTTGGCCTTGCAAACATTACCAGTACGTCCAAACTCGTCCAAATAATCCAGACCTGCGATGGCAGAGATTTAAAATCAGAATAAAAGGGACCTTAACCAGTTAGAACGCGACCCCCGACAGCCAATCTTCCTCCAGACCGCGCATGACAGACCATCCCAGGCTGGAGCTGCCTCTCTCTGCTTCTTCTAGGTACAGTTGTCCCCTCCACTGGGTTAAACCCTTCACCTTGCACTCCCTTTCTCTACAGTTCATTTCTTTTGGTGAGTGAGGAGTCCGAGAGAGGGAGGAAGCTCAGTCCCTGTGAGTAGAGTGTTTCTTAGGGTGTGATCAAGAGGGAAAGCTCCGAGGGTGAGAGATTATGGGTTAGCTGTTGTGTGTGAAGTGGAACTGAGTGGAGGAGCTGCTATGTGCTACTCCCTATTGTCCAAGAGCTGCTAGAATCGTCACTGTGGAGTGCTAACCGTGAGTGAGTTCATCGATTTAGGTAAGGATTTAGGTGTGTCTTGGCCATTTGGAGGCCCTGCACCACAAGTATGGGTGTGTGAGTTACATTAGTGTCTTGAAATGTTTACTGCAATTGTTATTAACTAGTTTTAGTTGCTAAGTAGATAGTTGTAAGTGTTCCCCTGAATAAAATGCTTACTGCTAGATGTTTAATAGGAAGAGTCTTTAAGTATGTTATTTGTTACTTACTGCTAGTGTCGAGATTCCCTTCTTTGTTCTTGCTAATATTTGTTACAGTGCTTTACTTTGAATAGTGGTGAAGAATGAGTAAGGATGAATGATTTAGGTTCTAATGTGGTGAATGTAGGAATGATTAAGGGTTATGTAAAGTCCAAAAATGAGCTAAAGAGTCTGTGAAGTTACTATTTTTGAATTTCAGAGCCTTATCTTTATTGTGTTGCCCTAGTTCTGTCACTTGTGTTGTATGTATTCCTTGTTGTTGTTATACCTTGTTGTCTGTTATTTTCCTTAATGATTGTT
Source organism: Begonia loranthoides (assembly GCA_022433065.1). Lineage (NCBI taxonomy): Eukaryota > Viridiplantae > Streptophyta > Magnoliopsida > Cucurbitales > Begoniaceae > Begonia > Begonia loranthoides. The sequence continues at coordinate 13,397,626 of CM039477.1, read as the reverse complement.
AAATCTGTGATAGTTCTCTTTTGTTGTTTAGCTTATGCCAAGTTGAATGAGTGTCTAGATAGTGAATGATGAAAGAGAAAGGATAAATGAAATAGAAAGTACACATTAACTGTTATTTCCCTTTCATTAATTATTGTCAATTAATTATGCTGTTAATTACCTTTAACTAACTAAATGTTAAATCAAAGTATGTAAAATACTTAATATGTAATTATAATCTTTTGAGTATGTAGAATGGCTAAGCATGTAAATCGACTAGTAACTATTAATTTTCTTTCAAGCATGTTGATTATAAGTAAATCAAGTATATTAATTAACTAGCATGTTGTAATGTTAATTAATGTTGTTGTATGAGTATGTTAATCTATTCAAGTACACTCAAGCATATTACTTAATAGGCGTGAACATGTTAATTGACCAGAGTAATGTTTTAACTCGAGCATGTAAATTGCTAATCAATTAGTTAATTTAATCTATTGAGCATGTTAATGAACTAAGCCTAGTTAAGTAAAGAAATGGATGAGTGTGCAAAGAGACCAGAACAATGAACTAAGTAATTAAACTCGAGCGAGCATGTAAATGATTAGGATAATATGTCTTCTCCTTTGTTATGTGAATGTATGTTTTATAATTGCTTTGTTATTGTCCTTTTGGTATGAAATTGCTTAGCATGTTATTTTCGTTAAACCAAAGCATGATTAGTTAAGTAAAAATTGAAGCATGAAGTCAACGTAGGAACATGTTGATAATTGGTTAGAATAATCGCTTAGAAAATATAACGTAGGGAGTATGTAAATGGACTAGGATAACTTACATGTTGATCAATAGTATGTTTTCGATTCCTTTCTGAAGGATATTGTTCTATTAATTCGAGCATGTTTTCCTTGTTTCAACTCATGATACTTGTTCTCTATGGTGTGCAGTTATTTTCTTCTATTATATGTTTTGCTTTCCTTATACGTGCTTTCAATTTCTTTAAATGTGCACTTCAATTTCTGTTAAAGTTACGTTATTGAGTATCATGCATCATGTTAGGTTGAGAATATATGGTCATGCATCATGTTAATAGGAACTAATAGGGAGTGCCACGGGGTGGTACGCACACATGCATGAGTGAGGATAAACGATGAAAATGAATAAAACGATAAGATAATAAAGGCCTTTGTGGTCTGGTAGCTTAGCCCAGCACAGACAAAAAGAAAAGAATAAGGGAGTTGGGAGGCGGATGGGTAGCGGCCCTAATCTGGCAATTAGGTGATAGGCTCCAAGGATCTCCAAGAGCACAAAATAGAAATCTGTCCCAACAATCTGTAACAATCCGACTAGTAATACTAAAATAGAAATATCTCACAATTCCCACGTGAACTTGAGCTGTAATTTGGAGGGTATCAAATTAACATATGTAGATAACTTGTGTCAAAATTTTGTTACAAAATCCACTCTGGATCTGCACTTATGGCCGAATGAATAGAACTCAAAAACTAGGGCTTCTCCTGGACTGATTTGGCGACCAGAATTAAAACAGAGAGATCTCACTCCATATAAATCCAATAATTACCAAATTTGGCAGGCAGCAACTTCACTCCATATAGAATAAATCTCTAGAAGAAGCTAACTTTAAAAGGATAGTGCACGGACCTCAAAACCGAGCCTCAACAGAGTGTTTCCAGCAGTTCAAATAAAAAAACAGATTCAGCGTCAAGAAATAAAATTCATAGAAATTCAACTTCCACTTGGATATCACGAACAACCCTTCAAGAGCTCATAGACATTCAACCAAGAGAACAAATAGATACCAAGAGAACCAGATCTAACATAACAACCATAAAGAAATAGATGAAATTCGAGGAGTCCGTGAACCTCCTAATGAGAGGGATGACTTGCGGTTTGCCGAGAAACAAACACTCTCCAAGGGGTGGAAACCTACTTCTATCTCAACTCCACAATCCACACCTTGAAGATGAGGTATTGGAAGAGATAGTATCCCAAAAATGCAAGGCCAAGAGGCTTCAAGAATGCCTTACAAGGGTGATGGAGGAGTCGGCGCTAAGGAGAGGGAGGCCGCGGGTTTCTTCTTTCAAAAGAGAACCTAATTTTCTAATTCAACCAAAATTGCTCCTTCCTTTTCAAAGAGGGTATATAAAACCCCAGTGTTTACAAAATAGGTCAAAAGACTAAATTACCCTTACGAAGAAATTTCGGCATGAGAGCGTGGTTTACATGCAAACCGTGCACCTCTCTAACACTTAAACAAAACCAAACAAAAAAAAATGGAAAAACCAAATAAAAGTTTCGAGAACAAGTCTACTAGTAATTCATCAATAAGAAAATCAAACGATGGTAATAATCTTTGAGCCCTCACCCTTTCATAGGCTCTTTGCAAATGGAATTGATGTATTATAAGTTTGGTTGTGCTTGCTCCCATGTAACCATATGGAACAGAACTCCTTTGTCTTCATTAGATATCTCTTTCAAAGAATCCCAAATTCTGACATTTCCTGCAAAATAAAAACGAGTTAGAAAATAAAGGAGCCCTTGGCTCGGGCTCAAGCGACAGGAACTTGGGGCACATCATTAGGCAATGCCCTTACCTTATCGGGAATGGGACCTAGTTGCCTATAGGAGATTAGGTCTGACCAAGTATACCATCTCATACGGGTCTTTCAATCTCCAGCTCGAAGTACGAGTAACGAACGAACGACTTAAAGTAAAGTAATAAAATGGTAAATGGCTAATGAAAGGATTGGTTTGGGTGGCCTCCATTCCAAATGAACTAAAGAGAGTCATAAGCATATTGCATTAACTCTTTTCCTTACTGAGCCATTAGGCTCACATATTACTTGTGGTGTAGGTACAAAGGACAAACAGATAATAAACAGATAATAAATAGAAAATGAAGCAGGGATGAGGGATTTGCACGAATGAGATAGGAGCTGGCCAGGCAAAGAAAAGAACGAGTAAATGATTGTAATCACATTAAATTATTCTATTGTACTCCATTGTTTAGATTTCCTCATAAACAATTTAAATATGCTTCTGCCATGTTTTACGATTATTTATTTTGTAACGATTCAGCAAATTTTATCAATTGGTTTTTATAACGAGTTTGAAGAAATAGTGAGTAGTGATCTGGTTAGATGCACTCTGATACGTTTTATTTTAAAAAGAAAAATTTCAAATTTCGACGCATTTTTACGATTTACAAAAATCCGGGTCGTTACAGTATACCAAGTTCGTTCAAAGGTTTAAAGATATTTATAGAGGAATTAAGATATATGGTACTAAAGAGGTGCCATACTCTAGGATAGTATCAAAAGCTTTGGAGATCAATGAAGTAGAGATGCTAGTTATTAGATAGAGAGAAATGGATTAGAAGCTGAAAAAGAATAATAAAACTTAACCACAAGTGGATGGGAAAATGATTGGAAAAAGGAGCGAAGTTGACGTTTGATAATGAAAATAGGTCTGCAAATATTAAACGCGCACGGATTAAACTTGATGCGGCTTTGATTGGAAATTTCATGTTGGACCGTGTCCAGGGTGTAATAGGAAGATTTATGATGAATGTAGAGCTGGTACTAGACAATATTTTAAGAGTGGGAAAGATTTATAGAAATTTTCTAGGACAAGTACTGTAATCGCACTATAAGGACGAGTAAGTTGTTAGAACTTACTACGCTTTGTTGGGAAGGAATAGTTTTGGGTTAAGTACACAAGTTGAAACGTTGTTGTGGTTCGCATCACATTAAGTAACGATATTGAACACAAGGTTCACCAATTTGTTCTAGAACTCAAGTTGGAAATTATTCGAGGTGTGAAGATTTCGGATACTCAAGGGATACCTTATATGGACATTATAGCAAAAAGCGTCGAAGTTGAGGATGTAGAGTTTCAAGTAGTGAGATTTAATGAGGACAGTAGAAATGTGGGGGTAACAACTAGAAGAGATAAAAGGATCAAAGAGAACCCTTATTGGAAGTGAATTGCAAGGAAATGAGAAGTGTATTTAACAAAATGCTGGGAATTCACGAGTCATTCAATGCCCAAAGTGTAAGAAAAGTCATAAAGGGGAATGTATGACTGGATTTGGGTGAAGTTTTTGATGCAATAAAGTTGGTCATATTGCATAAATTGTCATACACTATCGGATGAAAGGAAAGAGAATTTAGCAAAGTCTTTTTCTCTTGCAGTAGTTAGGAATAAAGATCAAAGAACTTTGATGTAAATAGTATTTAGGTTTTGAGAAGTGGAAACGTTGTATCTTTTGGAAAGGATAATGAAATATTAAAATTGAACAATTATATTTTGAGTACTTCATGCTACAAATTAGTATTTTGTACATTCGTGAAGTTATCTACGTTAAAAAAATTTTGAGGACAAAATTTATATAAGGGGGGAGGGATATAATATCTCGAATTTTCGTTGAGCAAAACACAAGGCTTATGCAATAATTTAAGATGATAGGAGTGGAAATGGACTATTTGCAAACATTGGTAAAGAGAAATGTATTTTTGAATAAGTGAATCACGTTGGCCAAATTATGTCCATATTTAGTTTTGGAAGTGATCAAAGTTATGGAGAATTGTATGTTGATCTTTGGAGTTAGATAGGGCAATATGAATTAGAATTATAATTAGTGGAATTAATAAGAGAAAATGTATTGGACATATTTCGAAGGATATTATGAGTGAAAGCATAGGAATAAAATGAGTTATGATTTATTTTTGGATACATAGTTGGAGGACCGAAAGTTGAGGAGCGATTTGATCAATCGTGTAGTCATGGGAAATTAGTTTGATGATTATCCGGAGTAGGTATGAGTTTGGGGAGAAATTATTGGATTAAAAATGGATATTATAATTGAGGGGTACGGTTAAGTGTTAATGGAATATTAGTGGGCGTGGCTATTTTCGTAAATTGTCGATGATTTTGTTGTATGATATTTGCTGTCGATTATGGCGGGCGATTGCCATGGTTTTGTCGACTAGTATCGATCGACCTACATAAAAGGTTGTAGTTTTCTGAAAAAATTTGGCGAACGTTTGTTAAATGGGTGGTCGATCATCAATGAAGAAAATCGATCGACCGCCATTAATATTAATATTCTGGAATGCTTAACAGCCGTGATGGTTGGTTATCTGAACGTCTGGGTGAGTAAATATTGCATCTAGTGGCTTTCTATATTCTGGATAGTGAAGAGTCGTTGTTGGAGGTCTATAAATAGAGGAGCGATGGACGAGAGTTTGGAGGAGAAGGAAAAACACTTGGGAACCTCTGCCGAATTTTAGACAAAGTTGGCATGAGAAAATGTGTGAGTGGCGTTCTGTGATTGTGTTTGAATAAATGCTTGCTGTGAGTTGATAGTTTGATGGTGTGTGGAGTTCTAAAGTTTGTGCTTCTGGAGACATGGGTCAAGGAGAGTTCTGTAATTTGGAGTGAAGATGTGTGATGTGTTTTGGAGAAAGAGAGAAATCATGGTGTTCTCTTGCATAAGGAAATCTTGGATAGAGAGGACCGAGAGAGTTATTAGACGATGAAGAGTTTCGTAACGTTTGGAAGTTAAAGAGTTGTTGAACGATGAAGAGTTTCATAACATCTGGAAGTCGATGAGTTGTTGGATGTCGAAGGGTTGTATCTTTTGGCTTTCCATCTTCTCATTAATGGGCATTGATGGACTGCATGTCCTTTGGCTTTCCACCTTCTCATTAATGGGCATTGATGGACTGCATGTCCTTTGGCTTTCCATCTTCTCATTAATGGGCGTTGATGGATTGCATGTCTTTTGGCTTTCCACCTTCTCATTAATGGGCATTGATGGACTGCATGTCCTTTTGCTTTCCATCTTCACATTAATGGGCATTAATGGACTACAAGTCCCTTTGCTTTCCGTCTTCTGAGAGTTAATGATGGGTAAAGTTTTGTAGCATATAAATAGAGGGTGAAGGGTGCGAAGTTCAGAGAGAAGAGAATGAGTAGGGTTACTTTGCCAAATTGTTGGGTGAAATTGTGAAGGGTTTCTAATGATAACTGAGAAAGTGAGAACACAGTGATGGAAGGTTTGGAAGTCGCGTGATGCTGCTGCGTTGAAGTGAAAATGAAGAAGGTGTTGGAAAGGTTTGAAGGATCAAACAACATATGATGGCAGTGAAGAATAGGATAGAGTGGTGTTCTGCTAAGATGATGAAGTTATGGCCATGGACGTAGTGCGATAATTCTGTGGAGTATGTGAGATTGTGAAGGAGGAATTTACGTTGTCTCTGGTGCTTCAAGTTTCATGAAGGATAATTTATGCCTTAACTTCTTAAAGCTAAGGACTCAATGTAAGGAATAATGCTTGTGTTTTGTCCAAAAGGACCTATATCGTAGGAGTAGGATTTTTGTGTAGTTTGCTGTGTTAGCCGTAGTTTACTCTCTGATGAATGTTGCTTCCATAATATGATCATTACTCTCACCCAAATGGTAATGAATGTAAATGTATATTTTTACTGAGTTCGGAGAACGAAGAGATTGCTCTCATGTAAAAACAAATCCAAGTGGTGAGTTCAGAGACTAAAGAGGTTGATCTCACCCAACTTACGAATATAATGGACTGATGCATATAGAGTTGTCATAGAGGTTACAGTTGCATTTCATGATTATATTCCTTACTGGGCAATAGGCTCATTATTTCTCCTGTGATGTAGGTATGCACGAGATCAAGAATGACAACAGTTGATGAGGCATTTGTACGTTGTGGGCTTGGCGGCTGGTTGGGCTATGAGATTAAAGAAGAAATGTAATATTCGGTAATGACGTTTTTAATGAAAGTAAACCTTTGTTATAGTGTTTCATTTTTATCAAGAAGGGTTTTCAAATTGTGTTGAATTCTTTTGGTATTGTAAACAAAAGTCTTCTGTTGTCGTAAATGTTTTAAAGTAAACAGTATGACATGTTTCAATGATTAAATTATTTAACAAAAAGGAGTTATTTATGCACTTCTTGTTTAAGCTAGTTTTCAAATGAAAATTCTTCCGTGTGATTATAAAAGAAAAAGTTTTAAAAAATCGTGAGTTTAAAATTGAAAGAAGAAACGGGATATTATAGATATCCTTGGTCTCCAAGCTTGGACACTTGGACTTTTCTTAATATTTGCTCTCTGTTTTGTGGCTTTTGCCATAGCAAAGAAACTCTAAATTTAATAATCCAACCCATTCTAGAAAGCTTAAGAAGTCCAATACAATCTTCATACGCACTTTATTTTGAATGCTAAAGTAGTCAAAAATTTGTCGAAGGTCAGAAAGAAGACAGTTTTGAAAAGTCCTTCAATTATTCTCCAATTGTTCTTGAACTTCCACCTATGCTTGACCTTGAATCTCTCCATGATAATCTTGGAAGTTTGATTAATGATGGAATTGACTCGTAGTCCATCATCCTCTTAAGGTTGAAAAGTATTTGATCTCGAATTATATTCTATTCCACCATAATCTTTATTACCGTAAAAAGAAGAATCATCATGGGCTATCAACATGATGTACGACGAGATGCATCCACTCACATTCAAGCATGGAGATTTTCTAATAATATTTCTAGTGTTTATTTGTAGGTCAATGGAGGAAAGTGCACCAAAGATATCAAATGCATCGAACCAACTTCCAAATAGCAAACAGAGTTATTCAAGATCAAGCATAAGTGGAAGTTCAAGTACAAATGTAGAAGTTGTGGTGGACTTCACAGATTTGCCTACAATCTGACCTCTAGGAACTCATTGGTATTTTTGGCAATCAGAACAACCTTGTGTCAAAATACAAGCTTCCAGACATGTGTAGCTGACTTGTCAAGGTTTTCAGAATGTGTTTTTTTTGTTACATTTAGAGTTTGTTTGCTATGTCAAAAGCTCCTTTAACAAAGAGCTAGAATCCACCCATATAACGACCCGGATTTCCATAATTCCTTGAAAAAGAGAGAAATTTAAAATTTTCCAAAAGGCTCCTTTATAAAACGAAATTAGAGTGCGACGCTAAAACTGGATCGCTACTATCCCTTCTTTAAACTCGTTGTGAAAATCAAATGAAATGCGGAAGCGTTATAAAAATAATTTATTTCAAACATTGCGGACGCGTAAATCATTTGAGAAATGAACTTAAACAATTAAATACTAGGTTTCAAAACTAATAATTGAAATAACATTTAAATACAACCATTTTCTCTTCTCGCTCTAGCCTGGCCAGCCCCAATCTCGCTCATGCAAATCTTTTATCCCTGCTTCGTTATGTGTTTGTTATCCACTTATTATATGTTCATTATTCCTCATATGTGCACCTATTACTATCTGTTAGTCGTTTGTACCTACACCACAAGTAATACGTGAGCCTAATGGCCCAGTAAGGAAAATGGTTTAATGCAGTTATGAAATATCTCTCTTTAGTCCTTTTTGGAATGGGAGCCACCCAAAGCAATCCTTTCATTACGTTCGTTCATTCGTTCATTACTCGTACATCAAGCGGGAGATTGAAGAACTCATATAGGGTGGTATAGTTGATCAGACTAGCCTCATGTGTGCAATTAGGTCCCTTTCTCGTCATGGTAGGGGCTCTGCCTAGCTGCCAGACTAGACCAGACTACCCACCAGCCCCCAACTCCCCATTCATTCCATTACGGACTAGCCTCCTGGGTGCATTCTAGGTCCCTTTCCCATTAAGGTTGGGGCTGTGTTTAGCTGCAAAATTAGACCCGACTACGCATTCGTTCTATCATTCATTTTTAACATTTTCCTCACTCAAGCATGTGAGTACCACCCCAAGGTGGCCCTCCCTATTTGTTTCTATTATCATGATGCATGATGCAGTTCACATTACGGGTATAAAGTAACTGAAAGTAAACTGTAATTGAAAACGCCAGTAATTGAAAGTAAAGCAGATAATGGAAGGTAACAACCGAAATTGAAAAGCGCACATAATGACAATAATAACCATGGAATACCCAATAAAGTAAGGCATATGAAGTAGACAATTATAGGATTAATTAAACTGCAAGAGGCATGCTTGGATATGTAATTCACAATATTAAAGGAAACATAATAGGATTAACAATCGACGTGCATTTGAAAGTAAAGCATAATTTAATTGACATGCTTAAGAGTTGGTTACATGCTCTTATCCTTGTTAAGTTACATGCTTAGTACAACTAATAAGCTAGTTAGTTATTCTAGTTAATTACATGCTCAAGGAGGATTACAATTATTATTCTAGGTAGTTGTTCTAAATAATTTACAATTAGTTACTTAACATACTTAATTTAACAGATTAGATCAATTAAGTGTCAACCTAGTTATCTACGCATGATCAAATTAAGGTAGACCATCTAGCTATCACAGATAATTAAGCAATTGGAATGACAAGACAATGTATGTGTAGCACTAATAACAGAATGACAGGAAGTAAGGCAGTTGAATTTCATATAATAGAACACAATCTAGGAACTCTTAGCTCATTCATCATTCACGCACTAAGTATTCATTCCATTCAACCATTAACCATTCATTACCACATTGATCTGTATCAAAACCTCTATCAAAGTAAAGCGTTTGTAATAAAGGAAATTAAGAGAATTGCAAGGAGCTAACAACACAAGAACTAACAGTGAATGAGTTAATATCAAACAACGCTAATAGTTAACTAACATACGTGAAGATTAAACAGGTAAATATGTCTGGATTGATTTACAATTTAATTGATAAATCAACAACCTAGTTAGTGAACATGCTACTAATATCGTAAACATGCTAATTACAATTTTGCTTGATGAACATGCTAATCATAATTATCATTCTAGTTAATTAACCTAGCTAATTAACATACTCAAGAAGAAATCACAAATAAGTAATCACATTTATTATCTAATTAATTAACATGCTCACTAATTAATCACATTTAGTTAATTAACCTAGTTAATTAACAAACTCAAATCTAGTTTATTAATCATTCAAGGGTTCTACTTGGTTAACAATTAATCATTCTCAAGGTCCGGTTAAGTTAATTGTCCTAATTAATTCAACATGCTAGCCTAGTTAATTAATCGTACAAAATGGATTAATTACAATTAAACATGCTTAGATGATTAAACAGAGTTCTTAGTTCCCATTTATTAAACATGTGAACATTTATGCGAACATTAGTATAGTTGCTTAACATACTCGGTTAATGGTTTAGTTAACACCTAGGTGTCAAACAAGGAAACGGAAAAATGATATTTACATTACACAGAGAAATATACTAAACAGCAAGTAAGGAATATGTTACAAGAATAAATTAACACAAGTAGAAATTATAGTTCATACATGCCATCCTCATGCACTTCTCTCCTCAGTTCATCGTTTTCTATTTCACAGCAAACCATTCTACACTTCACAGTCCCAACAAGTTTATTAACGAAAGCATATTTACGGAGTATAAATCACAGAGCAATTCAATAAAGGAAATATCTTCATAATAGAACTAACAGTGAAGACAATGTTTACAGAATATCTACGCAATATCAACAAGGGAAATAATGAACAGCAAAGGAATCAACAAAGGGAACAACAATAATAACTCATCCAAGGACCTATAAGAAACAGATAGGAACCAATAATCAAAGAAACACTACATAGCATTAGTAAATCTACCACTCACGCACACCTACTTGTGGTGTAGGGCCTCCAAATAGCCAAGACACCCCCAAATTCCTTACCTAAGCTGAAGAACACAAGTAGGGACAGCTGCCACTCCCCAGCAAGCAGTAGCTCACGGTTCCAACAACACTCCATAACAAGCAGCATCACACACTCACGACAACACTGAGAACCTTCTAGCTCCACCACTCAATCACACAACTCGCATACACTCAGAAGCTCACATGTAGGAGCTCCCTCGAAGGTCTCTCTCACTCTTTGGAATTTCTCTCTCGCAGAAGGAAACATAGTAGAAGACAAATGGAAAGGAAGGGAGGGAAGGCTTTACCTGGGAGAGGGAGACACTTCATATGTGTAGGGGGAGAGGAAATGATGACCAACATGGGGAGGGAGGCTCCAGGCAGGGGGAGGTTCACTACGGGCATAGGGAGGGTGACTTCGTCGTCTAGGGAGGGGGAGGGGTCGATTCTTGTCATCAATTAATGACTAGACGACAAGAAACCATATTTTAAATCCCTAAATTATCGTTGAATTGGGTTATTTCGGATGAGTACAGACGCACTGGTCTCATCCGCATCGTCTGCAAGTGTAAAATCTCACCGACTAAATCATGGGTTTGGATAGAAAAAGGCATCTTCATCTTGTCCTTACCGTCCGCAGACGAGGTTTGGACGTATCATGGCATCCACATGTAGCGTCCCCAGGTGTCCCAAAATCGGACAGAGGCAAGTTGGACGAGGCTACTCCACGTCTGCAGTCATCCACAATCGTCCAAAACTATCCAATATTTTGACACATTCAAATCGGACGTGGCTAGTCCAGGTTCGCACTCGTCCAGACTCATTCGAAAGTCCACAACACAGTGTAGTCTGGACGCAGAATCATATCCTGAGTCGTCCCAACCCATTTGTCTGTGCAATGCATTTGCGGACGAGACAACTCATTCGTAGTGTCTTCTGCAGGCGTCTCGAAATGCACTGGAAAGCATTTCCTCACATTTCCTCACTTAACTCCTATCCCGTAATATTCCCCCTATAAATACACGTCATAAGATGACAGGTATAAATACGCTATGTGATATCTGAATCACCCCACCCTTTAGTCACATTGCGTATATGGGGAAAACGTAATGGAAATACCCCTAGACTTAGTGCTCTAGAATGTCCTTGGTAATACCTTGATTATTCTCAAACTGAAAAAGTCAGGGTGTTACAACCCGAGGACCTTTTTTTATGTGTTTTAATTTTAAGGTCAATTTTGTAATTTTTACATTAGGACAACTTTGAGAGGTTAATAAACCACTTTAAGATTTTTCTAAAGCAAATTTGGAAAATATTATTGAGTTGGAGTTATCTTTTGGTGTTGGAGCCTTCTCTTGCAGTCGACCTCTAAGTTCTAGTGTTAACAGAAAGCTTGTTTGTGCCAAAATCGAATCTCTTGTTTTCTTGACTTTTCTTGGAGTGGATTTTAGTTACTAACCTTCCCATTAGCTCTTTCTAGAGTTGATATCTAGGGTGGAAAATTGGAAGAATTATCATGAAGCAAGGTGGAGTGGTTCTTCTCAACAAAGGACCCATTGAAGTCAAGGATTGCAAGCATAGCACCCATTGGACCAGCTTGTAAGTTTCCAATTTTTTAATTCTCGTCCTGAATAAATTAGGCAATACAATTTGGAGGGCTATTAGGTAACTTTTTGAGGCTGATTGGTTTCAAATTTCACATTATTTTGTTATGAGAAACAAAAGTTGTGTGCTATTCATTTTTGTATTAAAAACCGTTTTTTGTTGGTGCAGTTCTGGGAATGTCACTTTGCAATCGTATAACTTCCGCTCCTTGTGAAATTGAGTCCTCATTTTTAGAGGGTCTTCTATACCCAAGTAAAGAAGAGTGTTGTGGAAATTTTGTTTCATTTGGCTTTGGAACGTGTAAGTTATGGCTCTTTCAATTTTGAACTGAAATTTTGTGTTATTGGTACCCTTTCGGGTGAGTGAACTTTATAGACACATAACTTCTTCTTCCTGTGGAATTTTGACGTGACTTTTTGAGGGGTCATTGTAAACTGGTAATAGTGGTTGTATTCCAAAGTCGGCACATATTAGAGTCTGGAGAGGCAGTTCACTATTGGCAAATATGTGTTCTGTTTTTTTTTTTGTGCAAGTCGATAATCACCAACCTCCATTGTTGATCCGATTGCCCCCCTTAGTGCATCATTTGGAATCAGAGCATAAATAATTAAGTATAGGAGTGAAGCAATGTTTTCACGAAGACAATGATTCGAGCACAAGGAGTTGAAATCCATTTTGAGAATGGCAATTCAAATACTAGACAACGTGAGTGATAGTTTGGTGAGGAAGCAAGAGCCTAAATGTTCTTCTACATTGCAAACCAAATGTCATATTGAGGTTGTAGAAGAATCCAAAAGGACAGAGGAGAATATTGTGGAAGAGATTATAATTCCTAAAGAAGGCCGACTTCTTGTAACTAAATCTCGTATGGAAAAAGAAGTTGGTTTTGAAGAGTTGCATAGCCTGAATTACTCCAACCAAACTGATGTGCCCCAAGTTCCGGAACTTGAGCCCGAGCCAAGAGCTCTTTTATTTTCTAACTTTTTATTTATTTTGTAGGTTTTTGAATCAAATAAAGAAAGAGGAGTTGGAATTTGAACTAATGGAGATCTTGTAATCTTTGGGAGGAAATTATAGGTTTTCCATTTCCGCCTAAAACCGGAGCTGTGGACGTTCAAGGGCTATTTCGATAATTGGGATAGCTTTGTTTCAACTTCGTTCCTTCATATGAATTGTAGCCAACAGACAAAGATTTCCAACGAGCTCTTGAACGTAATATTCGGATTTCATTTGGTATGTCAAATGTACATTTTACAGAGTCTAAAAAAATCCCACTCGGGATTTTTAATTTTTGTGTAAGTCATGTCTATTTGTTTAAGTTAGGGTCAATTTGGTCTTTTTGCCTATTTTGTAAACATTCTGGGTTAAAACCCTACCTGGTTGCAATTGGAAAGAGACTTTGATGAATTAAGAAAATTTGGTTCTCTTTTGAGAGAAGACACCCACGGCCTCCCCCTCCCTTAGCGCCGATTTCATCCATCACCCAAGCAAGGCCTCTCTTGAAGCTTCTCAACCTTGCATCCTTGGGATATTGTTTCTTCCAATCCTTATCTTCGAGGTAAGATTGTGGTGTGGAGACAAGAGAAGTTTCCAACCTTGGAGAGTGTTGGTTTTCGGCCAACCCCAAAGTCGCCCCTCTCACTAGGAGGTTCGCGGACTCCATTGTATTTCCTCTTGATTCTTGTTGTTCTTTTATGCTCTTTTCTTGCTGCTTGGATAACCTATGTTCTGGTGATAAAATGCTTGTTATGTGTTGAAGAAGCCTTTTGGAGATTATTGATTGTAGAAGGATAATTTCGGATTATTGTTGAGGTGTTGAATCTGTAATTTTGTTGGATTATTGTTATCGCTGATTCTAGTATCTGTTTGGGGCCCTTACGACGCTCGTCTCGGTTTGATGTGTTCTAGTGATTTGTTCAAGATTAAGTCAGTGAGCTCCCCTCCAAAAATGAGCTTCATTTGGTCTATGTAGCTCAAGTTATTCCATTTTGAATCTGCGTTGGGAAATCTGTCCGGCTGGAAACAGATTTCGGGTTGTTATTGAAATTGATATATCTCCTAATCCAGAGTGCTTTTTGGGTTAGATTTTTTATACAACTTTCCTGAATATATTAAGTTTATGTCCTCCAAAATACAGCTCTAGTTCACGTGTATATTTGGAGCTTGATTAATCTCATTGCTGCTGGTTCGAGTATTGTTAATTTTCCGGAACAGATTTCTCTAAGGCTCTCCATTTGTTTTTTGGAGCCTATCACAAACTCTTGTTGTTTTAAACAAAATTGAAGGGCCACTTCATGAAGAGGAATGTGAAGATATCTTCTTGGCAGCTACTAATGAGAAAGAAGAAGAGTTGGAAGTGGAGATTATCTATCCACATGAGGGTCCACTACTAAAAATGAATTTAGAGTCTATAACAATCCAAGAGAAAGAAGGAATAAATGAAGAGAGTGTCTTTGACAACACCGACTTTGTTGAGAATATCAACTTGTCTTCACACACACTTCAAGAAAAGGAGAATGATTCAAGCCTTAAGCATCATACGATGACTAGGAAAGAGCCATTAGTTTTGAAAAGGCTTCAAAAGGAGATTGAAGAATGGAAAGTCCAATCAAAACTATGGGAAAGCTCAATGCACCTTGTTAGTCTAAAGCAAGTGCCTTATTGCCACGCGTTCTTGGAAATAGATTATGGAAAGGCATTGCTTTCAAACCTTAAAATTCAAGATCAAATTAGTAGAATGAATACAAGGTGGGAGGAAAGCCTTGATATTTTTCCTTACATCCAAAACTACATGGAGGAAGAGATAAGCAAGCTAGTTTGGGCATTGTCAAGGAGGTATGTGCCCTTAGATAAATTATTTGCTTGGATTGTTAAAATTGGATGGAATAAAATTTTGAATGATTTGAGTACTAACCTTGCAATTTGGATTTGTACTTGGGATAAATTGGTTGGAAAGTTTTTCCTTAATTACAATGGAAGATCTATTGTGGTGGCCGAAACAACCTCTAGAAATTTTGCACTTTTATCTGAATTGATTGCTAGACTACTTAATTTATATTGGATCAAAAATATTTATTTTGGTTATAGAGGCTCTGGTTATGGGTATGAGATTGTGTTTTTGAAGAAGCATATGATATGCTTGCTGACATTGGCTGACGATTTAAAGAAGAAACATTGCGCAAATTTAGTTGTATTTTTCAGAAATCACTAAGTAGAAGGGCTCTTGGAGGTGGACCTATATTTTATTATGGGAAGAAGAAGGGCATAACCAATAAGGAAACAAATTTTTGGCCTCTCATGTCAAGGGAAGTTCTAATGTATGTGGAGAAATGCATTATGTGTAATGGGGCTACAAGTCGATTGCTAATCTTTAGCCTACACATGCCCTTACCACCTTTTAGTCATCCATGGAAAGGATTGACAACGGCTAATGTTTTTGGTATGACCAATACAACAAGGGCAAAGGAAGATGAAAAGATAGAAGACTCCTTGGACTTGTGGTCATATCCTCTTCAACCCTGGGAAGATGATGCACAAGGGATCCATCCACTCCCATTCAAGCATGGAGATTTTCTAATAATATTTCTAGTGTTCATTTTGTAGGTCATCATGGAGGAAAGTGCACCAAAGATATCAAATGCATCCAACCAACTTCCAAATATCAAATGGAGTTATTCAAGGTCAAGCATAAGTGGAAGTTCAAGTACAAGTGTAGAAGTTGTGGTGGACTTCACAAATCCACCTACAATATGACCTCCAGGAACTCATTTGTATTTTTGGAAAATAGAACAACCTCATATCAAAAAATAAGCTTCAAGACATTTGTAGCTGACTTCTCAAGGTTTCCAGAATGTGTTTTTTCGTTACATTTAGAGTACGTTTACTATGTCAAATGCTCCTTTAACAGAGGTTTGGAATCCACCTGAGGACCTTTTTTATGTGTTTTAATTTTAAGGTCAGTTTTGTAATTTTCACATTAGGGCAACTTTGAGGGGTTTTTAAACCTCTTTAAGCTGTGTCTGAAGCTAATTTGGAAAATATTATTGAGCTGAAGCTATCTTTTGATGTTGGAGCTTTCTCTTGCACTCGGCCTCTAAGTTCTAGGGTTAACTAAAAGCTTGTTTGTGACAAAACTGAATCCCCTCTTTTCTTGACTTTACTTGGAGTGCATTTTAGTTGCTAACCTTCCCATTAGCTCTTCCAGTGTTGATAAGGTAGGAAGAATTTTTGTGAAGCAAGGTGGAGTGGTTCTTCTCAACAAAGGACCCATTGAAGTCAAGGGTCGCAAGCATAGCACCACTTGAACTAGCTTGTAAGTGTCTGATTTTTTATTCTCTTCCTGAACAAATTAGTGTATGTAATTTGGAGGGCCATTAGGTAACCTTTTAAGGGTGATTGGTTTCAAATTTTCCATTATTTGGTTATGACAAACAAAAGTTTTGTGTTATTCATTTTCGGATTGAAAATTATTTTTTGTTGGTGTTGTTTCGGGAAGGTCACTTTGCAATCATATAACTTCTACTCCTGTCAAATTGAGTCCTGATATTTGGAGGGTCTTCTGTACCCAAGTAAAGGAGAGTGTTGTGGAAATTTTGTTTCGTTTGTCTTGGGAACATGTAAGTTGTGGCTCTTTCAGTTTCGAATTTAATTTCTGTGTTATTGGTACCCTTTCGTGTGAGTGAACTTTACAGGAACATAACTTCTTCTTCCTATGGAATTTTTATGTGATTTCTAGAGGGGACATCGTAAACTGGTGAGTGTGATTGTATTCCAAAATTGGTACAAATTAGAGTCTGGAGAGGAAGTTACACTATTCTCAAATATGTGTTTTGTTATTTTTTTATGCAAGTCGATAACCGCAAACCTCCATTGTTGATCCGATTGCACCCCTTGGTGCATGACAACATTGCAATGTCTTCAATCTTTCCATGAATGTAATAAGGAAACAAATAGTGTTTGATGTAGCCAGCTGATGATGTTAAGATTCCCATAAACATCTTTCCATGCTTGAATAATAACTCGGATACTAGATTCTCCTTTTTTTTGTCTTTGAGTTAGAAATAATGTATACCACAATAATGATTACCATAAATATAATCTTGAGAACTCCTTTAAGTATGTGTGGCCAAAGAATGATTTCTTCATGATATTCCTTAATCAAATAAGGAGATGTGTCATGGGCCTTGAAATTTGTATCGACTATATATTTCCATGAATGAAATAAGGAAATAACCATTTTATGATGTGATAGTCCAATAATAGTAAGATATTCATAAACCACCTCCCATATTTGAATAATAGCGTAGGAGTATCATGGATGCCACTTTGTAATTTAATGATTTCCATAAAAATAGTTTTGAGAATATATTTGAGTATGTGTGGCCAAAGAAAAATATTTTCATAGAATCTTGAGTTGCCTTTTCCTTGATATGGCTAACTAGGATCCAAACAATTTCTTTCCTTAAGAGTGATGTTCGAACCCCATGAAGTGATTCACAAATCTAGCCATTCTTGGAAACATGATCTTCAAATTGAAGTATTAGCCACTAACTTCACCTTTCCCCTTTTGTACTTGATCATATAAGGAAAGTAATCTAACAAATTATTCTTGGTCGATGATTCACAAATAGGTAAGTAACAATGGATACCATGAGACAAACAATTAGTAGAATCACCAACAACTTCATTGCCATAAGAGTTTTTTCATGGAATCAATTTAATATCTTTATGCAAGAGCAAAGTTGTCAACGAGATGCAATAGGTTTTCATAATCCCAAAATAATAATGAAAGTGAACCCCAAGAATTAATAATAACTCTCTTTCTCTAAGCATGCCACCAATGAAATCCATATTTGAATTCTCATAATAATTAAAGAGAGTTTCCATATCATAGTGATTACCATAAAAGTGTTTCCATAGAAGTAAATTATAATGAGCTAGTAAAGTCTTCCTTCCAATGTAATATGCTGTTTTAGTTCCAAAATAATAATTAACTCCAAGATTCCTTAAGACTAATCCAATGTACATAGCCATAAATGAACTTTCACCATGATTAAAGAGAATAACATTACCATCAGAATTTCCATAACTAACTATCATGTCATTAACATACGAAGCTTTAATCCATCCAACTCTAAAAATCCAAGCAATTAAGTTGTCCAATGGCCATATCTCTTTATTTTAAATATAGTAATTTTCATCAGATTTTCTTTTATTGTATCATAATCCTTTGTAGGTTGCTCGGGCCGAATTGGTGCTAGCTTGTTCCTCCTTCCACTATTTTGAATACATAACAATTAGGAAGGTAATTAGGATATTCATCATGTGCATGCCACAGTGATTCCCAAGGAGGATTACTTGTATTTGTCATATCACAAATCAATATATTAGTAAAACTTTTACAAGAAAAGTCAGTCCAAGTTTGGTTTCCTTGATGTCTCCTTTTTCATTTAACCAACTCAAACTTTCCTTAAAATCCATAGAAGGCAAATTGTCGTCACTCTTTCCATATTTGATTAAAGGACATACCTTTTTTCTGTTTAAACTTCAGCCATGAACATTTTAGTCCTTTTCAATGTGCCCCCATGATTTGTAAGTGATGCCATGTATTAATAATTCCAAGTTGGTCCCTTTAACCAAAATCATTGAGGATATGTTATCACAAATATCATCCTTAGTGAATAAAGAGTAAACCTTGTCATTGTTTTGTTGTTTTGGTTTCTCATACTTGCTCTTCTTGACATTCTTTTTCTCTATTTAAGAGTCCATAGATAATGATCACCCTTCTTGAGGTGTTGTGACATCTTTTTTACTTTGGCCATTTGCCTCAAGAATTTCTTCTAACATCATGACCTTGTGCTTCTAAAGTTGGAGTGTTTGATATATTTGTCTCAAGTCGTTGCATTATTCTTTCAAACAAGGTGTTAAATTTATCAAGTTGAGATTGTCGACTTTTGGAAGATTTTTTATACCTTGCGATTGGTGGTGAGGATGGGAAGGTTGTGATAAACGTTGGAGCATACTTTCATCTTAAAAATATCTTCATTGAACTCCACATTTTGATGTCTTCTCTACCGTCTTCTCTTCGGTTGGTGATTAGTTTGTCCCACCATCTTGAAGCTCTCCCTATAAGCTTTGAAGAAATAATTTGTACCAAGGTCTTCTATGGAAAAGTAGTTCTTTGAATAATCCTTTTGACCTCGTCTTCACAATCCAAATAATTTTTGGAAAAATCCCAACCTCCAAAAGTAGAGATAGATGTTTCCAATTTTTCCTTGCTCTTAATGTAATCGCAACTCCTCGCCATAATGAAAAAAGGATATCCTAAATTAGTAAGAATTTTAGCTCTGATACCAAATGATGCATCAGCGGAAGGGGTAAAGAAATAACCTGTAAAATACATTGAAGAAATGGAGAACAATTGGTTGATGAAGTATGATGAAGTGTTGAAGTATAATTGGGGATGCTTCAAAATAGACAAAGCAATCTTTAGATGTTGACGGTGTTCTTCCTATGACTGAGAATAGACCAAAATGTTGTCAATGAATACAATGATAAACTTGACCTAATAATCACTAAATATCAGGTTCATCAAGTCCATGAAAGCTAATGGAGCGTTGGTCAGCCCAAAGAACATCACAAGAAATTCATAATGCCTATATCTTGTTCAAAATGCTGTCTTATGTATATCATCAGACTTAACTTTCAACTGATAATATCCTGAATAATGATCAATTTTTGAAAACACACAGACACCGTGCAATTGGTCAAACGAATCATCAATTCCAGGAAAAAGTGTATGTGTTCTTGACCGTCACTTTGTTCAGCTCCCAATAATCTATGCATATCCTCAGTGATCCATCCTTTTTCTGCATGAATAAGACTGGCGCTCCCTAAGGTGAGATGGTTGGACGGATAAACCCTTTGCTGATTAGCTCTTCCAGCTGGATTTTTAACTCACACAATTTAGCAAGTGCCATCCTATATGGATTTTTCTAGATGGGTTCAGTGCCAGGATGTAAGTCAATTATGAATTCTATTTCTCTGTTAGGTGGTAACCCAGAGAGATCATCTAAGAAGATCCCCAGAAAGTCTTGGACCACCGCAACTTCTTCTAATTTTACTCTCAGTGTCATCGTGGTGTCCATCACATTCACCAAAAACCCTTTGCATCTACCTCTCAATAATTGATCTGCCTTAAGTGCAAAAATACCCATTAGCTTGCCTCTTTCTTTGACTCATTGGAAAATGTGTTGTTCACCAATGAGGGGATGAAAGGAGACTTATCTCCTCCTACAATCTATAACCGCATGGTGATGGGATAGCCAGTCCATGCCCCAAATAATATCATACCCCTTCATGCCCATAACAATTAGATCGGCATGAAATATACAGTCATTTATTTCAACTGCATACGCTTTTAGAATGCCACTGTGGTCGGATAATCTCCAGAAGATAAAAGCACTCTATACTCACTCTTTATAAGACCAGAGAGGCAATTTACTTCTGTGCAAAATTCAGTCGAAATGAATGCGTGAGTAGCTCCAAAATCAAATAAGACATATGCAACAATATTATTAACGTAAGTAGTACCTAGCATGACCAAAAAATTTATTCATTCTAAATGCAAAAATTTCTAAGGCTATGAAGGAGTATTCTATTATCACATAAAAAAACACATATGATTACTTCATAATATCATATGCCCCTGCTTCCTACACTTATAACATAGTCCTGAGCCAGCTTTGCACTCCCTGTAATGATTCTTCTGGCATTTTGGACATAAGTTGGACTAATACATTCTGGTATTAGATAGAATAGTGGTTATTTCAGTCATAGGGTGCTTGTCCTTTCTTTGTTGTGCTTCATTCTTTAATGGTCCTTTCATACCTCTGTTCACAGGTGGAACTCCTCGTTGCTGTTGGTTCTGGTTGTTCCTCCAGAACCTTTGATTCAATTCCCTTTACTTTGTTCCCATTAACTCCACATCGAGCACCTTTGCAATAATCTTCGCTTTGGGGACATCTTGATTGCTAAATATTCTAACTCCCTTCAAGATTTCCAACTTTAATCCTTGAACAAAGTGATGGACTTTGTGCTCATTGCTAGCTACCAAATGTGAAGCGAACAGAGATAACGCTTTGAATTTTTGAATATATTATGATACCGTCCTAATCTGATGCAACTGCATAAATTTCATTTGTTTCTTGGTTTGCATCGTACGATTTTAATACTTTTCGTAGAATAGCTTTTTGAATCTTTCTCAGGTAAGAGCTCGGACATCCTGTGCCACCTTAATGGAGTCCCACCAGAATCTGACATCCTGGATCAGTAAATAAGTGGTACACGTGACCTTCTCAGTCTCTTGCATCCTCGAGTACTCAAACATATCTTCGAGAGATCAAATCCATTCCTCAGCTCCCATGACATCAGAAATATTGCCATCAAAGCTTGAAGGCTTATGTCATCAAAATTTCTCCCAACCTGCTTCCTTAGGAACTACCATAACACAATGATTCCCACTTCAATTTCCCCTCTCTATAAGTTACTCCACTATAGTAGTCAGTCGGCTAATGACTTCATCTCTTTCATTTTGATTTCCAACATTCTCTTGGCTAGCAGTATTTTCTTGGCCATCGACTGTCTCATTCCTCTCGTCATTAATTCGTACATTGGCTCTCGCTCTCCTCACCATTCTATAGTCCTCTACATTTTCACATTATGAAACAAAAAGTTAAAGAAAACAATTTAAGAAATAAAACTAACTTACAGTCGAAGGAGTATTCCACTATAAGTCTTGTGTTACTAGTAGTCTACAGAAGCACGTTTGACCCAGTTATTCTCTGTACAAATTGTAATGCCCCGTATTTTGAAACCTTATCTTTTTCTTAGCCATATATGAAAAATTTTCTTTAATTTATTTAAAAATATATGAATGAAAGAATATTAGAGTAGTCAAAGCGAAGACTGATAACAATTGATTACTCCAATTAATTAACGTGGTCAACGTGCTCAACTAGTTGATTACTCTACTAGTTAATTACTCTAGTTAATTTAATTAACGTACTCAAACCTAGTTGGTTTACTTGAGTTAACTAACATACTTAAGTATAATTAAGATTAGGATTCTAATTGATTAACAAGTTAACGTGCTAGTTAATTAACATGCTAGTCTAGTTGCTTAAACATAGGGTGTAGTTAACACATAGATATCAAACAATGGTAATGATAAAACAATCTATGTATTGAATTAAGAAATGAACACAGAGTTATTGACAAGCTTGATTCGAACATGACTTATTATGTAACGACCCAGATTTTCGTAATTCCTTTAAAATACGTGAAAATTTGAAATTTTTCTTTTTAAAACAAAACGTATCAGAGTGCGTCTGACAGGATCGCTACTGACTCTTTCTTTAAACTCGTTAGGAAAACCAAATTATAAAATATGCGGAAGCGTTATAAGTAAATCCTTATAAAAATATGGCGAAAGCGTAAAAGAATCATTTAAAGAATAAACTAAACAATGGAATACAACATAATAAAACTTATGTGATTACAACCGTTGCTCATTTTACTCTTAGCCTAGCCAGCCCCAATCTTGCTCGTGCGAATCCTTCACCTCTGCTTTATTATTCGATTGTCATCTACTTTTTATCTGTTCATCGTAGTACCTGCACCACAAGTAAGGACGTGAGCTTTCGCCCATTAAGGAAATGGGGAAAACAATTATGCATATCTCTCTTTAATTCTTTTTGGAATGGGGGCCACCAAAACCAATTCTTTTCATTACATTCGTTCTTCGTTCGTTCTTTACTCGTACATCGGACTGGAGATTGGAGGGGTCTTAGGGGATGGAATAGTGGGTCGGAGCTAACCCTTTACTTGCAACTAGGTCTCCATTTTTGTCAAGGTTGGGGGCTTCGCCTAGCCATGGACTAGTTCCGCTACCCATCTGCCCTCAAACTCCTTTTTTTTCGTCCCCTTTCCGACGTATCCCTTCTTCAAGGTTCCTCTCATTCTAGCGTATCCCGCCTTCAGAGTTTCTTCCCTTACGGCATATCCCGCAGGAGGGTTTCTTCGCTGATGGGCATATCCCGCCCATCCCGCCCATTCCTTTTTCTTAGCATTTTTCCTCACTCATGTATGTGTGAGTACCACCCCAAAGTAGCACTCCCTACGGTTTTCTATTAACATGAAGCATACTGCATTATAACGTACATGAACGGAAATTGAAATGTGCATTAAAGTATAAGTACTATAATTGAACTTGCGCATATAATGAATCACAATAATTGAAGGCATACATAGATACAAGAAACAATTATGATATCGAATTGAACAAGATGAGACAATAAAGTAACATATGACAAATTTCAATTTAACTAAACATGCTCATTGAACTAAGCTAGGCTAAACACGGAACTATATTGTAAGCAACGAATAACGGAAACATGCTTGTAAATTGGAAATTTTTATTCTAGTTGGTTAAGCATACTTTTATTTTAATTGGTCAAACATGCTATATTTAAAAGTCTAGTTATTACCCTAGTTAATTACATGCTCAATAAATTAGTTAACATACTCAAGGTTTAGTTATTGATTAAACATACTCGAATTGATTAACGTGTTGACATGCTCAACCAATTCCACATACTAATTACTAAACATGCTCAAGGATTGATTATTTATTACATAACTAGTTAGGCATGCTCGTATTACTTAATAAGAGTAAGCTAACATATTCAGGTAGAACTACAATTATTATGCTAAGTAGTTATCCTAATCAATTTACATGCTCAAGATTGTGATTGGTTATTCTAGTCAATTTACATGCTCGAATTACATACTTCTATTGTAATAATTCAAGCATACATAATTATCGTTGCTAACTAGTTATCATGGATTGATTAATTAACACAGTAAACATGCTCGGACTAATTATTAATGGAACACTCGTCAAGTTAATTAACATACTTGAGGATTAACTTACACATCTAGTTAAGTATGCATGAATTTGCTATTTCATGACTATTAAGTTAGTTAGTAAAGTAAACATGCTAAATCAAATAAACATGACATAACTTAGATCTATCGTTATTATCTTAGTTAATTAACGTGCTCAATGATGTGATTAACAATTGAATTAGACAACTGGTTACTTAAACATGCTCAAATAGAATTACCATTATTATTCTAGCTAATTATCCTAATTAGATTGCATGCTCATTATCACAAGTACTAATACTAGATTATGAAAGTAAGACAAACAAGTGGCAGCAGAACAATGATGAAGTACATAGCAACTTGAAATTAATAATTTAACAGAAGTTAAACTATAAAGAACAACTCATAATAATGTCTTCGCACTTAACTATCTATATCGTTCATTATCAAAGCATTTCTCGTTCATCAATTGTCTATCACTCGTTCATCCATTATTTAAGCCTTTATGACAGAACTAACAATATCACTTAACAGTAAAGAATACCAACAATGAATAATAGCAGTTATATTAACCAACAATGTCACAAAGCTAATATAATCTACCCTAACAACCCAAGGAAATAACAACAGAATATCATTTATGGAACACAACACTACTCATGCACCCTACTTGTGGTGTAGGCCTCCAACTAGCCAAGACACACCCAAGTTCCTTACCTAACATATTTATCGCTGTTGGCACTTAATAGTTATCCTTATTCTCCTTTTAGTACCTTCACAATAAATAACATATACCATTAATATCTATTTCTCCATTAACTGTTTCCAAGGTTTAATAACGCTTACGAGATTCAGCATCTACAACTTAACAACCATTTACCAAATTGCTGAAAAATAGTTCCTCTCAACTAATAATTTACAGATTATTATCCAGTTTCACAATTTCACTATAGTGATTGAAATAATAATCACTTAACAGGGTTGCACACCCAAATCACATCAAGTTAACAGAACCAAATCTAACACCAACAAGGCATTAATAGACTATAATCATCCAAATTATTCATCGCTATTTTATCTTCTACAATCATCCCATTAAAATCCATATGCAATGAGTCCTAAATAAAGAGCCTAAAACCCTTAAACCAATGACAGGCGAGCATAATCAGCAACACAAAGATCATAACCCAACCAATAGAAGATTCATGTCCATTATCTAAGATAGCAGTTTATGATCATCACAATATCTCAATCATTAAACCGATTCAAGCCTTAGAAGACACAAAAGAAAGCTACCATACCCGAAACATACCCGAGGTGGCAGGGAAACCGGCCAGCAGCAGCTCCATGCCATCGCCGGACACTTTGCAGCAGCCAACCCGAGCTAGAAACTGAGCACAACAGCAGTAACCATCTCAAAACCAACCTTCAATCCACACTAACTCAGCACTCCATAACAAACAGCAAGGAAAATCTCCTTACCAAAAGATTGCGAGCAGCTCTCATCCAGCAAGCTCATCTCCTCCTTCAGCTCTCGGCTCAACCTCCCGAGAACTCCCTTTCTCTTCTGCAAGCTTCCTGCCTCGTCTCTCCCTACCTCTGTTCTACATATCAACCCACTAGAGGGGACACCCTTTGCCATTACTCAAGAGAAAGGAGCATGCCCGACAGTTCCACTGCAGCTTTCTTAGAGTGTTCTCCGCACGCTCGACACACTGTCCATCTCACCTGGACAAAACCAGAGGAGGAAGCACCGGTTTGGACCGAACCGGAAGCTGAACCAACCACTGCCCAGCGAACCGAGCCAGAACCATCGCCCCCTACACCCGCTATGAGCTCGCCGGATTCCGTCCTTAAAATCCTGTCTCTAGCCAACAATCTATCAACAACAATGCAAAGGAAGGGAAAACTCGAGCAAACATACCTTGAATCATCGCCGAAAACGCGACTCGCTGACAACCCAGTCCAATCTGTGCCCTACTCATCCCGAGGTTTGTCGTCCTGTACCATCAGCAGCGACCCCCCGGAAACCTGCGCTCGCTCCTTCCTTCGTGTCATCGTTCGTCACCCGATCGTCTCCCTCTCTCGCTCGCCTCCATTCTCTCTCTGGCGCTCCCCCCTCTCTTTCTCGTTTCTTTCTCTGCAGTAGCTCCAAGAAGAATGGCTGAAAGCCATTCTTCATTTTCTCTTTCAACTGGTTCACTTAGTGAACCTGTTCAAATGGCGTGAACTGGTTTGGGCAGAACCGGTTCATGCCCTCCCACTTCCCCTTTTTAAATTTTTCTTTAATTAAATTAATTTATTTAATCTCCTTAAATAGTTAAATTCAAATAATCTAATTTATCCCATAAATCTCATTTTATTATTCTCCCAATTTAATCCTTAATCTAGTAAATTTCCATAAATAATAATATTACGAATACGTCCTTGGTAATACTCTGAAAATTACCCAATAATTCCAAATGTCCGAAATTAATATTTATTAAATTCTCATATAAAAGTTCAGAGTATTACATATTATTTAGTTATTATTATTAGACATTAGACATACTTAGATTAACCATTATTGTTACAGAGTTAGTTAACAAACAAAGCAAGATAATAAGCGACACATACACAGAGCAAAAATCAATATAAGTAAAACGAGTTATAACTCATACCTACTTAGCATAACTCATTCCTAATTAGCATCTACTTAGCATTCACGTTGGGGGTTCTTAGTCAAGTAGTCAACATTTCCTCATTTTTCAATGAAAGTAACGCATTGAAATATAGAAATGACAGTAAAGAAAATCTCATAAATAACAACAAGAAATTAACAACAACTAAGGAAATTACGGGGAACTAAACATAAAATTCACGCACTCTACTTGTGGGTAGGGCCTCCACTAGCCAAGACACACCCAATTTCATACCTCGAAACTTTATCACGCATTAGCACTTAATTGCTATCATTTTCTTTCCTTTTCCAATACCTTCATAGTTAACACATTTATCCATTAATAACTTCTCATCGAATTCTACACACTTTAACACTTAACAAATTCCAACAAACATGCTCATTATTCTTTTAATCCAAATAGAATGGCAACAGTAAAATCGATCATTGATCACAATAGCGGAGAACCAAGATGCAGGGTATATTTATGCTTCATTATAAAACTACAAGGACAACAGCTAAATAGAATCACTACTAGACACAACATGTTATCCAAACAGCAGAGTTAACAGTCAAACCATCGTGCATAATTCAGTACCATCGGTTAACAGAGCATAGCATCTCCGTTAGTTCACAAAGTATAAATCGAAGGGTGCACATCCAACATACCCACAGTGATAAGAAATAACAGAGAACTAAATCCAACAACATAGAGTAATTATCCATCAACAGAGGCATTATTCATCCATAATATCCAGAAATCCAAAGCCTAGGTCTTAATAGAAACTATACATCCACAGACAGAGGTCAAAACATCTGAGGAAACCTTACCAGCATGTAGGAAAACTTTTGACTCAATCAACCCGAAGGAAAACCACCCAAGAGCTCACCTCCAGCACACACTTCCCTTCCACAGTTTTCTTCTCCATTTTTCTCCAGCAACATGCAACTCCCAACCTTCCTCCTCTCTCAACTCTGCCATCCAGAGAGCATAATTCTCTATGTTCAGTTCAACCGAGCCTTCACTCTCCCTCACAGTCTTTATTCTCCAGCCACCGATAGCATGCCCACAAACTCTGTCCAGTTGTTTATTCTCCGACCATCGACAACTTGCCCACAAATTTTGTCCAGCTGTACAGAGTGTTCCGCACTCTGCAAATTCGTTCCTCTATAATTAGCAGTGGACAATCCAAATGGAAATGAGTGTCCAAGATTTGACTCAGCAATCCATGGTTCAACTCAAACTGGGTCAAACTACAATTGCTCGGACCCGGGTCGGAGCACCCCTATCGCAGCCCAAACCGATCCCCTGCCCATCGCAAAATTGTTGATTTTGCCCCTTGTAATTGCACTGCCAGCTAACGCCCTATCAACAACACGTAAAGGAGGAGGAAGACTCGGCCAAACGTACCTCCAATAGTCGTTGGAAAATATCACCCACGAGAGCGCTAATTCTAAGCCCTACCCGCAACCCGCGATGCCATCAAGCCGCTCATCCTCACGCCACACAGCGCCTCTCCGCCGCGAACAACCGTCCTGAGTACTAAGCTCCGAGCCTCACGCGTCGTCTCTCTTCGTCTCAGCCGAGCGCTTGCTCACCCTCTCCCTGTTGATCTCTCTCCCTCTTTCGACTCTTCTCTTATTCCTTTCTATTTTTTTGAAGAATGGCCAAAGGCCAAACTAAATTTCCCCGTCTCTTCTCCCTTAAAATCGAACCGACCATTAGTGAACCGGGTCAAACCAAACACCGAACCAACCCAGCATCATCCCCCTTTTTAATTACATTTTCATTTATTTCTTCAATTCCAATTAATTCTAATTCCTCAATTAATCCAATAAATCTCATTTTATTCTTCTTCCAAATTAATTCTCAATTATAATCCGATAAATTTTCATAAATAATAATCTAACAAATACGTCCTTGGTAATACCTTGATAATTATCCAATTAATCCAAATATCTCAAATTACTTTCCAATTATCATTATTAAATTCCGAGATAAAAAGTCGAGTATTACACTTAGGTTTATACTTGGATAAAAATAGTTTCTCATAATTAACTTCCTATTATTATAGATAAATTATAATGTTATTTGCGGATAGATTTAGAAATTAAATAGATTAGTTTCCTTGTGGGTGATTGATATCAGTGGACATTTTGCTTAGGTTAATAATCTCGACATGAATTAGAACAAATAGAAATTTATTTAATTAAGTTAAATTGAATGTTTAGGTACATTATATAGATGTACAAAATTAGATTAACTACATGATAAAAATAGTGAAGTCCTAAATTATATACAAGTGGTGGATACCATAGAATAATGCATATATTGATAAAGTTTAAGTTAGAAATAATGCATCAAGAATAGAGAAATGGATGTATAATAGTGTAATAGAAACATGTGTTAGTCATAATGTTACAGTTGAAGCATAATATTTGTCTATTAGTTGTTTGTAGTATTGTTTGCTATATATGAACTGCTGTGTGTGTCATTCATATAGATACATTAGTAGGATTGTACGTCATGCATTTCATGGAGTAATAATGAAGATAATAAATGGTGTTTCCTACATGGGTTTGGAAACTAAAGAGGTTGCTCACACGTAGAAAACAACTCGTTTGAGTAAGTTCAGAAACTGAAGAGTTTGCTCTTACTCAATGGGGTGAGTTCAGAAACTGCGGAGGTTGCTCTCACCCAAGAGTAAATGAATGTAATGTAAGTGGGCTCATTTTTACTGAGTTCAGAAACTGAAGAGGTTGCTCTCACGTAAAACGAACCCATGTGGTGAGTTTAAAAACTGAAGAGGTTGCTCACAACCAGCTTATAGTTATATCAGGCTTATGCATGTAGAGTTATCATAGAGGTTCTGGTTGCATTTCATTTTATATTCCTTACTTGCCAATAGGCTCATTATTCCTCCTGTGATGTAGGTATGGATTATGAGCCGGTTAAAGGGACCGTTGAAGAAGTGTGTCGCAATGCAAGCTTGTGTTACCATGCGGCAAACGACCTCGGAGGTTATGGCTCTAAATGAATAAAAGTTGTTTTTAATGCATAAAGACTTTGTTATAAATTTCAAGTAATTATTTATGTTATTTCTGTAAAACAGTTAAATGTTTTTATTCAGCGTAACGTACTCTGATGTTTTTCAATTAAGTATATTTTAATAAGTTTTAAAATGTTCAAAACTTTATAAAAATTCATAAATGATAAAATGGGATGTAACAATTATGGTATTAGATCTTAACAGAGTCTAATACGGTTCTGTAGACTGCTAGTAACACGAGATTGGTCGCGGCGTACTTCTTCAACTGTAAGTGCTTTATTACTTTGCGCTAGTTGTATGAATTGTTTTGTTAGTGTAGAATTGATGTGTTAGTATAAATTGCTTGTAATTACTTACTTTTATTAGCATTCTTGATATAAAATATTGTGTGGTAGATAATTAATTAAGCTTTTCCTAGAATAATTAGCTTAAGGTTTAATTAGGAACATTAACTATATAATAATAAAATATAAGTACCCCATTTTTGCCTAATGAATCTAAATGCTTCCTAATGTACATCTAATATGACAATTAGTTAGCATTTTGAAATTGCTTATATTGAACAAAAAAAAAATATTGTAGGATAATAGAATGGCAAGAGGAACTCGAGGAAGCGTTCAAGCCAATATTGTGAACGATAATGATAACGGTAGAAATGGTGCTGCTGGATATGAGAATGTTATTGGTCAAAAGAATAATGCTCCACACGATGGCAGAAATGATGTTCTGGATCGCATGACAACAATTGTATAACGCCTTGCAGAAAGGGGGAATGGGAATGAGAATCAACGTCAATTGGCAGTTCCAGTAGAAGCTGGTTGGGAGAAGTTAAAGGGACTTAAACCTCCTTGTTTCAATGGGAATATGGTTGATGCTGTTTGTGTTAAGGAGTGGATTCGGTCTTTAGAGGACATGTTTGAATACACAAGGATTTGGGAAACCGAGAAGGTTTCGTGTGCTGCATAGCTGCTAATTCAGGATGCAAGGTTCTGGTGGGATACTATTAAGGCGGCGCATCATATTCGAGCTTTGACCTGGGATCAATTTAAAGAAATCCTCTATGAGAAATGTTTCCGCCAAACTGTCCGATCAAAGAAGTTATTGGAGTTTGTTTTGTTGCATCAAACTAGAACTGTATTTGAATATGTCAGGAAATTTGAAGCACTCTCTTGGTTTGCGTCACACCTGGTGGCAAACAATGAGCATAACATCAATCAGTTTGTCCATGGGCTAAGAGTAGAGATTGGGAATTAATATTTCTGGTACTCAGGATGTCCCTTATTCAAAGATTGTTGCTAAGGCTTTGAAAGTTGAGAATGTTGAGTTAATAGTTGCTCATCAGCATGAGGCGAATCAAAAAGTATGGAAGAATACTCTTAATCAACAACAAAGGGGTGAACCCATGATATGCAAAGGGACAAAAAGGCCTTCAGAATATGAAGTCCAATAGATGAAGGATAAACGACCGATGAACGTGACAAACACTGCCCCATCTAATTTGAGGACTCATCAGTCCAATCAATGTCCAAAGTGCAAGAAGAACCACTTTGGGTAATGTCGGATGGGAACTGGTCAGTGCTTTAGATGTGGAAAGTCTTGGCATATTGCTAAATCTTGTTTAGCTGGAGTTGTGGATCCGGTGGTGTGGCACCAAGAGTCTTTTCTCTATACGGTGAGGAAGCACTTGAAGTACAAATGGACGAAATGGAGGGGGGGGGGGGGTGGGATGGTCAACCTGCTGTGGTGTTACGTACACCTTATTATTGAAGCCGTTATATAAATCCTTAGAATGATGGGTAGTTAGTAATGACATGCTAATTCATTATGTCAGGAACAATTTACGTTAATGATATAGTGGCATATGTTTTATTCGATTCTAGTGCTACTCATTCCTTCATTTTGAAGGAATTAAGTACAAGGATAAATTGTTTCCTAGAATTAGAAGGAAGCAATTATCATGTCCTCATGCCCTCTAGAGAATACCTAAATACCGATGGAATTTTAAGGGTTTATGCCATACAAATAAACAATCAAAATTTTCATGTTGATCTGATTGTCATGGACATGAAAGGATATGACATTATCTTGGGTATTAATTGGCTATCCCAACACCAAGCGATAATTAATTGTAGAAAAAGAGAAGTACTATTCCTCTCCCCTGATGGAGGACAACATACGTTTATTGGAGTCAAGGAAAAAGACAGAATGACTGTGATCTCTGCGCTTAAGGTTGACTAGTTAATGGGAAATGGGGATGAAGGGTTTCTCATTAACATATTGGACACAACGATTGCATCGAAAACAAATATAGACGAAATTCCCATTGTTCAAGACTTTCCAGATGTCTTTTTGGACCCACTTCTTAGACTACCTCCGGATCGTGAAATCGAATTTATGATTGACATTCATCCTAGAACGGAACCAATCTCAAAGAATCCATATAGAATGGCCCCAGCGGAATTAAGAGAATTGAAGATCCCACTTGAAGAGTAAATTAACAATGGATTCATTCCTACCAACTTTTCACCGTGGGGGGCACCGGTGCTATTTGTAAAAAAGAAGGATGGATCGATGAGGATGTGCATCGATTATCACAAGTTAAATAAAGTAACTATTAAGAACCAATACCCTCTTCCAAGAATTGACGATCTGATCGATCAATTGCAAGGAGCTTGTGTCTTTTCAAAGATCGACCTCCGATCCAGATATTATCAGTTAAAAGTTAAGCTTGATGATATTCCTAAGACTGCATTAAGGACGAGATATGGACATTATGAGTTTCAAGTTTTGTCATTTGGATTAACTAATGCCCCGATGGCATTTATGGATTTGATGAACTGGGTCTTTAGTGAGTACTTAGATAAATTCATCATTGTATTTATCGATGAAATATTAATTTACTCGCGCACAGAGGAGGAACATAGAGAACATTTATGGATTTCTCTGTCTATACTGGCAACATATAAGTTATATGCGAAGTTCTCTAAATACGAGTTCTGCTTAAGTAAAGTGAGTTTTCTCGGCCACATAATTTCCAAGCAAGGTGTTAAAGTAGACCCTGCAAAGATTCAGGCGGTAGTTGATTGGTCGTAACCAAGGAATGTGGGGGAAGTAAGAAGCTTTTTTGGTTTGGCGAGATACTATAGGAGATTTATAAATGGATTTTCAAGAATTGCATTACCCTTAACAGGCTTGACAAAGAAAAATACACAGTTTTGGTGGACGAATGATTGTGAGGATAGTTTTCAAGAGCTTAAACGTTGTCTAACTTTGGCTCCTGTCTTGTCCCTGCCCGTTGATGATGATAATTTTTGCATCTACTGTGATGATTCTAAGAATGGATTGGGCATCGTACTTATATAGAATGGGAAAGTAGTTACATACGCCTCTAGACTATTGAAACATTCGATGCAAATTATCCCACACATGATTTGGAACTTGTTATGGTCGTATTTTCTCTTAAGATATGGAGACACTACCTGTATGGGCACCGATGTGAAATCTTTTCAGACCATAAAACATTTAAAGTACATCTTCACTCAAAAGAAATTGAATACGAGACAATGACGGTGGTTAGAATTGGTGAAGGACTATGACTGTGAAATCAAGTATAACCCAGAAAAGCAAATGTGGTGGCTGATGCCCTTAGTAGAAAGATGACAGTTATGAACAAGGTACATGAAGAAATACTTGATGAAATCTGCTCGGATATACAAAATCTAAATATGCAGTTGATTACTACACAATTAACTACTCTTTTATCCACTTTAACATTGAAGCCTTCGTTACTGAAAAAGATTAAAGAGGCTCAAATTGAGAATAAGAAGTGTGAGGATTTTAAACTGAACCCTACTCTTGAAAAATACCGATACTATTCCATCTCTGGTGAAGGGATCGTGAAATTTAAAGATCAATGGTATGTACCAGGAAGGTCAGAATAACGATTAGCAATCTTAAGAGAAGTTCATTTGTCAAAGTTTTTCTATCCATCCCGGCTGTAACAAGATGTATAAGGACCTCAAGTCGTATTACTACTAGCCTGGGATGAAATACGATATTGTACAATATGTCACTTTTTGTCACATATGTCAATGAGTGAAAGCAGAGCACTAAGGACTTGGGGAAATGTTACAACCAGTGCCTATACCCGAATCGAAATTGGAGCATGTCACTATGGACTTTGTCTCGGGTTTGTCCAAGACTATAAGAGGACATGATATAATCTGGGTGATTATTGATAGGCTAACCAAGGCTTCTCACTTCTTACCGGTAGCTATGACTTATAAGATTGATCAATTTGCCAGGCTGTATGTTAAAGAAATTGTACGCCACCATGGGGTACTTGTACATATTGTGTCTGACCGTGATCCGAGATTTGTGTCCATGTTTTGGAAAAGTTTAAACAAGGCTATGGGTACGGAGTTAAAGTTTAGTACAACTTTCTATCCTCAAACTGACAGACAGAGCAAATGAATGATTGCAATATTGGATGACATGTTGCGAGCATGTGTGTTGGAAGGGAAAAAGTGCTGTCATTGGTAAAATTTTTGTTCAACAATAGCTTCCAAGCTATGATTGGAATGGTACCTTATGAGGCCTTGTATGGACGGAAGTGTATATCTTCCTTGCATAGGGATGAGCTCAGTGAAGCAGAATTCTACGAACCAGATATGATACGACAAACTAAGGAATCTGTTACAATTATTCATCAAAGGATGTTGGATGCTCAAAGTCGCCAAAAGGGTTATGATGATAATCATCGTAGAGAACTAAAATTTGAGGAAGGAGACTTAGTATTCCTTAACATATCATAATTTAAAGGTGTAATGCAATTTGGGAAGAAAGGAAAGTTGAGTCCACTATATGTTAGTCTATTTTCTGATACAAAAAGGATTAGAAAAATGGCGTATCAGTTACAATTGTAGCTGCTTTGGATGGAGTTCATAACGTATTCCATGTGTCTATGTTAAGAAAGTGTCTACGAGATCCAGTTCACGTGGAACCTGAGGAACATGTTATCCTTAAACCAAATTTAAGTTATGAGGAAAGACCAACACGAATTTTGGATTCAAGTGTTAAGGAACTAAGACACAAAAAGATTGCACTTGTCAAGGTGTTATGGCAGAACCATACAATTGATGGAGCTACTTGGGAGAGAAAAGATGAGATGGAAGCTAAAAATCCGAAATTGTTTCAGTAGCTGAAATTTTGGGGACAAAATTTTAAATAAGGAGGGGAGGATGTAATGTGTAATAACAAGATCCTAGTTTTTCTGTGTATGCTGTGTGATCGAATTTTTGAGAATAATATATATATTACATGGTGTATTAATTCACTGTAAATTATGTGGGAGAAATATTACGGGATTTAAATTAAGTGGAAAGAATTACAAGGAAGGGCTGTCCAGGGTCCTTCGGATGCTGGCAGACGACATGTCGGACGTAATGTGTCGTCTGCAACACACAAGAACTCCGGGAAGACTCTGAGGATGAGACGAGGCGTCCTAACTTCTGTACGACGTCGACTTTTGGACGTGCTTGCAAACGATGCGGACGAGGATGACAACGTCCGCATTGAATCTGTCTAAGTTTGGGGACTTTCGGACGAGTCCTAACGCCTGCGGACGAGATTGGACCTCATCTGAATTAACTTTGTCCTAATTCTGGACACTTTCAGACGACTATGCGGACGAGGCAGATGCTGGAAACGTCATCCGATTTGAATCTGTCTAATTTATAGACAGATTTGGACGACACATGCGGATGCCAAATGGCATCCAAACGTCAATTTCTGACGGTATGGACCAGCTGGGGATGACATTTCTGGTCCGAAGGAAGAATCTGGCCTGTCAGATTTAGCCTTGCGGACGAGACTATGCGTCCGTACTCGTCCAAAAGATAGTAGGATAGCGAAATTTTAGGGATTTAAAAATTGACAACTTGTCGTGTAGTCCATTAAGACTCGATCTCCAGAGAAGAGAAACACCCCAAATAGCAAAATCGTCTCCTGCAGCTATGGGTAGTCCAGCCATCATTCTTCGCTATCTATCCTAGGTGATGATTGCCTAGGAAGATGCCCTTTATCTTTAGCTCATTCATCCAGTGGAGGTCAGCTCCCTGTATCCTTCTCCTCTCCTCTCCTTCGTCTAGCTTCTTCCTCTTCTCGGTTGCTGTGTGTGGTGTGGTGAGTGGTGGAGTATTTAGCTGTCCCTGTTAGTTGCTTCAACATTGGTAAGGGAATGGCTAGTCGTTGGCTTGAGGAAGCCCTACCCCCAAGTATATTGTGTGTTGATTGTGTTGGTTTAGTTTGTTCTGCAGTATTCTATCTTTCTACTGTGTGTGGTTATTGTCATAGCTTCTATTATTCCCCTCTAGTTAATGTCATGCTTTTAGTTTCCTGTATTTACAATTTTTCTTATCTGCTCTATAATGGAACTAGATTATGATCAAGGGAAAATTATAAGGCATGAATGGAGGAATGCTAAGTAAGGATGAGCTGAACTAAAATGTTAGCATATTTTCTGTGTTATAAACATTTTCCTTGCTGCTATGTCATGCACGTTGGTTGTATTTTGCTATGATGTTCTATTTTATATTCATTGTTACTTGCTGTAGTCTATTAACTAAAGCTTCCTTGCTGATGTTAGCATATTAGGTTGTTGCTAGAACACATCATAAATGGTCACTCAAGAGCATAAATATTCTCTGCCATGTGGTGTTGCTGTAAAATAACAAACGTAATCTGTTGTTTTAATTCAGTTGTTGTTGCTTTCCGCTATTATATTATTGTGGCTACTATTGTCTAAATGTTAGGATTAAAATGCAAGTCTCTATGTACGAATGAATTAAGGAAGTTGTGAAGAAGTAAGGTTGAATGCTAAGAATAAATGAAATAGATTCAATGCTCTGCATATGTTTAATTTCTGCCTTTCTGTTATATATCTCCTGTAAAACTTGTTGTGTTAGCTATCTTGCTTAAACTTGATAGCATCAAAGTCCTTTACCTTTAATTTTACTGTTGTTTGATATATCTGAATCACATGATAACTCACTGTTAATGAGGGGACTACTGTAGACCAACAAATGAAAAATAGGAATATAATATCTGTAAATTGTTGCTGCTGCTGTCATATTGTTGCTGTCATTATTGTTAGCTTGTACACGTATTAGGTTGTCGTTATTATTCCCTTACAAAGCATGTGATTTTAAGCATGAATATTTATAGGAGTTGTTGTTGTCGTTGTTTCCTTAGATGTTGTTACTTAACTAGAATGTAGATATTGCTTCTTTAAATCTCAAGCATGTTAATCTACCACTTGTATAATCTTTAAGCTTCCGATTTAATTGTTAAGCCTGCTAATCCATTGTTATTAAATCTGTTGACTTTCTGTGTTTGATATCCCTAAACACGTTCGTTGTCTTAGTTGTTACATTGTCAAGCACGTTAAATTGTATAAATCTTGTCAAGCATGCTAGTTGTCGATTCAGTTTCCTTTTGAACATGATATTTTAATTGTGTGAAATCTGCCAATTACTTATTATGTGGATATTTTACTTAAATTTCTGTTGTTTACTTCTATGAATGTTTTAGTTAAGTGCCTTCATGCATTATGCTAATAGAAACAAATAGGGAGTGCTGCCTTGGGATGGTACTCACATGCATTGGTAAGGAAAATAATAAAAATAAGAAGAAGAAGTAGAAAAGTAGAAAAGGGAATTGGGAGTGGATGGGTAGCGGGTATAGTCTGTAAACTAAGCGTAGCCCCTCCCTCATAGGGTACGGGAGTTCTAGTTTACTTAGAAGAAAAGAGAAAGGCTAGATCTGATCACTACGCCATCGCACGAGAAAAACCTTCCAGTTCCAGCTCGATGTACGAGTAAGAAGAGATGAAAGAACAAATGTAATAAAGCTTGGGATGGGCGGCCCCCATTCCATAACAAACTAAAAGAGAGGCATAGCATGTGCATAAACCCCCATTCCCTTTAGTGGGCCATTGGGTCACGTCCTTACTTGTGGTGTAGGTAATGAAATGGTGATACCCGGAGTAGAGGAGGAGGCCCTCCCGTGGAGCCTGCGGATTATCCAGTAGAGACTAGGCCTGAGTAAGCTGATGGCTTAAAGAAAGAAGAAGAACATTTAGTGAGGGTCAAACTGTAAACATGTTTTGTAAAGATATTAACTAAGGCTTTAATTTGTATGTTTTGGAACCTGTTACTGATCAACCATAAAATTTAAGAATGTTGATTTAGATTTTCGTTTCAAATTATTTTTTAATTAAATGGATTTCAAATCTGTTTCCGCTAGACTTTCCAAATAAATCAAGGATTTAATCTTTTATGATTTAAATGAGTTCAAGGAAATGTAGTAACGATCGGGATTTAAAAAGGGCACTCTAATCAAAAGCTGTTTAATTAAAGGTTTTGACGAAAGTAAAGTTTTAAAATTTTTAACTCGCTTTTCCTTAAAATTAAATGGAAGGATAAAAATTTGGGTCATTACATAATGTCTAGGGTATTTAGTTGCGTGTAATTATTGTATTAAGTGGAAATGTAAAGTATTGACATTTTATAAAGTATTAGAATTTATATATATGTGTGTATATATATATAAATTCTAATACTTTATAAAATGTCAATACTTTACATTTCCACTTAATACAATAATTACACGCAACTAAATACCCTAGACATTATGTAATGTAGGAGGATTTAAAGAAATTGATGAAAATTAGACGAAATTATGAGACGGAATGGGCGGTCGATCTCAGCGGTCGATTGCGTCCTGCGTGATCGACCGGCGGGATCGACCAGAGTTGTTGAAGATGAATTTGGTGGACGATCTATGTAATGGTGGTCGATTGTCCTTCATTTAAATCTATCATCTGCAATTAATTTTCAACGTATGCAAGCGATATTCAATCGCCAGAAACGCTAAACGGTCGGCTTTTGACGTTCCAGTGTCATCCAATGTCTCTCTCGATGCTTTATCTTCAGGGAGTGACTGAAGGGTCATTGAGATGTATTATAAATAAGACATGAAGATGGAAGTTTTTCCTTTCGGAAAAACTTGTGTGAGAGAGAGGTCACCTCTGTGAGATTAATTTTGAAGGTGTTGTCAATGGGAAGGATCACTACTGAGGGGAAAGGAAAGCTACACGAGGTAAGGAATATTGCATGTGATTTGTCCGTAAGGACCTACATCGCTGGAGTATGATGTTTTACTGATAGTTTTGTTGTACTATAAGCTGTTTCTTTTCGTTGTTATTCTCAGAAGGATTTGTTTTGTGATATAGTCGTTACTAAGGATAGCTTTAGTATGCTTTTATGAATTAACTCCATGTGTCAGTTAGGCTTCAGTGTTAATACTCTGATAATATTGCTTTTGTCGATGGTTTGTAACTTTTCATGAAGAGAATGAATTAGCGTACTGTTGGGTAGAGGTAAGAAGGAAGTGAGTTTATACAATCTATAAACTTTTATTACTATTATTATTTGTTTATCATCAATAGGTTAGTATTCTGTGATGAGTTCTGTTAGTTCTACATCCTCATCGTATTGATAATTATAGGTAATATGCTGTTATTATATTCTCAAGTTGGAAATGTAAATCACAGTTGAAAATTTGCAAGACGTAAATTAGTGATATAGACTTAGGTTTGTTGTAACGACCCAGATTTTTCTCTTTCTTAAATACGCGTTGAAAAATTTAACCTTTAAATGTATCAAAACCTCTTTTAAAAACCTCCTTAATTTAAAAATCAGAGTGCCTCTTAATCCCGATTGTTACTACCTTTTTCTCAAACTTGTTCAAATCGTGGAAGATTAAATCATTGGTTTATTTGGAAATCTAACAGAAATAAGATTAATTAGTGAAAACAGAAAATAGATGAAACAGAATTGAAAACTATTAAGTTAAAACATTTACGAAACAGGGAGTTTAAATCAAAACATGCTTGAAGTTCAGGGTTAAAAATGTCACATATTCAAAATACAAGTTAGGGCCATAGTTAATATTTTCATAAAACGTGCTTACTATTTAACCCTTTCAAAACATGTTTTTCTTCTTTCCTTGAGGCACCGGTCTACTATGGTCACTTCTCCTCTGGATATTCCACAGGCTCCAAGGGGAAGGCCACCTCCTCTACGCCCAGTATTACCATCTCATTACATACACCACAAGTAAGCACATGAGCTAATGGCCCAATAAAGGAAATGAGGTTTATGCGTATGCTATGCCTCTTATTATTCCATTATGGAATGGGGGCAACCCAAACCAACTTTTCTTACATTCATTCGTTCATTCATTCTTTACTCGTACATCGAGCAAGAGATTGGAGGACCCATATAGAATGGTATAGTTGACCGGACTAGACTCCTATGTGCGAAGTATGTCCCTTTCCTGTCATGGTAGGGGCTCTGCCTAGCTGCCATACTAGACTCGACTAACCACCAGCCACCTACTCCCTATCCATTCCATTATGGACTAGCCTCCTAGGTGCATACTAGTTGCTAGACTACTAGTCTCCTGGGTGCATACTAGTTGCCAGACTAGACCCGATTACTCATTCCTTTTATCATTCTTTTCTAATGCATGTGAGCACCACATCGAGGTGGCACTCCCTACTTGTTTCTATTAATGTGAATGCATGAGGACACTTTCAAATTAAATAGC
The DNA here is from genome assembly GCA_022433065.1 of Begonia loranthoides. Taxonomy (NCBI): domain Eukaryota; kingdom Viridiplantae; phylum Streptophyta; class Magnoliopsida; order Cucurbitales; family Begoniaceae; genus Begonia; species Begonia loranthoides. The sequence goes on along the minus strand of CM039477.1, from coordinate 13,357,027 downwards.
GTATACATGGAAAGTAAATGACCATGATTTAAAACAATCAAAAATCAAAGTGTAGGATCTAAAACACGTAATTACGTACATCGACAGTAGTTTGACAATATGAAGCAGAATAAATGAACACATGAATGGTAGATCATGCCTTGACAATATATAGTAGTGTTTACTAATGAGAAATCATAACATGCTTTTTAAGCAGCAGTAAATAACACAGAAACACGCCTTTCAAGCGACTATAATATCAGCAATTAATAGTCGAAGCGAAACAGCAAAACATACTTCTCAATCAAAAATAAGGAGCAGTGAATAATAATCAAACTTCAGCAGCGAAACATGCTTCTTAAAGATAGTAACAGCCATAAGAAATAACGAAAACGAAACAGCGAAAACATGCTCTTTAATAACTAAAATCGTCAGCCATAATATTGACCATAACCGTGAAACATAATTTACTGATCATGCTTCTCAATAATAACTAAAATAGAGGTCTGTTGTATGAAACATGTTAACATGCTGAACTCTTTGTTGGTGAACATATGTGATATGATTAATTATCATGCTTGAGGTTTAAAATAGTAATGGTCGATCTACATGCTAGTTAAAGGAGAATACTAATCAACATGCTTGATCACAATAGCAAGAATAGAGGGTTAATGTACTGGAAGGTTAAACAAATCTAATCATGCTAAATAGTTTAACAACTAACTTGATGATTAACTTGCTTTATGATTAATAACAAATTACATGCTTGGAGATTTACACGTTAGTTAACACAACTAATTAGTTAGATAGTTTGCATGACCTATTTTATTTCCACAGCGAAGGACTCAGCATACTCTGGAGCCATAAACATAACAACAGAGGATATATTTTAATGAACATACATTATGCAGGAAAAATATGAACATACTCTTTACTGGAAAATGAACAAAACAAAGGATTGTTAAGCTTAGAATAAAAATAAATGCAGAACAGTATTAACCCAAGTAGTAAAGCAGTATCTTTCATTGAAATAAATGCACAGAATAACTGAATAGCATAACAGATAATATGACTAAGTGTTCTCATGAATAATGGAGTCATTCATTACTTCTTCACAGAATAAATGAGCAGAAAAAAAAACAAAGATATAACATGAACCATTCGCCCTTTCATTCTCCTTCATGTTTCATTTATGGTTCTTACTTAGCTTTTGAAATGAAATTTACAGCAACGTATATAGAAAGCAATGATAGAGTAAGCAACTATAAAGTAAAGAGTAAAGACAATATCAACAGACAGATTCAAACTACAAAACCTAAACACACACACATGTTTTACTTGTGGGTAGGGCCTCCTTTGGCCAAGACTAACCTAAATCCTTACTTAAATATTGAACACTTTAATAGGGACAGCAGCAATTCCACTCCCAGCAACCACACTCTCGACTAAACGAGGAAGAAGAGACGCAGGGGAGGAAGGAGAATGGATGAGTGAAGGGCAAGCTAGAAGTTAAAAAGGGGAATAGACTTACTAGGCCATCATTCACGTAGGAGAGGAGGGAGATAGCTAGGCTATGAAATTTGGAGTTGGAGCTGTGCGATTCTTATCTGGGAGTCATTTTTCTCTATTGGAGATCGCATATTTATGGACTATGCGACAAACTGTCTAATTTAAATCCCTAAAATTTTGCTATTCCGCAATCTTTCAGACAAGTGCGGATGCCTTGATCTCGTCCACAATCATTCACATGTGTAAATTCCCTAGGCCAAAATGTGATCGTGGATGGGAATTGGCGCCCCACCTTTGTCCGTACCGTCCGCAGCAGACCTTCGGACACCGTTCAGTGTTTGCATATGTCGTCCAAAGGTGTCCCTAATTTGGACAGAGTCAAATCAAACGAGGCCTATTCTTATCCGCGCTCATCTGCAAGCGTCCTAAGGTTCCCAGAATTTGGACAGATTCAATCCGAATGAGGCCATCCGCGTCCGCATCGTCCACGACTCCACAGCACTGTGAAGTTAGGATGCAAAAATCATCTCCTAAGTAGTCCCATGGCTCGGGACGATGTCCAAGCATTTGTGAATGACATGACACGTCTACAGGCGTCCGAAACGCCCAGAACCACATCTTTCTCACATTTCCCCATTTAACGTTTTACCCCAAAATCTTTCCCATGGATGCATGCCATAATTAACGAGTATAGATATGAAATCAATTGCATAATATCATTTCCAAGTTCGATTACATCGCACATGTGGGAGAATTAAGTACTAGGATATTACATACTACCCCCCTTAAACAATTTTGGTCCCCAAAATTAGCTACTAAATAATTCAAGGTACAAGGTCTGCATGTCATCTTCTTTTTCCCAAGTGGCCTCTTCATATCAGTGATTCTGCCATTAAACCTTGACCAAAGGAATACACTTACGCCATAACTCTTTCACTCTTGAGTCAAGAATCTTTATAGGCCTCTCGTTGTAGCTCAAGTTGGGCTGCACATCAATACTATCGGAGGGGTTTATTACAACTGCATCACCCAGACATATCTTGAGCATAGACACGAGGAAGACATTGTGTACACCTGTCATGAAGTCTGACAATTGTCCCTGATAGGTAACAAGTCCTACTTTCTTCATGATCACATAGGTTCCCACATATCTAGGGTTGAGTTTCCCTCTCCTGCCAAACTTAACGACACCCTTGAAAGTAGATATCTTCAGGAACCCGCTATCCCCTTCATCAAAGTCAAGGGCCCGACGTCGATTGTCCACATAGCTCTTCTGAAACCTCTGAGCTGCTAACATTCTCTGCTTAATCAGGGCTACAAACTCCATAGTCTTCTGCGCCATCTCAGGCCATAGAAAGTAGCCTCACCTGTTTCATCCAAGCGCAAGGGGGACTTGAACTTCTTCCAATATAACGCTTCGTAGGGGGCCATGCCGATAGTGGCCTGAAAGCTATTATTATATGCGAACTCAACCAATGGCAAGATTTTCCCCCTACTTGGAAGTCGAGAATGCGAGCACGCAACATATCCTCAAGAGTCTGAATGGTTCTCTCGCTCTAGCCGTCTGTCTGTGGAGGAAATGTTCTGCTGAATTTCAGTTCGGTGCCCATAGCTTTGCTCAGACTCTTATAGAAAGCTGAAGTAAAACATAGGTCTCGATCTGATACAATAGAAATCGAAATGCCGTGTAGCCTCATTATCTCCTTAATATATAATTCGGCAAACTGATTCATCTTATACATCATAGATATCGGTAGAAAATGTACAACCTTTGTCAACTGATCCACGATTACCCAGATCGCATCATGGCCTCGTACAGTTTTGGGCAGACAAGTGACGAAGTCCTTGGTAATATGCTCCCATTTCCATTCAAGCAATAGATGGAGCGGACCGCAAGGTTGCTAGTGTTCAACCTTAACTCTCTGACACACTTGGCATGACGATACAAAATCGGCAATGTCGTACTTCATGTTGGGCTAGTAATAATGAGTTTTAAGATCCCAGTACATCTTGTTACAACCAAGATGTATAGAGAAATTGGAGGAATGAGCTTCTCTTAAAATCTTTACTCGCACCATTGGATCGCCGGTCACATACCACCGGTTCATAAAATAGACCGTACCATCAGCAGACGTAGAGAAGTTTTGGTACTTCGGTAGAGTTAGATTCAGCTTGAAATCCTTACATACCCCATCATTTTGCTGAGCCTCTGTGATATATTCAATAATAGATGGCACCAATGTCAACTTTGTGAACACCGCGTCTAACTGTGCTAGGACCATCTGTACCTCAAGCCCTTGAAGGTCTCTCTGAAGTCCAGAAGGCATTTCTTGACAAATCATGCTCATCACGACAAATTTGTAGCTAAGAGCATCCACAACGACATTGGCTTTTCCCGGATAGTACTTGATCTAACAGTCATAATCTTTAATGAACTCAATCCATCGCTGTTGACACATATTTAATTCCTTCTGGGTCAAGATATACTTGACACTCTTATGATCGGAGTAGATCTCGCAACGCTGCCCATACAGATATTGTCTCCATACCTTAAGTGATACGCTCCAAAAATCACAAGGAGCACTTGATAGAAATCGGGCACAATAATCTGTAATAATCTGATCAAACAACTTCAAACAGAAATAACTCCCAATCCAGACGTGAACAACAATTGCTTTTTGGAGGTCACCATAACAACACGTTCATAAACAACATACAAAATTCCAGCTCAAAAACCACTTAGAAACTCAAGTTATGGTAGAAACAAAACAGCTCCGAAATTAGGGTTTCACCCGAATAGATTTGATATCCGAAATTAAAAAGGAAAGAACTCCATTTGCATATGTCCAAATAACGCCAAATTTGGAGGGAGATATCTTGACTAAATGTAGAATAAACCAGCCAAAAATGATAACAATAGAACACGTACAAGAAGACCAAACACAGTCAGAAATGCAAGAAATCCAGCAGAGAATAACCAAGGCAGATTTATCAGCTAACAAACAATCCACAAATAAATGACTCTAATCATATAATCTTCAAATATATTCACCTTTCGATGGTATGGGACTCTGATAACTTCAGCAATATGCAGCAATAACCAAGAATCCTTTGATAAACAAACAAGAAAAATGCAAAGAAATAACCAAGGAGTCCGCTAAACCTCCTAATGTGAGAGGAGCGACTTCAATTGGCTTGACCGGCAATCAAGCACTCTTAAGGGGTTGAATGCTTCTCCTACTTCCACACCACAATAGACTCCATAAGAATGAAGTATTGGAAGAAACAACAACCCTTCCAACTCGGCCAAGAATCGTTCAAGAGCACCGAGTTCGAGCAAGAGAAAGATCGGACAATGAAGGACATTGCCGCGGACCGCTCTTCACAAGAGAAAGCTAGGGTTTATGTTTTGTTCAAAATATTCTAATTGCAAAAGGGTTCATTAGAGAGGATTAATACCTCTGTAATGGAAAAATACGTTTTTTTTACAAAAATACCCTAAATAGCAAATGACTAAACAGCCCTTAGCAATAACACAAAAACAATAAATCTGAGTTGGGTTTTGGTCTCTGTAAAGTGGACATTGGACATAGTAAACAACACCCAAATGTGACATTGAATAGTTCGTTCGAAAGCTCTGGATGTTGGCTATATTGGGTATGAAGGACTAAAGTTGAAAAGAAGTCATTCCGATTGTCAAAATAGCCCTTGAACGTTTGGAGGTCAGATTCAAGGCGGAAAAGAAAGCCCACAATTTTCTCCTATGCTTGCATGACCTCCACTAGCCCAATTGTACCAACTCCTCTTTGTTTAATTGATCCAAAAAACTCTCCTCCAAGTTAGCTGGAGAAGAAATACCTACAAAAAAAAAAGAGAAAAATATTAGAAATCAAAGGAGCCCTTGGCTCAGGCTCAGGTGACAGGACCTTGGGGCACGTCAAACTCCCGGGGTTGAAAAGGATTTGCCCTCAAATCCAGGGAGTATGCTTGATTATCTTCAACAAATCTTCCTCCTAGATCAAATGGGAAAAATTTGTTGACATCATGAGTCAACTCATTCTTATCAGAGTGCCCATATAAACGAATAATAATAAAGCCTTCAATGATCATATCTAAGTAGTTTATCCTTCCTTTTCGGCCATTAAGACTTTGTTTCTATGCAGTTTCCCCATGTTTGTATTTTCAAAAGAAAAATTTCCACCAACTCTCACAAATCTTCTTTTCTCCAAAGTAGCAAGTTAGATCCCAACCTTGAACTACAAATTCGGTTGGTTTTAAAAGCCCACTTGTTAGTATCCTAGGATTGCCAACTTTCAAAAAAATGTCTTCCATGGGGTCATACTCATCCTTAAGCTCTTTAGCATATAAAACATTCCAAGGACCAGAGCCTTTATCATCAATAAGTTGCCTTTTAATCCAATAAAAGCCAAAAAGTTTAACATTTAACTCGAACAAGAGAGAGTACCTTGGTTTTGGTGTGCCGGTCAACAATGTTGTCTTCCTCTTCTTGCATTTTAATAATTTAAGTATTGCTACAAAGACGCCACTGTCAATATTTCTCATCCCCTTGGGTTGAATAGATTTATCACTAAAAAAACTCTTGATCCATCCTATTTCAAAAAGCCAAGTAATCAAAATGTTTGGTGGGGGATACCTCGAGCAACTCGTTTCGGCTAGTATGCTTGATTCTCCACTATCGTAGACTAGCAAATAAAAACTCGAAGGTGGCAATGCACCAAATCCCCAACCTTTATCCATATGCATGCAAGCATGGATGTTAAATCTCCTTCCATTTGTGAATAAAAAATTTACTTTTTCTATGCCCCAACATAAATCATAATAAGTCAACTTGCCATGAATTTTCTCTTCTCGATATTCAATAATGAGAGGTCTTTCTACGGTCAAGAAAAAAATTTCCTCTTGAATAAGAGCTAACTCCTTAAAATCATATTCTCCTTCATTGGTTGCTGCAAAGAACTCATCTCCATGCTCCACTATCCAAGTTTCTTCCATTTTATGTAAATCACTTCGGTTTGGCAAAGTGAAGGACTTTCCATCCTCCATTAGGCGTGTTTCCTCTAGGACCATAAGTGTCTCCCTTTGAGGGGAAGTTTCTTCCTTCTTAGTTGCTGCCATTAAACCATCTCCATTCTCTATATGTTCATCCTTGAGAATTTCAACTTTACACTCTTTCTCAACTACCCAAAAACAATTTTCTTCATCCACTTGAGTCTCCATCACGAAAAGTGGTCCTTCGGGAGCATAAATAGTCTCTTCTTCATTCTCTTCTTTGCTAAAACAAGAATCACATTCCTCACCTTCACTAATCACTTCATTGGTTTCCGCTTTTATAATCATCACTTTTGCATTTGGACATTGAGAAGCAATGTGGCTGAATCCTAAGCACTTGAAGCACTTGACATCTGTAGACCTCGGCTTGCTTGTGTCACTAAAAGCTTTCTTCTCTTCATTAGGCTTCACGGTATTAAACTTTTTATCCCCTTTTGGAATTGTTTTTGGAGGATTGTTGCCCCTTTGGAAAGGCCGAGATAAGCCCTCCTTAAGTTTCCTTTTTCTTTGCCTTTCTATTCTCAAAGCCAATTGAATAACATCATCAAGAGTTTCATAAGATTGCAACTCCACCACATCACAAATATCTTTATGCAGCCCCTTTATAAAACGAGCCACGGTTTGCTCCATTGGCTCCACCACATTGTATCAAATCCTTAAAATTTCAAACTTGGTCAAGTATTCATCAATTGTTAGTGAGCCTTGTTTCAATTTTTGAATTTGCAGGAATAGTTCTTACTTGTAGTGCGGAGGGACAAATCGTCTTCTCATGAGTTCTTTCAAAGCCTCCCAACTTCGGACCTCAACTTCTCCTACCCTCATTCTTTGTATTTTAAGGTCTTCCCACCATATACTAGCATAACTGAAAAGCTCTAATGTCAACATTTGAAGCTTAGTCTTTTTGGAATAATCATAGCAATAGAAAATCCGATCTACCTTTTCAACCCATTCTTGGAAGTCATAACCATGAGTAGAACCTTTAAATGGAGGGATAGAGACCTTAACATGCCTTATGTCATGCTTGCTATTCGGCCCCCTCCTCGAGCTAAGTGAATCCCTTTCATCGGATTCCTCCCAATCTTCAACAAATACACTAGCATCATGACCTCGTGAATCCATAGATGTACCAAGCCTTCTTCTAGGCCTTAGAGTTCTAGGACCCCTCACATGATCATTGTCGGAAGCTCCCATTTTTTGTTGAAGCTTAAGAATCATGTCAAACATCTCCCGCATACTATGCTCGGTTTGTTCATGAACTTCCTCGGGTGGTGCACAAGGATAGTTCCTCATCTCTTTACTATTATGATACTGAACTCCACTTCTTGTACTTATGATAAACAACTAACAATCCCAATAACAACAGCAAGAAAACGTGAGCAAGGCTCTGATACAAAATGATATGCTCCAAAAATCACAAAGTGCACTTGATAGAAATCGGGCACAATAATCTGTAATAATCTGACAAACAACTTCAAACAGAAATAACTTCCAATCCAGATGTGAACAACAGCTGCATTTTGGAGGTCACCATAACAAACAATCCACAAAGAAATGACTCTAATCATATAATCTTCAAATATATTCACCTTTCGATGGCAGAGGACTCTGATAACTTCAGTAATATACAGGAATAACCAAGAATCCTTTGATGAACAAACAAGAAGAATGCAAAGAAACAACCAAGGAGTCCGCTAAACCTCCTAACGTGAGAGGAGCGATTTCTATTGGCTTGACCGGCAATCAAGCACTCTCCATGGGGTTGAATGCTTCTCCTACTTCCACACCACAATAGACTCCACAAAAATGAAGTATTGGAAGAAATAACAACCCTTCCAACTCGGCCAAGAACCATTCAAGAGCACCGACTTCGGGCAAGAGGAAGATCGGACAATGAAGGAGATTGCCGCGGACCACTCTTCATAAGAGAAAGCTAGGGTTTATGTTTTGTTCAAAATAATCTGATTGCAAAAGGGTTCATTAGAGAGGATTAATACCTCTCTAATGGAAAAATACCTTTTTACAAAAATACCCTAAATAGCAAATGACTAAACAGCCCTTAACAATAACACAAAAACAATAAATCTGAGTTGGGTTTTGGTCTCTGTAAAGTGGACATTTGACATAGTAAACAACACCCCAATATGACGTTCAATTGCTCGTTCAAAAGCTCTAGATGTTGGCTACATTTGGTATGAAGGACCAAAGTTGAAACGAAGTCATCCCGATTGTTGAAATAGCCCTTGAATGTTTGGAGGTCAGATTCAAGGCAGAAAAGAAAGCCCACAATTTTCTTCTATGCTTGCAAGACCTCTACTAGCCCAATTGTACCAACTTCTCTTTGTTTAATTGATCTAAAAAACTCTCCTCCAAGTTAGCAAGAGAAGAAATACCTACAAAAAAAAGAGAAAAATATTAGAAATCAAGGAGCCCTTGGCTAGGGCTTAGGTGACAGGACCTTGGGGCACATCATTAAGAGTGAAGATGACAGTTATGAGCTCTAAGTCATGGGTAGGGTAGTTCTATTCGTGAATCTTGAGCTGTTGGGATGCATAGGCGATGACCTTTTCATTCTGCATAAGAACTCCCCCGAGTCCTCGCGTGATGCATCACAGTAAATGCTAAAGTCGCCATCCTCCATAGGCAATGCCAACATAGGGACAGTTGTTAATCTGCGTTTCAACTATTGAAAACTGCTTTCACAATCGCTGGACCACCAGAATCTAATGTTCTTCTTGGTAAGACCGGTAAGTGGTAAAGTGATCTTTGAAAACCCATCGATAAAGCGGCTGTAGTAATTGGCCAGGCCTAGAAAACTCCTCACTTCGCTAACATTTTTTGGCGGTGACCAATTAACCACTGCCTGTATCTTGGACGGGTCGACTGAGATACCTTCCTCGAAAATTACGTGGCCAAGAAAACCGACCTTGCTCAGCCAGAAGTCACACTTAGAAAACTTTACGTATAACTGATGCTGACCAAGAACAGATAAGACCACTAGTAGATGCTCATGATGTTCTGCCTCTGATCAGGAGTAGACCATGATATCGTCAATGAAGACGATGATAAATTTATCCAGAAAATCTCGGAAGACTCGGTTCATCAGGTCCATGAAGGCTGCAGAGGCATTGGTCAATCCGAAGGACATAACCAAGAACTTATAGTGACCATACCGTGAGCGAAATGTAGTTTTAGGTATATCCTCGGGTTTAACCTTCAATTGATGGTAGCTAGACTGAAGCTCAATCTTGTAGAATACTTGAGCACCACACAACTAGTCAAAAAGATTGTCAATTCTTGGCAAGGGATATTTGTTCTTGATTTTCACCTTATTCAATTCTCTGTAATCGATGCACATCCTTAAGGTTATGTCCTTCTTCTTGACAAATAGCACTGGTGCACCCTAAGAGGAAAAACTGAGCCGAATAAATCCTTTGGTGACCAGCTCTTCCAACTGTATTTTCAGCTCTCGTAGTTTAGCAGGTGCCATATGATACGGATGTTTGGAAATGGGATCCGTACCAGGCTGCACGTTGATCTCAAACTCAATATCTTGGTCTGGGGGCAAACTAGGAAGATCGTTGAGAAAAATGTTTGGAAAGTCACGCACCACCGCAACATCCTCTATCTTAGTCTTAGTGTTTACGGTAATATCAATCACATTGACCAATAATCCGTCGCACCCATTCTTCAACAATTTATCTGCCTTGAGTGCTGAGACAATGGTAAACTTCCCCTTCTCCTTGGTTCCCTGAAAGGTGTGCCGTTCACCACTCGGATGACCAAAACAGACCTCCCTTTCCTTGCCGTGAATGACCGCATGGTGCTTTGACAGCCAATCCATTCCCATTATGACATCATAGACACTTAGATTCATGATTATTAGATCGGCCTGAAATAAACGGCCATTGATGTCCACCTCATATGACTTGAGCATCCTGTCGATAATCAAGTGATCGCCGGAGGGCAACAGCACGCGATGCATGTAGTTCGTGCTGTTGGAAAAGTAATTGGCTTGCTCACAAAACTTCATGGAGATAAACGAGTGCGTAGCACCTCTATAGAATAATACATAAATGGCACACTTGTTTATAGAGATTGCTCTTGCTAGGGTTCGGTGAGTTGTTTATTTTAAGGTAAAATCTCTTATCTCATCTAGGGAAGGAAACAAATGTAATTGTACAAAAAGAAAATTCAAATGCACAGTGCACTTGCTACTACCGCTGGTTGATCGTGGTCTTCAGTCCCACATGGCGAAAACTCGTGGGACTGCACCTCCCTGTCCCCCTTATCGGCTTGGGCAAGTCTTGGCTATATGACCCGGCCTTCGACAAGAAAAGCATTTTTCTGAACCAACCATGCATTCGCCTCGATGAATCTTCTTGCATTTGGGACAGACATGGTGTTGAGGGGTGTTGGATGATTGCATCATTGGCCTTTTTTCTGGCCTCTGTTGCCCTTCAATCTCAGCTGGTCGTTTGATTCCCGGGCCCGGTGAGGTCCCACCTTGTGGTTGCTAGGTAGGGGCAGCCTTCTAGGCTTTTTGAGTAGCCTCTCTCTGTCTCCTGACCCTTTCCAAGGCCACCACTCTCGTCACCATCTTTGAATAAGAGACGCCCTCAATACCAGCCCTTGCACAAAATGATGTACCTTGTTTTCTTCTGCTACCACCAAATGAGGAGCATAGCGGGATAAGGCCTCGAATCGCTGGGCATATTTTGTCACCGTGCTCGTCGGACGTATACCCATGAATTCCGTCAGTTTATGGCTGTGAACCGTATGGTTGAAGTACTTATCGTTAAACAAATACTTGAATTCTCTCCAAGTGAGAGTAGCCACGTTAGGAGTGGCCTTGACGGTATCCCACCAGAAGCGTGCCTCGTGAGTTAGGTAATACGCTGCACACTTAACCTTTTTTGCCTCATCAATATCTGCATAATTGAAATTGTCTTCTATGGAGCGTATCCACTCCTCAGCCCCCGTGATATCTGAAACATCTCAATTGAAATAGGGTGGTTTAAGCTTTTGGAATTTTTCCCATCTGGCTTCCCTACACACCGGCTGGACTAGCTGGATCGGTTATTCCCATTTCCGTTCACGGGGTCTTGCCCCATATGTTGGTCCTGTCCCATAAACCTTTCCATGAAGCGGATGTGCTACTACATGAACTGAGTCTGCCGCTCCATTTGTTGGAATTGTTGTCCTACGACTGCGGCTATACGCTCGAGAGCCTCGTCTCGAGCGGGATCCTCCTGCTGATTGGGCAATTGGGGCCCATCCTCGTTAACAGGTATATTCCTCCTCCCACTTTTGGCCATCTACATCTTCTTATGAGTTCACGTTATAAGGAAATCACTTAAGGTAGCATTCTGTAAATTTAATCCGTCATATCAAATTTATATACATTTCTATACTATAGTCAATCGATTCAAGTGAGTGTTTCTATAAAATAAAGGAAAATCTTACACTGAGAGGGGCCTTGCCCGACGAGTCTGGGTTATCCGCGATGAAACACACAAGAGTAGACTTGCTCTGATACCAACTATAACGACCCGAATTTTTCTCTTTCTATTTTTTTTCTTAAATACACGTTAAAAAATTTAAACTTTAAATTTTTCAAAACCTTTATTAAAAACCTCCTTAATTTAAAAATCAGAGTGCCTCTTAATACTGATCGTTACTACCTTTTTCTTAAACTCATTCAAATCGTGGAAGATTAGATCATTGGTTTGTTTGGAAATCTAACAGAAATGAGATTAATTAGCAGAAATGGAAAATAGCAGAAACGGAATTGAAAACCATTTAGTTAAAACATTTACGGAACAGGGAGTCTATATCAAAACATTTTTAAAGTTCAGGGTTAAAAATGTCATATACTCAAAATACAAGTTAGGGCCATAGTTAATATTTTTACAAAACATGCTTACTGTTTAACCCTTGTAAAACATGTTTTTCTTCTTTCCTTGAGCCACAGGTCTACTCTGGTTGCATCTCCTCTGGATATTCTATAGGCTCCACGGGGAAGGCCTCCTCCTCTGCACCTGGTATTACCATCTCATTACCTACACCATAAGTAAGGACGTGAGCCAATGGCACAGAAAAGGAAATGGGGTTTATGTGTATGCTATGCCTCTCATTATTCCGTTATGGAATGGGGGCCACCCATACCAAATTTTATTACATTCGTTCGTTCATTCACTCTTTACTCATACATCGAGCGGGAGATTAGAGGACCCATATCGGGTGGTATAGTCGACTGGACTAGCCTCTTGTGTGCGAACTAGGTCCCTTTCCCATCATCGTAAGGGCTCTACCTAGCTGCCAGACTAGACCCGACTACCCACCAGCCTCCAACTCCCTATCCATTCCATTATGGACTAGCATCCTGGGTGCATACTAGTTGCTAGACTACTAGTCTCCTGGGTGCATACTAGTTGCAGAACTAGACCCGATTACTCATTCCTTTTATCATTCCTTTCCAATGCATGTGAGCACCACCCCGAGGTGGCACTCCCTACTTGTTTCTATTAACGTGAATGCATGAGGACACTTTCAAATTAAATAGTGCATACATGGAAAGTAAATGACCATGATTTAAAACAATCGAAAATCAAAGCGCAGGATCTAAAACACGTAATTACGTACATCGATAGTAGTTGGACAATATGAAGCATAATAAATGAAAACATAGAATGGTAAATCATGCCTTGACAATATATGGTAGCGTTTACTAAAAACAAATCATAACATGCTTTTTTAAGCTGCAGTGAATAATAAGGAAACATGCCTCTCAAGCGACTATAACATCAGCTATTAATAATTAAAGCGAAACAACAAAACGTACTTCTCAATTGAAAATAAGCAACAGTGAATAATAATCGAATTGCAGCAGCGAAATGTGCTTCTTAAAGATAGTAACAGCAGTAAGAAATGACGAAAATGAAATGGCAAAAACATGCTCTTTAATAACTAAAATCTGCAGCAATATATATCAAACATAACCACGAAACAAAATTTACCTATGATGCTTCTCAATAATAACTAAAACAGAGGTCTGTTCGAAACGTGTTAACATGTTGAACTCTTTGTTGGTGAACATACGTGATATGATTAATTATCATGCTTGAGATTTAAAAGAGTAATGGTCAATCTACATGCTAGTTAAAGGAGAAACTAATCAACATGCTTCATCACAATAGCAAGAATAGAGGGTTAACGTACTGGAAGGTTAAACAAATTTAATCATGCTAAATAGTTTAACAACTAACTTGATGATTAACTAGCTTGATGATTAATAACGAATTACGTGCTTGGAGATTTACACGTTAGTTTACACAACTAATTAGTTAGATAGTTTGCAGCGAAGGAGTCAACATACTCTGGAGCAATAAACATAACAACAGAGGATATATTTTAATGAACAAACATTATGCAAGAAAAATATGAACATACCCTTTGCAGGAAAATGAACAAAACAAAGGATTGTTATGCTCAGAATAAAAGTATGTGCAGAACAGTATTAACCTAAGTAGTAAAGCAGTATGTTTCATTGAAATAAATGCACAGAGTAACTGAATAGCATAACATATAATATGATTAAGTGTTCTCATGAATAATAGAGTCATTCGTTACTTCTTCATAGAATAAATGAGCAGAAAAAAAAAACCAAAGATATAACATGAACCATTCGCCCTTCATTCTCCTTCATGTTTCATTCATGGTTCTTACTTAGCTTTTGAAATGAAATTTAAAGCAACGTATATAGAAAGCAATGACAGAGTAAGCAACTATAAAGTAAAGAGTAAAGGAAATATCAACAGACATATTCTAACTACAAAACCTAAACACACACACACGTTTTACATTAGTAGGATTGTACGTCATGGATTTTATGGGCTAATAATGAAGATAATAAATGGTGTTTCCTACGTGGGTTCAGAAACTGAAGAGGTTGCTCACACATAAAAACTACTTGTTTGATTAAGTTCGGAAATTGGAGAGGATGCTCATACTCAATGAGGGGTGAGTTTGGAAACTGCGGAGGTTTCTCTCACCCAAGAGTAAATAACCGTAATGTAAGTGGGCTTGTTTTTAGTGACTTTAGAAATTGAAGAGGTTGCTCTCACGTAAAATCAAACCCAAGTGGTGAGTTCAAAAATTGAAGAGATTGCTATCACCTAGCTTACACATATATCCGACTTAAGTATGTAGAGATGTCGTAGAGGTTATGGTTGCATTTGATTTTATATTCCTTACTGAGCAATAGGCTCATTATTCCATATGTGATGTGGGTATGGATTATGAGCTGGTAGAAGTGAACGTTGAGGAAGTATGATGCGATGCAAGCTTGTGTTACTATGCGCCAAACAACCTCGGGGGTTATGGCTCTAAATAAATAAAAGTTGTTTTTAATGCAAAAAGACTTTGTTATGAATTTCAACTAATTATTTATGTTATTTCTGTAAAACAGTTAAATATTTTTATTTCGTATAACGTACTCTGATGTTTTTCAATTAAGTATATTTTAATAAGTTTTTAAAATGTTCAAAATTTTATGAAAGTTCATAAAAGCAAAATTAGGATGTTACAACTTTCTGCTGCGAAAGTTAACATTTCGCAGTAGAAAGAAATTGCTTTTTAATAGAAAACGTGATAGCGATATTGACTCTATTCATTTTCCATAGTTGAGTGTTTTATTTGTTAGCAAAAATTATTTAGTTGTTGACTTGTCATTAACCTCATATTTCAGTGGTTGTTTTGTTAATTTTCTTAGAATTTAAAATAATCACAAATAATTTGAAGTATAAGATTTTAATTGATAAAGGAAATTAACACCGCAGACCCCTATAATTTGCGGTCAATGACAAGTCAAACCCTGGAGTTTTTTTAACAACTAAAACCCTGAACTATGAAAAATTCTCGCCGGCGACCTCGCAGTCACGTTTTCCCTCCAAGATCGTCGAGTTTAACTACTTGGTTTCGTCTCTGTCAACTACCATCGAAACGGAAAGAAAGTATGTCAAAATCATGGCCGAGGGATGTCCTTCGTGCCAGTTCGAAGAAAAAGGACCATGGCGGGGGATGGTGGAGAAAAATCTCATTGGCCGTTGGATAGCGGAATGGATGGCCATGACTGAATCTGGCATCTTCCAGAGGCGATGGACGAACGACATTGCTTGGCCTTTGGATTGAGCGAGGGACGTCCCTCATCTAGATCGATGGTTAGGATTGAATCTGGGATCTTCTAGAGGCGAAGGACGGACGACATTCCTTGGCCGTTGGATCGAGTGAGGGACGTCCCTCATCTGAATCGATGGCCAGGATTACATTTTGTGTCTTCTAGAGGAGGTGGCGGACGACGATCCCTGGGCGTTGGAACGAGTGAGGGACGTCCCTTATCTAGATCGACGGCCAGGATTGACTCTAAATTAACTGGGTCACGTGCAAGACACACACGTTTTTAAAACGCGCGAATTCCCTCAATTAAGGCAGAAATCCCTTGCCCAGACACAGACGGCCGCCAGCCAATACTACGTCGTTCTACCCTCAATGGACGCCTCTCGTCTTAAGATGGCATTGTTTAGGCCATGTCGGACGTCCATCTTAGTACAAGGGACGTCCCTTCCTTTTGGATTTCATTCTCTAGACAATGCAAATCTGCCTTATAATGACAAATCAACCATCATTCTCAATAATGGAAGGTATGTCTCACGTGGATTGACTTTTGAAACTATCCAAATATTGGTTTGTCTCTAATATCTATGGCAAGGGGGACGCCCTTCACGATTATAAGATAGATTTGTGTCATCCAGAGAATGAAATTTGAGAGGAATTGACATGCCTCGTATTAAGACGGACGTCTTTCATGGCCTAAATGACGCTGTCATAAGACGAGAGGCATCCATTGAGGGCAGAACAACGTAGTATTGGCCTACAGACATCCGTTTCTGGGCGAGAGACGTCCATCTTAATTGAGGGAATTCGCGTGTTTTAAAAACGCGTGTGCCTTGTGCGTGACCTAGTTAATTTGGAGTCAATCCTAGTTGTCGAACCAGATAAGGGACATCCTCGCTCGATCCAAGGGCCAGGAATCGTCGTCCGCCATCGCCTCTAGAAGATGCCAAATGCAACACTAGTCGTCGATCCAGATGAGGGACGTCCCTCGCTCAATCCAACGGCCAAGGAATGTTGTCCGTCCGTCGCCTCTAGAAGATGCCAGATTCAATCCTGGGTGTCGATCCAGCTGAGGGACATCCCTCGCTCGATCCAACGGCCAAGCAATGTCGTTCGTCCGTCGCCTCTGAAAGATGCCAAATTCAATCATGGCCGTCCATTCCGCAATCCAACGGCCAATGAGCTTCGTCTCCACCATCACCCGCCATCATCCTTCTTCGAACTGGCAGGAGGGACGTCCCTCGGCCCCGATTTTGAGGTCCTTCATCGCTGTTTTGACGGAACTTGACAGAGACGAAACCGCAACGTTAAACTCGACGATCCTTGATGAGAAACGTGATTGCAAGGTCGCCGGCGAGAATTTTTCATAATTCAGGATTTTAGCTGTTAAAAGAAATCTCCAAGGTTTTACTTAACCTTGATTGCGAACTATAGGGTCTGCGGTGTTAATTTCGCAATTGATAATTATCCTAAAATTTATTAATTTTGTTTTATTAAATAAATGTTCATTACATTCGCAACAATCATCAACAATATTATTGTGTACATTTGACTTAAAATCATTTTGGATTTAGATATCCTTTTCTCGGTAGTTTTCTTTGACATATTTCAATATATTGTCTTCTACTTGCAAAAGAATTGACTTTTATATGACTCGGTGCAGTGCAGTTAGAAGTTGTGCCTTACTTTTATTTAATGCACTGCAGAAGAAACTGAGGTACTAAAAAACCGTTGGAGAGCGCAATTTTGATTGGAGTGAGTTAATAATTTTGATCTATACTGTCTTTTATCCATTTTTTAAAAATGACTTAAATATTGAAATTCAAGAAGTAAAAGTTAACTATTATTAATTAAAGAAGCAAAATTCAGTCTGTAACCATGGTCTGTAGAGATGGTAGAATGACAAAGTGCAATGCAATGGAAGTGAAAGAAAAAGACGGAATTTTTAAATGATCCCACTTCAGAATGAAACTTGTTCCTTCTTTAAAGCCATCTTCTGCTTCTGCATTTCAGAAGGCAATTTCACATCAGTTGCGAGCCCAAGAGCCTGAAGAAGTACAATGACCCACCAGGACGTGTCAATCTGCCACCATTCAAGGCCTTGCCGGGCGGAGTATTCAAATGCATGGTGATTGTTATGCCATCCTTCTCCGAATGCTAGCAATCCCACTATCCTGTAAATTTCATTTTCATTTTTCCTTTTTCTTGGGTGAAATTTGGAGAAATGAATTAGGTGGCAAACACTAATTATATTTCTTACCAATTGTTTTTGGACAAATCTTTCGTCTTCCATTGCTGCTTTCCCCATATATGGCAAACTGAATTGACTGCAAAAGTAATGTGGAGTAACCAAACTGTCCTTACAGCCTGCAAAATCATTAATTTCATTTCAGTTTTGCTGCAATTTTAGAAGAGTAGTGCAAACTATACAAGTTGCCAGTCTTGCACTTGTTTCGGAGCAAACATTTACTACCAATATTTTCTAAAATATCCCAACTACTCCGTTACTTGCTGTAAATCCCGTTTACTTCCAACTTTTCAGTATATTCTCCTTAGTTGTAACAAAAAATATTCAGACTTTTCGTGAAAGAGTGAATGTTCTGAATTTCCCAAATTATTCAATAGTGAAAATGCTAAATACATATGATATTTACCTGTCCCCAAACAAGATAGGGGAAACCTCCAACTGCATAGAGCACAACACCGAAACCAACTATATGAAGAATGTACGTTCTTCTCATAAACCTATAAAAAGCTTGTTTCTGTAAATCACCAACATTGGTAGGCTTTCCGTACTTGACATATGCCACCCAAATGTTTCGAAAAAGCTTCCCTTCTCTATTCTTGGCTTCCTCAAGGTTTTTGGGTGTCACTTTTCGTGTTAAAGAAATTGAGTCCATCATCCAATTTATGTGGCTAAACCAGAAGCCTTCGATTGGACTATGTGGGTCTCTCTCTGTATCAACGAACTGATGATGGTACCTGTGTGTACTCACCCAATCAATGGGATCCCCCTGTAATATTCGAACCATAAGAAATTACTTCTTTTAATCAGCTTAATGCAAATGCTACCTCTGTTCTAAAACAAAGAACAAAAAGTGCTATATAAGTATAACTCACTTTATCACATATCAACAAAATTAACTATCACATCGTGCAAACCTGGAAAGCATGACAAGCACAGTAAGCAAGCAGATACTCGAGCCACTTTGGAATCTTATAACTCTTGTGTGCCAGATTTCTATGAAAAGACAGTGTTACTCCAAGACCAGTAATGACATACAATGAAAAACCAAGACAAAATGCATCCCAGTTGAACGTAAATGGAGCAAAAAGAGTTAGAATGTGCATGAATAAGAGGCCCCCGGCAGAACGTTTATCCAGCACAGTCCATTTTCTCTTCCAAAATGACCTGTTTGTCTTCTGCAGCACCTCGATGCTCCCCCTCTTTGCATCTTCCAGCTCCTTCCTTGCTGCTTCCATAACTGGAGATTAAGCCAGGCTGGTTATGAGAGAGTAGAAGATTTTTTGAGGGAGATACTAGTTAGAGACCAGAGTTCGAAGGCCAAGGCGATACACTTTTCCATAAATTTATAGACAGTTTGAGTAACTGCTGTGTTAGGATGTAGGCGTATTAAATGCATGTTACAATGTTGGGTTTACAAACCCACGTAATGATTTCCCTCTTTGTGATTTCGTCTCCAATATCTTCACCCAGATCTTACAACGCCAACCATAAATAAGTAGCTCGGGAAATAGCTGGGGCACAAAATGTTATTTCTCTGAACCTATTTGTCAAGTAGGGTCCTCGAAAAACATGGAAGCATCCGACTCTTTGCAGGATCCTACCATCCAAGACAAGGTCCCAAAATAGTGGATTTAGTTCACATTAATCCAACAAGTAAAAAGCCCAATTAAATGGTACGTGCAGCAATGTCAAACACTATCATAGAGTACATAGAAATGCCAAAATAAAATTAAAATGAAATGTGCGACAATGTCTCGCCACAAAAACCACTGTAAAGAAACCAACTAAATAACACTATGCAACCCATTTCTGCTTCCTCCGACGCTCCATGTCACCCTGTATGAAAGCAAAAAAATAGGTAGTCATTTTGATAGGAGAAAATTGTACTAGAATAGTTATTTGGAAAATTAACAAATCAATTATTGTTATTTGTGATTAATGACAAGTCATCCACTAAAATATTTTTGCTAACAACTTAAGCACTGAACTATGAAAAGCAAACATCGCAAACATTGTTGTCAAGTTTACCGTTAAACAATTAAATTTCATTCCGCGGCGGAACGTTATACTTTTCTCTGTAGAACGTCAGTACTAACTATACAGCTTATAGTTTGTTGTTCTACAGCAGAACATCAGTACTAATTAAAATTCATCATTGTTTTTTTTTCTCCCGCGTGGAACATCATTCCTTCCACTGCAGAATGACATCTTTCTGCAGTGAAAAGACGTCGTTTTTAGGCGGAACATCATACATCATTTTCTTTTCGTTGCCCTAGTATATATAAATTGTCATTCCACACTCTGGTGAGAGTAGCGATTTCCTCAGAGAATCCAGAATCTTTCATACACTTACATAAATTTTCTCATCGTTTCATCCATTCCAATGGATTATAGGATGACTAAATTGACTCTCAAGCTTAAAGGTGCTCTATCTTAGCCTCAACAAGAAACAAACTCGTCTCGTGAACACAGATGAAGCACAATTGAGTACGTGCATGCTTAGTTTCAGTGCAATGCACTAACCCTAGTTGAACCAAACTTTGAGGTTGAAGCATAAGGACAAGTTGGTTGAAGCACAACCTCAACTTCAACTTAAACAACGACTAAAAGCTCAATTGGTCTATTTTGAACTTGTTACAAACAAGTTCTACTCCCTGCTCTTCAGGACTACGGTAGCGAACGATAGGTATGAAGCCGATATTAAACATTATTCGATTATTGTATCTAGAAGAGTAGACTTTGATGTGTTGGCTAAATTGAAAATTGAAGAATTGGTTGAGGGGGTTGACTTACTCGGGTTGTACAAATTGGGTAGAAGTTTCTATGAACAGATTGTGAAACTGTTTTATATTAAGTTAGAACTATCCACTTAACTATTAGAGGTCCAGACTTACATGTTACGACTAGAGTTGAGGCTAACTCACAAAGTTATTAACATGTTCCAAGGATGTTTCATGGAGGAACTAATGGAGGAATATTAACACTTGTCTCAGAAGTTAGATTTCATTATAACTGGAGAAGGTTTGGTAGTGCTTCGTAAGTTACATCGTGATCCCGAGATTGTAGCGTTTAAGAAGCAAAAGTCTAATGACTTGAACGCCAAAGCCCAGGTGATCCACACTATTATGACGTACACCATTTTACCTCGAGATGAACATTGAGACCATGTTAGCTGCAGGGATCTCTATATGCTAGAAAAGGTGTTCAATCGAAAGAAAGTGAACATTAGCTATGTGATTTTGAGTCACATGTATGAGATCCTCAACAACCCGACCACGAGTCTGCCCAATTCTCTCATTTAGAAGATTGTTGAGCATAATGGGGTACTAATCTTAGATGGGAGCCAAGAGTCCAAGAGAAGGTCGACGACGTCTATAACAAATTGAAATTGAACCGCATGGGGATCTTTAAAGTCAGAGTGGAATGTGTATGCAATCCTCCATCCAAGCCCACCTTGAAGACTCGAGAAAAATTTCCCCAGCCTCCAACTCCCTCAACTATATACCCTCTAGCCCCCTTGGTGGGACATCCTCCATCCACCTCGGAGGGACAACAAATGTCATCGCCTCTGCAGCATAAAAAGGATGATACTCTGCAGTCAATGCCTCTATCCTCTTGATGGACTATGAGGTCCATCTATTAACAATTAAGTTTCCAATATCATTAAGGAGAGATTCAAAGTCAAGCACAAGTGGAAGTTCGAGAGCAATGGAAAGACTTTCCAAAACTGTCTTATTTTGAACTCCGACGTGCATTTGACTATTTTGGCATTCCAAATGATGTCATTGCAAAATGTGTGCTTCATAAATATTTTAATTGACTTCCTATGCTTTCTAGTATGAGTTTGATCACTAAAGTTGGACTTCATTTGCTATGTGAAAAGCGCATTGTGCAGAGAGTAAAGAATAAGGAAAGTCCAAGTGTCCAAGCTTGGAGACCAAGGAAATCTTTACATGGAAACCATCCAAGTGGCCAAGAACCAACATGGATTAGCTGAAAAATACATTTAGACTTGGAGAGGAAGAAAGAAAGATATTAATTCAATATTCTTTTAATTAATTAACCTAGTTTCTATTAAATAGAAAATCGGACATCTTATTCTATGAGCCGATTAGGGTTATTATTACTTATTTAGTTTATTATTATTATATGTTTTGTAACTGGCTATATAAAGCCACCTTATGTACATGTTTAAGACAATTGAGTTTAATTACAAAAAAAGCTTTTGCTTATTTCGAAATATGAGAGATTCCTTTTTTAAACACTTTGGTGAGTTATATCTAAAGTTTTCCCTCGTGTGCGTTATGTCATGGGATTAAGGTTACTTGTAAGTTCGGTAGCCTTTCTTATTGGCATCCTTGTTCTTACTCCTTGCAGGAAGAAGGTGTGAAGTGTTGTCCAACTTTCTAAAGGTGCGTTGTTGTAATACCCCGAAACTATTTTTCTCGCATACGTGATGTAATTAAAACTATATAGATATATGAAAGCTACATTGCATAGTTGTACGTGTCAAATTATGATGTGTGAGCATGGGACAAATATTGCGCGATAAAAACTTAGTGGAAAAATGTGAAGGAAATGCGATTTTGGCCTATTCGGACGCACGCGGACAACCTTGCGGACGTGAAGTGTCATCCAAAAAAATGAATGGAACATCTCCTGAGAATTGGGACAACTGAGCACACAGATACCTGTCCTAATTCACCTACTTTGTAGGATTTCGGACGATCTTGGACGATAGCGGACGCAGGCGGACATTATAAGTTTGAATCTGTCCAAATTCTGGACAAATTTGGATGCACGTAGAAGATATCTTAGACGGCATTTTGCGTTCGAATTCTGAATCCGGACGGTACGGGCAAAATTGGGACATATCCTCCCATCCGAAGCCTCATTTTAGACTGCGATATTTTAGTCTTACGGATGTGTAGACCTTGTCCGCACTCATCCGAATCCTCGCAGATTTGTGACAAAAAATAAACTAAAATCAAAACGAATCGTCCATGAGCCAATCAAAATGCAGCTCGACACAACCTCACTCCCATGATCCCGACCTGCAGAGGGTGTCGCCTGCACCTCCCCTACCACACGTACGGTTTGTCCCAGTTGAGCCCTATTTATCTTCAGCTTCTTCATCTCCTTTTTCATTTTTGCGTTCGGTGTTCTTCCTGGGTGGTTCCTGCTTAGAGTGTGGTCACAAGGGGAGCTGTTGTTCGTGTGTTGAGTCAACAACAAAGGTAAGGAATAGGTTGCCCATTTGGAGGCCCTACACCCAAGTATACGTGTGCATGTGTGTTTGTGACTATGGTGAGTTCTGTAAATTGCTTGGTGCTTCTATTATGTAGTCTTCATTGGGTGTATTACTCTATCATTACTTCTAACAAATTTCCTCGCTGCTTTTAGATGGCTTATCTTGTGATTTTATTCCCTTGAAAACATATGTATATCACTGTTAGTTTCATTTCTTACAGTTTAGTGCTTGATTTATGGTTATAAAATGCTAAGGTTGGTAAGTGTTAAGCCTGACTGACGTTAAGGTCAGGAGTAAAGGACTATGAGCTAAGGACTTCGTGGTGAATGTGAATGATGAATGACCCAAACTCTATGCGTTACTTGGAATATATGAGATTGTCCATTTGTAGCATATTATTCAGAAATTTATTTATGTTTCGAAGCATGATTTCATCTTTGGTTGCACATGATTTATGCTCTATATTACACATGTCAACTATATTATTTTCGCTATTGTTATGTTCGCTCATATATTCATTTTCCGTCCTCGATGGTAAGCACGTTAGCTGTATTTTTTGCTACCATTCCATTAATACGATATTCATTGTTCGTCATCATATTAGTCCATGTTTGTTTACTATTATCAAGCATGTTCTGTTAAATATTATTGCTACAATTTTTCGTATGAGCATATTTTGCTGCGTTGTTCGATTTTGGTATTGTAGAGTTGTAGTTGATAAGGAGCACGTCTTTTACCAATTCATTCGTTTTAGTTGCTGATGACTATAATCGCTAAGAAGCATGTTTCGTTGTTCGTTTCAAGTCATTTTTCATTGCTGTATTAGTCGAAGTAAAAGCATTTTGGTGTCCATTTACTATTGTTTTGTTTTAGTCGATAAAAAGCATATTTTTGCTGTTCCGATTTAGTATTGAATGCTTCAAAATTTAATTGTTAGAAAGCATGTTTCATTGCTCATTTCATCGTTATAGTCATTTGTTGTATTAGTCGATCTAAAATGTGCTCGTTGTTCTGGTTTCCATTTCCTCGCTGCTATCTAGTGACAATGAGAAGCATGATTCGATGTCGGTCTCATTTCTATTTACTGCTATTTATCGCTGTTAAGAAGCATGATTCGTAAGCATAATTCGCTATTTTCCTTGTTATCAATTTCCTTTGTTTGTAGTCATTTAAAAGCATGATCTGTAATTTATATAGTTGTATATCACAACAGTTAATTGTCAATTGAACACATAATCAATAGTTATTTTCTGCTGTGTTATTAGTTGCCTAAAAGCATGATTAGTTGTTTGTTTCTGCCGTCATGTTCGTCGTTTGAAGCATGCCTCATTGTTCTAGTTTTCAATATTTCGCTGCTGTTCATTGCTATCTAAGAGCATGTCTCGTTGTCTGGCTTTGATTGTTATTCATTGTTGTATAAAACTGTTTAAATCACACGTTTTGCTGCTCTGTCTTGGCATTTTACTTCTTTTAATTGCCGCATTCGGAAGCATGTTTTTGTTCCTTACTTTATTGATCATATGCTGCTCCAAGTTGTCACGTCCGTTCCATTTTCTGATTTACTGTTACATAAATTCGTTACATCTAATAGCATGTAAACTGTCAGCCATTTTAAATATAGTCGATGTTTAAGCATGCTATTGATTCCTATTATTCTTCAAGCATAGTTAAACTTTGTTGCACTTTGACAAGCATGCCTAGTTAATCTTAATTAACCGTTTAGCGTGTTGTGGCGATTTGTGGTGGAAGTATTCCAAGTAGATGACTTTTGAGATTGTTTCATATGTTTCCCCTTATAGTGCTTCACATAATGTGTGGATATACCTTTGCTTACTTAATATGTTTTGGATTCTGTTCTTTTATTGTCAATCGTAGAATCTTTGATGCTTAGTCATTTATTGTCCATGAATGTGTTATTTAATTTGAAAGAGTTAGGCTGCTTTCACGATAATAGAAACCAAATAGGGGGAGGGGAGGACGGGGGTTCCACCGTGGTAGGGTACTCATATATGCATGAGTGAGGAAAAACGCTAAGATGTAAGGGTTAACGTAAAAGGTGTCTTGTTGAACGTTATTTATTGCCTTAATGCTTGTTCTAAATACTTAGTAGGCTACGTGTTTAACCTCAAACTTCAACTTATATTTTTAAGTAATATTTCTATTTCTGTCTTCAATACGTCTTGAGAAGTATATATTTTACGCTTCCACTAATTCTTAAATTAATAGTTTTTCCCCATTATTTAATGAATGCTAGGGTGAGTTTGTTAACGATCGGATTTTGTTAAAGCACTCTGATTTCTAAACTGCAAGGATTTTTAAATAAGGAATTTGAGTCATGCACCAAAAATTTAATTTTTTACGTATTTTTTTAGGAAAGGTAGAAATCCGGGTCGTTACAATTGTAATATCCCGAATTTTCATTGAGCTGAAGACATAGGTTAAGTGATAATTTTGGGCATGTTAGGAGCTGAGTTGGACAAGTAAAGATATTGGTCAAGAGAAACGTAGTTGGAATAAGTGAATTATGATACCCCGTTATGTTTGTAGTTAGATTAAGAGAAGGATTGAGGTTAATTGGAGAATTATCTGGTGATACTTGAAGTTATATTGGACAATATCAAATGGTTTGATAGTTAGTGGAGGTAGTAAGAGGAAAAGTATTTGGACGCAATTGGATATTATAAGATTGAAGATATAGGATTTATAATATTTTAGTACATATTGGATTTAATGAAGGACATGTGAAGAGGGAATGGTGACATATATGATATATGTTGAAGGTTTGGATAATTTGGAAAGATTGAATTACGGTTGATTAAGGGTAATTATGTATATGTGTGTATATATATATAGGGTATATACATTGATAGGTGTCATGCTAAGGGAATAGTCTTGAGATTTAATCGGATGGAAACTGCTTGGAAGCAGCGGCCGATCGAGCGGTCGATCGGAGAGGTGTGCTTGACTGGCGTCGATTGACATTTTATGAAGGAAAACGGTACGGCTGTTCGTGGCAGTTGCTTGGCATGGGGAGATCATCCGCTGCGATCAATCACCAGGACACGAAAGGTGGCCTGTTAATGATAATGAACGTTTGGAATGTTTGGAAGTTGAAGGGGACGCCGTCTAGAATGTCTGAACGTTAAAAAGAGTTAATGGACTGCACCTCTTGGCCTTCCATCTTCCTCTAGACATTAATGTTAGGATGTTAGGAAAGTTGTATATAAATAGAGACGTGGGTAGTAGGATTTGAAAGGAAGAAAATCGTGCAGAAGCTCTGTCAATTTGTTGTTAGGAATTCTTGCTTCTGGATGAGAAATTTGTGTGTCGGTTTGAGAGTTCTGATGTTTGTGAGGATGCTATGATGTTGTGAATAAGAGTCTATAAGTTTTGGAAGGAAGTGGCTTGGCATTTCTGGAGTTTAGGTTGTGAGTATAATTTGTTCTGTTGTGCTTCTGGTGATGTGGGTCAGTGAAAAACCGTGATGAAAGTGTGTGAGTTTTATTGAAACTGTGAAGGAAAGGGGTGAAGCCGAGAGGGTTTTGGTGTTTTGGACAGTGAAGTTCTGATTATGTGGAAAAATCTGAAGGGTGAAAAACAACAGTGAGGTTCTAGCGAAGAGGAGTTCTCTTTGGTTTCCGATTCTTGGATGCTGGTAAGCAGATCTTCACTCTTGTTCTATTAAGGATTATTATATGTGGTGGTTGCTGTTGTAATACCCTGATCGGAATTTATTAAGAATAATTGGAAATTAATTATGGGTATTTGGATTTATCGTATATTTATCGGGGTATTACCAAAGACGTATTTGTAAGATTATAAATTATAGGAAATTAAGGTAATTAGAATATTAATTTACTAAAATAAATTATTATGTGGGATTATAATTAATGATGGATTAAATGGATTTAATAAATTGGATTAATTAGATTAAAGTTAAATTAGTGGGGCATTGTTAAGAATGAGATTATTGGGATTAAATTGATTAAATGGGGTTAAAGAAAAATTAAGAGGGGGTGTGGGAGGGCATGAACGGTTGAAAAGGGGAAGAAGAATGGCTTTCAGCCATTCTTCGTAGGGGGAGCCCGAAGAGAGAGACGAGAGATGTGAGAAAGGGAGCGATCAATCGGGAGTCGGAGAGAGACAGTGGTGATGCGGGCGAATGGAGGGCGACGAACAGTGGACGATGAGTCCGGCGTGCTACTGGCTGCGTTTTGGGTCGCTGTTAGGGCTCAGGAGGCGAGGCTCTGTGGGACGAATCAGAGTTCTACCTGGAGTATTCTGACGAAGAATCGAAGGTATGTTGGTCAGGTTTTCTTCTCTGCTGTGTTCTGTTAACCTAGCGACTTGCAGGGATGGATGGCCGACGGCGAGGCAGCAACGATCGATGTGACAGGGGAGCTAGCGGTTCAAGCTATGGTCCAGCCTAGTGGTTCTCCAGCCTGTTGGTTCTCCAATCCCGAACTGGTGCTTTCTTAGGGTGAAATTGATAGCGTGTTGGCGTGGGAGGCAGCCTCTGGAAAAGCTGGAAATGGGTGGGCTGAATGAAGGGGACTGTTAGGCGTGAGGGAGCTTGTACTCTCTGCCCTTTCTTTTTGGCAAAGAGTAATCCTCCCTCCAGTGTTACAATTTGGGGACCGAGAAGAGAGGGATACAGAGAGCGTGTAAGTGCTCTGGTGATGGGGGGAGAATTCTCTGGAAACAGAGCTGTGAGAGTGGAGTCCTTCAAGTGTGCTGAGCTTCTGGAGAAAGGAGAAGAAACTGAGGGAGTTAGAGGCAAAGCTGGAAAACTTTGGAGGTTGGCCGAGAACTTCTGATGGTAAGCTTCCTTCTTTGTTTTGTTGACTTTGGATGTTTGCTCTCTGTCTGTTATGGGTGCCATTTGTTTTCTGTGTACTACTCTGTTATTGATCAATAAAATGGACAAATAATCTGTGTGGTTGGAAGATTTATCTATGCTGTGTTAGTCTTTAGTTTGACTATGCACTGTGGGTGTATGTTTTGGAAGATTAATGCTCTATTGCTTGAGTAATGTATTGTGATGTTGTAATGCACCACTATTGATTTGGGAAATGATATTGACTGCTCGCTGTAAAGTGTATTGTGCCATTATTAGCGATTATCATTGCAGCCATACATTAGGAATTGATAACTTGAATATATGGCTTGTAAATCGTGATTCATAACTTGTTGGACTTGGTTGATTATTGATGAAAGGTTGTTTCCTTGTGGTGAGCGTCGTAATTGATACTCTTGCTTAAATATATTCTGTTGGGATTGGCTTAGTACTGTGATATGGAATGTTGGGTTTGGTGATTCTATTTGGAAAGAGTTTATTATGTGTTGTTATTGGTCTAAAGCATGTTAAGTGCACATTATAAATGGATTTCATTGGATGTAAGAAATGTTAAACTGATGCTCTGAATCAAATGGTTGGATGATTGTTGCTACTGTTCTTACATGTTCAATGTTGAAGCATGAATATGCTCTACAATTGGGTTGACTGTGGAATTGTGAGATCTAAGTTAAATATGGTACTTTATAAATTGATATCCTGTCCATAATTCAAATTGAGATAAGTTATATTCCGTTTGGGTGTCGAAGAAGTTCTTAGAACTTGTACAAGTTAGAGTACAATCCATTTATAGGATGTAATGTTTTAATTGTGAAGGTACAGAAAGATGAGGAAGGATAGCGATTAAGTGCGAGTACGCGATAAAGATTTGAGGTAAGGAATTTGGGTGTGTCTTGGCCATTTGGAGGCCCTACACCGCAAGTAAAGTGGTTGGGTTATACGTTTCTTTCACTGTAAATTCCTTATACTACATTGTGATTGCTAGTTACATATGTTGATAAAAGTGACGTTGTTGTTAGTGGCTAATAGTCTCTTGAATAATTTACTGCCGTTATTCCCTTGTTGACTGCCTCATTGTTGTTATTTCCCAGTTGGTAGTGTAGATTGCTTGATACCCTGTAGGTATTACTTTTGTGATAGCTTGTTCTTGTTGTTAGTCGTATTTAGTTCTGTTATACATGTTTCACTTTGATAGACTTATGATGAATGATTAAAGGAGTTAATGTCCTAAAAAGTATGAACAAATGATGTTGAGAGCTAGACCTTCGATTATGATCCTATTTTTATAGTTCACAATTTCACTTATCATAATATTCTACAGAAATTAGTTTAACCCCTTCCATATAGTTTCTCCTTTTACGCATGAATATCATTCTGTTATGCGTGTCTTTGTTTGTTTAATTGCTAACAACCCCTGAGCATGATAACCAAAGCAATTAAATCAAAGCATGTAAACTACGTAATTTTTATTTATAATCTTCCGAGCATGTAAATCAATGAGTTGTTTGACTTCTCTAATTGTAGCATGTTTATTTGCTGATCAACGTAAAAATTGTAATTAATTGAGCATGTCAACCAAGCTAGGTAATTGGCTAAGTATGTAAATTAACCAGCATGTTTAAATGTTAATTAGTATTGTATAAGCATGTTAATTAACTTAACTAAATTAGTTAACTTGACCATGATAATCTGATTAGAGCAAGTAACTAAATTAGAACTAAAAACCAAACATGTTAATCAATTTGCTTAACTAATTTATAGTTGCTAACCACTTCCTGAGCATGTTAAATTATGTAAGTATGTTTGATCATCTAGAGAGCACGTTAACTTAACTAAATAATTCATTTGACTCAAGCATGTTTACTTAATCTTATAACTCGAGCATGTAATCAATTTAGTCAATTGTTAATCAATTGAGTTAATTGCTAATCAAATTAGTTAGTTGAATCAATTGAACATGTTGACCAATTAGCTAGTCTTAGCATGTAAATAAGCATGATAATTAACTAGTCGTTATACCTTGAACATGATAACGAATTAGTCGAGCATATAATTAGATTAAATTAATATTTGCATGACAATTAATTAAGATATGCCATGTACTAAGCATGTGATTAGTATGTTTAACCAATGAACTAGAATAAAAACGTATTTAAATCACCTAGAATAATAAGTATAGGAAGTATGTAAATGGACTAGGAGGTTGACTAGATATTTGGATTGTTAATTCCTGTATTCAATATTATGAATGGTTTCTGTATTATTGGTTGTCTTCATTGATATGCGTTTTCAATTCCTATTATTCTTTATATGTGCCTTCAATTTCAGCTGCTCTACTTTCAATGCAAGTGTTATTTACTTTCTTATATGCGTATTTCAATTTTTGTTAATGTTACGTTATAAAGCATCATACATCATGTTAGGTGGAGAATGTATAATCATGCATCACGTTAATAGAAATCATACGAAGTGCCACCTTGGTGGTGGTACGCAAGCATGCATAAGTGAGGAAAAATGTTAAGGAAAGAAAGAAAAGGGAGTTAGGGCGGATGGGTAGTTCAGATCTAGCCTGGCACTAGACTACGCCCCTTTCTCTTGTCGGGAAAGGGACTAGCTGCACACAGGAGGTTAGAAGCCGACCAAGACTATACCCATCCCTATGGGTCCTCCAATCTCCTGCTCGATGTACGGGTAATGAACGAACGAAAGTAAAGGTAAAGTAATAAACGAACGAATGAAATGAAAGGATTGGTTTGGGTGGCCCCCATTCCAAAATGGACTAAAGAGTGACATTTACGTGCATTAAACCCTTTTTGTTATTGAGCCATTAGGCTTACGTATTACTTGTGGTGTAGGTACAATGATAGATAAATAACAAGCAGATAATAAATAGATAATGAAACAAGGATGAAGGATTTGCATGGGCGAGATTATGGCTGGCTAGGCTAGAGCGAGAAAAGAAAACGGCTGTAATAAATTGTATTTAACTATTTAGTTCTTTCATTAAGTTTCTTCATCAATGATTTACGCTTCCGCAACGTTTTAAACAAATGGTTTTATTATTTATGCTTCCGCATCTTTGTAATTGGTTTTCCAAACGAGTTTACCGAAAGGTCAGTAGCGGTCCAGTTTTAGTATCGTACCCTGATTTGTTTGAAAAAGAAAATTTCAAATTTTCCTGCATTTTAAGGAATTACAAAAAACCGAGTCTTTACAGCTATCCGTCATTATTAAGAAGGATTTTGATTATAATGACAACATGTTATTGATAGATTATTATTGGAGAAACTATTAATTGATTAAGTATTATTCATGAAGTTTATTATTATCATGTAATATTAGTTGTTGAGATGAGTTGATGATAAGGTTGGAATTATTATTGGTCGTTGCCTGTAAATGAGTAATAAGTTTTATTATGTGGGATTTCGGAGAATGTAATTATTGGAGTGAGGATTTGTCATTGTTGGACATATTGTAAGCTATACCTTGTTGGAGTAGATTGTTAAGTTGAATTAAGGAGATATCTTAGGCAATGAACTGCTAGTAGTTAGGGTTGTTATTGGGGAATCTTTATTGATTATCTCATGTTATTAATAACTAGGTTTCTTTGTGAAGAATCATAAAGTGTTAAACCATTAAAGCTAAGGACTTCAGGTACGTGGTATTGCATGTGTTTTGTCTGAAAGGGCCTACATCATGGGAATTAGGTGGTGTTTACTATTTATATTATTGATTGTTATGAATTGTATGTTTATAGATTTAATTTTAGTTCCTTAGTTAGGACGGATCACGTTTTAAGGATACGATCAAGGAACACGTTAGATAGAATTGTATGTGCACGACAACGTTAAGACTTGGAATCCTAAAGTACATGAAAATAGAATATATGTAAACAGTTGTGGTTCAGTTAGTTACGGCCGGCACAGAAATCAAATTATACGAAAATGAAATGAACAGTCGTTTTTGTGGACCGGTTAGTCACGCTCGGAACAGAAACCAAAGATAAGTAATAACTGAGGTTTAGTTCAACACACTCGGCACACATGTTTGTGTTGTCCGGTTCGATACGCCCGACACATGAATAGTAAAAGACTGAAATAGTATGAGACACTAGAATGAAACAGTAAAATACGTAAATAGCTGTTTTTGTGGACTGGTTAGATACGCCCGATTTAGAAACCAAAGATAAGTAAACCAACTATGGTTCGATTAGTTACAATCGACACAGATGTTTGTGTGGTCCAGTTCGATATGCCCGACACATAAAGAGTAAAAGACTAAAACAATATGAGACAACAGAATGAAACAGTAATATATGCAAATAGCTGTTTTTGTAGACTGGTTAGATACGCCCAGCATAGAAACCAAAGATAAGTAAACCAAATGTGGCCCGGTTAGTTACGTTTGGCAGAGATGTTTATATGGTCCGATTTGATACGCCCGACATATAAAAAGTAAAAGACAGAAACATTAAATAGATATTTGTGTGGACTGGTTTGATAAGCCTGACACATAAATAGATGGAATAATAGTAAAAGACAGAAACGGCAAACAAATGTTTATGTGGTCCGATTGGAGATACCCGACACATAAATAAATGAAAAGACAATAAAAGACATGAATAGTAACTGAGAAATGAAACAGAAAACCGTATGTGATGCTATAGAAATTATATGTGAAATTCATGTTTTACGTTTATATTACATACTGAGCGTTAGGCTCATAGTTAGGTCTTGTTGATGTGGGTATGAAGCTGATAAATGGATAAAGCTATTAATAGACATAGTTGATGGAGTATTGCTTTGTGAGTGTTTGTGCTGTTAGCGACATTGACTTGTGGTTATGGCTCATAAATTGAAATAAATTTTTTTAAAGGCTTTAAGCGTTTTTTGTCTTCAAATAAATATTTTAAGTTGATGTGTTTATTCAAGTGTTTACTTAAATAATGGGTTTGTGGTATTAAATTATAAAACACTTTCGCTGTATGTTTTATACGATTAAGACTTCCGCTATATGTTTATGACTATGATTTTCAATTATGCAAATGATTTAAAGAAAAGAATAATTTTATACGAAAAATATTACAAGATGTTACACGCGTCATCGACAAATCATCCATATGGGAGCATTCGTGACATTAATTTCTATTTATGGTGACCTATTTTGTATCACGAATATTTCCTAATCCGTGGCTGATACTTATGTGATTCATGAAGGGCTATTTTTTTTTATCTTATTCAAGAAGGCGTGGTAAAAATTTCAGCTTCAAAGCTTCTAAAACGAAGGAGTTACAAGCTTCAAAAGTCGAACCTTCCATAATTGAAATTGCAGAAAAATAAGGAAACTCAAGATTATGTCGACCAACTCGATCAATTCTTCCACCGATACATCAACCCCCACAAAAGATTGAATCTGTGTCATTTTTTAGATGAGGAACTCGACTGCGGCCTCAATCGTTCTACAACTGTAAAGCCAGAAAACAGCCTCCATTGGTTGTTCAACATACTTCAATAATTATCCAACTTCTTCAACCAATTATTCAGCACTTCTTCCACAAATTTTACAGGGTATTTCTTCACCCCTTCCGCTAGTGCATCATTTGGTATTAGAGCTAAACCGTCCTACTAATTTATGATATTTTTTTTTACACAATGATGAGGTCATGAAACTAATCATGGAGTTATTTCTCGGATGGGAAAAATTCACCACCATCTATTCCCAAGGTATCCATCCTGCCATTCAATGGCTCAAGCAATGATTATAATGAGTGGGTGGATAAAGAGGAAAGAATATTTGAGTGTTACGAATTTTTGGAACTAAGGAAGGTGCAACTAATACCACTCAGGTTCACAGGGTATCCAATATGAGCAAGAACTCTACTATCAATTGAAACACCTCAAGCAAGGTTCCACCACTGTCGAAGAATATGTTACCAAGTTTAAAACCCTAAAAACAAGATGTGATTTGCAAGAGCTAGAAGACGAAACAATATCAAGGTTCATCAAAGGATTTCACAATGACATTGGTGTAACATCCAAGTTATTCTTTCAATTTAAAACTCACGATTTTTGAAAACTTTTTTCTTTTAAAACCACAGCAGAAGACTTTTCATTTGAAAGCTAGCTTAAATAAGAAGTACATAAATAAACTTCGTTTTGTTAAACCATTTATCACTTGAAACATGTCATACTGTAAAACTTTAAAACATTTACAACAACGGAAGACTTGTATTTACAATACCAAAGGATTAAACATAATAGGAAAACCTTCTTGATAAACTTTAACAAAGGTTTACTTTCCTCAAAATGTTATTACCAAATATTACATTTCTTCTTTAATCTCTTAGCCTAACCAGCCGCCAAGCCAGTAACGTACAAA
This sequence comes from Begonia loranthoides, assembly GCA_022433065.1. Taxonomy (NCBI): domain Eukaryota; kingdom Viridiplantae; phylum Streptophyta; class Magnoliopsida; order Cucurbitales; family Begoniaceae; genus Begonia; species Begonia loranthoides. The sequence continues at coordinate 13,322,566 of CM039477.1, read as the reverse complement.
TTCCTCATCAACTACTACTATCCTTGATTTCTTACATACCTACATCACAAGATGAATAATGAGCCTATTGCCCAGTAAGGAATATAATCATGAAATGCAACTGTAATCTCTATGATAACTCTACATGCTTTACCCTCATATATCCATAAGCAGGGTGAGAGCAACCTCTTCAGTTTCCTAACTCACTACCTGGATTCGTTTTTACGTGAGAGCAACCTCTTCAATTTTCAAACTCATGGACCCACTTACATTTGCATTCATTTACTCTTGGGTGAGAGCAACCTCCGTAGTCTCCAAACTCACCCACCGTTGAGTAAGAGCAACCTCTTCAGTTTCTGAACTTACTCAAACCAGCTGCTTCCTACGTGCGAGCAACCACTTCACTTTTCGAACCCACATAGTAAACACCATTTATTATCTTCATTATTAGCCCATGAAATGCATAACGTGCAATCCTATAACATGTCTACATGAATGTCACACATAGTAGTTTATATATCGCAAACAATATTACAAACAATAACTATGCTTCAACTATGACATTAATACAAAATAGGCAACTAAGACATTAATACTAAACACGATCCTATTACACTATAAAGTCATACATCTAATCCTCTATCCTTGACGTATTATTTCTAACTTAGTCTTGAACAGTATAAGTACTATCCTATGGTATCCACCACTTGAATATAAATTGAGGACCTATACTAATTAACTATATTATTATTAATCTAATTTTCCTATATCATGCCATTATCCTAAACTTTCTATATCCATATTAGGCATCTGAACATCAATATTCATAGTCTAATCTAACTAATTATATTCCCATTTATTTTACTTCATGTTAGGAACTTCCATCTAAACAAAATATTTATTGATGACTTGTCAATAAAATAACTAACCTATTTCACTTCAAGATTTTTCCTAAAATATTAATACAATTTATCGGCCAATAATATGGAAATTCCTATGTCTACATCAATGATCTAATAACAGGGAATAACTAAGAAAGAACATCGTAAAAACTTGACTACAGAGACTATCCTCAAGCAAGCTCATTTCTTTTCTTATCACTAACCATCATCATAGAAAATCACTTTCATCCCAACTATTAGTAAACTAATCGTAGGAAAACAACCTAACCAGATAATCACCACTAAAGGCTAACACAGCAAATTACACAGAAATCCTACTTCTACAATGTAGGTCCTTTCGGACAAAACGTAAGCAGTATTCCTTACCTAAAGTCCTTAGCTTTACAAAATTATAACATAAATTATCCTTGAAGAAATTTTTGTACTCCCTTCATAGTTGCATATTGAATTCATTTTCATTTATGACTTTCAAACTCTTTCATCCAAAATCATATAACCTTCTCCGTCACTGCACAACTCATTCACGGTCACAACTTCACCTTTCTTCAGAACTCCTTACTATCCTTCACTTTCCCTTACAAACAATTCCATCACAGCCATTTTTTCAAAGCCATGCACTCACACAGCCTTCTCATATCTCACGGTTTCAATCTCTCTCTCTCTGCTCTTTCAGAACTCCAGAACCATAAATCCTTCAGACCTCTTACTCACAGTTTCTACTTCTTTTCAAACCCTCAAACCTTCATTTTGAAACAAAGCAGCTCTTTCAACATATAAACTAGAAGAAGTAAGACTCTCGCTAACTCTCTCTCTCTCCAAATTTCGATAGAGCTTCTACATGCTCTTTACTCCAAAACTCCGTTGCCTTCCACCTCAATTTATAGGCCTTCAATAACGTCTCTTCATCATCCCCCTTGAAGATGGAAGGCCACTGGTTGCACACTTAATTATCCATGCATCCAGACAATCAAACATTTCATCTCCATACTTTAATTATCATCAAAAGACTGGCATCATAAATGGCCACACACCAGCACCCCTCTAGTAGCCTTTTAAAGATGAAGAGGTTATAATAGAAATGTTCCATGCATTAGTAAAGCATCGAAGCTGAAGACCATCCAGCTCTAGAGATAGTTTAACATCTTCAGATGACGTTCAAGATTTGCGGTTGATCAATTTTCTTCACTGGCGACTGACCACCCTTCTTCCAAATGACTGCCAATTTCTTTAGAAAACTTTCTCTTTTCATGTCGGTCAATCGACGTTGGTCGATCGACGTCTCCTCAATCAATCGCTGTCACCAAACGTCAATTTTTGATTAATTCTCTAGATTATGTAAATGCACACGTTATTTCCTTAACGTGACAATTACATACATATTTCAACCTTGTATATATATCAATATATTTTTATATGGTTTTGGTACATATTGGTTTGATGAAGATGAAGTGGTATGAAGAATGTTACAATTTCAATATATATATATATATATATGTGTGTGTGTGTGTGTGTGTGTGTGTGTGTGTGTGTGTGTGTGTGTGTGTGTGTGTGTGTGTGAACATTTATATCATTTACCCAACTTATACTATATGCTCCACCATTCTTCCTTCACACTATTCTTCATTAATTCCAATGTGCCCTCAAAATAGTATAAATCTTACTCTTTCAACCTTATTGTGCCCAAGTACATTTTCCAATAAATGATAAGATCTTTATTATTCTCAAGCTTCTAGTCCTTGTAGTATCCTTACAATATCCAAATACGTCCTAATGTATTTTCTCTTACTAAATCCACTAAATAAACTTCCAATTTAATCCAAATAGTCCAATTCCACTCATATCATCCGAAATTATCGCATAAGCCTTGTGCTTAACTTAACGAAAATTTAGGATATTACAATTGGAACCATGATTGAACTATAGCCTTACCACAAAGTTGAAGATGTAATCAAGATGGCTCTAATAATTGAAAGACAAAAGAGAAGGAATTTTTTGAGGGGAAATGTAATGCCCCATTAATTGAAAAGTCCTTTTTCCTTGATTTTAAAAACGCGTCATAAAAATTTTTCACTTTAATTAATTATCAATGGAAATTCATTTTTGAAGAAAACGTAATCAGAGTGAAAGTGCGGAATAGTAATAGGATTTCAAAATATAACTTCCTAGTTTTCTAAATAAAAGTTTCAAAGTCTCTATTACACTGATTAAAAGGTTCAAATACTGCCAATAGTAATTACCAAAATACCCCTTTCTTCATCAAAACACAAATAACAAAATACCAATGTTTCCCAAAATATGTGAGCGGCACCCATCAGGTCAATTCGGCTGATAACACAAGGGGTTATCCTAGAACGCCTCCTCTTTCACTGGTACAAATTCTTCATGATAATCATTACCTACATTACGGGGAAAACAATGAGCCTAACGCCCAGTAAGAATAAGAATTAAATGCAATGCAAGTGATGCATGATCATGCGATGTATTACAGAAAAGAACCGTATCTTGTCTGTTGTTTGGGGCGATGGGTACGTCTAGGTCTCGTGGTTTAACGTATTTCCAACGAGGAAACACCCAATAGGGGTGTCACCACGAGCCATACCCATTCACTTTTGTTGAAGCCATTGCGGATTTCATAACAAGAGAATTGAGAATCTTACGATTCCCGTGGCTTAACCGTACCTCACCGCCCCCTAATTGAGAGTAGACACTCCAATAGGGGTGTCACCATGACAAGCATTCCCAACTCTCCTGAACCCCCACATGACTATTTACGTATATTTTAGGATGGCATACGATATGTAAACAATTCATAGGCCCTAGGATAATGCATGAATGTCACAAACAAAATCACAGATCTTGCAATAGAAATATAACCAACTTAATTTTTGTTTGTAACCAGAATATTCAGCTTAGATACAATGTAGCAACAAATCCATTATCCAGGAATAGAAAAGGAATTTAAATCATGCAATGCAAGTTTCATATTTTTCATTAATCACGATGAGCTAAAAGGAACACGTTCAACACATTCAAGAAGGAGGTACGACTTGTTTACTATCCTATACAGGTTCAATTTGAATAAATGATTTGCTATCATGTTCAGTTCAGTGACTCTAGGGTGAGTATCAGGACAGCAGTGCAAGGTTCCAAAATTAATAACAGTATAATATTCTCTAGTCATGCTTCAACCAACCCAACTATGATTTCCATAATAAACAGAACCCTTCTCCTTAACTACCATACAACCTAAGTCAAAATTCCATGTTCTAAGAATCAACATTTGCAGTCAGTCACAGACTTTAACAAAAACCAGACTAGATTTGCATTGAAGTCATTATCCATTTATTCCACTTCATGTTATCACAGTTCAACAGTAAGATCAGATATTTTCTTTATAGATGTTATCCATCATGCTTTTCAGTTCAGTCTCCACTAAACAATTTCATATATTTCATCTCATCTATTCTTAGCATTCAATATGATGATAGTTTGCTTTTCACAGAATTTCTACAGCAATAACAGAGTTCAACAATCGATTTTGCTTCACATTTCAATCAATAATCAAGCAAACGAGGACCCGTAATGTAGGGCCATCCTTTGGCCAAAATAGTATCCCAATTCTTACCTTAATACTCAGCTCAGCAATAACCAATAAAATCTCAGCAAGGTTCAATGACAGCAGCCAATAATTTTCCAAACTTTCAATGTTCCCTAAGCAAAGTAACGTTTAGATTCAAGGCACTATCAATTAATTAAGAATTGATCAGACCAAAAATCTCAAAGTAAAGCCCTTACCTTCATGTTGAGAACCTTAAAGAGTTGCACTGAATTGTCCTGTTCTATCAACACACCCACCTCACACTCACAGCAAGATAATCCCCTTTCACTCACTTAGCTCACCAATTTCTTCACACCCAACACAATGTAAAACTCCAAGTTTTTTCCAAAGACAATCACAAGGGAGGAGACTACCATTTATAGACGAAAGAAAAAGGAGGAAGAAGATGTCAGCTGCAGCAGGGGACTTCCAGCAGAGCCTGACCATCACACAACTTAAGGAAGGATGGTCCATTGAGAGGAAACCACGTGGGAGGACTTCCACTCTGATGGGAGAGATCTGGACGTTGCAGGGAAGGCCTGGAGAGAGAGAGAGATGCCAATTTTTTGTAAGAAATTAGAAGAGATATGATTTTTAAAATGGGTTTCTCGGAATATCCCGATGTTGCGGACGCGAGTTGTCGTCCGTAGTGCTCGTTTGCATCATCCAAATGCATCCAGGGTTTAGAATAGATTCATTCAGACGCTATTTTGTTCTCTTCTGCAGTCGTCCGCATCTTCCGAATTGTCCAGAATTTGGGACAGATTCATTCGGATGCCATTTTGTTCCTGTCCGTAGTAGTCCGCATCGTTCGAATTGTCCAGAATTTTGGACAGATTTATTCGGACGCCATGCCTTCTCGTCCACAGTGGCCATAATGGCGTCCACAACTCGACACTTATGAATTTTTTCCTAAGTCTTCACATTTAGGTCATTTTTCTAACATTAACCCTCAACTTTTTGTGCAAAACTTTCGCTCATCGTTGGATAATTTGACAAAATAGTCATACAATAAGACTATCCAGAATTATTACATTATCAAAAAGGAAATACATTTTTTGGGGTATTACAGGAAAATTTACTCCGTTGTCACAACCACTCCCAAGATATGAATATTCTTTCGGAAAGTCAATAAGCTCAACTTGCCAAAATTAGTGCCTTCTTACAAAAACTTGAAGCATGCATATCAAGCACTCCGACCTTACAAGCATAAGACCACAATGAGGTAATAAAAAGTACTCATGAGCGTATTGAAGAAAAAATTATTTATGCCAAAGACGAGCCATTACTATCTTTGGAGCCTCAATTAGAAAAAGAAGATTGTCAAGAAGAACACGTAACAGAAACTATAAAGGACAATACGGTAAATACAACTTTGGTTGATTTCTCTTATGGAAGTCTTATTAATATCTTGTTGTGTGATATGATGAATACAAGCCATCTATTTTTGGAAATACCAAGGCTTGATGAGAAGTGGCGCACGCATGACAAGCATTAAAATTCGTCCTCAATTATGGAATATGGACCATTAAAGGAAAATCAGTTTGAAACTACTATGCTTAAAGAAAGAGGTATGCCTCATTGAATAAATTGATTACGTGAGATTCTTACATTAGTGACATGATCTTTGGTTATGGAAATAAAGATATTCTTCTAAATTTTGGTGGAAATTCATTTATTGTTATTCATAGCAATATGTTCTTGGTCTTAAAGAATTTTGATGTTGACTTTGATTACCATTTTTGGGCTAGAAGAACATATTACACCAAGAGAAAAATTTTGATGTTTGATGTGACTACTTGGCAGGATAAATCTATTAGTTATTTATTTGGTTATTTCAAAAACTACTTACCTATTTGTGCATCATTGTCCAAATATAAGTTGCTAGATTATTTTCCTTATATGATCAATTGCAAAAGTGCAAAGAGGAAGCTAGTGGCCAATGCTTCAATTGAAAGATTGTGTTTCCAAAAATGGCAAGACAACTCATGGAATTCGAAAATCAATCCTAAGGAAAGTGTTTGTTAGATTCTTAGGAAACCATGTCAAGAAAAAGGTAACTCAAGATTCTATAAAAGCATCACTCTTTGGCCACATATACTCAAAGGTATTCTCACAACTATTTTTTATAGAAATCATTGAATTTCAAAAGGGCATCCATGAAATTTCTAAGCTATTACTCAAATATCGAAGGTGGATTATGAATATCTTACTATTATTGGCCTACCACTTCATAAAAAGGTTAATTCCATATTTCAACCATAGAGATATATAAGATATTGCAAAGATAATAGCCCATGATGATTCTTCTTTTTATGGAAATAAAGAATTTGGTGACACAAGACATGATTCGAGGTCGAATCCTCTTCAACCCTGAAAGGATGATGGACTACAAGGTCCATCTATTAACAATCAAGTTTCTAATATCATTAAGGAGAGATATAAAGTAAAGCACAAGTGGAAGTTCAAGAGCAATGGAAGAGAAATGGAAAGACTTTCCAAAACTGTCTTCTTTTGACCTTGGACAAGTATTTGACTATTTTGGCATTCCAAATGACGTAATTGCAAAACGTGCGCTTCATAAATATTGTAGCTAACTTTCTAAACTTTCTACCATAAGTTGGCTTGCTAAATTTAGGCTTCATTTGCTATGTCAAAAGCCCATGGAATTGAGAGCAAAGACTAAAGAAAGTCCAAGTGTCCAAGCTTGGAGACCAAGGAAATATCTACATGAAAACCATCCAAATTGCCAAGCACCAACATGGATTAGCTGACAAATACATTTAAACTTGGAAAGGAAGAAATAAAGATATTAATTTAATATTCTTTTAATTAACTAGCCTAGTTTCTAGTAAGTAGAAAATCAGACAACTTATTCTATGAGCCGATTAAGGTTATTATTGCTTATTTAGTTTATTATTATTATATGCTTTGTAATTGGCTATATAAAGCCACCTTATGTACATGTTTAAGACGATTGAGTTTGAATACAAAAAAGGCTTTTGCTTATTTGGAAATAGGAGATATTCCTTTTTCAAACACTTAGGTGAGTTATATCCAAAGTTTGCCCTCGTGTGCATTATATCATGGGATTAAGGTTACTTGTATGTTGGGTAGCCTTTCTTATTGGCATCCACATTCTTACTCCTTGGAGAAACAAGGTGTAAAGTGGTGTCTAACTTTCTAAAGGCTTGTCATCGACAAATCATTAATACGGGAGCATTCATCACATTATATTCTATTTCTGGAGACCTATATTGTATCATGTATATTTCCTAATTCGTGGCTGATATTTATGTGATTTTTAAGGGTTCTTTTCCTATCTTATTCAAGAAGGTGTGGTCAAAATTTCAACTCAAAAGATTCCAAAACGAAGGAGTTACAACCTTCCAAAATTCAAACCTTCCGTAATTGAAATTGCAGAAAAATAAAGAAACTCAAGATTAGGTCGATGAACTTGAGCGATTTTGCGACCGAAACATCGACCACCAAAAAAGATTGAGTTATTTTTTGGATTAGGAACTTGATTGCGACCTCAATAGCTCTGCGACGTAAAGCAAGAAAATAACCTCCATTGGTTGTTCAACATACTTCAACAATTATCTTACTTCTTCAACCAAATATTTAACAGTTCTTCCACATATTTTACAGGTTGTTTCTTTACCCCTTCTGCTGGTGCGTCACCCCTACTCAGTCATCTCACTTTACATCAATGCTTGAGGAGATTTTTAGCTACATGCGAAGAATGGAGGAGTGGCATCAAATGGTGTTGGATCGAGTTCAAAGAATAGAGGACCAACTTGTAAGGATAGAGGAGCACTATCAAAAGGGGTTGCACAAAATGCAAACAATGGAGGACCAAGCAGAGAAGTGCCATCATGAGTTGTTGGTGGAATTGCAAAGAATGGGGTAGCGAGCAGTCCCTCCAACATCCTTTCTAGCTAACAAATACACAGAATGCTTGTAAGTTTCTTAATTTTTACGTAAAGTCCATTATTCACTTTATTTGTATGTGATGTATTATCATGTCTCAAATTTGCAATGCTATTACCCTCAGATGCCAACCTTCTCCTCCTGCTATGCTTACCAAGGTCCAGCAGATATTTACTCCAATTCCTTCATCCACAGGCACGATAGGTGGAAAAAAGCCTCCACCACTTAAAACTATTTGTGTGGTACGTCTTTGATTTGGTTATCTGTGTGTCAACACTTATTCAAGCTTTATTAGTCTGATGGTTTTAAAATATTCATTGTAGCCAGGTGAACTGATGGATAGTTTCACAAATTTGGTTCATTCAAATACCAAGTAAAACCTAGTGACATGCGCAATTCTTGTAGAGATTATGGTAGGCTATTTCATTTTCTAACATTAAGTGTTTTTGACAGGATAGTTAGGATAATTTGCTTCCTGTTTTCATTTTCAGTTCAATGATGAGTATCATAACACTAATCTCATCTTCATCAAGCAAGAAGCAACATCAGAGACGATGGGAATTATGTTATGCTACATTAAGTAGTTTAGATGATTTGATTTTAGCACTCATCCTTGCATTCATTCTTTGTATGCAATGTAATGCGTTGAAAGAAGAAGAATACTTCAATGGTCAAATGGAAAGTTTGATTATTACAATAAGGTTGATTTACATAAGTAAACTTCTTGCTTTTACTTGTTGTACTCATGCTTGAATAGTTCTAATGTGTGGTTTATAGTTCAGTTACACCCAAAGCAACCTTGTTTTTTGTCGTCCATTGACCTGCACACTTACTACCCTTACTAGACATTGCTTCTAGAAGCAACTGCAATTATCATTGCGCCAATAGACATAACGAGGTATATTTTTTCACTTGCGTACATTCATATTAGTTTTCAATTATGTGCAGATTTTCCCCATTCCATTTCAGCCCATAGGACATATTTCGATGTACTAGTAGGGGTTTAGGGCTACTCCAAAATAGTAAAGAGAGAGGCTTCTACTGACCCAAAGATCTACCAGATAAGGCTCCCTTGTACACCCAAGGTTCTAAGGTATACGTGAACCCAAAATTATCATTTGGAATCACCAATTTATGGAGGAAATCTTGCTAGCATGTGGCACTAAAGTAGTTAAGTTGATGTGTAAGGATATTGTTTGTTTATTTACATAGATAATTGTTTAAATACCCATTGAGAAAATTTATGTTTGGGTAATATCTATCTATTTGGAAAATATCTGTTTGAAAAATAGATGTTTGGATACGTGTTAAGATATACTTTATCAAAGATACACTTTATCATTTAAAACATTTAAAGGATTCTTAACATAATATTACCAAATCATTACTTAAACTTTATACAATACAATTAAAGCAGTTTTCCAAAGCTAGGTGAGTCATAACCCATCCATCAAAAGCACCAGGTAACATAAGTGTCCGACGTAGCTATGCTCCTTCCTCTATAGTCTGTGCCATCAATCTATATTTTCTTTAGTCTGACCAAACTCCTCACCTACATCACAAGATTTACCTATGAGCCTAATGCTTAGTAAAAGATAAAATAAATATAAATAGTGTGATGCTCATGTTATGCAATATTATAAAAGTAAAGTGCATTTCCTATAAGTCTATCCTTTTTAGCCGTATCATAGTCCAGATGTTGGAGACTATCTATCCAAAGGAAGAGATACATCCTATGGTGCATCTTAGGTAGAACCATCACTCAATCCCGCCAAGGGAAGAGATACATCATCATGTAGTTCACCTAAGTAGGTCTGTCACAAAACCCCCCAACTTCACAATGCCTATTTATGTTTATTCTGTTCATTTTCAGTTTCATTATATGCATGTATACATTTCATTGAAACTATCATTCGCACACTCTTCATTTCATTCAAAATAATGATGGATGACATGAATGCATTTCATTCAAACTATTAATCGTGCACTCTTCAACACATTAAACCCATCAAACTTTATATTTACATTCTACCATAGACAATACAACAAACAATATCACCAAGCAATACAAGCCTAATATCCTATGATGTAGGCCAAAATGGTCAAAGACATGCATTTCTCTTACCTTAAGTCCGTAGTGTTGTTCCAATACTTAGAATGCCTTAAACAATAATACCATCACAATTATTAATATTGCCATCATTGACTATTTAACGCATCAAGCACAAAAGTATGCGTAAAGACAATCTTTCCCAAGGCTCATTGCACAATCACTTAACACCTAGCATTTGCATAAGACTAAAGTAGTGCATTTTTAAACATCAATCCAATATGCATACTTTCTATGGTTTTTTTCTGATTTTTATCCATTTTCAACTATCCAAAATATTCTCAATAACCAAATTCATAAATGCCAAAACCTAATTTTTCTTTTAAGATGTCCATAATAACATATCTACTTGGTTTTACTAAAAAATTCCAAGATGGTAGGCAACATACATCAAATGACCTAACCACCCAATTTTTACTATTTTCTTCATCTTTTACTTCTTTCCTCCATCACAACTCCCATAACTTCACATAAGTCATAAAATTTACAAAGGAAATCTTTAGTACATTCAATTCTTGAGAAGAAGTGAGTGAGAACTTCCATTGAGAACTTTTGTGATGCACCACTGATAGGCATCTCCAAAAGTTGTGAACAACAGAAATGAAAATATTTTACAAATTTTGTTCAAAATTTGATGACAAGAAAAGCAACCCAAATGGAAGCCTTTCGAAAAGATTTTTGGAAATGAGTATCAATTAAAATTCTAAAAAATATTGTCACAAACTAACTCGTTATGGAAAGAAAGTTATGACTGCAAAAGTGAGAAATGCTTTGGAGTCAGATATGGTAAGAAGACAAATTTATAGGGCAATTTTGGGATAGATAAAAATAAAACAAATGAATGAATTTTTACATGACATTTGATCCAAATAGTAGACAATATGTGAAGAACAAACCCTAAAAATATCATGAACAATTTAGTATAGAAAAGGAACTTATACGTGGAAAGGTGCAAGTTGGTCCTAATAGGTACCTAAATTTTACCTAATGGAGTTCAATGTCCTCTAATGGTGGAAGCACTTGAAATTGGGTATTAGCAAACTTTCTATTCCTTCACTAGGGATGTCTACCTCTAGAAGAAGATGGAGGAAGAGATAGCTTGAAGAGAAATCACCACAAAGCTCACAAGAAATACAGTGATTCAATTATTGACACAAAATCCACTAGGGTGAAACACCAAGAGAGATGGCCAATTTGGGGTGGGAACTCCAACCTTTTCAAAAGGGTTCTTGATGTAAAATGGGACCATTCAAGCATAGGTGGAAGTCAAGAGCAATGAAATAGAAACGGAAAGATTTTCCAAAAACTATCTTCCTTTAGACCTCCGAGGTGAATTTTATTATTTTGGCAATCAAACAACATCATTTAAAAATGCGTGCTTCATAAAGCTTGTAGCTAACTTCCTAAGCTTTGTAGAACAAGTTATATTGTTAAATTCTAAGTTCATTGGCTATGTGAAAAGCCCATAGAATAGAGAGTCAAAGATTAAAGAAACTTTCCTAATCGGCCGAGAATCACAACAAAAATATCATGAATTTAGTAACTCCTTACAAGGAGAAATCAAAGAAAGAAAAGTTATTAAAGATATCACCCTGCTTGAAGATAAAACAAGTTGAAAGATACTAAATCCATGATTTGTAAAGTTACTATAATATCTTAATCGACCAATTATGGACTGAATATCTATGTGTTTTTATATATTGTTTCCTATTTTTTTACTTTTCCTATTTCATGCTTTGGCTATATAAAGCAACCTAATGCTTATGCTTTAGAAGTTGAGAATGAAATACAAAATAGCTTTTGCTAGACCCGAAATTAGAGTGATTCCTCTTTCAAATCTTTGGTGAGTTACATCCAAAGAAACCTTTGGTGAGTTATATCCAAAGAACTCTTCATGTGAGTCATATCACAAGAGCATTATCCTCAAGGTTACTTTCTAAAGTAATCCTTTTTCGTATAAAATAAAAAGAGAAAGGTAAGTTAGAGATTCATTGAACTTTCCTAAGTTTAATACAAGGCAAATCCAAGCTTAACTGAGAAAAGAAGACTTTCCTAATTTAAAAGGGAAAGGACATCCGAAATAATCTTTCTTCAGCATTATTCAGCGTGTTTTCTTCAAAGGACGTCTGTTATTCAGAAAATATATGCAATTGTCTTCAGCCGATTAAGAACGGACATGACGTGCCCCAAGTTCCTGTCACTTGAGCCCGAGCCAAGGGCTCCTTTGGTTTCTAACATTTTATTTATTTTGTAGGTATTTCTTCTCTAGCTTACTTGGAGGAGAGTTTTAGGATCAATTAGACAAGAGCAGTTGGCACATATGGGCTAGTGAAGGTCTTGCAATCTTGGGAGAATATTGTGGGCTTCTCTTTTCCGCCGAGAATCTGACCTCTGGTTATTCAAGTTAATTTTTGACAATCAGGACAACTTCTTTTCCACTTTGGTCCTTCACACAAGTTGTAGCCAACAGCTAGAGCTTTGCAAGGACATATTGGACATTTTATTTTATTTTTATTTGCTATGTCATATGTCCCTTTTACAAAGTCTAAAATCCAACTCAGATTTATTGATCTTGTATTAGTCATGTCTAATTTCTTAAGTCAGGGTTATTTTGGTCTTTCAAACTCTTGTAAGGGCATTAAGGGTTTATATGCCCTTGTTTTGTTACTGAAACAGACTTTTGCTGAATTGAAAACAAACCCTAGAGTTTCTTTGTAGAGAGACCCGCGGCACCCCCCCTCCATCGCCACTTCTTCCATAACCCGAACTCAGTGTTCTTGAGATCTTCTTGGCCGAGTTGGAAGGGATTCTATCACTTCCCATACTTCTCCTTCAAGGTGATGATTGTGGTGTGGTGATAGAAGAAGATTTCCAAAACCTTGGAGAGACCTTCCATTCGGTTAAGCCTTGAAAGTCGCCCTCTCACATTAGGAGGACCCGCAAACTCCTTGGTTGTTCTTGCTATTTCGTATTGCTTCGTCAAAGGGATTCTTATTCTTTGCTACTTGCTAATCATATATTCTGATTCCCTTGTTTTCGAAAGGTAATTTTATTGAATGGTAAGTGATTAGATTCATTTGGTTGAAGAGTGCTTGTTAGCCAATAAACTGTTTTTGGAATTTCTCCGCTCAGATCATCAGATTGGATATGAAATTGAGCAACTTCCTTTTATCTTTTTGGGCCGATTTTTGGCAGGTTTATTCTATAATTAGTCCAGATATTCCCCTCCAAATTTGACGTTATTTGGGCTTATGTAAGTGGAGTTATTGCATTTTTTATTTCGGATATCAAATCTGCTCGGGTGAAACCCTAATTTCGGAGTTGTGTTCTTTCTGACATAACTTGAGTTTCTGAGTGGATTTTGAGCTGAAATTTGGATTTGTTGTTTATGAACGTGTTGTTATATTGACCTCCAAAATTGAGCTGTTGTTCACGTATGGATTGAAAGTTATTCCTGTTTGAATTTGTTTGATCAGATTATTACAGATTATTGTGGTCGATTTCTATCAAGTGTTCGTCGAGATTTTTGGAGCACGTCATTTGGTATCAGAGCCTTGCTCACATTTTCTTGCTGTTTTTATTGGGATTATTAGTTGTTTATCATGAGTACAAGAAGTGGAGTTCAGTATCATAATAGCAAAGAGATAAGGAACAATCCTAGTGCACCACCCGAGGAAGTTCATGAACAAGCCGAGCCTAGTATGCGGGAGATGTTTGACATGATTCTTAAGCTTCAACAAAAATGGCAGCTTCCGACAATGATCATGTGAGGGGTCCTAGAACTCCAAGGCCTAGAAGAAGGCTTAGTACGTCTACGGATTCACGAGGCCATGACGCTAGTGTATTTGGTGAAGATTGGGAGGAGTCCGATGATAGGGATTCACTTAGCCCGAAAAGGGGGCAGAATATCAAGCATGACATGAGGCACGTTAAGGTCTCTATCCCTCCATTTAAAGGTTCTAGTAATGGTTATGATTTTCTATAATGGGTTGAGAAGGTAGATCGAATTTTCGATTGCTATGACTATTCCAAAAAGACAAAGATTCAAATGGTAGCATTAGAGCTTTCTGGCTATGCTAGTATATGGTGGGAGGATCTTAAAGCACAAAGACGGAAGGTAGGAGAAAGAGAGGTCTGAAGTTGGGAAGCTATGAAATCACTCATGAAAAGGCGATTTGTCCCCCCGCACTACAAACAAGAGTTATTCCTTAAACTTCAAAATTTGAAACAAGGCTCACAATCGGTTGACAAGTATTTGACTGAGTTTGACGTTTTAAAGATCTGTTACAATGTGGTGGAACCAATGGAGCAAACCGTGTCTCGTTTTATTAAGGGGCTGCATAAAGATATTGGTGGTGTGGTGGAGTTGCAATCTTATGAAACTCTTAATGATGTTATTCAATTGGCTTTGAAGATAGAAAGACAAAGGAAGAAGAAACTTAAGGAGGGCATGACTCGGCCTTTCTGAAAAGCCAATATCCCCCAAAAGCCGATTCCAAAGATTGAAAGCAAGCCTAATACCGTGAAGTATAGTAATGAAAAGAAGCCATTTAATGACACTAGCAAACCGAGATTGAGAGATTTGAAATGTCTCAAATGCTTGGGATTTGGCCACATTGCCTCACAATGCCCGAATTCAAATGTGATTATTCTAAGAGGAGAAAATAATGAAGTGGGTAGCGAAGATGAGGAAGAGGGATCTATTTCACGTAATGAAGAGAATGAAGAGGAGACTTTTTATGCCCGGAGGGACCGTTACTTGTTGAGATGAAGCGATCAATGGCCATTCAAATAATTGACGACATCAAAGAGAATCTGGCGGTGATGCAAGTAGTTAAGTGTTCTTCTACTTTGCAAACAAAAATCCATATTGAGGTGGTAGAGATCTCCGAAAGAGTAGGGGAGCAAATTGAAGAAGATGTCGTTCATCAGGTGGTACCATTCTTAGCAAGAAAGCCTCAAAGTTCAAAGGAAGATTTGTCAGAAGAGGGTGTCTACAAAATTGAGAACCTTGTTAGCAAAAATATTTCTTTAGTACTTATTCTTGAAGAAAAGGAAGTTTATATCAAAACAGAAATTTCAGAGACTTGTTATGAAGAGGCTGTTTCTTCTCATGAAAGTTCAACTCTCCAACTGAATTCTGAGATGGGAGAAATAACAACTGAGTCATGTGATGCTCCATTTGGGTTGTCAAAAAAAGAACCATTAGTATTGATTAGACTTCGAAGGGAGCTTGAAGAATGGGATGCAACCATTTCTAATTCCATGAGGTACATGTTATTCAATACATTAACTGATTATTCTTCTAAAATTAGGTGGATCAAAAATCTTGGCCATTTTGAATCTATTATACCACTGTGGATTGGAAATTTCATTTATATTGCTATTAGTGAGCTCTCTTCATGTATTGGAATGTCAAATGAGGTTGTTGACCTTTGCATGCTTAGTGGTACAACTAAAGAGACGCTATTGACTAAAGTACACCATGGTATTGAGCTTGATATTTTAGTTATTAAGAAAGGAGATGATCACAATTGGGATAAACTTTTGAATTTTGTGGTTAATGATGCTTGCTTGGGTTGTGAAAGAGTTATTGTTGAATTGATGATTGAAGATGTTTGAGAATTATTCTGACCCCATTTTTCTACCTCCGCATGATCTTGTTATTGCCAGTTATACATCCACTCCCATTGAGCATGCTCACCAATAAAGGTACATGCCATTAGTTTCCTTAATTACATGGTTCTTTAAAATTGGTTGGATAGGGGATTCGTTTAATGATGGTGTTGTCTTTGGGTTTTGGAAAGAAGGCTTTAATGTTGTGGAGGAGGAAATAGATTTTGCGATGGAAGATTATTTTGACTCAACGTTGCTACCACTACTCGAACTAGATATGGTTTTGTGTGAATCCACTATTATTCTTCCATTTTTGGCAAAACAGGATGGGAAGTCTTCTATAAATGAAGTAGCTCTTGGCGTCAACAAAACTTTTCCATTTGATCCAGGGGGAAGATTTGTTGAAGACAATCAAATATACTCCCTGGATTTGAGGACAAATCCTTTTGAACCCCAGGAGTATGATGTGCCCCAAGTTCTTGTCACTTGAGCCCGAGCCAAGGGCTCCTTTGGTTTCTAATGTTTTATTTACTTTGTAGGTATTTCTTCTCTAGCTAACTTGGAGGAGAGTTTTAGGATCAATTAGACAAGAGGAGTTGGCACATTTGGGCTAGTGGAGGTCTTGCAATCTTTGGAGCATATTGTGGGCTTCTCTTTTCTGTCGAGAATCTGACCTTTAGTTGTTCAAGTGCATTTTTGACAATCAAGACCACTTCTTTTTAACTTTGGTCCTTCATACAAGTTGTAACCAACAGCTAGAGCTTTCTAACGACATATTGAACATTTTATTTATTTTTTGTTTGCTATGTAATATGTCCCTTTTACAGAGTCTAAAATCCAACTCAGATTTATTGATCTTGTGTTAGTCATGTCTAATTTCTTAAGTCAGGGTTATTTTGGTCTTTCAAACTCTTGTAAGGGCATTAAGGGTTTATATGCCCTTGTTTTGTTGCTAGAATGGACTTTTACTGAATTGAAAACAAACCCTAGAGTTTCTTTGTAGAGAGACCCGTGGCACCCCCCCCCCCCCCCTCCATCGCCACTTCTTCCATAACCCGAACTCGATGTTCTTGAGATCTTCTTCGTCGAGTTGGAAGGGATTCTATCACCTCCAATACTTCTCCTTCAAGGTGATGATTGTTGTGTGGTGATAGAAGAAGATTTCCAAAACCTTGGAGAGAGCTTCCATCCAGTTAAGCCTTGAAAGTCGCCCTCTCACATTAGGAGGACCCGCAAACTCCTTGGTTGTTCTTGCTATTTCGTATTGCTTCATCAAAGGGATTCTTATTCTTTGCTGCTTGCTAATCATATATTCTGAGTCCCTTGTTTTCGAAAGGTAATTTTATTGAATGGTAAGTGATTAGATTCGTTTGGTTGAAGAGTGCTTGTTGGCGGATAAACTGTTTCTGGAATTTCTCCGCTCAGATAATCAAATTGGATATGAAATTGAGCAACTTGCTGGTATCTTTTTGGGCTGATTTTTGGCAGGTTTATTCTATAATTATTCCAGATATTCCCCTCCAAATTTGACATTATTTGGGCCTATGCAAGTGGAGTTATTGCATTTTTAATTTCGGATATTAAATCTGCTCGGGTGAAACCCTAATTTCAGAGTTGTGTTGTTTCTGCCATAACTTGAGTTTCCTAGTGGATTTTGCGCTAAAATTTGGATATGTTGTTTATGAACGTGTTTTTGTAGTGACCTCTAAAATTGAGTTGTTGTTCACGTATGGATTGAAAGTTATTCCCGTTTGAATTTGATTGATCAGATTATTACAATTATTGTGGTCGATTTCTATCAAGTGTTCCTCGAGATTTTTGGAGCACGTCAGGATATCCATTCTTTTGCTCGTGAACGTCCATCACTACCAACCGACAACAGACGCCTAACGTATATCACCAAAGGACGCCCAACTTTTATGAAGGACGCCCGTCTATCTTTAGAATTACCCGACGATCACTACAAGGATTGTCTGTCGAAATATAAAGGACGCCGTCGACTACTAATCCATATTCAAAGTCATCATACTTACAGGTTAGATCTAAACTCCTTCCGTTCACGCATCATTTGGTATCAGAGCTAAACATATCCTTACACAAATCTTTCTTATGATGACTTGAAGAGCATCCAAAGCGGCACACAAAGATGAAGCTACAAAATTCACAATGACCGAACCTTCAATATCCAACTCGAAGGCAAACTTGATGGAACTCTATCTCATGCTCCAACGACAAGTTGATCAAATAGCAAGGAACCAAAACCAACAACAAATTCAAGATCTCAACCAACAATTCCAAAGACTCAACCAAGGTTCCTCCACCATCGAAGAATGTGCTGCCAAGTTCAAAACTTTAAAAACAAGATATGATTTGAAAGACCCAGAAGATGAAACAATATCAACGTTCATCCATGGACTTCACTATGACATTATAGAAAGAATTGCAACACGGCCTGACGACACCCTTGAGGATGTGATCAAGTTGGCTATAAAAATTGAGAGGCGAAATTATGCTCTACACTCACCACCACCACTCCCAAGGTATGGATATTCTTCCAAAAGTCAAAAGCTGAACTTGCTAAAATTAGTGTCTTGTTGGAACAAGTTAAAGAAAAATTGTGGAGCACCACGATTTTACAAGCACAAGATCACAATGAGGTTTTAAAAGATACACTTGAGCAAATTGAGGAAGAATGTCAAGAAGAGCAAGTATTCAAACCCATAGAAAGCCAAGATGATTCCTTGACAACAACAACATAAGAGAATTGACATGAGGAACAAATTGTGCATAGCCAAAGCTTCAACAATGACAAGGTTTGCTCTTTGGATATTAAGGATGAGATTTGTGCTAACATGGTTCCTTTGATCATATTTAAGGGAAATTGCCTAGAGATATTAAAGCATGGCCTCGCTCACAAATTTTGGTGGCATATTGATAAGGACCACAATGTTCATGACCAAAGCTTTCACAAGAAAAAGGTGTATCCTTTAATCAAAGATTAAGGAAATTACACAAATTTGTCTTCCATGGATTTAAGGAAAATTTAAGTTGGATGAGTGCCAAAGACGACATTATGGTAACACCAACTTTGGGTAATTTCTCTCATGAGAGTTTTATTAATATAGCAATTTGTGACATTGCAAGTACAAGTTATCCTTGTTGGGAATTACCAGGGCACACACATGATAAATATTCTGGTTTTTCTAATTATTATTCGTTGAAAGACAGTGGAAGGATAGGCAAGTTAATTCCATAACAATCAAGGCAAGTTACAAAAGATCAAGATGTGTTGATGAAAAACCAAGCCGAAATCACTATGTTTAAAGCTAAGAGGTATGTTCTGATGGATAAATTGCTTACTTAGATTTTTAGAGTTGGATGGAATATAGTAATATTTGGTTATGGCAATATGGAAAAAGTTGATTTCGTTGAAAATAATTACTATTTTTGGATTATGGAAACCTATGGCATCTTGTGGACAACCTCGCTATCGCATGAAGATATTAAGTTGATTCTTAGGCAAGACATTTATGGCAACAAGGGTATTCTCAACATTAAGTGGTTTTATGATTTCAAAAACTACTGACCTATTTGTGCATCATTGTCCAAGAATATGTTGCTGGATTATTTTCTTTATTTGATCAAGTGCAAAGGAGGAAAGACAAGACTAGTGGCCAATGCTTCAATTCAAAGATTTTGTTTCCAAAGATTTCAAGATTGGTATGACAACTCATGGAAGTCGAAATCCACTCCTAAGGAAAGTGTTTGTTGGATTCCTAATAAGAAAATACAAGGAAAAAGCCACTCAAGATTCCATGAATATATTACTCTTTGGCCCTACATACTCAAAGGTATTCTCAAGAATATTTTTATGAAAATCATTGAATTACAAGGGGGCATCTATGTTAATCCTACGCAAGTGTTCAATTATGGAAAGAGGTTTGTGAATATCTTACTATTATTGACCTACCTCATCTACAAGGATTATTTTCTTATTTTATTTATGGAGATTTCAAAGTCAATGAAAAATTCAAGGTCTAAGATACATCCCCTTATCTTGTGGAAGAGGATTATTACAGAATTATTCTTTGGCCACATATACTTAAAGGAGTTCTCAAACTTTTTTTTATGGCAATCATTATTGTGGCCTACATTATGTTCAACTCGAAGACAGAGAATGTGAATCTATTATTCGAGTTATTATGCAACCATGGAAAGATTGAAGACATTACAATATTGTTAGCCTATGATGATCCTTCTTATTTTGATAATAAAGAATATGGTGACACAAGACATGATTCGAGGTCGAATCTTTTTCAACCTCAAGAGGATGATGCAAAATGGGACCATACAATTATTGATCAAGCCACAAAGAATATCATGAAGTTATTCAAGGTCAAGCATAGGTGGAAGTCAAGAGCAATGAAAGAGAAATGGAAAAATTTTCAAAAACTGTCTTGCTTTTGATCTCCGAGGACTATTTGATTATTTTGGCATTTCAAACAACGTCATTTTGAAAAGAGTGCTTCACAAAGATTGTAGCTCACTTTCTAAGCTTTCTAGAACAAGTTGGATCGTTCAATTCTTAGTTCATTTGCTATGTTAAAAGCCCATGGAATAAAGAGTTGAAGATTAAGGAAACTTTCCTAATCAGCCGAAAATCACAACAAAAAGGTCATGAATTTAGTAATTCCTTACAAGGTGAAATCAAACAAAGGAAAGTTATCAAAGACGTAATACCCTGAATTTATGTGATAGAATTAAGTAAAATTAGTTGGGAAATTATTTGGGTATAATTGGATAATTATTGATGATTTATTTTGAAAGCCGAATTGAAGAATTTAAATTGGGTCGATAATTATCATAAATCAATATTCGGAGAAAAGAAAATTAGAATTGGGATGAAAATAATTAAATAAAGAATTAAATTATTTAAAAGAAAGTGCAATGAAGAATTAAGTAAATGGAAGAAAAAAATGAATATATGATGAAGTGAGGGAGCTGAATCGATTCAGCTTGTGAACCGGTTCAGGGCTGGTCTACAGGTCAATTTAAAAAAAGAAGGGAGAGGATTTTATTTTGGCCTATTGAAATTTGCGATGAACAGAAGTGAAACAAGGAGAGGCGAAGAGACAGCGAAGGACTGAGAGCGAGAAAGTAGGAGGCGATAGATGACGGAGATGTTGGAGCTCGACTTTGGCTCAGGCTCGGGTGTGCATTGTTCGGTGCATGGCGGCGACAGTGAGGCTGTAGGCGATGTAATGAACGGCAGTCTAGGGCTCCGCGGGTTTGCCTGATTGGAACCGCGAGGCTACGATTCTCTCCGGGGTTGTTCGAGGTAAGTGTTTCAATTGTTGTTGTCAAGTAACTTGACTCTATGAATGGCGATTCGTTGGGTAAATCGGTGATGGCGTGCAATGGCAGTGGCTGGCAATGGAGGCAGGGCTTTAGTTCGTTGAGGATTTGGTTCGGGTCTGGTCCTTTGGTTTTGTTGAACCGGTTTATTGTGTTCTGGCTATCCCGTCATGTCTCCTTCTCCCTAAACGATAGCAATTTTCCACGTGGAGATTGAGCAATGGACTACTTCCTTCGATTTGGGTGATTTTCCCATCAACCTGGCGTCCTTGTAAATCTCCTTTGCTTATATAGGAATGGCAGTGGATGGGATGAAGCACTAGGGTGTTATTGAAATTGTGCCAAAGTGGAGAATAAGAGACAGATCTCTTGTGAATGCTATAGGACGGGTGCTCTGGTGGAAGAACAGAGAAGAAGAATAAGGTGTTCGAGTGAAGCTATTGGATTGCTCTCGGTTCTTTATGGTGAGAACAATTCCTTTATATCCTTGTGTGTTTTATGTGATGAATGGACTGTAGAGCATGACAGGAAAATGGGTGTGATACATTGTTGTGTTATTTGGTAATGCCAAATGTTGTTTTTGAGAAATTATGTTCTGGATCTTTATTTTTGTTGCTGGAAATGGAACTGTTGGCTGCTGTGTTGTTTACTGCCAAAAGTGTGTATAAGTTGAATGTGCTCCTTGTTCCTTTGGATTTATGCTCTGTTTGTGGAAAATAAACCATTTTTTCCTTGTATTATTGCTCATCGGATTACTACTCTCTGCATCTTTGTGATGGGACGTTAATATATATGGGACTGCTTTGTGTTGGGAATGTGTTTTGTTAACTCTCTGTGATGGGTATTTTAGATCATCTATTTTTGTATAGCTACTGCCTTGTGTTCTATTACGAAGCACAAAAATTTGGTATTGGTTTGTGCCTTTGGATATTGTCTCTGTTGTTTTAAAATACTCCATGTTTCTCGTTACTCAACTCGCATCCTATTATTGTCAACAATGAAGGGTTGGATTTATGTTCTGAGAATTGGTTTTTGATGTCGGTCGCTGGATATGGGTTGATAAAATGTGGATTATTGTCTAGTGTGAATATATTCGGCATATAACCCTAGGGATTAATGTTTCGTGATGTTGTTGGTTTAATGCCCTTTTGGATATTAATATCGGCCGTTGGTTTTATTATGGTATTTATTATGTGGGTCATATTAGTTTAGTCTTTGCCGGATAATTTAGATTAAACTTTTAGGTTGCGTTATATTGTTGAAGTAATTTTGTTTATGAAACTCTAATAAGTAACATATAATGACTAAGGATAGGAAAGACAGTGAGATTAATAAGTTGATTATTTGATTAGGCTAACAATTAAACGTTATTAAATTGTGAAGGTACTAAAGAAGGAAGAAAAAGATAATGAATAAGTGTTGAACGCTGTAAGCAATCGAGGTAAGTGATATGCATGTGTTTTGGTCTTCAGGCCCTACATCGCAAGAATATGATGTGCATGTTTTGTTGTTTATTGCTTTAGTAGATAATAAGTATGTCTACAGTTTTATAAGCATGATCTGTGAATTGTATGCTGGTTGTTTTATTAAAGTTCTCTAATAAAGAATGTCTGCATTCACGAGCATCATGCATCATAGTTTTCAAAAGTTACGAAATGATTTCCATGCATGGTTTTGAAAAGGAAACGGAGAATGAATGTAAAGGAAATGAGAAATATAAAAGTAAAGAGAAATGTGCAAAGAAAATGAAAGGGGTTTGAGTCTACCTAAGTTTACCGCTAATTCCCGAAATGTTAACCGAAAGGGCAAAGGGTATAAGTTCATTATGATGGCCTAAGTTCAACATCATAATTTCGTTTGCGGTAAGAAACCGGTAAAAGTGCATTATGATGGCCTAAGTTTACCGTCATGATGTAAGCTCACCGTTTGCGATATAAGTTCACTGTGCTGCATAAGTTCACCAGTACAGTAAAAGTTCACCGCGAGGGTCTAAGTTCACCCTTACAGCCAAAGTTCACTGTAAGAAATAAAGTTCCTTAAAGTTCAAGTTAAGATAAAGGTAAAGTAAGAGTAAAAGAAAAAGAAAAGAAAAGACAGAAAAGAAAGAGAAATGGAAAACGAAAAAAGAATTTAAAAGCTGCATGACATGTGGATCATACCTTTTATTTTATATCACTTATTGAGCCTTATACTCATAGTTTACGACTTGTGATGTAGGTACACACACAGGAGAACGAGTTAAGTAGCAGTGGATGAAGGATTTGCACATGCGGATCTTGTGGCTGGTTGGGAAAAAAGAGTAAATGGAAATGATTTATAAGAGTTTTGTAAATTAATATCCTAAATGTTTTGTTTTAATTCCGCTGCATTTCATAAAAGAATTCATTATTTATATTTTCAAGAAAATAATTATTCCGCTGCTAAAATGTTTTAAATGACTATTATTGAAAAATAATTTTAAGGGATTTATCACTCAGTTTTAAAAGAAAGTATCACTCTAATTTTATAAAAGAAAAAGTTTTAAATTTTACATGATTTTAAAGGAAATCAAAATCGGGTCGTTACAAAAGATATCACCTCTCTTGAAGATAAAGCAAGATGAAAGATACTAAATTCGTGCTTTTGGAAAGTTACTAAAATATCTTATACTAATCGGCCAATTATGGATCGAATATCTAGGTTTTTTAAGATATTATTTCCTATTTTTTTAGTTTTCCTATTTTATGCTTTGGCTATATAAAGCGACTTAATGCTTATATTTTAGAAGTTGAGAATTGAATACAAAATAGTTTTTGCTAAACTCAAATTTGGAGTGATTCCCCTTTCAAATCATTGACGAATTACATCCAAAGAAACCATTGGTGAGTTATATCCAAAGAACTCTTTGTGTGAGTCATATCATAGGAGCATTATCCTCGAGGTTACTTTCTAAAGTAATCCTTTTTTGTATAAAAGAAAAAGATAAAGGCAAGTCAAAGATTCATTGAACTTTCCTAAATTCAATACAAGGCAAATCCAAGCTTACCCTAGAGAAGAAGACTTTCCTAATTAAAAAGGGAAAGGACGTCCCAAATAATCTTTCTTCAACGTTGTTCATTCTTCAAGGGACGTTCGCTCTCTTCCAAGGGATGTCCATTATTCAGAAAATATAATCAATTGTCTTCAACCGATTAGGAACGGACATCCGTTCTTTTGCTCGTGGACATCCATCACTCACAACCAACACCAGACGCCTAACGTATATCAACAAAGGATGCCCGACTCTTACAAAGGACGCTCGTCTATCTTTATAATTACGTAGCGATCACTATAAGGGACGTCTATCCAACCATAAAGGACATCCGTCGACTACTAATGCTCATTCAAAGTAATCATATTTATAGGTTAGACCTAAAACCCTTCCATTCGCACGTTACTTCTTTTGCCAATTCCAACGAGAGCTTAAATACTCTCTCAAAATTAGGGTTAATGTTCTAAAATAAGATTACCAAAAAGCCCTAACAAAATATTCATACTAGGCAAGATTATGCTTTAGCTGAGGGACACAAACACATGAGATTTTGAAACTAATACATATTAGAATAAAATAACTAAACATAATTTTCAAAAATATCACCAAATCTTGAATGTAGCAATGATTTCATTGAAATTATCTTCACATCCATTTTTCAAGTGGATTTGGCTTCAACTCTCACTAAGGATGATCGAGCTTCTTTGGCAGAATTAAAGCCCTCTGTTCAGTGCTATTTTGTCACAAAAAATGATCTTTATATTTAACAAAAGACCATATTCTAGAAAGCTTTCGAAGTCAGCTACAAATGTTATGAATTATACATTTTCATACGAGATCTTAAAGGTTGTCAAAAATAACATATACTTCACAGAGGTCAGATTGTAGGCAGTTTTGGGTTGCTTCACATTTCACCTAAACTTGTGCTTGAACTTTCACTTATGTTTTATTTTGAATAACACCATGACATATTTAGATGCTTGATGAATGCAATTCATCATCTTTCCTCTTTGAACACCTACAAAATTAACACTAAAAAAATTATTAGAAAACCTCCATGCTCGATTGTGAATGGAGGGGATATGTGTCACACCATTATGAGAGATATCCTACTAGAACCTAAACCATATGTTTCTTCTAGCTTGTGTAGTACTTAAGCACTTCCTCTCTAGCCTTAAGCAGTAGGTGTGTCCCTTCTAGTCGTTAATTGGTAAGACACCACTCCCTAAAGCTAATCACAACACAACTTTGTACTTCATTTTTGGTGACTTTACATATTACCAGTCGACCATTTTTCAATTCTTAGTCGACTGCAAATCTACATGAGGCTCAACTATTCCAATTGGTTACAATTTTAGTCAACAATATTCTTCTTGTCGATCGACTGCAAAATCACCAGAGAATCGCAGATTTCATTTTTCCCTATTTTCGGTCGACCACCTACACAATTTTGGTTGACCACAAAACAGCCCGATAGCATCTAAATTGTGTTTAGCTACGTCTGGTCAATCAACTAATAAAATTTGTCAACTGCACATATACTTAACGTTGATTGCAAAAACTACCCAACAGCATCTATATTTTTTTTTGCCTACATCCCATCGATCAGCTAATATAATTGGTCGATAGCACATATACTTAATTGCCCATAACCATTGAAAATTTCACTCCACCATAAGCCATAACACAACCTCCACAAATTTTTTTTTTTAACACAATTCCAACAAACAATATTCTCAAAAATCATCCAAATCTTATCATTCAAAACATATCATCATTATGAAACATATTTCATACATAATTTGCATTAAGTAAACTAAGAATTTTGTGATATTACACGATTACTCTGGTTCTAGTCAACCGTAATTCCACTGTCGGCTGACCGCAAATCTACCTGAGCTTAATCAATTCTCATTTGTCTCGATTCTAGTCGTAGAATATTGAACGTGCACTTTCACATGTGAATTTAAGCACTTTATCCAAAATTACATTTTAATACTAAACAATCCTTATCTTATAATCCATCTATATTTTTCTCAATTCATACTTAATATTTAATAATCCATGCCTTTAATATCCATCACACCGCTTATACTTCATATGAGAAAATTAAGTGTATTACATAAGCAAACCGAATTATCAATTTCATTCATCATTAACAAACAATAAACATGTTTAGTGCAAAATTTTAATGTACATGTGCATTACAACAATCTAATCAAGGTTAAGGTACACATTTGTGTTTGTTTGTATTTGTGAATCTCTCGCAGCATACTCTGGCATAGTACATTGCAAATAAAATTAGCATAGTTAAAATATCACATGAAAATGTAAACATGATAATGTGCTTAGCTACGTCTCGGGAACAATGTCGAGAACTGTGAAACCCATAAATGTGTCTTACAAGCTTCCTCTCCTGACTATACTGCCTCTGCCTCTAAACTTGCATCTGCCATATGCACTAGACTCGGCAGCGTCTGGGTCTCCACCTTGACACATGCGGGAATTGTGCCCCTCACCCCTTGACCACATGTCATGTTGAGATGTCTTCTGTCAGCCTTGTCCAGCTTGAGGCCTCGTTAACATCCATTATTCTTTGTTTTTGAAGCCTTTTGGGATGTCCCTTAAATGGCAGTGGCATAATTGGATCAAGGTCTGTTACAGGACACATGATTTGTCCATTGACTTGGTGGACAAAGTGGGAGTACATCCTCATGTATGTTTTTTGGTGTAGCACTCATGCATAAATTCCTCAGAAGATCTCCTCATAAAATGCATACATGGGATGCTAGTCAACTCCCACCGATAATAGTTACAAGTATGCCCATCCAGATCGACAGAGTACTGTTCGTTATTGTTGTTCACCTCAAAGTGGCCAGTGCATGCAAAAACAAGACTCCAAATTTGACCTACAAGTTGTAGTCTAACAATCTTATTCTTGATCTACAAACACAATAGGTTCGTCGACTATGCCATCCTTTTGTGTTTCTTAATGATATTACACATGATGCCATTTCTTATAATCTCAAACATATTAAGAATCAATTTTTCCCAGGTTGGAAAGATGATAAGCGCCAAGGGCGACAAGAGCTTAAATTAAATAAACCGGCCAACAAGCTGTGAATTAAACTGGACCAGCAACAAGAAACAGAGTAGCTCTCCAAATTCAAACGTGAACTTTGGCTAGTTTTTGAGGACACTTAATTAACTCAATCAGATAAGTTCTGTCAAAATTCCAGATCAGAACTCATTCCGAATCTCCAGTTATAGCCGAAATAAGATATTACCAAATATAGGGCTTCTTCCGAGCAGTTTTGACGACCAGAAATA
This sequence comes from Begonia loranthoides, assembly GCA_022433065.1. Classification (NCBI taxonomy): domain Eukaryota; kingdom Viridiplantae; phylum Streptophyta; class Magnoliopsida; order Cucurbitales; family Begoniaceae; genus Begonia; species Begonia loranthoides. The sequence goes on along the minus strand of CM039477.1, from coordinate 13,294,733 downwards.
CAACAATGAGAACTCTCTCCATATAACTCCAATAATTCCCAAAATTGATAGGTAGCTTCTTCACTCAACAAAGAATAAATCTCTAGAAGAAATAAAATCAAGAAAACCCACGCAAGGGCTTCGAAACAGAACAACAATTGACTATAGTAAACAGATTGCACAGAAAAACAGATTCTGCGGTTAATAACATTTCCAGAATATCTCCATCTTCACTAAGAACGATGCCTATATCTCATAACACAAATGAAGACCACCAAATATAAAGAGAATAGATCTAGAATAACTAGGTCTTACCAACAATAATCTCGAAAATACCAAATGAAACCGTGGAGTCTGATTAGTCCTCCTACCATGAGAGGATCGGAATACTCGACTTAATCAAGGATTAAGCACTCTCCATGGGGTCTAACGTTTCTCCTATCTCCACACTACAATTGAAACACAAGGGTGATGCTTGGAAGAGACAGTACCCCTTCCAACTTGCTCAAGAAACGCTACAAAGAGCAGCAATTTTGGGTTGGAAGAGAGGAAGGCCGAGAGGAGGGAGGCCGCGGGGAGCTTCTCTTTCAAAAATACAAGTCTTCTTTCTTAATTCATCAAAACTGCGTTTCTTTCTGTAAAAGAGGGTACATAAACCCTATTGTTTACAAAATAGGTCAAAGACCAAAATACCCTATCAGCAATTGACTAATATAACCCTTAATAATAAAACTTAAACACTAAGTCCGAGTTTGTAAATTGGTCTCTGTAAAAGGCACATTTGAGGTATCAAACCATACTAAAATAACACACCCAATATGTCTTTGGAAAGCCCTGGCTGTGGGCTACATTTGATATGAAGGACCAAAGTTGAGAAGAAATCATCCTGATTGACAAAAACGCACTTGAACACCCAGAGGTCAGATTCCATGCGGCAAAAATTTAAGTCCACAATTTCTTCTTTGATAAGCATGATATCCACAAGTCCAAAAGCACCAAATCCTCTTTGTGACACTGATTAAAAATTTTCCTCTAAATTGGCTAGGAAAGAAACACCTACAAAACAAATAAAAGTTAGAATATAAAGGTGCCCCGGGGCTCGGCTCAGGCGATGGGACCTTGGGGCACATCAAAAGATGCAGGCGTTAAAGGACTTGCTCAAGTTGTTCAAGCTTATGTTGCACTTTAAGCTAGAGCTGAAGTCATGTTCCGACCAAAATCTTGCATCTATTCCTCGTAGATATGCGTGTGCTAACTGGTAAAGCAAAAATAGCTTTCTCATCTCTCTCTTAAAGTGCAGGGATGTTGTCGCCCTAAACGCATACTGAAACAACATTGCTTTAAATTATTTTTGGAAGTTTGCATACAATATTCAGTTGTAAAAATGATGCTCCGCTGACCCTGCAAACTCTTTGACAGCAGGCACCAGCCATTACAAAAATTAACAGTCTGAGTCAAACATTCATACACAATGCATAAACGTAGATTGCAAAAGCAATCAACCATACTTTTTGTCAATCGGAAATGATTGTCCACCCATTGCTAGATAGGGTGTTTAGATCTACAAGAAACAATTCCAAAAACTAACTCCAAGAATCCCTACATTCAGATTCAACCTCTACTACAACAATCCGATAAATTCCATCCTTTTTGTCAATGTTGACAATAGTGAGTAGTTGGTCCAGACACAATCCTTTCAAGTTGTATCCATCCTAGCAAATTACAGGTTTATCATAGTTCAACAACCCCATCTTACATGCAGCCAAACGCATGTGCATCTTTTTAAATGTGGGACTATGTGAAAGATCAATCCTCTTTAGCTAAACTCGCAGCGAGCTTCCAAGATTAGACTTTTGAATCTCCTCGTCATACGACCATGTGTGCTTGTATTGCCCATTTTCATCCCCTTCATTTAGTTTTTGGGTTGCATTTCTTGCCCTTCTAGCAAGGCTGGGTGTAATGTTCATATTAAAATCTTTATTGACTATCTTAATTATCGAAGAAAGGTCCTAGTTGGCCTAACTTTTGAATCTATCCAAGTGTAAATGTTGTTATAACTTTTTATTTAAAACGTCAATTCATCTTGCATTCTGAGGCATGCATCTACCAAGTGCATCCTTCTTGGAAGGCGACCCTCAACCGGTGACAGTCATTATGCGTGAATTTTATTCCGTACCTATTCTTACGCATGATCCATGATTTCTTCTTAAATTTGATTCAAAGAACTATACTTCTTGCCCAAACACTTACTAGCGAAAGAACATTTCACTTGAGGTGGATGTTGAGGCCTACTATCTTCCATGTCTTCGTCACTTGATTGATAGAATGAATAGAGCTCCTCCTTGTGTAGAGTTGTCGAGATGGAATGTACTACTATTTGGCTTTCATCTCCAAATCAACAAACATCATGTACCAAGATTGTCGATGTAATATCCTGAATTTTCGTGATGCTAAGCATATGACTTAAGTAATAATTATGGGTATTTGGAGCAAAAATGAACGGTTAAGGTATTGACCAAGAAAAATATATTTGGATAAAGTGAACTGTGATACATGAATTATTTGATGCTATTTGGAGTTAGATAGAACGATATCAACTAGATTAACAGTTAGTGGAATTTGTAATAGAAAATGTACTTAGATATAATTAGGTTGTTCATAATATTCATGGGTACATTATGTTTAGAATAAATTGATGGAGGAAATGTGAATTATGCACAAAAGTATAGAAGAATTTAGGTTAGGATAATTTGGAAAAATGAATTATGGGTTATTATGAGTATATTATATAAATTTATGGAGGTTGAAGATATAATATTCATGTGATATTAAGAATATTACAGAATTGTAATATCCACGTGAATATTTGGTGTGGCGGTCGATTGGAAGGAAATAGCAGTCGATCGTCCACTCCATGGCTTGATCGATTGGCTATATAGAACAAAGAAGTTCTTGGCTGATCGATGGACTAGCAGTGGATCGACCAAAGATGAATCGATCGACTGCCAAACTGAAGAGTTGCCTAGAATGGAAACTTCGTTGCTGGAAGCATTTGGAGTTGGCATTTGACATATCTGGATGCTGAAGGGTGGAGTTCCTTTGCTCTTCACCTTCGTATGGACACTGAAGAGGTGTTGGAAGTGACCTAGAAATAGAGAAGAGTGGGACAAGAGAATGAAAGTGAGCAAAAAAACCATGGGGTTACTCTGCTGAATTTTTGAGAGAGCTGGTGTGAGGTTTTTGAAGTTTGTGAGGGTTCTGTGATTTGTGAATATGATCTTGGAGCTTTGTTGAGAGTGAAGGTTTGAAAGAAAGAAAGGGCGAGAGCATTCTGTGGGTTACAGAGAAGAAAACCCATGAGAAAATAAGGGTGAATGCAGTGAAGTTCTTGAATTTTGGAAGAGAGGAGGAGTTTCATTTTTAGTATTTTGGATTCTACAAGTCTCGGGATATTTAGGTATGGTCCTTATACCATGTTTTAGGGATGAAAACATGTTGATGTGGGCTAAGTAAACCGCCTGAGAAATTGATGATAATAATTTGGATATCGATGAATATTGCTGCTTGTTTATTATTTCCACTAAGAATGTAACGACCCGGGTTTTTATTTCCTTTAAAAATATTGTGAAATTTAAAACTTTTTTTTTTATAAAAACATTGGAAGACTTTTCCTTCGTAAAACCCGATCGTTAATTTCTTTAATTAAAACCTTTTTATAAATTACAGCGAAAGTAATACAAATTCTTTTCGTTTAAGAACATATATTAATTATATTACAAAACCTTCTATCATTTGCTTTCACTTAACTTCTTTTAGCCCAGCCAGCCACAAGACTCGCGCGTGCAAATACTTCATCAATTGCTACAAATCTATTCTCTTACATATACCTACATCAAGTGGAAAACAAGGATCCTAACGCCCAACAACAATCAGAATGGGATGCAATGCTAATGCTTATGCATGACCATTCGATGCATTACAGAGAAGAACCATATATTGTCTGTTAACCTGGGTGATGGATACGTCAATTAGTCACATGGATTAATAGTATCTTCGACGAGGAGACACACCAACAAGGGTGTCACCACGTGTTGTCTCCATACACTTTTGTTGAAGACATTGGGGATTTCCGTACAAGAGAAGAGGTGAACCCAGGGTCCATGTGGCTATATCGTACCTCCTCTCCCTACGTGGGAGTAGGTATTTCATTGGGGGTGTCACCACTGATGGACCATCATCGATTCTCCCGAACCCCCACATGCCTATTTATATATATTTGGCATATCGTGCAATATGCTCACAAATTCATAAATCCTAAGTATGATGCATGGATGTCAAATATAGTTCACAAAATATATAATGAATTATAGCATGCTTGAACTTATGGAACACAACGATAGATGAAACAGAAGTCGTAACATACTATGAATTAACATACCAGTTATCCTAGTTTATTTACATGCTTAAGAAATAACTACATTTATTATTTTAGTTTGGTATCCAAGTTAGATATCCAAATTAATTAACATGCTCGGAGTTAACATCAAACCATCCTGTTAGTTAACTAACATTCATGAAGATTAACAGTTAATTAAGATGCTTGTAGATTAAACAAGGAGGATTAAACAAGAAATAGTTAACTAATGTGAGTGAAGATTAATTGTAAATATGTTCGGGTTGATTTATAATTTAATTGATTAGTCAAACAACCTTGTTAATTAACATGCTTAAGTAATAATCGACATGCTTAAGTCTAATTAATTACTCTAGTTAAGTTAATTAACATGGTTAACTAGTAAATCGAATTATTATCATAGTTATTTAGCATGCTCAAGGGAGTGATTAACAACTATTAATTAAATAACTAGTTAAATATGTTCAGATTAGTTAATTCACAACTAGTCTATTAGTTAAGCTAGTTAGTTAAACATGCTCATTAGTTAATTATTATGCTAGTTAGAGAACATGTCATAATTAAATTAACAACGATGTATTCGTTCACATGTTTAGGTTAAATAGTTAATTAGCTAACCTGATAAATTGATTAATTAGTTGATCATTCTAATTAATTAACATTCTTCACAAGGATATGGTCTTTATTCTAGCTAATTGGACATGCTCAATTAAGAGAGTATTAATACTAGCTATCTATACATGTTATCTATACGTGCATTAGATTTTTGGAAAGTAACACAGAGATAGTTAAACTAAATATAGCAGGATAGTAAATTTGAATGTTAACAAGTTAGACAATAACAAGTATTTACAGAATCATCATAAATAAAGGAAAGCATAGCTCATTAACATCATTCAAGCTTAACATATCATAGGAAGGATTTTCAGTTCTTCATTCTATTGAGACTACCATTCAAGTAGTACCCATTTACCAATTTCTATGTCAAAGTAAAGCAATGGATTTAAAGGAAGGGCAATGAAAGAAATTCAAAAAGTTAACATAGGTTATCAACAAGGGAACTATCAACAAGAACTAACTAACAGCAGTAACAATAGAATTCACAGGGCACTAGACATAAAATTCACGTACACTACTTGTGGGTAGGGCCATCACTGGCCAAGACACACCCATTTTCTTACCCCAATTCTTTATTGCATGTACGCACTTAATCGCTATCCTTTTTTTCTATCCGATACCTTCACAATTAGAAACATTTATCATTAACAACTTCTCATCCAGACAATAACCAATAGCTTATCACATCCCACAAGATCATACAACAATCACATCTAATTATCAACTAAATATTTCAGACTACTAAACATTTCAGACAACAGAGTATCGATCCGGATTTCAATCCAACATACATGGAGAGCATACGTATTTTCTATCCTTCAATAACAATACTCCACAATGTAGAACAACCAGCCAACAAAACAATCTATACATAACCATCTTTTCCCCGTGCATAACTTCACTTTACAAATTGAAACACAATACCACAAACAATCTATTCCAACTGCTATATCACCAATCAACATATAGAATTAACTCCCTTAATATGTTAATCATTCTAACTCATTACAATTTGTGCATAACACAATAACTATTAGGGTGTATCATTCAACAACTCAACCAACCCGCGGGGGGG
>CM039477.1:13152649-13288254 GCA_022433065.1 Begonia loranthoides | reverse complement strand
TGGGTATGGACTTATCATAGCAAGGATAAATCCAAATCCAACAACAGAGACTACATTCAGGCCATACAGAGCAAAATTTCCAAACGTATTCATCCAAAAAATCTGTAACGACCATTAGACCAAGGAACATTTCAAAACATTTCAAGACTATCATCAACACTAATGCTAGAATTAACATTCAAAAATAGAATCCAAATGACTAAAACATTCGAGAGGGAAAACTCACCAGTCACCGGGGAAGCCCACAGCTTAACCTCTCCAGAGAGACATTCCACTCCATCCATCACAGCTCAGTCCTCTTCTCCGAACTCCATGTTTTCTTTCCTCCCTCCTCATTCTCGGTTTTCTTTTGTCTTCCTCCTCCCTCACTGTCTTTATTCTCCAGCCACAATCATTCCTCTGACAGCAAGCCCCCAAATTCCTCCAGCTTTTTAGAGGCTGCCCCCCATGCGGTGCATGATTCCAGGCTGGAAAGAATGATGGGTTGTCTGCATAGCACTCGGGTCAGAGCTCCACCCGAGCCTAGAAGCAGCAGCCAAACCATTCGCCCATCACACTCACCGATCGCTGCTCCTTCATCTTTGCCAAGCATCACCAGAAATAGACAGAGTGTCGCCAGTCACCACAACCCAACACCAAATCAGAATACCCGAGCTTTACAACGAGTCGTTCCGTGAAGCTCGACGCTTCAATTGTTGCCAGTTGCTGTTCGTCGTTCGTCTGAAGACCTTGCTCTCCCTGGTGTCGTTTCTCTCCCTCTATCTCTCCGGTCTCCTTCATTGATACCCCTATCTCGGTCTTCGTCGCTCTCTCCATCTGCCTGCTCTCTCTCTCTCTCTTCCTCTGTTTTGTATCGAGGGATTGGCCAAGGGCCAATTCCCCTTTTTTTCCAACCAAGCCAAATGGCATGAACCGGTTCTGCCATTATCCTCTTTAATCCTTTTTAAATCCAAATTAATCGAATTTACTTAATCCTCTCACATAGTTAATTCCATGTAATAGAATTTATCACATAAGTCTCCCAAAAATCTTATTCACTTCCTCACATGTTGGATTGGTTCATCCTTGAACCGGTTCACTTTCCATTTCTAATTAATTCCCCACACATTTAATTTATGAAATTAACATTTATTTTAATTCCAATTTATCTAATAAATTCCTTAGTTTATAATCCTACGAATACGTCATTGGTATTACGCCAATAATTATCTAATAAATTCGAAAACTCCTAATTACTTTTCAATTATCCTTATTTAATTCTAGTATAAAAAGTCTGGGTATTACAAGTTAACCAAAACAAAACTCAATGTAGCGGCCTATCAACATTTAATAACAAGAGTCAAAAGCAGTTATCCTATCCAATTATGGCTGACAATTTTTTTCGCAAGTATTTAATTCAATAAAAGCATTAATCCACATCAACAGAGTAGGAATTATCCATCAAGAGCACATGCAGGTATTCCAACTTCTTACACAATAGTTTTTCAAACCAACAAGACATAACAATAGTTAATCAATCCAAGCAGAAATCAACAAACAAAACCCATGATGTAGGGCCTTCTCTGGCTAACTACACTCTAATTCTTACCTCAAAATCGTAGCAGCCAAAACCACAATCACAACCTGTCGATCTCCCAATGTTTTCCTTAATAGAATGACACTCCAGCAATTTCTTCATTGCTGCAATCCAGAGTAACTTAAACCAGAAACACCAAACAGGAGTTCACTTCTTTCTCCACGGTTCACAGGGTAATACACACATAGAACATAGTGAAATATTCTCACCTTCCTCTTCACTTTCCACGGTTGCAACACTCAAGACAGGACTGGAGAGTTCAACCTTGTTTCACTCAGTCGTCCTTCGATTTAAAGGCAGCAGAGAAGCCACGTGAAAACTAGAGATCGATTGACAGTTGGCCATCCAAATGGAGGAGGTCCAATACGCGATGGCCATGTGGAAAGCTGCTAATCTTCTTGGAGGAGGAACAAATCGACGGGCCAACTAGAAATAAACCGGTTTAATGTGGAACCAACAGGACCGAACCAAATTTAACCTGATGCCAGCCATAGTTGATTCATCCCTACAAACCCATTGCTGCAAATCCCTTCCAACAAATGCAGCAGCAATTTCATCCAATCAACAAAGCCAAATTAGAAATACGTACCACAGTTAGTTGTGGAGAAAACTATAATCACACAGTTCCGAATTAGCCCAACTTGCCATAGCCCGCCATTCGCCGACACCACCACTCCACCATCACCAGCCTGTATATTCGGAGTGGCACGCCTGCGCCGTCTCGAGCCTTCGTCGCCCAAGTACACTCCCTCTTCTCTCTTCGCCCCTCTCGTCCTCTCGGCCTCTCTCTCTCTCTCTCTCTCTCTTTCTTTTGTCTTTTCTCTTCAGCAAATCAAGGGCCAACACTTATTTTTTTCCCATTTCTTCTTTTGTCTTCCAGTCGAACTAGCAGAGCATGAACTGGTTTGGCTGAACCGGTTAAGCAGTCCACCCTAATTTCTATTATTTTTAATCCCTCATTAAATCTTCACATCACATTCACTTAATCTCCAATTAATTACTCTCTTACATTTTAATCCCAACTAATCCATTATTTCTTTTCCTCATTTTTAATTAAAACTCAACCACATAATTATTTCTGGACCGAGCCGAACCAAACTGGTTCAGTCCATATTTCTCCCTTGGTTTAAATCTATTTTTTGGATGAGGGAAGGTGTCTGCACCTTCATCACATTCGTCCTAAAAGTCGACAAAATTAGACAGATTCAAATGTTTCTCGTCCGCCTTCATCCGCATGAGTCCCAACTCATCTAAAAACTCATTTTGCAGATAGGGGATGATTTTGGATGCGAATTGTCATTGCAGAATGTCCCTAAACGCAGGGAGTGATTCAAGACATTTTTCGGAGGCAACACCACGGCCGCGTGTCAATATCGTTCGACCGAATACCGAAATATACCTTTTTCCTTCAAAACTTTAATATTTAATCACTCCATCATATTTTCCCCATATTTACATTGTATTAATTAACAACATACCACCCCGCAACATAATATACGTGGATGAAATTCAAGAAGATCTTTTATGACTACTATTTAACCCACATGATAAGGATAAATAATGTTGTGTTTGGATCACCGTGATTGATGTGATGTTTATTTGGATAAAGTTAAATGATGGAAGTAATAAATGATAAGCCATGCTTGGAATTTAGTGTAGAGAAGTCATCTAGGAAGGTGACATGTTAATTCAAAACAATGTTTTAAAGGTAATAAATGTGGTCATTTGGTGAAAGACAATCTAATTTTGGCTTAAGGAACCGAAAATGGTTGCACTATAAGTGGTCTCTATTTGGAAGATACAAATAAAGATGGAGTTTGACGGGTAGGATTAGCATTTCTGGTACGAAAGGATGCTGTCAAGTTGGTCATATGGCAGGAATTAGTTATGTTATTAGATAAAAAGGGAGGACAATTTGGTTATAGGCTTTTCTGTTACAGCAGATGTAGATAACGGTCAAAGGATTTGGTAGCATTACGTGATTCTGGATACTGGTTGAAAAGTTATGCTAAATATAGGCCTTCAGAAGTTCCCACATTTTGGCGAGAAAAGACTCACATTATGACCACGACTCTTGAATTTAATGGTGATTGGAATGGTTTCATGAATGCCATTAACATTGTCTAGGAAGAAACTAAAAATAGAAATAGTGTTGTAGAGAAGCTTTCAAATGAAATTGGTATAGGTAATGAAAATCTGGATGAAATGAAGTACAAGTATAACAAGAAGACTATGCCATTAAGTAGGATGCTTGGAGAGAAGAGTCAACTACACTGTGCTTTTGTGAAATAAACAAGAAAGATGTAGCAACTTGCTCGCAATAAGGTTCGAATGATCTTCGAAGACCAAGAAAAACTAAATTATGAATTGGATGTGTGATTTAGCGTTTTGCTAAGGCATAGAATGTTGCGAAAACGGAAGTGGTAGAACCTTGTGGAAGTTTGTGGATAAGTACGAGATAAGAAAAAGTTTGAACACTTATATGCTAGGACAGTTAATGGTTATTTGTGTTATTAGATAAGAAAAGTGATTACACTAAGCAAATTTTGAAGATGAAATTTATATAAGGTGGGAGGAATGTAATCCCCGATAATATTTTTCCACGTATGTGATGTGATTAATTTTAGAATAATTAATATATTATATGACAAGACAGTAAGTGTGGATTTATGCCCTGTAAATATGAGGAATATATTATGGAATAATTAGAGTATGAAATTTTTACGAAAAAGGTGTAATTGGAGATTTCAGTCGCACACAGACAACACGAGGAGTAGGGGTTACATCCGAAAACAAATTTCATGTCATCCCCTACATTTTGAAATGATGTAGGACAAGGCTTTGTGTCCCAATTCATCCTTCATCTATAACGCGACTTTTCGGACAAGTCAGGATAAATGCGGTCGGTGGCGGACGAAGGGAGTTCGAATCTGTCCAAATCATTGGACTTTTCAGACGTTTATGGATGAGGCACGGACGCCTTCCTTTGTCCAAAATTGTTATTCTGAAGGAGACTAATAGATTGAACCGTTTGGTTTGGCTCGGTCTGAAAATATTGGGATGGCCAGTTTTTAGTTAAAGGAAGAAAAAGAAATGGGATATTAATTAGAATTAGAAATTAAGGGAATAATTAGTGAAGCATTAAGATGGAATTAGAATTTATAATGGATAAAATATTAAAGAGGGATCAATTTGTGATGGGGAGAGTTGAGCTGGTTCAGGCGATCTGGTTCACACAAATTGAATTGGTTCTGGAAATAAGAGAAAGGAGAAAGAGGGGAATCAGGCATTTTGGCCCGTGGTCTCTTCATGACATAGAGAGAACCAGGGAGAGGGAGAGCGGGCGACAAACGACGGATGGAGTGCGGTGAACTCGGGACAGCTGGGTCGTTCGTCGTCTGACTTATGGTGAGTTCCATGGAGTTAATGGCGTCGTGGCTTGGGCTCAGGTGTCGGTCTTTGGGGACGATTCCTACTGATGCTTCAAAATTGTCGGCTGAGGTAACTGGTTGGATTTTTGTTGCTGGTAATTGGATGAATTTCCCTTGATTTGTTTCTACAATTGGGATTGGTCGTGGAGGAAATTGCAGGGATGAATTGGGCAGGGACGATTTAGCGCTGGGAATGGGAATTCGGCTAAGTGTGGGTGATGACTAGCTGCCTGGGTTGGTCCGAATTCAGGATCAATCGGAGTGGGTTTTTCTTCAACTACTTCCCCAAGATGACAACAAGATTTCCACGCGGCATTGCTGGTTGGACCACCCTCCCTAAAGTGGGTAATTTTTCCATCAACCTGTGAAGTCTTCTCTACCTATATAGGTATGGTAGTAGTTGTATACAGCAAGAGGGAACTCTCTGGAGAGTTCAAAGAAGAGAAGAGACTGAAAGGGAGAATGCTCTCTAGTGTGTTCTTTAGAGTGATGGCTGAGAGCGGTGAAGAGAATAGAGAAGAAGAAAGAAGGCAAGAGAAAGGTACGGAGATTTTGTGTTGATAAATGAGTTTGCTGTTTCAATGGTCATGATGGGAAAGTTGTGTTCTGCTTAATGGTTTTATTGGAAATGGTAATCGGTTACATAGGATTCGGTTATGTGATTTAACTACTGCCTTGATAAATGCTTGGTTAGAATTAATAGGTTGTTTACTCAAGGAAGAATAGTTTGAGAAATAGGTTGGAATGAATATATGGTTTGTGAAGTTTTGTTCGTATATAAGTTGGAAGTTTGAAACATGTTTATAAGCGAAAGTTGAAATAATAGAAACAATGGAAAAGAAACCGTTACAAGCTAATGAATTGTAGAGTCAAGTTAAATATTGGAATTGTTAAGGATATGGGCCGTTAAGCTATGAATGTTACAAATTTGGTGGTTTGTTATTAATAGAAAATTAATGGTTAATTGCCCAATGAAAATAATTGGACGAAAATGTGAAATAAATTATTAAATGAATAAACAGAATAAGGGTGTCAAAGTTGTGATTTATAATTGATAAATATATTGATAGATAAATGTTAATTATTTTGAAGATATTAACAGGGAAAAGAATAAGGAGCTAAACATGTTAAGGACCTCAGGTAAGTTGATATGCTTGTGTTTTGGTCTTCGGATCCTACATCACAAGAATTAGGATTGTATGTTGCATGTTATTTTAATGACTTGTTTATAGCGAGGTATTTATAGGCACCCTATATATGACATTCATGCATCATACTTAGGGCTTATAAAACTGTTCATATTGTATGACATGCATAATATATGTAAATAGGCATGTGGGGGTTCAGGAGAATTGATGACTTTCCATTTGTGGTGACACCCTTATTGGAGTACCTACTCCCACGTAGGGAGCTGTGAGATACAGTTTAGCCATATAGAATCTAGGGTTCATCCTTTCTCTTGTACTGAAATCCCCAATGTCTTTAACAAAAGAGTACGGTGACGGTATGTAGTGACAACCCTATTGGTGTGGCTCCTCGTCGGAGTTACGGTTAGGCTACATAACACTATGATGTATTTGGCTCTCAGCTTAATAGAAAACGATACAGTTCTTTTCTATAATACATCACATGATCACGCATCACATCTGCATTACATTTCATTCTACCACTTACTGAGCGTTAGGCTCATTAGTTTAAGTCTTGTTGATGTAGGTGTATACTTGGAAATAGACGATCAATACAAGGAGCAGTTGATGAGGAATTTACACGAGTGGATCTTGTGGCTGGCTGGGCTAAAAAATTAAATGGAAATGATTGTAAAGGTTTTGTAAATTAATTAATATTCCTTAATACATTGTTTTAATTCCGCTGCGTTTCATAAAAGAATTTATTTTGTATAAAAAGATTTTAAATAAAGGATTTAACACTTGATTTTAAAAGAAAAGTCTTACTCTGATTTTAGAAAAAGAAAAGTTTTAAATTTTATGAAATTTTTAAAAGAAATAAAAAACCTGGGATGTTACAATGAATGCTCTATGGATTTAAGTTCTGCTGATTGATTTTTGTTCGAGATTTGATTATTATTATTATGTTGGTATGAAGTGGAAAATATTAGACCAATTATTTGGTTGAAGCGATGATAGTTGTGCATTCATTGACAATGAGTTTGGATAATGTTTCTGATTGGGTGATGGTTTGTAGTGGAATTGTTGTAATGACCCAGCTATTTATTTACTTTTTAAAATTTTGTGAAATTTAAAACTTTTGTAAACGACTGAATCTTCACTAAAACCTTTGTAAAATATAATCAGAGTGCTCCTCTTATAACCGTATTGTTAAAATCCTTTTTCTTTGACTGGTTATTAAAATTGTTTTAAACAGTAGAAAGTTATAGTTATAAGATCTTTTCTCAAGACATAGTAGAAGCGTAAATAAGTTTGTTAAGAAATACTAAACAGTGTAAGACATATTTGATAAAATCCTTTTTCTGTAAAAAAATGTAGCGGAAGCATAAATAGTTCATTTAAAGACAATTAATGAAGTGTTACTTTATATTTTACAAATCCTTATTCGTTACTATTTAAATTAAATAGCCTAAACAGCCACAAGTCTGGACTGTGCAAATCCTTCATCAGCTGTTCCTAAATCTATTCATCATTTTCTCTCGTACTTGTACCTATATCGCAAGTCATAAACTATGAGCCTAAGGCTTAGTAAGTGATAATACCTTAAATCTTACATGCTTATGATGTGCTCTTTAAAACATTATGCAGTTTCTGTTCTCATCTTTTTCTTATCTTCGTATCTTTTATGTTTTCATCATCATTATATTTCTATTTTCTGTTATGACCTCCGGTATAACATTAATGGCGTAATCTGAAAACTAGCTAACCATTAGCCATTCTTTTTCGTCTTTTACCTCTGATATAGCAGCAATGACATAATCGGAAAGCTTGCTAATCATTGGCCGTTATCTCCTCGCATAATCTAGGGACATTGCAATAGATACGAGCAGCAATGGTATAATCCGAAAGCCTGCTAGCAATGATGGCCTAATCCGAAAGCTCGCTATTGACCGTGCCAACGAAGGACTTCAACGACCTCACATCATATCATTGAATTTTTTCTTTTCTTTACTTTACTTTTCGTTATTTATTAGTTCTTTTTCTTTACTTTTTATTGCTCGTTATTCATTCATTATCTGTTTCTAAAATCGTGCATAAAATCCATTTTAATATTCTTTTGAAAATCGTGATGCATGATGCTCGTGAATGCATACAGTTTCTCAAAGCATAATTAAACATTCAACATGCGATTCACAGAATGTGCTATAAAACTGTAGACATGCTGTAAAATAGTAAACAATGAAACGTGTGATTAATAACTGTAGACATGCTATAAAAAGGGTAAACAACAAAGCATACTATTAAAACTGTAGGCATGCTTGGAAAGTGGTAAGCAACGAAACGTGCATATCCTATTCCTGCGAATGCTTAAGGCATTCACACTTAATTGCTATCTTTCTTCTTTTTGTACCTTCACAATTAGAAACCTTTAGTCATTAATACAATCATTTAATCTACTTATTGGTGTTAACGTCTTTTCTATTCTAATTCCTTGTTATTTATTTAAATTTTCTAAAGGGAACCATTTTCTTAATTACTACTTATCTTAATAATTAATCCCCACATTCATTTCTAATTATTATCATGCCTTTGTCTAATATTAGACGAAATCTAAACCAATAGAGTTTATTATCTAACAGAGAGCTTTATCCCTTTATTTATTGTCCACTAAAATTCAGCCAACAATAACCAAATCAACATATCAATAGATATCTCTCAAAATGGATTTCTTTTTCAAAGATTTAAAAAATTCAAAAACTCTTTTGCTAATGAAATTTGATCTCTATTTATAGTGGTATTTCTCCATAATGGCCATTATGGCATTTAGAGAAAAAACCCTATAAATTCCTCATTACATTTATAAAAATGTTATGAAAATCAAAAGTCTTTTCACCATATTTCAACACTTGGCACATTTAAGTTATAACACATCTATAACAAAAATGTTATAGGAAATAAAAGGTCATTACATTAAATCAAATTTGACATTAATTCAAATTTGACAAAATCCATTTTAAAAACTATTTTTAAAAGTTACTTTATATTTATTACTTTATTGAATAATCAATAATTCAATTTGTTTCATTTAATGAAACATAACAAATATATTAACTTTGACAACTTTTGTCATTTTGTCTTAATTAATTGAATAATCAATAATTCAATTATTTCATCTAATGAAAAAATAATAACAATAAACTTATTATTGAGTGTATTAAATAATTAATTCATAATTAATTATTTAATCTTTTTTGTTCATTTTTCTATTATTCGAATAATTATAGAAGGTGACAAAGGGACCGATGGACCTATAGTTTTAAGCTCTAATAATATTTTGTTAACTAATATAAACTCTTTATATTAATTAACATAATTATTAACTCTAAAGTAATTCCACTAAATACTTAGAGTTGCACTCTCAAAACTATAGAGTATTTTTACTTAAAGTAATGTCCATTTATATAGTCATTACATATGCATTAACCCTCCATTTAGATTCGCAATAGAGCTAGCTTTATCATCCGTTAACCTCTCATATTGCTTCTTTATCCTTGACTACTATTAGTTCTTAATTGAATAATTAATTTATAACGATTATGAATTGCGCGCTAATTATTCAATCCTTGAACTAACAAACAAGGGAATCTATGGAATGGATTTCATTGTATCGATATTAACATTCTCAGCTATTCATTTTAATTTAGTCCCAATATACAAGGTACACGAATCGTAACTTGTACAAAACTTTACCGAGTAAATCAAAGAATAAATTAAAACAAAAATAGGAATTTATTAAATACTATGAATTAAGATCATACATATTTGACCATCATTATGATAAAATTAATTGTTCTATATCTAACGGAAATTATTAGAATAATGTAATTATATCTGGTCCAGTCCTATATAATCATATTATATAAAACATATTTATCTTATGTCACTACATATTTAGTCGGGATATGACTATACATTCTTAATGAGATAAACTATGTTTATGACTATGAACTATTTGAAGATTCCATACTTAAAATATAAGTCATGGACATATTTTAGTTATTACTCTTTATATTTTATCCCACATATACAATATATATGCTAATATAAAGTTAGCATAAATAACCAATGAATTTTCTATGAATTTTATAAAACATAATATAAAATGTTAACATAATATCAATCAATATAAATTTATTCATCTATTACAAAAGTGTTCTATTACATTTGCTTGTTGGGCATATTACTCCCAACAATCTCCCACTTGCCCTAAAGCAAATGAGACATGTCTCTAATCCTAAGCCCTCTAGATGTTTCTCAAAACATTTTGCAGGTAACGTCTTGGTGAAGGGATCAGCAAGATTCTCAACTGATGGAATCTTCAGAACAGTCACGTCTCCACGCTGCACTATATCTTTTATCACATGATATTTTCTCTCTATATGCTTTGTTCGTTTGTGACTTCTAGGTTCTTTAGCATTTGCCACTGCACCACTATTATAACAATACAAAGACAATGGCTTATCCATATTTGGAACTACTTCCAAATCACTAAAGAATTTTCTAAGCCACACAGCTTCTTTTGCTGCTTCACAAGCAGCAATATATGCTGCTTCCATAGTAGAGTCTGAAACACTACCTTGTTTTACACTTCTCCAAACTATGGCTCCACCTCCAAGTGTGAAAACTGATCCAGATATCGACGTTTGATCATCCATATCAGTTTGAAAATCAGAATCTGTGTATCCAGTTGGAATCAAATCCCTACCAGAATACACTAGCATATAGTTTCTCGTTCTCCTTAGATACTTGAGAATGTGTTTGACTGCTATCCAATGATCTAATCCTGGATTTGACTGGAACCGGCTAACTATCCCTACTGCATAACATATGTCGGGCCTCGTGCACAACATAGCATACATCAAGCTCCCAACAGCTAATGCATAAGGGTAACATCTCATATCTTCTTCCTTTTGTGGTGTGTGAGGACACTGTTTTTTAGAAAGAATAACTCCATGTCTAGAAGGTAAATAACCTTTCTTGGAGTTTTACATTGAATATTTGACAATCATCTTGTCAATATACAATGCTTAAGACAAAGCTAACATTCTATTTTTACGATCTCTTATTAGACGAATCCCATGAATGTAGCTTCATTTCCTAAATCTTTCATTTGGAATTGCTTAGCTAGCCATGATTTTATATCTGATAATAATTCTACATTATTTCCAATAAGTAGAATATCATCAACATACAGAACTAAGAAGACCACACGTGTGTTATTGATGAGTTTGTATACACAAGACTCATCAAGGCACTGTGTGAACCCATAAGATTTGATTGCTTCATCAAATCTCATATACCATGACCTAGATGCTTGCTTAAGTCCATAAATAGACCTATTTAACTTACAAACTTTTTGTTGTGCATCTTTATCTATGAAACCCTCTGGTTGCTCCATATAAATGGTTTCTTCAAGATGACCATTTAGAAAAGCCGTCTTGACATCCATCTGCCAAATCTCATAATCATAATGAGCAGCAATAGAGAGCAATATACGAATGGACTTAAGCATAGCTACAGGAGAGAAAGTCTCTTCATAATCAACTCCTTCCCTTTGGGTATAACCCTTAGCTACAAGTCTAGCTTTGAATGTCTCTACATTCTCGTCCACTCCTCTTTTTCTCTTGTAGATCCATTTACACCCTATAGGTTTCACCCCTTCAGGTAAATCTACCAGATCCCAAACAGAGTTGGAATACATTGATTCCATCTCAAGTTTCATAGCTTCAAGCCATGCTTCTTTGTCAGCATCTTCCATCGCACATCTAAATGACAATGGATCATCTTTTCCATCATCAGTGATAGCAACTTGTGCTTCACCTATTTGTCTGTATCGAGCTGGTGGTCGTACTACCCTCTCACTACGTCTAGGTGGTGTGATGGTCTGACTAGAAGTAGTCGTCTTCTGAGTACAATGTGGAACAACAACTTTTGTTGCTTCCGATCTCATCTCATCAGCATGAATTTCCTCCAAGACAATCTTCCTTTGAGGTTTGAAGTTTGCCATATAGTCATATTCAAGAAATGTATCATTTGTCGATACAAATACTTTGTTATCTCGAGGACTATTGAACAAACCTCCTCTTGTGCCTTTTGCATAACCGACAAACATGCAAACCTCAGATCGAGGTTCTAATTTTCCAGTCTTTCCTATTAGCACATGTGCTGGACACCCCCATATGCGAAAGTGTTTCAAACTAGGTTTGTGACCACTCCACAACTCTAAAGGTGTCTTAGGAATAGATTTAGATGTGACCACATTCAAAATGTAAGTCGCTGTCTGTATGGCGTATCCCCAAAATGATTTTGGAAGTGTAGAGTAACTCATCATGGATCGAACCATGTTAAGTAAAGTCCTATTTCTCCTCTCAGCAACACCATTTTGCTGAGGAGTGCCAGGTATTGTTAGCTGAGATATAATCCCATGTTCTAACAAGTAATCCTTGAATTCATTATCAAGGTATTCACCTCCTCGATCTGATCGAAGGCATTTGATTGACTTATCTAACTGCTTTTCAGCTTCAGCTTTAAACTCTTAAAACTTTCTAAAAGTTTCTGATTTAAATTGAATTAGATAAGTATAACCATATCTTGAGTAATCATCAACAAAAGTGATGAAGTACTCGTAACCACCTCTAGACCGAGTAGTCATAGGGCCACATACATCTGAATGTATGAGTTCAAGTAGCTCTTGAGCCCTTCGACCCTTTGTAATAAAAGCCCTTTTGGTCATTTTTCCATCTAGACAAGATTCACAGACTGGTAAAGATCCAACATTTAAATCTTTTAAAGGACCGTCCTTTACAAGTCTATCAATTCTATCTAGATTAATATGACCTAGATGAAGGTGCCAAAGATATGTGTTATCATCATGAGAAATTTCAAGTTTCTTGGACTTAGGCAATTCTACTTTAAAAATTTCAGTATTCAACAGTGATTCATTGATGGGCCTTATCACATAAAGTCCATTTTCAATAAAACCAGAACAAATTTCTAATACATTTCTAGAAATAATAACAGTATTATTATTAAAAGAAATTGAATAACATTGTCCAAACAAGTGAGAAACAAAAATGAGATTTCTAGTAAACCCCAGTACAAAATAAACATTATTCAATAATAAAAATTTATTCTGAAAATGTAATTTTGTTTCTCCCACTGCTGAAGCTGAAACTAATGCTCCATTGCCCACTCTCATAGTGAACTCCCCATCTGCTAGATTCTGATAGGAACTAAGCATCTGTAAAGAACAACAAACATGATTAGTCGCACCTGAATCAATTATCCAGGGTGATAAATCATTTTCAACTAAACAAGACTCAATAACAAGTAAATCAGATTTACCTGTCTTCTTTTGTTTTAGCTCATCGAGATACTTTTTACAGTTTCTCTTCCAATGACCATCAACTCCACAATGAAAACATTTTCCTTTGGGCTTTTTCTGGCTAGAGCTATTCTTGTTTCCTTCATTAGTTTTGTTCCTTTTATTGGGGTTGACCTTTTTACCCTTTGCTGGGTTTGCTCCTTGACCTTTGCCCTTTTTCTGAAATTTCTTCCGCTTCTTAAGGGAAGAGTGAGAAGAGGAGGGTTCAACAACATTTGTTTCTCCCCTCTTCTCTAAAGAAGAAATGGACTCATATGTCGTAAGCTCGTTGAGCAATTGAGTCATATCGTAACTCAGTTTGTTCATGAAGTAGTTGCTCTTGAATTGTAAGAACTGTGGGCTCAAGCTTTCCAAAATCATGCCCACTTGGGTAGCCTCATCAATATGGGCTCCATTAATTTCAGCCTCATAAATTGTGCTAATCATCATCAACACATGCTCACGAACGGAGGTACCGGCCCGCATTTTGCTATTCATGACTTTCTTAATAGCTTCATGGTGGGCTTGGTCAGATAGTTTACCAAACATATTCTAAAGAGACTCCATTATCTCATAAGCAGTCTCTATGTTCTCAAATTTTGTGTTGAGAACATTTGTCAGGGAAGCGAGTAAATAACAACGAGCTTTGTCATTTGCCCATTTTCATGTCTCGAATGGTTCTCTATCCTCTTTTGTGTCATTTTCAGCAGGGATCGGAGGACATTCCTCAGTCAAGACAAACTTCAAGTTGTCGTGCACAAGAATCATATTCATGTTCTTTTTCCAGTTGACAAAATTTTCGCCAGTCAACTTTTCAGTCGCGAGTAAATTAATCATAAAAGAATACATTATGCTGTAATGAATAAATAAATAATGATTAATATTATGCATAAAATTCATAACTAAATATGGCAAGTAAAATGATGCATGAGCATACTAAATCACTAAATAAAATGCAAATGCTATTATTTGCCTCGATACATAATATTTTTCCTTAGGGTAAAAATATTATCTATTAATAAATTTATTCAAAATATCTCATATTTTCAAAATTTATTAACTATCGATTAGTTTTGGACAAAATGTGATTAACACATTATATCACATTTTTATGAGTGTATACCATCGTTTCGATTTTATAAAACTTAGCTTATAATTGCCGCCTTAGGACGGTCAATCATAAAATACATTTTATAAAACCTATCTCTAGGAGATCAACCTTGGTATTGATATAAGTGAACACTTTCCTTAGGGAGGACGATAACTAAGCCGTCTCGAAGCCCACTTAAATCTCACGTTGTTGTATCAACGATGGAGACCATGGAAAGTTACGCTTAACTCTCCGCTCCCACTCATTATTTTGAATTATAGTGATTTTATAGAATATCACATATTCTATTAAATCTATATAAAAAAAATATTTAATCAAAATAAATTTATTTTATATATAGATTATTAATTTTATAATCATATTATAAAATTAATGATACTAAATAAACAATTTATTTAGCATTTACAAAATAATGTGAAAATTTTAACAATTAAAATTTTGTATTATTTTATTTTCTCACATAATTCGTAAATATGAATTAATATTTTTAATCTAATTAAAACTATTTAATTTTTAACAAACTAATTTATCAAAAATAAATAAATAAAATATATGATATGAATGCATGTCAATGTGAGAAAACAAAATGATAAGTAGGCCCCTATATGCAAGTACTATATGACATGTGAATGCATGACAATGATAAAACAATTTATATCAAGCATAAAAATAAATGAAATAATGACCGGGTCGATTTGGGTATTTCTAAAATTACATATAAACCAAAAAAAATTATCTAAAGTCTTGGTAGCCTCCACAAATTTTGCGTCATACATAGCGGTAACAACAATTGCACGTCATAGTATCCCTCCAAAATTTGTCTAGTCCTCCTTTCTTGGATCCCCATCATTATTACATAAAGAATATTTACCCAAGACAAATTGGGTTTACATTAAAATTTAAAATGAGAAATTAAAAAAAATATTCCTAACCCAAATCGGCCACATGAAATTACGATCATTATTTCAATCATGCATATATCCATACATTCAACATTCCAAAATATATATAAATTTAAAAAAAATGCATAGGCCTACTTATCATCACATATCATGATTTTCATAAAATCACATTATTAAATATATCATAACTTACAACGAAGCTCTGATACCAATTGTTGGTTTTTAGGTTCCCTCGCACGGCGGAATTACCGATGTTCACAACAATGGTAACGTGCGTAACCTATGTATCATGAAAAAACAATTTTATCATGAACATAAAAATGGATCGTTGTTATAATATATTAATAATAATATGTATTTAGATCTAATCTAAAAATAAGGAATGTTACCTTTGTAGCTCACTTCACACGGGTACTAAATCAACCGTCGATCTTCTCCGCTAATCCTCCTTACCTCAAATAAGCACGTGTGGGCGTGATGAACTAAACAAGATAACACTCAATTTATGATAGATCGTATTCTCAACACATGAGACGATCTATTTGGATTTAGAAAACAATTTTCTAAAGCCAACACGGAAGACAAAAATTTTCTCTCAAAATGGATTTCTTTTTCAAAGATTTCAAAAACTCAAAAACTCTTTTGCAAATGAAATTTGACCTCTATTTATAGTGGTATTTCTCCATAATGGCCATTATGGCATTTAGAGAAAAACCCTATAAATTCCTCATTACATTTATAAAAATGTTATGAAAATCAAAAGTCTTTTTACCATATTTCAACACTTGGCACATTTAAGTTATAACACATTTATAACAAAAATGTTATAGGAAATAAAAGGTCATTACATTAAATCAAATTTGACATTAATTCAAATTTGACAAAATCAATTTTAAAAACTATTTTTAAAAGTTACTTTATATTTATTACTTTATTGAATAATCAATAATTCAATTTGTTTCATTTAATGAAACATAACAAATATATTAACTTTGACAACTTTTGTCATTTTGTCTTAATTAATTGAATAATCAACAATTCAATTATTTCATCTAATGAAAAAATAATAATAATAAACTTATTATTGAGTGTATTAAATAATTAATTCATAATTAATTATTTAGTCTATTTGTTCATAGGTGACAAAGGGACCGATGGACCTATAGTTTTAAGCTCTAATAATATTTTGTTAACTAATATAAACTCTTTATATTAATTAACATAATTATTAACTCTAAAGTAATTCCACTAAATACTTAGAGTTGCACTCTCAAAACTATAGAGTATTTTTACTTAAAGTAATGTCCATTTATATAGTCATTACATATGCATTAACCCTCCATTTAGATTCGCAATAAAGCTAGCTTTATCATCCGTTAACCTCTCATATTGCTTCTTTATCCTTGACTACTATTAGTTCTTAATTGAATAATTAATTCATAACGATTATGAATTGCGCGCTAATTATTCAATCCTTGAACTAACAAACAAGGGAAACTATGGAATGGATTTCATTGTATTGATATTAACATTTTCAGCTATTCATTTTAATTTAGTCCCAATATACAAGGTATACGAATCGTAACTTGTACAAAACTTTACCGAGTAAATCAAAGAATAAATTAAAAGAAAAATAGGAGTTTAGTAAATACAACGAATTGAGATCATACATATATGACCATCATTATGATAAAATTAATTGTTCTTTATCTAACGGAAATTATTAGAACAATGTAATTATATCTGGTCCAGTCCTATATAATCATATTATATAAAACATATTTATCTTATGTCACTACATATTTAGTCGGGATATGACTATACATTCTTAATGAGATAAACTATGTTTATGACTATGAACTATTTGAAGATTCCATACTTAAAATATAAGTCATGGACATATTTTGGTTATTACTCTTTATATTTTGTCCCACATATATACAATATATATGCTAATATAAAGTTAGCATAAATAACCAAGGAATTTTCTATGAATTTTATAAAACATAATATAAAATGTTAACATAATATCAATCAATATCAATTTATTCATATATTACAAAAGTGTTCTATTACATTTGCTTGTTGGGCATATTACTCCCAACAATAACCCAACCGACAAGTCAAGAGCTTTAGCAGAGTCCATTAATCCATAGATTAATATCCTTAACAATAATTACTGAAATCTGTAATAGAACAGAAAGTCGATTCATCCAGAGAGCACCATCATCCAAAACATATTTCTTGAATGAATCACACAAAGCATTACCAGCAAGGTGACATTCTTTCCAACAAACAAAATATAACCCAACACAACTAATAGAAGCTACAGAGGAGGACCATCACAAAACCAGGCAACACAACAACAACCAAATTCATCAATGGAGAACATAACTAAAAACAGAGGAGAAGACCACTACCTACACCAACACTCGAAGCCAGAATAGAAGCTTCACCTTTCGGCCATCAGCGCCAACTTCAGCTCTTCCTCACGGCCATCTCCCTTCCAGAAGCTCACCCACTCCAGAGAGCTCTGCTCTTTTGCCCACTCCTCATCTGCCATCCTTCTTCTCTCTTCCTCTTCATTTCTAAGTCACCAAAGGGCACTCCATCACCATGCCTCGGAAACCCTCACACGTCCAAGCCATGCCCTACCACAGCCATCCCCTTCGTACACCGAGTTGTCGATTTCATCACCGCAAGAACCAGCCACGGATGGGCCGCTTCAAACCCAACAACAAGCTGGACCTAGACCTTCGATTAGTTTAGCATGAACTGCTAGTCCTTTAGTCATTCCCTCACTAAATTACCAGCTCCGATTGTCCCTGGCAACGCCCGATTCATATAATGCAAAAGAGAAGGAAAATCAACTAAGCATACCTCAACTTGTCACCAGAAAACACAACCCGCAGAAGCACCGATCCTGAACGCATGCCCGACCGTTCCACCGACGCAACCTGGCCATGGTTTGTTGCGCCATTTGCTGTATGTCACCCCACAGCGAGAGAACCCTATCCGAGCTCCAGCTCATCGTCGCCTCCCATTAATCCTCGATCCCGCTCGCCATCGCTCTCTCTCGCTCTCAATCTCTTTTCCCTCTTTGGCCCTCTCTCCCTCTGTTCTTTCTGAAAATGGCCAAAGGCAAATTGTAAATTCCCCACCCCCCCTCTCCTTTAAATCCCTAAACCAGACTGAACCAGTGATAGGAGAACCAATTTAACCTATGCATATCTCCTTCAACTGATTTCCTTACCTCCTTCTAATTTATTTCTTCTTTTATTTTTTCCAATTTAATATAATCTCTCACTTATTCTTTAATTAATTATTCCCTTACCTTTTAATCCCAATTAATTTTCACTTAATTAATAATTCCTACTTAATTAATAATTCCCACTTAATTAATACTAATTATCATCTAATGAATTCTAATAAAGTAAAATCTTACGAATACGTCCTTGGTAATACCTCGATAATTATCCAATTAATCTAAAAATCTCCAATTTCTTTTCAATTATCCTTATTAAATTTCGATATAAAAAAATCAGGGTATTACAATTGTTAAGTTAATATTCCGCTAAGTTAGTTTTATTTCCCTGCCATTTTTGATTTTATAGTTAAAGATTATAGATTTGGGAAATAATACTACAGTTAGGAATTTGATAGACTTATTGGCAATGGGGGAAGTGATAAGTTGTTGGATAAGGTTGAAAATAATTTAAAGAATATCAGTTGAAGATTATAAGTATTAAGTTGATTTTTGGATGGTATTAGTCGAGGGTTACTCACTATTTGTAATTGGAAGTTAGGGATTTATTATTGGAGATTTATTACTAATAGCTATATGTGTTAATCATGAATAGGTTTCGTGAAGGATAATTCTATGTGTTAACTCTTTAAAGCTAAGGACTCCAAGTAAGTCATACTGCATGTGTTTTGTCTGAAAGGGCCTATATCACTGGAATTAGGGGGTGTTTATTGTTTGTTTGATTGCTTGTTATGATTTGTATGTTTATTAGATTTAGGTTTAGTTCCTTAGTTAGGAATGGATCACGTTTTGAGGATATGATCATGGAACACATTAGTAGGGTGTATGTGCACAACAACGTTAAGAGTTGGAATCCTAAAGTATACAAAAGTGAATAAACGTAAATTAATGGTTAGGGATGTGTGTTCTTGAGTTGGTCGTCTAGGTGTGCGTCACAGGATGGTCGCCTTGTGCATAAACGCTCTACCATGTCAAGTTGACATCTCTAACACTTGGATGGGTTACTGGAACTAAATGAAAACATAACAGTAATAGAATAAACAGAAGATACATAAATAGTGGTTTTTGTGGTCCGGTTGGATATGCCCTGCGCAGAAACGGAATAAATAACAGTAAAAGACAAAAACAGTAACAAATAAGCAGTATAGACTTTAAGAGTTGTATGTGTATTTTATATTTTACGTTTATACATCTTACTAAACTTTAGGCTCATAGTTAAGTCCTGTGATGTAGGTAAGGAGCCGATGATTGGATAAAATTGATAAAGGACATAGCTGATGATTGAACCCCACAATATAGTAGAAAAATTATCAGTGAAAAGGACGATAGTAACCAACCTTGAACATCGACACCAAAGGTGTAAGAGTACGAAACAATCAATAAGAGATCAAATAATAACCTTGATCAACTTTAGAGATTTTTACTTTAGGATGAGATATCGTAAGTTGACCTAAACAATTCTCGTAACAGACAAACACACTTTTGAACTATCATATGTGCACAAGGAATAACAATCACATCCATGGGTCAAGCAAATTTGGTAGCCATTACTAGCATGCACATACCAAAAAAAAAAGGCATGCACAAAAGTGGATGTGTAGGACAACCTATGCATATATATAATAAACTCGACATACTGTGAGACAATGTCATAACCTGACTTTTTAACCATTATTTTAAAAGTAAACTCTTGTACATATTTTTTTTAAATGTGATAGAACATAATTTTGAAAACCATTTATATAGCGGAAGACTTATCTTTAATTAAGCATAAAATATCACATTCATCTCTTAAAAAGAATACAATATATCTATAGTTCAAAACATAAATATGATTAGGTTCTTTATCAAAAAATCATAGTTCAAATAACATGTCTCTTAAGTTTAAGTCTTTTATATCAAAATATATCACATGAGCCACTCATTGGTCAAATCACCATAACAACACCAAGAATTCATCCACAAAAAGATCTTACCAACGTCATCCATCATTTAGATCTATCATCGTATGTATTATCAGGAACATGCTCACCTACATCACAAGGTTCAACTATGACCCTAAAGCATAGTAAGTAATGCATGGATTATATGAATATGATATGTAATCTCACAAAACATGCAGGTTCAATTTCTCTTCATTTCGTTTCTTTACATTTTCTGTTCATTTTGTTCCTTTACATTTTCTATTCATTTCATTCCAGTACATTTTATGTTCATTTCATTCCTTTGCATTTTTTCGTTCATCATTGTGGAACAACAATCTAGGAGAGAGTAGCCACTATTTAGTCCAACCTTTGGGACAACCCAACTCAAATCCCATGAAGAGTAAGCAAGACTATAGGACACACACCACTTACGTCTTGTGAACTTCGGAGAGAGTGTCATTTTCATGGGACCTTCATTAGTTGTCACACACTAAATGTGCGATGACTTTGTGAACTTTGGCCAGACCCCTTCATTACAAGACGAACGAGCTTATCCCCCATAGGTCAATTCTTTGGGACAACCTATCCTCAAACCTCCGCCCACATAAGGTTTCTTTGCATATGTTCAATTACATTTTTGTTTTTCTTACATATAAACGTATTCACAAATCTTTTCAATCATTTCTCGTAAAACATGATGCTTGGGGAATGTTACGTGCATGTTCATAAGATTCATTCAAATGTTACATGCTTCATGACATAATCAACTTTACATACATTGCCCAGTCCATTCTGACATTGATCGAGGACTCACAACCCGCTGTGTGATAAAGGCTCGACATCGATTGAACCGCCTGATAGCTTCTATGCACATCAATGCATAACTACCCCACATCCAGTATAAGTAGCTCTGACTTCAACCGAAAGCTTTGCTAGCACTTATATGCACCAATGCAAAACAATCAGCTCTGACTACAATCGTAGTGCACTAGTGGCCGTGCGCATCAACGCTTAAACGACATCACATACACCATTACCTCTACCAGCCTCGACATCAATTGAGAACCAACGAACAAGCTAACATTTATAAGTTCGTGGCACACACCTTAGCAGGCCAACCAATTTACATTTATTATGTTTAATTAATTTATTATTTGTTTTACTTTCTATGATAAAATAGATATTCGTATAGCCCAAATGATTGTTGGCCGCATTGGATGATCAGCCGTCAAGGCCACCATACACATAATATGTATCAGCATCTATTATACCATTTTCCAAAACCATGCATGAAAATCATTTTCGTAAAATTAAAAAACCATGATGTATGAATGCTTGTGAATGCATACAGTTCTATACCTCAATT
Source organism: Begonia loranthoides (assembly GCA_022433065.1). Taxonomy (NCBI): domain Eukaryota; kingdom Viridiplantae; phylum Streptophyta; class Magnoliopsida; order Cucurbitales; family Begoniaceae; genus Begonia; species Begonia loranthoides. The sequence continues at coordinate 13,266,128 of CM039477.1, read as the reverse complement.
TAATCATCAAAGCATTATCAATATCTATCATATCACAATAAAGTCCTCAGAGCATGATCAATATCATTATCTTTAACTTAAAGAACCTAATTCTATTAAACACAGCATCAAGTAGCAAACAACAATACATCCTCGAAACATGATCCATATCAACTTTCTCTACATAAAGAACCTAAATCTAATAAACACAATCATTATACATATTCTAACTCTTGCGATGTAGGCCTTTCGACAAAACACACACGATATCACTTACTTGACGTCTCAATGGGGTTTTAGCACTTTATCATTCTTCTTAAATACTGATCGTTAAATAAACCATCATTAATAACCACATATTATTAACCTTATTCCCATAGTTCATTATCTTCAATGACTTTGATACCGTTAATCTTCACTTATTATGTAACTAAATTCCATAATCCAAAATAGTAGAGAGCATTCAAAATTGACATATACTATCCTCCACAACAGTTATAAACAGAGAGCAACATCCATCTTCAAAATAGTGAACATTCCTCTGCCTAACATAAATAACATGCCAACTAACAGAATCATAACCAATAGTGTATTACCCGTCCTTAACATCTCATAAAAACCAGTAAGCTGTAAACATAACAGGGAGCCAATTTCCATTAACAGAGCACAATCCTTTATCTTTTATCCTTAACCTAGCAATTATATAGTGGACAGAACCACGACTAATCAAACAACATGGAACATTTTAAAACCAACAGAGCATAACATCCAACCATACATAACTAAAACCAAACAATTGTGCACTTTTTTGTCTTCTACAATTTTCCACATAAAATCCATAAATCAAGAAAGAACTATGCATTACCTGTAGAAAACCAAAGAGGACCAGAGAACAGGGAGCTCCACCTTCCCTTGCTCCTTCTATCTTCTCCTTCTTCTTTTTCTCTTTCTCTCTTTCTCTTTCTTTCCTTCTTCAGAACACTCTCTCTGTCCCTCTCTTCTCCTTTCTCTCTGTTCTCCCTCTACCTTTTCCTTCTTCTCCAGAGAACTTCTTCACTCTCAGAACTCTCTTTAAGTCTCTCTTCGACCTTCTGAGAAGCGTATGTGGGATGCTTCATTTATCTCAAAACATCTCACGTTAGCCCCCATCTCAATTACCATAGGTAAAGTAGAAGTACGTGGAGGAATCACAGAAGACATCACGCCTCGGGATTTTTAATTTTCTTCATGGGTCGGAAATTTAGGATCTACCGATCCAACATCACAAAATCACCATAGCCATTTTTCCTCTTCTACACAAAATATCACGCCTGACCGGTCGATCCTAAGATCAACTAGTCTAACTTCAAATATATAGGTCGATCCTATGATCGACCTGTCCTACATCTTCCAATCCCCAAAACGCCACTGACCATTCTTCTCTAGACTTCTCTTTTGATTTATTAATTCCTTCCTCTAAAATCCCTTAACACTTTATAATTAACTCCTTAACAAATTACAATACCATTCCAATTAACTCTAAAGTTATCTAATAAATCTTCAATTCATTTTCATAATTATCACACCAATTATACCAATGTATTATGTTCACTTAACATATTTTTGGGGTATTATAATCCATAATAAAATCATCTCAAAATCTCCAAAAGTCACAATTATTATTATCCTTACTTTAACCAAAAAGCTTAGCAAGATTATTGCACTTACCAACTATTCTTTTTGCTATAGTCAATTTTCTTAAGTAGGAAGAATGTTGCACTTTCGTATCCTCCTCCTCCACACAAAAGTGAAAATGTGAAGTTTAAGTTTTCTAATCTAAAGGGAAAAGTGGGAAGTGATCCTTTATGTGTCACATGCTGATTGAGGTCAAACATCAGCTTGGGCAACATGCCATCAACCCATAGCATGCAAGGAATGTGACCTTTCATATTCAACTTTTGAACATATGCCCATTCTTTAAATTGTAGACGTCTATCATAACATCGTTGGATCATACATCCGTACTTTTACTCAAATGTCCATTATGAAGCCTAAAATGGTATGTCTGACATCCTAACTCTTTGTTCATGAGCCAAAGGTTGGACAACCCTCATAATACTATGGACATCCCTCAACCTTACGATGGACGTCCCTCAACACAATGAACATCCCTCAACCATACAATGGACATCCCTCAACCCATATTGAACGTCCTTGAACACAATGGATATCCCTCAACCTCACAACAGATGTCCCTCAATCTGACAAAAAACATCCCTTATGTCACGACCTAGAGGTGGGCCCAATGGAAACACATGGTCATACATTCTGATCCCTAGAGAGGATCCGGTTACCTAGCCCAAAACTTGATTTGCAGCGGAAGATTCAAACAAATATCAAAACCATAGCCCACATGAAATGAGCCAAGGTCCATATAGTGGTATGAGAAATAATAATATAAATCCAAAACAAACATTGTGCACCCATAAAGGAATCCAAACAAAATCCCAAATGTCAACAATCCTCACTAGAAATTACAACTAAACACTCAAAATACAAGTGGTAAATTTAGAACTCTCCTTCACCATGTGGCTAACTCTGACCCACCTTGCCTTTACCTAGAGAAACTGGTTGTTGGGTTTAGTGACTAAATCAGTAGGTAATTTCTACTAAATACAATGCATGTACTTTTTTAAATAATTCAAAATATCATTTATTATCAAAACCTGTCCCCAAGAGCCATCAATAAGGCAATTCCTCAAAATCCAGTTGGATACATAGCCAACTATAATAAAATAAGCCTCCATTATTTTTCTAACAATCAAAACAAGGATCCGTGAAAAAGGAGGGTCACACAAGGAATATCCAAAAGAAACCACAGAAAGGCGACCTAGAATGGTCACGCTTCATAAGCCTCCATTATAGTAGTATGTGACGACATTACCCAATACATTCAATTTGATTAGGTTTAGGATTTACATCCAAGGACACGTCAACAACACCTTAATCCCAATTCTCACACTGCTTACAGACCAAATATCTTCACACTTAGAAGATGTATCGAGACATCCTTGTGATACTTTGGTACTGAAACCATCCAAAGTGTCAAGAGAATTTTCGTTCCCATGAAAGAGTCATATTACACTATGAAATGGACAATTAAGATATTGGTCAAGAGAAACATTTTTGGAAGAAGTGAATTATGATACCCCAGATTGTTTTTGTAATACCTAGGGTATTTAGCTATATGTAAATCTGAGATTAAGCAAAAAGTAATATTTTTGTCATTTTGAAACTATCACACTTTATTGTGATATTTTTATGAATGATATTGTTTTAATACCTATTTGATTTATAGTGATGCATTTAGTATTATTATTAGAAAAATAAGGACTTATATAGGCTGTGACCGAATAATTTATGGGATAAATTGGCAGCTAGGTCTAGCAGTCTATGTTGATTGACTGGTAAAATACTAAGAGAAATTCACAGTTGATCGCTGGAACCTGGTGGTTGATCGTGGATACTGAATCGATCATCTGGTACACACAACGTCGGTTTGGAAATGTGTAATCGATATTTGACTATGTGAAGGGTCGCTGGAATTTATACAGTTGCGTCTTCTCGTTGCCTTTAGAGTGTTACAAAGTGTATTTAGGTGGCTTGGGGTAGAAAACCAAAAGGTTATTCTCCAGTTTTTTCTTTGTGTTCTTTTGGGTGTGTTTTGGTTATGTGCTTCTGTGAGACATTTCGACGGTGAGGAAGGGCTGTTGCTAAGGAAGGAGAAGAGAAAGATTAAGTGAGGTAAAAGATTATGCATGTTCTTTATCCGTAATGACCTACATCACAAGAGTAGGGTTTGGTTGTGTTCTTTGTGATTTTTCATGCCTGTTTCCTTGATTATTCCAAGCAAGTATTGTTTCTATGATAGTTGTTCTTCTTTGCATAAATTTTTTTTCTCTAAAATGCTTCAAGAATGTTTCTCTTCAGCTCATGTTGCTCTCTGCTTGTTTAGTTACCAATATTTCTGCATGTTATTCTCTGCTTATTTGGTTACCAATAATTCTGAGTGAAAAAAGATTAATCTGCTAGATGGTTTTGCTGTTCTTATACTCTCTGTTTGATTAGGTTCTATATGCTAAATCATTAGAGGAAATATGTACGTAATCAATCGTGATGAGGTAATAAATTTGAATGTAGATAACCTGTTTTCTATGATTATTCTTCCTTGTTATTTGGTTTTTCCAACCTATTATTAGTTAGTTACATAGAAATTAGGTCATATATAATTGTTTGATTCCTAGAATACTTCTCTGCATGCCTTTGTGAATTGTTCTTCTTTGTTAATGGACCTGTGCCTTTAAGTTTGAAACTGGCGATGTGAATAATGCTATGTTGTTGTTCTTTATGAACCTTGTAATGAGTGTGCCTCTCTTCATGGTCCAACTTGCTAATTATTAAATCAGGAAAATGGATCTTGTGTAATTCTCGGTCAAATGCTCCTGTGTTAATATGAGTTTGGTGTAAAATACTTCCTGTAATTTAGTGTATTCTAAGGTCTAATTGTTCATGTTGTTTAGTGATTATAAATGATTGATGAGGTGTAGGACTACTATGACATATTTTCCTAGTTGAAATTTATAGAATGTTTTCTTTAATAATATTTTATGTGTCCCTAATGCATAATAGGTTAATGATACTATGTTATAGTATGTTATAGCATAGAAATTGTTACAGTTCCATTTCAATTCATATCACATAGATTGTTGTTGATTCTTGTCATGATATTATTGTTAGTGGAAGCATGCTTAGTGTTAGATTATAGTTGATGCATGATTCTTGCTTATTGTTTAATAATTGTTTGTAATATTATTTGTGATATATGAACTACTGTGTGACATTCATATAGGCATGTCAATAGGGTTGCACATCATGCATATCAAGGAATAATAATGAACTTAATTGGCATTTCTACCTGAGTTTAGAGACTGAAGAGGTTGCTCTCATGTAGAAAACAACCCATTTGGGTGAGTTCAAAGACCAAAGATGTTGTTCTCACTCAATGGGTGGGTGAGTTCGGAGACTGAAGAGGTTGCTCTCACCCAATTCTAAATAAACATAAATGTAAATGGATTCATTTTTACGTGAATTCGGAGACTGAAGAGGTTGCTCTCACGTGGAAATGAATTTTGTGGTGAGTTCGAAGACTGAAGAGGTTGCTCTCACTCAGAGTATAAATCTAAAAGACATATGCATGTAGAGTTGTCATAGGCATTGTATCTGCATTTCCTTTATATCTCTTACAGGGCAATATGCTCATTATTCTTTCTGTGATATAAGAATTGATTGTGATCCAAGTGAAGTGAATGTGGAACAAGTGTGAAGCAATGCAAGCTTATGTTACTATGCGTGGATCGACCTCAGGGGTTATGGCCCACGAAAGAATGAAAGTTGTTTAACTTGCTTAAAGACTTTATGTTATGGTTTTCAAATATTCTAAATTATGATGTTTTCGGAAAATAGTTTAAATGTTTTAATTATTTCGCATAAAGTTACTCAGATGTTTTCTTTTAGGTATTTTTCAATGGGTTTTAAAATGATGAAATTTTAAATTAATGTGAAATGGATATATGGAAATGTATAAAAGGAAATGAGATGTTACAATTTTCATAATTAACTTAAGGGAAAGATTGAAGTTATTGGAGAATTGTTTGATGATATTTGGGGTTAGAAAAAATGATATTAGAGAAAATATATTTGGATATAGTAAGGTTGAGAATAATAAGGTTGTTAATATTAAAGTGTATATTGGATTTTGTAAAGATTAATGCAAAGGAGGAATTGTAGATTATATACCATTAAGTATAGGGGCATAAGCTTAAGGATAGTTTGAATGATTTGGAATAATGTGTTTTATTATGGATATATATATATGTGTGTGTGTGTGTGTGTGTGTGTGTGTGTGTGTGTGTTCATATATATATATATATATAGAAGTAATAGTGCGAGGAACGTAGAAGTCGATTATTGAAGGCGTAAAATATTACGGACTTATAACCAACATGGTACCAGTCGATCGTCCATCTTAGTGGATGATCGACTTCATCCAAAATCGTCACTCTCTATATACATTTTGCATTAGAGCTGGTCGATCACCCTCCTTCGTCTTATCAAGCACTTCGAATTTGGCCACACTGTGTATTAATTTCTCCTTGGAGTCGGTCGATCATCCCCTTCAGGTTATCGACCACGCAGCAATCTGTGATATTTTACAACTTTCGTGACTGACTGCCCCTTTTTGCCTCGATTGATCATGAACCCACTTCTTCACAAAAACCACTTTAAACCGATCCATCACAAACTCTTAGATACAATCAACCACTCAACACCCCATGATCAACCACAACACCACATAGACTCCAATCTCATCATTACAAACACTTAGTGGTTGATCAATACTTTCTCCACGCACAGTTATTTAACCTTCTAAACCATAGAAAATCCATCATTTTCCAAAAACCAACCTAATAAACTAATATAATCAAATACTTATGTCCTTAATGATTTCAAAACTCGAGGTATTATATTCCTATAATAAAATCATTCCATAAATCTCTAAAATCCTCAAATATTGTCACCTAAATCTTATACTTAGTATTAAGAAAAATCTGAGATATTATAGTATGTTTCATGTATTCATGAAAAACATTTTTTTAAGAAAGATAAGTAAGAATGTAAGACTGAATGACAAACCGAATAAATGTAAATAGTCGTTATGGGCGGCGGGTTCAAGTTTGCTGTCCCGCATGAGGTAGACCTAATGGTGTCACTTTCTACCTTAGACTGAATTACCCATAATGGTTGGATTGTTAAGTGAAAGAAAAGAAAAAGAATGTTGACCAAAAAAGACAGTTTTTTCATGCTGCATCTCATAGTCAATTTTTTTGTTATAAATCTCTTACTGAGTGTTAGGCTCATAGATGAACTTTGTGATGCAGGTGATGTTGAACTTGTTGAATAACATGAGGATATTAATGAACGTTGATAGCGTTTGATGAAGAATTCTCATAGGCATAGCTAAAGCGTTGTCAAGCGAAATTGACCCATAGGTGAGAATTGAACAAAATTGAAAGGAAAAAGAAAGACTTTATAGTTTAATTATGCTTTTAATCGTTGGATTTTAGTTTAAATAGTTTTATTGTTATTTATACTTATTTACGATGGATTTTACTACATTGAATTTTAATGTGATTTATTTTAGAGAATTTCACTACAAATGATGTGTTATTATTTAAAAAATGACAAGAAAAAAAGGGTTTTAACACTTTAGGGAGTTACAAATGGTATCACAGCACCTGGGTTAAAGTCCTTTCTACATATTGGTTAACAATGCAAGCTTTTACATGCGAATGCTTTCTCAACTGTAAGAATGTTTACCTTAGATGATAATTTTTACCAAGTTATATTTTTTATTTGCTAGTATTAGGGTTTTCTAAGAAGAAAGTATGGTGAGAGAGGCTAAAAATAATATGGACGTTATAGATGAGGCAATTGATTTAATATCTAAGTTGGTGGAACGTCAGTTCCTATACCTGGAGCATATGGCAGAAAGAGAGTAGCAAAGGAAGGATGTGACTTGTTCAAGTCGAAGCTGGATGGGAGAAGTTCCATTGGTTGAAGCCACCTTCTTTTGATGGAAGCTCCTCTGATCCAACCAAAGTCAGGGAATGAATTAGAGCACCGAAAGCCATGTTCGAGTATGCTAAGATATAGGAGGAAGAAAGAGTTTCAAGTGCTACTTATTTTCTAATCTTGATGTATGGTTCTGGTGGGTCATAGTTAAGACCACTCACGATGTGAAGACCATGATGTAAGAAAAATTTGGAAAATTATTTTATGACAACTACTTCAGTCACGCTGCTAGGACACGGAAGTTAGTAGAGTTTACTCACCTTTGCCAATCTGGATCTTTTTCTGATTTGTGTAAAATTTTAAGGCTTTATCAAAATTTGCTCCACATCTGGTTGCCACTAATAAGCTTAAAGTGTATAAGATTTTTTATGGTCTAAAAGTGAAAATTTATAGAGATATGAAGATGTTTGGCACTAAAGAAATACCCTTAAAGGCATTGGGGGTACAAGAGACTAAATTGTAACGACATGATTTTTCTTACATTTAAAACGTGTAATTTTGAAGACATTTTTCTTTTCTAAATACAGTGGAAGAATTTTACTAGTAAAAAAAAATGGTTGAAAAGATGATAAATAAAATTCTTTTCTTTAAAACCTTTACGACTTATAAAACATGCCATAACTTTAAACGATAACATTTTATACATTTAACAATATCTTTACAAAAAACCTTTTACATTTCCTTTTTCTTTTATCCTTTAGCCTAGCTAGCCACCAAATCTGCAACGTATAAATGCTCCATCAACTGCTCTGCAACTCCTTTCTTTTCATCTTTTCCTTATGCAACTCCAATATCCCACGCAACACACACCCAACCACCAACCAACATCTAGAGGTAGAGTAGTAGGTGAAGGATGCATGGTCATCCATGAAACTCCTCACAATTTGTACTCAACTGCTCTCTTATAATCCCTAACTTACCCATCCCTAGCTTCGACTTGGAAGAGGAGAAACAGGTGGAGGGCTTAGATAAAACCATGGAGCACCAACTAATGCATTCTTGGTCAATCATCTCCATCAAGACGATCGATTGCAGCCATCAAAATAGACTATTTTCGCGGTTGCTAGTCCATCACCTTTGTGAAGATGATCGACCACAACCATTAAAATATACTATTTTCTAGGGTGCCAGTCCATCACCTTCGTGAAGATGATTGACCGCAACAAGAATTCCAATAGTCCCAGTCGATCACCAATGTAGTGGAGGATTGACCGCTATACATCTTGATCAGCTGCAAATCAAGAGTCTCGGTCGATCACCAATGCAGGCCATGATCGACCAGAACCAACATCCTTCATCACTATCATTTTTGCGGTTGATCTGTAGTGCTTTGCTTTGGGCCATGGTTATTTTCCCAGGCAATCACTTGATTGACCGATTCCTTCTTTGCCAAATTTTGAAAGGTGTTAATATGACATTGTCTCCATAGGGTTAATATGATAAAAAAAAAATAAGGGTATTACATGGACTGTAAGTTTTGAAGTATTTGGGAGCAAGAAGGAAGTTCAACCTGATGCTCAAAGTGCAAAGGGTACCTTTACTAATGGAGAACTATAAGGAAAAGAAAAACATGTCATGGGAGGACCAGTAGTTGACAAAGTTATTTTACTGATTTGAATTTATGGAAGAAAGTGTGGATGGTTGGATTGGTAAAAGATGTTTTGATGGAAGGGTTGTCATATGGAGAGCTAAGTAAATAAGAACGTCGTCATTTTACGTTATTGTGTATTTTTGTGATAGCGAGCGTGCCAGTGGCAACAAATTTAAGTGATGGAACGACATCATTTGGAAGAAAGGAATTAGTGAAAATGTTGGTGTTAGCAATAGCATGGGCTTCATTAGAAGGATTGGTGTCCACAGTAGCATTGGAAATCGCAATGAAAGGTAAAGGGCTAACATGGTTGACAGTAATTGGTCAAATTAGAAGTAGCGAACGTCCCCTATGGCTATTTGCATGTCTGCTACTCTTCATGCAGTTTTCAAACATAATGTTTTCCATTTTTTTAGTTAGCTATAATTCAATCTTTGGACAGTTTAGGAAAGAATAAATTTGGGATATGATTTTTATGGGATATTCTTCCTCAAAGTTATGAAGTTATAGTTCTATAAATTGAAAGGTTGGGTCAAAAATCTAATTACCCTAGAGTCGCTAGGACAAGAGGATCTTTCTCTCAAGTTCTCTGGTAAACCTCTCTTCAACCTTGCTAAGGTAGGTTTTCCATCGTAAGGATTGTGGAGTTGTTTTTGGATTGTGAATAGTCTTTAGACTATTCTTTATTAACCAACTCTTTGTCTTTTAAGGAAACCCTAGCGTATTAGAGAAGAGTTTGATGCAAAAATGAAAGCCTCATAATGAAATTATAAGGCTGAGAAGTCGACTCTAGGAAGAGGCTATCGAGCTTGGCAACAATCTGTGGAAAAAGCGATCAAGCTAGCTTTGGCGGTAGAGCTTGGCAACGATCTGTAGAAAAGGTAGCAAAACTCATGGCCGATCATCCAAAGGATTTTGTGAATTATCGTTGATGTTGGCTCAACAACAGTCAATCAAAGAATGGCGGGTGGTTGATGTCCAAAGGGAATTCTTGAATTCTCATTGACGCTGGCTGAATGACGGTCGATCACTGTTGGCAATTTGATCGACTGGTTGGGTTGGGGAAAAATGACCCTTTTAGAAATTTTCTATTCCTCCAAAGAACTCTTCCTTGATGAATCAAAAGGGAATTCTGACCAATGAAATTAGTTAGTTTGATTGCAATCTTCAAACTTTTTCACCAATCGAAATTGAGTAGAAGATTTGCAAGAATCTAAAAATCAACACTTGACTTTAGTTTGTCAATCACAAGGATTTCAAAAATCCTAGAGAAAGAGAGGAAATAGCCAAAGCTGAAAGGGATATTATTTATCAAAAAGTGAAAAACTGTTAATGAGTCTTGTTGGGGTATAAATAGCCCACCTTGAAAAACATTTCTACAAGGAAAATGCTTGGCTTATAGTTATCCCTAACCAACTCTTGTCTATCTATTTGAAATTTAAAATTACTTGAATTTAAACTATATAGGAAAAATTTTTAATAACTTGAATTTAAACTATCTAGGAAAGCTTTAAAATAACTTGAATGAAAGCTAAGTAAAGATTTGAATGAATTTGAATTTCATTCTAATTTGAATGAATTCAAATTCGTGGGCCTCCTTTATGATTGGTGGATCCCTCATCAATATGCCAATTAAGCTCATGTGTTGGCATCTCTAGATCCACTTTTTTGGGTGTGCTTTCATCTTGAACCAAAAGTTGAACTTCAAATTGAATTGGGCTTCTAATTTGGGTAGGTGAAATTGGGCCTCTAAAACAGAAATATAGCTCTCTTTTTGTGGGCCTTTTGACATAGCAAAAAAACTTCAAATTTAACAATCCAGCCCATTCTGGAAAGCTAGAGTTGTCAGCTAGAATTGTTATGAAGAATTTTTTCTGATATAAGACCTTTAAGGTCATTCCAAATGGTAAGTCATACTTAGGGGTCAGATCAACAATTCTGCATGTTGCCACAAGCCTTCAAAGCTTGTGATTGATCTTGATAGGTTCCAAGAAACACTTAGAAGCCTTAGTGAAATCTGTCCCGAGAAATAACAATACTCGACCCAGCAGCAATAACTTGAATAAAACTCCAAATCTGTATATGAGCTAAAGCTGGATTTTAGAGGACATAAACTCAATATAGTCAAGAAGATTGTATAAAAAACTCAGCTCAAAAAACGTTCTAGAATAGGAGATCTATCAATTTCAATAACCACTTGAAAACTGTTTCCAGTAGAGCAGATTTAACAGTGTAGATCAAAAACGCAATAACTTGAGCTACAAATACCGAACGACGCCCAAATTTGAAGGTTAACTTCATGACTTAACCCTGAAAAAAATCACTAGAAGACCTCAAATAGAGAAGATCGTTATAAAAGCCCCAAACAGATGCTTCAATCAGCGATAACAACATTCAATAAAAATCACAGATTCAGCAGCTCAATATCAATCCAAAAATATTACCTTTCATTCAATACTTCCCAAAAGAGCTTCTTCAACTATTAACATATATCAAGTCTCCATAACATAAACTAACCAACCAGCAAGAAAAGATCTTAAGAGTATCACGAAAACAAGAAGGAAAACAATGGAGTCCGCGGACCTCCTAAGTGAGAGGGGCGATTTTAGGGTTGGCCGAAACCAACACTCTCCAAGGTTGGAAAGTTCTCTTGCCTCCACACCACAATCCTACCTTAAAGATGAAGATTGGAAGAGGCAATATCCCAATGATGCATGGTTGAGAAGCTTCAAGAGGAGCCTTGCTTGGGGGTGGAAGGAATCGGTGCAAAGGGAGGGGGGTGGCCGCGGCAAGGGTGTCTTCAAACACAACAAAATTCTTCAATTCAAAATTACTTTCATTTGCAGCAAAGAGGGCTTTTTAAAACCCTAAGAGTTCGTACACTAAAGGAAAAAAAGAGACTAAAATAACCCTAATTAGAAAATGACCTAAACAGCCCTTTAACAATAACAAAACAATAAATCCGATTTTGAAAATCTGTCTCTGAAAAAGGGATATTAGATATAGTAAAAAAAACCCAAATAAAACGCCCAATATGTCCTTGGAAAGCTCTGTATGTTGGCTGCATTTGATATGAAGGACTAAAGTTGAAATGATGCCGTCTCGGTTGTCAAAATAGCCCTTGATCATCTGCTGCTCAGATTCTAGATGGATTTGGACAGCTCCTAATTTTCTTCTATGATTGCATGATATCCACTAGTCCAAATACACCAAATTCTCTCTGTGACATTGAATAAAGCTTTCCTCCAAATTGGATAGAAAATTAAACACCTACAAAACAAATAAAAAAGTTAGAAATAAAGGTGCCCCGGGCACGGCTCAGGCGATAGGAACTTGGGCCACATCATACTCCCGGGGTTGAAAAGGATTTGCCCTCAAATCCAGGGAGTATTCATCATTATCTTCTTTGCATGCCTTCCACCCGGATCAAATGGAAAAATTTTGTTTCCACCTTGAGGCAATTTCTTCTTAAAGGAATTTGCAAACCGTCTTGCCAAAGATAGGAGAAGAATTGTGAGTTCGCAAAAGGCGACATTCGAGTCTAGTAGTTGTAGCAATGTTGAATCCCAATAATCTTCAATCTTCGAATTTATTTTCTCAACTCCAATATCAAAACCTTCTATCCAAAATTCAAAATCATCACCAATAATATAGGAATTTTCCATCCACCCAATTTTAAAGAACCATGGAAGTAAGGAAACTAATGGCATGTACCTTTCTTGGTGCGCATGCTCCATGAGAGTGGATGTATAACTAGCAAGAACAAGATCATGCGGGGATAGAAAAATAGGGTCACAATAATTTTCAAACAAAACATCCAGATTGCTCATCAACACATCTTCATAGGGCAGCAATAAAATAGAGTCACCATTAACCCCAACCAGAACATCTAGAAAATTTATCGACATATCCACAACAGAGCAATATTCAGATTCATCCAACACATAAACAATTCTACCATCAATCCCAGTCAGCATATCCAAATTTCTCAAAACAACAACAAAACAGTGCTCTAAGCTGTCTTTAGGCATGCTTAAGATTCTCATCATATTTGAAATGCCAAAAGATACAAAATAACCAACAGAGTCACCATTAATAATATGTCCAGTCCAACAAAGTAGAAGAAGTCCAAAAACAATATTATGCTTAGACAAAATAATTTGGATTAGTAATACCGAATCCACAAAATTTCCATCCCAATTGTCTAGAACAATTTCAATAACAACAATATTTCTAAACCATCCTATTTTAAAGAACCAAGTAATCAAAGTGTTTAGTGGGGGATACCTCGAGCAACGAGTTTTGGATAGTTTGCTTGATTCTCCACTATTGTAGACAAGCAAATAAAGAATCGAAGGTGGTAATGCACCAAAGCCCCAAACTATATCCATAGGCATGTAAGCATCCATGTCAAATCTCCTTCCATTTGTGAATAAAAAATTGACTTTGTCTATGTCGCAACATACATCATAACTAGTCAACTCGCTATGAGTTTTCTCTTCTCGATATTCAATGATGAGAGGTCTTTCTATGGTCAAGAAAAAAAATTCATCTTGAATGAGAGCTAACTCTTTAAAATCATTTTCTCCTTCAATGGTTGCTGCAAAGAATATATCTCCATGCTCCGCTATGCAAGTTTCTTCCATTTTGCATAAATCACTTTGGTTAGGCAAAATTGAAGACTTTTCATCTTCCACGAGTGTTTCCTCAAAGTACATGAGCATTTCCCTTTGAGGAGGAGTTTCTTCCTTCATAGTTGTTGCCAGTAAACCATCTCTATTCTCTATATGTTCATCCTTGTGAATTTCAACTTGTAAACACTCTTTCTCAACTACACGGAAACAATTTTCTTCAACCACTTGAGTATTCTTCACGAATAGTGGCCCTTCGGGAGCATGAATAGTCTCTACTACCAAGTTATCTTCTTCATTAGTGGTTGCCCAGGAGTCAACTTGGCTTCTCTCATCAATCAAAAATTCCTTTATAATAATATCTTTTTGATTTGGGCATTTTGAAGCATTGTGCCCAATTTCAAGGCACTCGGAACATCGGATGTCTCTAGCATTTAGCCGAGATGTATCGAATCTTTTTCTTATAAACCTTTTCATCATCTTCCAAGTAATAAGATAATCTTCCCCATCAATTTGACGCTGAGCTTTTAAGTTATTCCACCAAGATTTAGCATAACCAACAAATGACGAGGAGGCTAGTTTCACTTTACCTTTATCCGAAAATTCGTGACCATCAAATATGCTTTCAACTTCTTCCAACCAATCCACACATGCAATATCATTGTTGAATCCTCTAAATGGAGGGATGGATAAATACATATGCTTCAAATCATCTTTTTCATGAGATCTTCTTCTCGAATTCGGAAGCCCTTCCATAACACTTTCTCTCCCACCCCAATCATTCAAGTTTTTATTTCGACCCCTTGACTCGGCTGATGTGTTGAATTTTTCCCTTGGTTTAGGAGTCCTAGGGTCCCTCACATGCTACTAGAATGTTTCTCTAGACTTTCTTGAAGCCTAAGAATCATGTCAAATAACTCCCACTTAGTAGGCTCGGTTTGCTCATGAGTTCGCTCGGGTGGTGGTGCACTTGAATTATTTCTCATCTCTCTAGGGTTGTGATAGCGAGCCCCACTTTTAGTACTCAAAATAACCCTCTTAAATCACAATAATACAGCAAGAAAACATGAACCAAAGCTCTGATACCAAATGATAGGTTCCAAGAGACATTTAGAAGCCTTAGTGAAATTTGTCCCAAGAAATAACAATACTCGACCCAGCAGCAATAACTTGAATAAAACTACAAATCTGTATATGAGCTAAAGCTGGATTTTGGAGGACATAAACTCAATATAGTCAAGAAGATTGTATCAAAAACTCAGCTCAAAAAACGTTCTAGAATAGGAGATCTATCAATTTCAATAACCACTTGAAAACTGTTTCCAGCAGAGCAGATTTAACAATGTAGATAAAAAACGTAATAACTTGAGCTACAAATACCGAACGACGCCGAAATTTGGAGGTTAATTTCCTTACTTAACCCTGAAAAAATCACTAGAAGACCTCAAATAGAGACTATCGTCATAAAAG
Organism: Begonia loranthoides; assembly: GCA_022433065.1. NCBI lineage: Eukaryota > Viridiplantae > Streptophyta > Magnoliopsida > Cucurbitales > Begoniaceae > Begonia > Begonia loranthoides. The sequence goes on along the minus strand of CM039477.1, from coordinate 13,250,786 downwards.
CCCTAAACAGATGCTTCAATCAGCGATAACAACATTCAATAAAAATCACAGATTCAGCAGCTCAATATTAATCCGAAAATATTACCTTTCATTCAATACTTCCCAAAAGAGCTTCTTCAACTATTAACATATACCAAGTCTCCATAACATAAACTAACCAACCAGCAAGAAAAGATCTTAATAGTATCAAGAAAACAAGAAGGAAAACAATGGAGTCTGCGGACCTCCTAAGTGAGAGGGGCAATTTTAGGGTTGGCCGAAACCTACACTCTCCAAGGTTGGAAAGTTCTCTTGCCTCCACACGACCATCCTATCTTAAAGTTGAAGATTGGAAGAGGCAATATCCCAATGATGCAAGGTTGAGAAGCTTCAAGAGGAGCCTTGCTTGGGGGTGGAAGGAATTGGCGCAAAGGGAGGGGGATGGCCGCGGCAAGGGTGTCTTCAAACACAACAAAATTCTTCAATTCAAAATTGGTTTCATTTGCAGCAAAGAGGGCTTTTTAAAACCCTAAGAGTTCGTACACTAAAGGAAAAAAAATACTAAAATAACCCTAATTAGAAAATAACCTAAACAGCCCTTTAACAATAACAAAACAATAAATCCGATTTTGAAAATCAATCTCTGAAAAGTGGATATTAGATATAGTAAACCAAACCCAAATAAAACGCCGAATATGTCCTTGGAAAGCTCTGTATGTTGGATACATTTGATATGAAGGACTAAAGTTGAAACGACGCCGTGTCGGTTGTCAAAATAGCCCTTGATCATCTGCTGCTCAGATTCTAGACGGATTTGGACAGCTCCTAATTTTCTTCTATGATTGCATGATATCCACTAGTCCAAATACACAAAATCCTCTCTGTGACATTGAATAAATCTTTCCTCCAAATTGGATAGAAAATTAAACACGTACAAAACAAATAAAAAGTTAGAAATAAAGGTGCCCCAGGCACGGCTCAGGCGATAGGAACTTGGGGCACATCAGATCTCCCAACTATACTTCTTCTTGAAGAACTCCATAAGATATTTAGAAGTTAAATAGGTGCATCTCATACCTTGAATATATTTTCTCCGTCATTCCCCTACAAAAGAAATACTAAAAGCATCGTTAGAAAATCTTCTTGCTTGATAATAATTTGAGGGAATCCATGGTACATCGGAATTGGATAGTCAAACTTTCATTAAAGATAACAAGTAAGTGATGTTGATTGTGTTTGGCCTTTGGCCGGCAACACAGTGTAATAACCCAAGTTTTTGCGTTATATTAAGTCTAGAATGATAATGGCAATGTTAAGGATAATTAGAGTATATTGTATGATGATGGTAATGGTTTAGTGATTGATGATTTATGTTTTTAAGTGAATATGGATTCGTAATGTTTTGGTAAGGTAATTTCGGGATTAATCAACCACTATTAGTGTTAATTTATGTATTGGAGCTTTTTGAAGGAGTATTGGTCGTTCATGAAAGTTTGTGTTCTTTCGGCTTAAGAGCAAAATTTAATAGATTCAAAATAGGGTGTTTTGAGGTCGTTCAAGTGCTCGACTGGGTTTGAAGCAGATTGGTCAAGTTTTGGGATTTGCTATTGATCAAGGCAGCATATGCGGTTGAGCTCGGTCATTAAAGAGTGTAAAATGTGGATTTGTGGTCGATCATATATAGTTGATGATCGAATGGTTTTTACAAAGATTATCCAGAATATTGTTTTTATGTTGTGTTACGGTCGATCACCTAAAGGGTTTGATCAACCGGTAATACGAAGAGTCGCAAGAAATTAGCTACAATGTTATGATTTTATTGGTGAATTTGGAGGTGGAGAATCCAGAATGGAACCTTGTAGCACCACCTCGTGGTAGGTTGTCTGAAAAGAGTAGGATTTAAGGAGGAATAGATAGAAAGGAGAGTGGAAAATCATGAGAAAAAGGAGATGAAGTCTGAAAGGAAAGAAAGGAAGCTCGGATAAAAGAGAGAGAAGAGGTTGGTTTCAAGAGAGAGAGAGAGCTTGAGAGAGAAAGGGAGAAGAGGAAGAGGAAAAAGAACCGAGAGAAAGAAAGGAGGGTGAAGAAGTCTGGAGAGAAATAAGAGGAAAATGCCGAAGGGAAAAAGAGAGAAAGGAAAGTGAACTTTGTGAGAAGAAAAGTCCAGGAAAAGAAAAAGAAGAAAGAAGAAAAGGAAGGAGAATAGGATTAAGGTTATTCTTCAAGGTAAAGTTGAGTTTATTTTTTGTTTTAAGGTTATAGCTATAGATGAGATATGTTTACATTTACTAATTTAGAATTGGTATGTTCAAGGTGTTTATGATTCAAGGGATGGTTGTGGATACTTGCAAGAAATTAAGCTAAGGAAGTGAGGTAAGTTATATTGTATGTTTTTTGCCTTTTGGCCTACATCACAAGAGAATATGAATGTTTGATGATTGTGTTAATTAGGTGTTACGTTCTTGATCATGTTATTGTTCGAGGGTGTATTGTTGGATGCTTTGATAATTGTTTGTTTGTGTTTAGTAGCCTTTAAGTTAAGGATTATGATCATGCTTTGAGGTTGTATTGATGATATGCTAGAATATGCTAAGTTATGTGCATTCATGCTCATGCATCATGATTTTGAAAACTTTACGAAATAGGTTTTATGCATTGTTTTGAAAATGATAAATGGGTGCTCATCGATACCAAGTGGATGTGTTTTGGGCTAGTGGTATGTGACGTTAGTCTACAAACAAGTCTGTGCAGGCTGATCACCCAAAGTGGACAACTTTCATTTAGGCTAAATGGTTACCCATTATGTCATTAAACGTAAATGAAATAAACAGAATAAACGTAAACATATGCGATAGGGTATGGGTTCTTGAGTTGACTGCCCTATGTGGGTCAACAGGTGCAACTCTACCATGGAAAGTGATATCCCTAGCGCTTGTATGGGCACGTGGGACTAAATGAAAATGAAAGTAAATGAAAATAAATGTAAATAGACATTGTGATGTGTGGGTCCTTGAGTGGGCTACCCTTTATGGGTCAAGGTGCCACACTACCTTATACAATGACATCTCTAAAGACTAAATGGTTAAATGGTAAAGTTAAAGATGAAGATGAAGGAAAAGAAAAATTAAAACTGCATATGTTTTCATAAAGTTGCATTGCATGAGCATTGCATAATTTATATCGCTTACTGAGCCCTATGCTCATAGTTTAAGTCTTGTGATGTAGGTATGCACAATATCAAGGATAGAAGCAGTTGATAGAGGATTTATGCATTGCTGACCTTGTGCCTGGCTAGGCTGAAGGTTAAAAGAAAACGTAAATGGTTTTATAAAAGCATTTGATCTTTAACGAAAAGAATTTTATCTATGCATTTCCTTTTATTTCATTTAGTTTTAAAATGCAATCTCTTCCACTGTGTAATGTTTTATTTAAGAAAAGTACTTTGATTTTAACTTTTTAAATGTATGACAACCAAGTCCTTACACAAAGTGGTTGGTTTAGATAATTATGATGAAATTTCCTGTGATGCCTACTGCTATTGTTTCAGAATATAATATATGCTGGTTGGTCACTGTTTATGTTGAAAAATATTGTTGAGGATTTGTTCATTGATTCTAATACTATTATGATGATTCATGTGGAAGACATTTTACTACTAGGATCATGCACTATGAATTTTATCTTTATGTTACGTGTATGTTTTTTTGAATTCATGAAAAATGTTTTCTTTAAGAAAGATAAGAAAGATTGAAAGACTGAAAGATGGATTGAATAAACGTAAATAGTTGTTATGGGCTGGTTTCAAGTTGGCTATCTCACATGATGTGGACCTAATGGTGTCACTCACTCCCATAGACTGAATTACCCATAATGACGAGACTGTTAATTGAAAGATAAGAAAATGAATGTTGACTGAAAAACCATGGTTTTTTTTTTCCTTCTTATAGTCATGTTTTCTATTATACATCTCTTATTGAGCGTTAGGCTTATAGGTGAACTTTGTGATGTAGGTGATGATGAACTTGTTGAAGAACCTAAGGATATTAATAAATGATGATAACGATGGATGAAGAATTCTCGTGGGCAAAGCTAAAGAATTGTCAAGTAAAATTGACCAGTTGGTAAGTATTGAAGAAAAAGGAAAAGAAAAAAGAAAGACTTTATATTTTAATTATGCTTTTTAATCAATTGGATATTACTTTAAACTATTTTATTTGTTATACTTATTTTATGATGGGTTTTACCATGTTGAATTTAAATAGGATTTATTTTAAGGCTTCCGTTGCAAATGGTTTGAAAGGCACGAATTTTATGAATAATGTGTTATTTTTTTAAAAAAAAATTGACAAGAAAAAAGAGGTTTTAACTCTTCAAGGTGTTACACATGAGATTCTAGATTTGTAATAAAACTACATAGTAGAACTCTCTAGTGAAAGTAAGAACAACTAGGTAGAAACTAGTGACCTACTCTACCAAATATACCTCTTGTATCTCACTTTACCCTGCCTTTGACTTTCCTTTGTGTTTCTGGTCATTGTCCCCTATATCTGAAACATGAGAGCATTGGCACCACGTGAGCGTACATGAAACCTAATGAGATAATCTAAACTTATTCATATCGAAATGGATATAGCTGAATCTACGTGTGATTGACACACTTATAAATAGTAATCATGTTTCTAACACAATCGTAACCTCCACTATAAACACTCTAACTCAACCAATGCTATGAAAATGATCCTAGCACTCTAATGTAACACACCATATCTTGTGCTATACAAATGATATTATAATATAAATTATCATTTTTTAACTATATTAACATACTAAGTCTATGTCAATATGCAACAAGTGTTATAATATATATTATCACTCAAGTATGCGATCCACCATAATGTTAGGCATCACAAATTTTTACTGCACAACCATAGCCACCAATCTCAGCTATCTCATGAGATTTTTGGGTTTCACACCCAAGGAAAACTTTTAGTTGATCTACTATCTACTCTCATGATCAACACACTCCACACCTCAGAAAGTAGTGATTAGGATATTATGTCAACCAATCACTCACTGATGTGCTCTAAAGATCACTAGAGCACTAGTTAGAAAATCGGCCACAAACTGTAATAATCTGATCTTGCAATTTCAAACAGATTTAGCTCCCAATCCAAACATGAACAACAGCTGGTTTTTGGAGGTCATCAAAATAACACAACCAAGCAAATCATGTCAAAAATCCAGTGCAAAAACCACTCGGAACCTTTAGTTATGATCGAAACAATACAACTCCAAATCTAGGGTTTCACCCGAACAGATTTAACAACCAGAATTCAAACGGAAATATCTCACCTTGCATACATCCAATGGATACCAAATTTTGAGGGGAGTAGCTTTGACTAATTGTAGAACAAATCAGCAGAAGGAACAAACTCAATAGGACACGTGGAAGGCCTTCGAAATACAGTCACACTCGCAAAGATCCAGCAGCCTCAAATCAAAGGCGGATTTACGATAATCAAGGAATCCACTAAAGAATCAATCTTGACATAAAACCCTCAACTATAATCACCAAACAAGATAGTAGCAACCTGTTAACAATAGAATAGAACAAGAAGAACCAAGAAATACTTGAAAGAAACTTCAAGAAAACCAAGAAGAACAGTGGAGTCTGCGAACCTCCTAAGTGAGAGTGGCGACTAAAATGGGTTGACCCGATGGTAAGCACTCTCCAAGGGTTTGAAGATCTTCTTCTATCTACACACCACAATCAACACCTTAAAGGGGAAGTGTTCGAGGAGATAGTAACCCTTCCAACTCGGCCAAGAAACTTCAAGATGACCGAGCTCGGGCTATGGATGAATCGGCGATGAGGGAGGGGTTGCCGCGGGTTTCTCCTCCAAGGAAAAGAGATATGTTTTCTAGTTTATCAAAAGTGCGTTCCAATTGCAAAAGGGAGGGTTTTAACCCATAGAGTTTACAAAAACATGACAAAAGATGAAATTAACCCTAAATAGCAAATGACTAAACAACCCTTAACAATAACACAAAAAAAATAAATCCGAGTTGGGTTTTTTGTCACTGTACATGGGAAATTTGACATAGCAAATGAAACCCAAATATAACATTTAATAGCTCGTTCGAAAGCTCTGGATGTTGGTTACATTTGATATGAAGGATCAAAGTTTAAAAAAAGTCTTCCTAATTGTCAAAAAATGCACGTGAACAGCAAAGGGTGAAATTCAAGCCGGAAAGGACAGCTCACAAATTTCTCCTATGATTGCATGACCTCCACTAGCCAAAATGCACCAACTCTTCTTTGCTAAATTGATCAAAAACCTATAAAATAAATAAAACATTACAAACCAAAGGAGCCCTTGTCTTGAACTCAGGTGACGGGATCTTGGGGCACATCATACTCCCCGGGTTGAAAAAGATTAGCCCTCAAATCTAGGAAGTATGCTTGATTATCTTCAACAAATCTCCCTCCTAGATCAAATGGAAAAGTTTTATTTTCACCTTGAGGCACTTCTTTCATATAGGACCTTTCATACTATCTTGGCAAAGATGGGAGAACAATGGTGAGTTCGCGGAAGACAACATCCGGATCTAGTAGTGGTAGCAACATTGAATCAAAATAATCTTCAATCATAGAACTTCTTTCCTCAACTACAATATCAAAACCCTCTTTCCAAACTCAAAATGAGCACCAACAACAAAAGAATCTTCCATCCAACCAATTTTAAAGAACCATGTAAGTAATGAATTTAACACCATGTTCCTTTCTTGGGGTACATACTCAATGGGATTAGACCCACAACAACCTGAAACAAGATGATGCGATAATAGTAAAATAGAGTCAACATAATTCTCATCCCACATATTTAGTTGGCCCATCAACTCATTTTCAATTACACCACTAGGCATGCTGAGGTTATCAACTCCAATTGAGATTCCAGTATTAAAAGAGTTTTCAACTACAGTGGCCACAACATTAACATCCAGCAATGGCCTAAAAGAATCAATAAGAACAATACTTCTTAACCATCCAATTTTAAAAAGACAAGTAATCAATTTGTTTAGTGGTGCATACCTTGAGCATCTAGTTTTGGCTAGGTTGCTTGTTTCTCCGAAATCATAAACTAGCAAATAAAGACTTGATTGAGGTACTGCCCCTAAGCCCCAATCTTCATTCATATGCATGTAAGCATAGTTGATAGGCCTCTTTCCATTTGTGAATGAAGAAAATACTTTGTCCATGCCCCAACAAAAATCATAACAAGTTAGCTTCCCTTCACTTTTCTCTTGTCGGCATTCTATAGTGAGAGGTCTTTCTATTATAAAAAGAATTTCCTCTCCACCAAGAGTTAACATTTTAAAAATACTTTCTTCTTCAAAGGTTGTTGTAAGTAATACATATCCATACTCAACTATGCTAGTGTCTTCCATTTTACATAAAAAATTGCGGTTAGGCAAAGTGGAAGACTTTTTATCTTCCATGAATATTTCTTCCATGGCCGTGAGTGTATCCCTTTGGGGAGGAGCTTCTTCCTCATCCATCTTTGGATTTGGTAGCTCTTCATCAGCATAACTTTCTTCACGACAAGATGAAACATAAAAAGACTTGTTAGAAACACATGGAATAAGCAACTCAAGGAAACCAGTATTAACTTCATCTAGCTCAGTTTCATTTCTAGCAACTTGTTCCCATGGGCTTGGTGTTTGAAGAATCTTACAATGTTGATTTTGCTATCCATCTCATGTTCCTTCCCAACCCCATTAGTTGTGGCAAAAAAAATATCTTCATTTTCTACATGATCATCTTCACATATTGGAACTTTCAAAAAAACTTTTTCAGCTGCTTGAGTCTCCATCATGAATAGTGGTCCTTCGGAAGCATATATAGTCTCTACTTCCAAGTAGTCTTCTTCATTAGTGGCTGCCATGTACTCAACTTGGCTTCTCTCTTCAACCACACAATCTTTTAGGATAGTTCTCTTTTGATTCGGGCATTTTGAAGCACGGTGCCCAATTTCAAGGCACTCGGAGCAACGGATATCTTTAGCCTTTAGCCAAGATATATCAAAACTTTTTCTCATAAATCTTTTCATCATCTTCCAAGTAATAAGATCATCTTCCCCATCAATTAACTGCTGAGGTTTTAAATTATTCCACCAAGATTTAGCATATCCCATAAATTCTGAGGAGGCTAGTCTCACTTTACCTTTATCCGAAAATTCGTGACAATCAAATAGTCTATCAACCTTTTCCAACCAATCCACACACTCAATATCATTGTTTAGTCCACTAAATGGAGGGATGGATAAATCCACAAGCTTAAAACCATCCTTTTTATGAGATCTTCTTCTCGAATTTGGAAGCTCTTTCATAATGCTTTCTCCCTCACTCTTATCATACAAGTTTTTATTTCGGCCTCTTGACTAGATTGATATGTTGAATTTTTCCATTGGTTTAGGAGTCCTAGGGCCCCTCACATGCCTACTAGAACGTTTCTCTAGACTTTGTTGAAGCTTAAGAATCATTTCAAATTTTTCTCGCATACTATGCTCGGCTTGTTCATGCACTTCCTCGGGTGGTGCAATTGTATTGTTCTTGGTCTTCCTAGTATTATGATAATGAGCTCTGCTCCTAGTACTCATGATAAACCACAATTAATCACAATAAAATAGAAATATGTGAGCAAGGCTCTGATACCAAATGATGTGCTCTAAAGATCACTAGAGCACTAGTTAGAAAATTGGCCACAAACTGTAATAATCTGATCTTGCAACTTCAAGCAGATTTATCTCCCAATCCAAACGTGAACAAAAGCTGGTTTTTAGAGGTCACCAAAATAACACAACCAGGCAAATCATATCAAAAATCCAATGCAAAAACCACTCGGAATCTTTAGTTATGATGGAAACAATACAACTCCAAATCTAGGGTTTCACCCGAATAGATTTAACAACAAGAATTCAAACGGAAATATCTCACCTTGCATACATCCAATAAATAAATTTTGAGGGGAGTAGCTTGACTGATTGTAGAACAAATCAGCAGAAGCAACAAACTCAATAGGACATGTGCAAGGCCTTCGAAATACAGTCACACTCGCAAAGATCCAGCAGTCGCAAATCAAAGGCAGATTTCCAATAATCAAGTAATCCACTAAAGAATCAATCTTCACATAAAACCCTAAACTATAATCACCAAACAAGATAGTAGCAACCTGTTAACAATAGAATAGAATAAGAAGAACCAAGAAATACTTGAAATAAACTTCAAGAAAACCAAGAAGAACGGTGGAGTCCGCGAACCTCCTAAGTGAGAGGGGAGACTAAAATCGCTCGACCCGATGGTAAGCACTCTCCAAGGGTTTGAAGATCTTCTTCTATCTCCACACCACAATCAACACCTTGAAGGGGAAGTATTGGAGGAGATAGTAACCCTTCCAACTCAGCCAAGAAGCTTCAAGATGGCCAAGCTCGGTCTATGGATGAATTGGCGATGAGGGAGGGGTTGCCGTGGGTTTCTCCACCAAGGAAAAGAGCTAGGTTTTCTATTTTATCAAAAGTGTGTTCCAATTGCAAAAGGCAGGGTTTTCACCCAAAGAGTTTACAAAAACATGAAAAAAGACAAAATTAACCGTAAATAGCAAGTGACTAAATAGCCCTTCACAATAACACAAAAACAATAAATTCGAGTTGGGTTTTTGGTCACTGTAAATGGGACATATGACATAGTAAATGAAACCCAAATATAACGTTTAATAGCTCGTTCGAAAGCTCTGGCTGTTGGATACATTTAATATGAAGGACCAAAGTTGAAACAAAGTCGTCCTAATTGTGAAAAATGCACTTGAATATCCGAGGGTCAGATTCAAGGCAGAAAGGACAGCTCACAAATTTCTCCTATGATTGCATGACCTCCACTAGCCAAAATGCACCAACTCTTCTTTGCTAAATTGGTCAAAAACTTACAAAATAAATAAAACGTTAGAAACCAAAGCAGCCCTTGGCTCGAGCTCAAGTGATGGGATCTTGGGGCACATCACTCACTTTCCGATCCCATTCAAATGATGCATGTTTCATATGCACACAAATGCAGTGGTAGTGCAGTTAATGGAAATCATGCAATGATTATCCACTCCATAATTTAATTTATCTATTTACACAACTATTCAGTGTTGTGACATTGTGTTATTGTATAACACTATAAATTATATTACAAAAATAAGATCATTTCAAATTTATTATTAAAAACATGAATCTGTAAAAGACGTCGAGGTAACTAAAAAATGTCGTGGAATTAGTAACGCCAAGGCTTTCCTTTTTGAACTAAGGTTTACTAAGTGTTGTGACATCCTTCTTCAAATGTTAGGTCATAATAAACACCTTGGCATCCATTTAAGAACGTCATGCCTTTTCTCCCACAAGAAAATGTTCTGGCATTAACCAAACATGTTGTGCAATTGTGATTTTCAGAACATCATGACACTAATCACTTGAATGTTGTCGCATCCACATATCAACTTTTTATTCATTTGGCTCTACCACCATAACGACATGGTAAACTTAAAAAACGTCGAGTCATTAACTACATTTTGCAAACTCTATCATTCACCCTTTGTTTTTCAACCATATTTCAAAGAAAAAAATGTTTTTGATCAAATAATTTATACCAATACATTCAGAATCAAAATACCTTTCATTTGATACAATTTTTATCAACAAAAAATCTTCCTAACTCAAATTCATTGTAGATACATTCAAATATTAATAGTTTTGATTATCATAACAATTTCACAACTTCACAACACAAAATATATACCAATTGGCTCATCTCGACTCAGTGAATGTTTTTTCTATTGAAAATAAATCAAAATGATCGCCAAAATTGTTCTTCAATCAAATCTCCAATTGTTTCTTTCTCTCTCCCCAATACGTTTTCCTCTTTCTTTTTCTTTTTCTTTAATTTTTTATATATTTAAAGTTTATTATAATTAGTAATGTCCAATTATATCTAATTTATGATTAAAAAATTACTAATTTTTCCTTCAAATTCGTAAAAACAAAATTATGTTTAAAAACCATTAGCATTTTAATTAAGTAGGTGGCATGTGTTGACTTCCTATTGGCCAAATATTTTGTTTTCACCAATTACTAAATCATCCACCCATGAGTCATTCTAAGTAGCTTTATGGTAATACCCTAATTTCACATAATGGAATTAAGTAAAAATAATTAGGAAAATAATTTGTCATGATTGGATAATTGAAGATTTATTTGATGAGAATTTAACTAGGGGTAATTGGATAATTATTGAGGATTTATTTGATAGAAAATTTATTTGAAAAATTGAATCGAAGAATTTAAATTGGACCGATAATTATTGTCAAGTAATATGTAGAATAAATCGAGAATTGAAATTGGGTTGAAAATAATTTAATTAAATGAAGGAGAATTTAATTAAAGGAATTAAAAAAAGAATGAAAAATAAAAGCAAAGGGGATTAGTTAGAAATTAAAGTAAAGGCAATGTAATTAAGTGGGAGGTTGAACCGGTTTAAATCGGTTTGGTTGGTTTGGTTTTAAGGAAAAGAAGGGGTGGTTTGGTTTAAAAAGAAGAAGAGGATCAAAAGGAAAGTGAAAGAGAGAACTGAGAGGAGAAAGGGAGATGCGAGGGAGGCGGACGACAGGGGAGGCGACGTACGACACAGAGTTGGAGTCCTGCATATGTTGCAGTGCTGAAGTCTGGCGTGCGATGAGCGTGGCGCTGTTCGGTGGGTTGTGGGTGCCGCGTGGAGCTAGGGCACAAGTTAGACCATGATTCCACGAGAATGGACAAACCATATGCATGAGCTACTATTTTCTCCGCGACTGACCGTGGTATGTATTTCGATTATGGCTTTGTCAATTGGGTGAAATTGGTACTGCAATTGTTAATTTGCATGGATGAATTTGTTGGATGAAACAGCAAGGGTTTTCTGGATGAATAAACTTTTGCGGCCTGGTGTGCTGGTCCGGTCTGGTCTGATGCATTAACTCTGGCCCACTTCAATTGTTCGTCCGAGTGAAGTTGAAGTCCTTTCCTCATGGATGTTGTCTGTGAGTAAGTGGAAGACAGAAAATTAAGCAGCAAATGACTCATCATTTAGTAGCTGGAAAAATAGGAGAAAACAATTTGGAGGCCTATCAGGGAAATAATTGAGACAGGGGAGACATGCCCATGAGTTCCTCTCCTCCTTTATGACTTTCTCTACAAGTTTTGCTGCATAAGTCAAAGACAGGATGTAGAATCTAAGGTAGGAAACATTGAAGGGTTTCCCTAATTGTCTGCAGAAAGAGGAGAGAAGAGGTAACTCTGTCTACAAATTGATGACAAGAGAGTGGTGGTTGAATGCGGAGAGTAAGTGTTGATTTGCTAGAAAGTGGATATAGATTTCAGAAAAATGAGAAGCTGCTGAATTTAGGACAAGAGACCAGCTGCTATAGAAGGGGAAATTCGGTAGTGGAGAATTACAGGTAAGAAATAGGATGCAAGTTGGCTAGTGGAGGCCCTATATCAAGGGATGTTTGTGAAATTGTTTACTGCCTTGGTTTGGTTTTTGTGATCTCTGAATTCTATTTTTTGTGTGATTTATATTAGTTATCTACTGTGATTTTGGAACGGATGAATTGGTTGTGTTGTGAATATGTGAACTGCTCTCTGTTTGGTTAAAAGAAATTAGTTAATGGATGATGAATTGGTGAATGACTTTCGGCTGTAAATAAACAAATTGGATAGTTGAATGAGGGAGTCAAACTAAGTGTCTCTATTATTAGCAATATGATTATGGGAAATCCTCTTTGTAGGTTGTTGGTCAATCGTGATATGTTGGATCATGAATAATTACTTTGGTTATACTCTGCTATTTTTGATTGAATAACCTGCCTTCATTTGGAAATTAGGTGTAACATCCTGATTATTCTTTTAATTTAAAATCATGGTTTTTGAAAACTTTTTCTTTTAAAATCACAGTGCAAGACTTTTCATTTGAAAACTACTTAAAATAAGAAGTGCATAAATAAACTATTTTTCATTAAACCATTTATCACTTAAAACATAACGTAGTGTAAAACCTTAAAACATTTACGACAGCGGATGACTTGTATTTCAAATACTTAACGAATTAAATATCATTTGAAAACCTTCTTGAGAAAAATGAATTACTTTTAACAAAGGTTTACTTTCCTGAAAACATTATTACTAAACGTTACATCTCTTAGCTTAACCAGCCGCCAAGCCCACAACGTACAAATGTCTCATCAACAACTGCTATCCTTGGTCTCTTACATACCTACATCGCAGGAGGAATAATGAGCCTATTGCACAGTAAGGAATATAAAAATGTAATGCATCCTTAAACTCTATGACAATTCTACATGCTTTACTTTCATATACTTGTAAGTTGGTGAGAGCAACCTCTTTAGTCTCCGAACTCACCACTTGGATTTTTTTTACATGAGAGCGACCTCTTCACTCTCCGAACCCAGTAAAAAGAGATCCACCTACATTTACATTCATTACTGTTCACCATTTTACCTTTAGGTGAGAGCAACCTCTTTAGTTTCCAAACTTACTACACATTGAGTAAGAGCAACCTCTTCAGTTTTTGAATTTACTCAAACGAGTTGCTTCGACGTGTGAGCAACCTCTTAAGTTTTTTATGTGCACCAAGGTCACGTCACCTAAGCCCAAGCCAAGGGCTCCTTTATTTTCTAACATTTTTTATTTATTTTGTAGGTGTTTCTTCTCTAGCTAACTTGGAGGAGAGTTTTGATCAATTTCACAAAGAGGAGTCGGTGCATTTGGATTAGTGGATGTCATGCTAATCATAGAAGAAATGGTGGCCTTTCCTTTCCGCCTAGAAACTGACCTCCAGGCATTCAAGGGCACTTTTAGCAATCGGTAAGACTTCATTTCAAACTTTATCCTTCATACAATTTGTAGTGGACATCCAGAGCTTTCTAAAGTGGTATTTGGCATTACATTGGAGGTTTGTTTGCTATGTCAAACGTCCAATTTACAGAGGCAAAAATAAAACCACGGAATTATTTTGTGTTTTAATTTTGAGGTCATTTTTGTCATTTGCTATTTAGGTTAATTTTGTAAATTGTAATTTTTCCATTAGAGAGGTATTTTATCCTCTCTAATGAACCCTAATTGAACTTTGATTAGAAAAACCCTAAAATTGTGATTAAGTTGTGTGCTTCCCTTGTAGAACCGTGAGCTCACTCTCTCGGCCATTCTCTCTTATCAATTCAACCTATTGTTCTTGTTTGATCTTGGATAGGTTGTTAGGTGCTACTTCTAACAGGAATCTCCTAGTGTGGTTGTGCGTGTGGTGTGGGAGTAGAAGATCAAACAAACCCCTCGTTGGAGCGTCCTCTCTTTGGAGTGGTCGATTCTGGCCCCTTTTCCTTTACAGGGTAGTAGACCAGCTTGGTTCCTTGTCTCCGTTCATGGCTACTTATTGAAGAAGGTTATCATGTTTTTGATTCTCTTCAAAGAATATTGTACTGGTGTTAATTTGGCGTGTTTTTTTGTTGAGAATTGGAATTAGTAATCTTTGTTTTAGAGGGAAAGAATCCATTGCCGAGAATCTGTTTTTGCGTTGAATAGATTCTGTTCCGTATTTGTGATTACTTTTTGCCCTGATTATGTTTATTAGTTGAAGCTCATATTTGGTAGAGTTATTTTTGGGATTGTTAAGTATTGTTCCTCCAAATTTGGGATTGATTTAGTATATGCAAGTGGAGATGTCATTGTGATAATTTTGGTCGCCAAAATCTGCCCAAAAAAAAAAACCTAATCCGAGGTTAATTTTTGAAATGACGTATCTCCGAGTTTAGAAAGAGTTTGAAGCTAGATTTTTGATATGAGTCTCTTTGGACCATTGATTTAAGCTCCTGCAAATTTCAGCTTCTAACTCCCTATGCCCCTGGAGTTATATCTATTTAAAGTTTGAAGGTCAAAATTTCATATAGCAGAATTTACAGATTGGGCATTCTTGCATAACTTGGGTTTGGGACCTATCATTTGGTATCAGAGCCTTGCTCCTATTTTTATACTCTGATTATTCAAGGAAATTTACCATTCTTAAAGATGACCAGAGCCGAAACTTATTCAAGGAGTTACCTCACTGCGGAAGAGGAGTTTCTAGCTTCTATTCCTACCTTCAATGGTTCAGAATGGATTGAAGATTATTTAAATTGGGAAAAGGAGTTGGAAGAATTTTTTTCAACTCATGAATTTTCAGATTGGGGAAAATTTAAGATAGCTTCTTCGACACTTAAAGGAAAAGCTTCCCTTTGGTGGAAAAGAAGAAATCATCAGAGAACGAAATGCGCCGAAGACGGCATAAAGTCGTGGAAATTAATGAAGAGATTTTTTAGGAGAAAGTATGCTCCGAAGCTCACTAAATTTGTTCTGACTTCCCCACCTTCCAATCCAATTGGGAAAAATTTTGTCATAAAGCAGTGATTCAAACAATTAGATATACAAGCCAAATTGCAAGATATAGCTGATCGGATTGACATCTTGTCAAAACAATTGGTCTCTGCAAGCATTCAACCTTCCAACACACAGAACCATGTTGAGATGTTGAAGGAAACAACGAGTATAGCGAAGCAAATTGAAGAATGGAGTGATGATAACTCCTTGGAAGCAACTAGACAAGACGAAGAGCTTGTAGAGGTGATCATATTACCTGAGGAAAGGTCACTACTATCTTTGGATTTCAAGGGCATGAAAGAAGATTTTTCAGAAGGATCCTCTAACAATACAAACCAAATGAACGAGGATCTCCCCAAGGAACTAACTCTCGAAGAGAAAGAAGTGAAATTTGATTTCATGAATTCGAATTCTGGACTGCCAAGCCAAATGAATTGGGATTTATTGGATGAAGTTGAAGAAAAGAGGATACTCATAGAAGAATGTTGCACACAAGAGGAACACCTTCTCTTAAAATGTTATGATCCTCTAGCTCTCCAAATTCACAAAATTGTCCTTCCAAAGGAGCCAAACTTCCAGGACCAGCAAGTAAGGTACTTTTCTTCGAGTTCCTCAATTGCTTGGGATTTTAATCTTGATTGGGATTTTAATATTGATCGGGTAATTAAAATTGGATGGATCAAGGATATTGTTGTTATTGAACCTGTTATACCACTGTTGGATGGATCAAGGATATAACTATTTTAATTCTGGACTTTTGATTGGGGTTCACAACCTTAGCTTGTCTAGTGGTATAAGTATAG
The DNA here is from genome assembly GCA_022433065.1 of Begonia loranthoides. NCBI lineage: Eukaryota > Viridiplantae > Streptophyta > Magnoliopsida > Cucurbitales > Begoniaceae > Begonia > Begonia loranthoides. The sequence continues at coordinate 13,234,507 of CM039477.1, read as the reverse complement.
ACAAGTTTCTGATCCAAGAGAATCACATTCCAGAGCTTGTTTGCCATGTTAGTAATAAAGGCTCTGAGTTTAGCTTTATCAAATTACTACAATGTATGGGAAAAGATGCTGACTTAGGTTGTGGGATCGGTTATTTTGACATGAGGGTTGAAGAATATTTTGTTGCTACTTTATATGGACACCCTTATGTGGAAGAAGGGACGCATGGTGCCATATTGCATCCGAATGGTGAATTCAGACGACTTTGGACTAGCGGGGACACATGTGGATTCAGCATTTTTGGCTCGGTCCAATTCTTGGACACTTTCGGACGCATGCGGGCACTATATGCAGATGTCATATTGTGTATCAATGTCCAAATCTGCCTTAAGTATAATGACTTTTGGAAGAATGCAGACGAGCTAGCACGTCCGCACTCGTCCGAAATATCACAGATTTGCACAAATAAGGATCTAAAATCATGAAGTAATGGACGCGTAGCTAATCAAAATGTGACTCCCCGATAGCAAATCCCCTCCCAGACCATGCAGAGACACCTCCTTCCCCACTAGGCGTACGCTTGTTCCCTCTCCAGGTAACCTAATGTAACAATCCGATCTTAAAACTTTTCATTATACGATGTAATCAAACTTTGTAGGTAAAATTTCATGATACAACTCATCTCCATATACGTTAAGTGGTGACTTGTGATTTCGGGGAAATTATTTCAGATGAAAATGTGAAGGAAATGGGATTTTGGTCTTTTTGGACGACTCCGAACGATTTCGGACGAGGCGGACGTTGTTCGTTTGAATCTGTCCCAATTTTGCACTCATTTGGATGACACGGACGAGACAGATGTTGTAATTTTGAATCTGTCCAAATTCTGGATGAATTCGGTTGACGCAGACGACATCTCAGATGTTATTTCTGTGTCCAAATTTCAAATTTGGACGGTACGAGCAGAATTTGAAAGCATCCTCTCATCCGAATTCCCCCTGTATAGTGACAAAACTGATTTAAATCCAGAAGAAAATGATGTTTATCCAATTAAAACATGGTCTCTCGAAAAAAATTGCATGAAATGGTCGACAAACAGTGATTTGTTCACTACCAAACCCTGATGGAGGTACTGATGGTCTCCAAGGGAGTCTCCCTCCTGTCTATTTACTTCCAAGCTACATTTCTTCTGGGTATTCTTGGTCTTCTCTGGTTTGGAGTGCTACTGGAGGATCTGCTGCGTGTGGAGTAAAAGCAGAAGGGAGAGCTGCTACTGGGAGATTTAATCATCAACGAAAGGGGTAGGGAATGGCGTAGTCGTTGGCTTGAGGAAGCCCTACACCCAAGTAATCGTGTGTGTATAGTAGTTTATTCACTTTGTGGCTAGAACCTATACATGCCTTGAACGTTTTGTTTCTGCAAACCTTCTTCTTGACTTCATAGAACTCTGTAGTTGCTTAATCATTTACTTGTTATTTCATCTCAATGTTTGCTTCTTGTTTTGTTAAGAAATATGTTTGAAGACAAGCATGGTAATGTTGGATTTGAATGAAGTAATGGATATGATGAGCCTTGCTGTAATCTGTTGTTATGTTTCAAAGTTCACCCAGCTCTGTGTCTATGTTTAAATGTTGCTCAAAGAATCGATGTTAAGCTTGATAGTGTAACTCTTGTGTGTTATCGATAGTACCCTTGACTGGTTACCTTAGAGGCATAATGCGGGTTGCTCTTTGGCTGTATAAGTATGTAGCTATGAGTATGTTGTTTATTTTCATACTCTGCAATTAAAAGCATGTTGTTTACCTTTACACTCTGTACAAAGCATGTCTCCCATCATTTATTTCTTGTATAAGGCATGTCTTTGCTGAGCATGCTATTCATTGTTTATGTTTTGCACTGTGCCGGGTTAGCCGCTGTTATTCGCTTCTAAATAGTATGAGCTATAGTTCATTTCTTTTGTGTACATATCTTCTTTAAGCGTACTATACGCGTTGTACTTGTTATATAAAAGCATGTTTAAATGGTTGTGCCTCCTATTAATTTAGTCGCTTATAAACATGATAAGATGTTCGTTCGGCACGATTTTATGTTCATTTTTGATTCATTATTCACTGCAGTATTGGTTTTATAAAAGTATGTTTAGCATCCATTACTGCTATTTCTATTCAGTAGTTGAAAAGCATATTCTAACTGTTTCAGCTTGATATTACTCGTTGTCTTCGGCTGTTCAAGAACATGATTCGCCATCTTAATTCAATGATGTTCGCTGCTATTATTAATTTAGAAGTATGTTCTATTGTTCCATTTCGTCGTTAATATGTTGCTGTGTATTATCATTTTCGAAGCATGTCTTGCCGTTCGTTTAGACTTGTTATTTACTGCTATTTTAGTCATTCAAAGAGCATGTTCCATTGCCCTGTCCTATATTATTTTGCTGTCATATATGATCAAAGAAATGCATGTTGCTGTCCTATTATAATATTTCACCTTTGTGGTAGTCAACCTGAAGGCATGATTAGCGTGTTATTCTATTATTTATCATCATTTGAGAAATATGTTCGCTGTTACATTTCGATCAATATTAATCACCGTTGTTCAGTCATTTAGGAACATGTTTGGGTATTTCATTTCGTTATTTTGTTCTATAATTGCACGCTGCTTTATGTCGATAGAATTCGTTCCATTGTTAAGTTACTCTTATATGATTTCATTACGTTTAATAACTTGTAGACTATTAGCCACTTTATTTGAGACTGATGACGAAGCAAGCTATTGATTCCCATCATCCCTTAAGCATAGTATAGTTTTATTGTGTTTAGATAATTATGCTTAGTTAATCTTAATTTAACCCTTTGGCATGTTATCTAACATTTTACGTGAATACCTCTTGTTTTCCTTATGTGTTATGTTATACTACTTTATGGTAGATTCCTCAAAGTATTGTTGTCAATATCCATGTATGTGCTAGCCTATGTAGGAGTGTTCCCATACGTTCAAATAATAGAAACAAAATAGCGAGTACCCCCTCGAGGTGGTACTCACATGCATGGTAAGGAAAGTAAAACGACAAGAAATGACGAAGGAAAGGAATTAAGGGAGTTGGGAGGCGGATGGGTAGCGGTCCTACCCTGGCAATTAGGAAATGCCCTTACCTCATCAGGAATGGGACCTAGCCCATAGGATGTTGGGCCCGACTCATTATACCATCCCATACGGTTCTTCCAATCTCCAGCTCGAAGTACGAGTAAAGAACGAATGAAAGAACAAAACGTAATGAAATAATTGGTTTGCGTGGCCCCCATCCCAAAGAAAAGTAAAGAGAGAGAGATATGCATTTGTTTTCCCCCATTTTCTTACTGGACGTTCTTACTTGTGGTGTAGGTAACGAGGTGATTATGCCAAGAGTTGTAGAAGAGGCCATTCCGGTGGAGCCTGCAGTAGGTCCAATAGAGACGCCAGCGGAGTAGTAGTACGACACTAAATAATGAAGAGGAAGAAACTTAGGAAGGGCTAACATCGAATGGTTTTTCCCTTTTTTTTTTAACCTTAAATTTTCCCTTTATTGCCTTTACTTGAATATTATTCGGAATATTATGTTGGCCTTATTTGGAAACTCAAAACCATGGATCTTAAATTAATGATTTTCAATATCTTTTTTCGCTAAAATGTTAATTGTAGTTTCTTGTTTTCGTAAATTGGATTTTCTATTCAGTTACGTTTCCGCAACATTTATGAACGAAATTTTATCACTTCCACAAATCATAAATGGTAATTCTTCACTTTTTAATGAATGATAAAATGAGCTTTTGGTAAGGATCGGATTTTGGCACTCTGAGAACCCTTTTATGAAAAGATTTGTGTTTTAAAATAAAGATTTGACAATGAAATTTGTTACATTAGTAATCAATAATGTATGTAAAAACGGTTAAGAAATCTGGGTCGTTACACCTAAGCCATTTCCCCTCCCATTTCTTTAGTTTAGTTTTCTCCTCTACCTTCGTCTTTTCCCGAGCGATTGAGGGAGAGTCCTCCCCTGTGAGAGAGAGTTCCTACAAGTGAGAGAGCTCTCCCTTGTGAGCTCGTGAGAGTTGTGTGTTGAGTGATCCTCCTAGGTGGTACGTGAGGAAGGAGTGATCGTGAAGCTGAAGAGTGACCTGAGGAGCTACTCGGTTGCTATGGAGTTGATGTCCCTATTGGTTTGCTTCATAAATGGTAAGGACTTGGGTGTGTCTTGGCCATTTGGAGGCCCTACACCACAAGTAGAGTCATGCTTGTTTCTTTGTTTGAATTCTTTACATGTTTTCCTTGTTTGAATCCTGTGATTGTGACTCTATTAGTAAGGCTTGGTTTGGATAATTCCTATGTTTGTTATGTAGATTTGCAAAGAAATTCATGATTGATTTTGCCTAGCCAAGATGAGGAGATATTAGTAGATTGAGTAGACAAATTGGTAGCTATTTTATTAGCTTTTAGTTACTCTTAGTTGATTTTAGAGACTTCACATTCTTGAAGCAATAGTTGATTTCCCTTTTGGTTCTTGAATTTTATTTAATGTTCATAACCTAAAATGTAGTTTAGTTATTAAATGCTTAGTTAATTTATTCTTTATGCTCTTTGTGTTTTAATATCATGTTCATCTCCTATAGGCCATAAAATCTGTAGTTAGAATTGGTTAAATTCATAAGCATGAAATCGTTATTAGTTTCCTTTTAAATTATGAAGCATATATGTATGTTTTATTCGCTGTCATAATCTTAGTCTACTATTAAACTATATATCTCGTATGTTCATGTTTATTTTACTGCCATGTTTAGTATTTGTTGTCAAATTACGAAGCATGTATACACATTCTATTTCATTGTCGTATTTCGTATTCGCTGTCAATTATAAAGCATGTGGGAACATTGTTAATTCACCATTTTCTTTCGTTAATTACTGTCAATTGGTTAAGCATGTCACAAGTTCTATTTCGTTGCTTATATTTCATATTCCCTATCAATATATAGAGGATGTGTATTCGCTTGATTCGCTGTTAGAATTACTATCCTTTTACTGCTAGTTTTTGTAGTTTCCAAAGCATGTGAGCATGTCTTGTCAATTGTTACATTGTTATTTTCTATCATTCTGAAGCATGTTATTTTGCTGTTTATAATCACTATTAATTCTTTTATTTCACTGTTCGTCATTGTTACTAGTCTTCTAACATTTGATTAAATTCTGCACAATAGTTTAATTGTTGTAATTTCTTGTTTAATTTCCATTGTTAATGTTATTGTTATTCTGGGATTGATTGATAGTGTAGATTGATTCGTACTCGGTAGATTTTGTTAGCCTTGTGATATTTGTTGTTGGTTCCATGCGCAAATGCTTTATCTTGTTGATACTCTTTAGATACTTCCTTTATTGTTAGTTTATTTTCTTTACTGCAAATGCTTTACTTGATAGAAATAAATGCCGTGAATGCTTAGTGAGTGAATAATGGGCGTAGAATGATGAACTAAGGAAAGAAGCATAAATGAGCACGAATTCACTTAACGGTTCTATTCTTTATTAAATTACTTGCTATCTATCTTAAGTCCTTCCGGGTTTATTCTCATTCCTATTGTTCTATGTGCATATCGTTCTATCATTTCTGCTTCCCAATCTAAATGTGTGCAGTTAATTAGAATAATAACTGTACGAGCATGTTTAACTAATTGTTATTTGTTCCTTGGGCATGTTAATTAACTAGAGTAATCAACTCAATTAGAAGTTGAACATGTAAATTGCTTAGAGTAATTAACTAGACCTGAGCATGTAATTAACTAGGATAATGATTTATAATTATGCTCGTATGTTCAATCTTTGTATGTTTAACAAACTTATCTAAGCATGCTTAGTTAATTAATCAGTTAATTAACTAAACTAGACAATTAAGTTATAGCATGTTTAATTAATTAGAATAAAATCATGATTAATCAACTAGGATAAGAAATTACGAATTTACAAGCATATTTCCGTTATTTATTGTCTAAGCGTGTTTCCATTTAAACTATTAATTGTAAGCATGTTTAGTTTAATCGTACTAAGTGTTTGAGCATGTTAGGTTGGTTTAGTTTCACGGGCATGTTTAGTTTATCGTAATTCATCTCATGTTTGCTTTATCGTCTCTTACTGCTCATCTAATGTTTCAATTCAAGTTTATAATTGTTCCCTGTTATGCACTTTCAATTATATTTGTTCTTTGTTATGCACCATTCAATTATGGTTTCTTACTCCTCTATTGTGCGTTATTTAATTATGGTTGCTTACTTTCTTTATATGCACTATTCTATTGCTGCCATTTACTTTCCTTTATGTGCGCAATTTAATTACTATCTATGTTACGTTATACTGCATTATGCATCATGCTAATTAGAGGATGTGTTATCATGCATCATGATAATAGAAACCAATAGGGAGTGCCACCTTGGTCGGCGTACTCATACATGCATGAGTGAGAGGATAAATGGTGAAAATAAGGGAAACGACGAGAAAAAAAAAAGAAAAAAAAAATAAAAAGGGAGTTGGGGGATGGTAGGGTAAGTACAGATCAGCTAGGTAGACAGGGTTTAAAAGAATATTACCTTTCCCTTGTTGGGATTGCGAGATTGTCTACCCTAGGTGGTTGAAGCCGACAAAGATCTACCCTACCGCCACAGATTCCTTCAATGTCCAACTCGAAGTACGAGTTAAGAACCCAAGAACCAACGACTTAATGAAAAGACTGGTTTGGGTGACTCCCATTCCAAAAGAACTAAAGAGAGGCATTATCATACTGCATGAACCCTTTTCCTTACTGGGCCATTAGGCTCACGTTTTACTTGTGGTGTAGGTGTAGGCACTTGTACTCAAATGCACGAAATAGTAATCAAAGTGAAAACAATATACAAATCAAAATGTAGGGATGAAGGATTTGGATGTGCAGGAGCTTGTGGGGAAATAAACGATAATGTGGTTTGTAATTAAATAGTTTTTAACTATTTAGTATTCCTAAAGCAAAAGAAAAGATTTCATAATCGCTTCCACTATGTTTAATAAATCTGTCATGTTTTCATCAAGGAATTTTATAATTGCTTTTGCTAAGTTTTAACGAAAAGAGTTTTTAACGATTCGGTTCTGCGCACTGATATTACTTTAAAGAGGTTTTAATAAAGGCTTTAGCGGCTTGATAAAAGTTTCAAATTTTAGCAAATTTTAAAGGAAAAAGAAAAAACGGGGTCGTTACAACATGTTTTAAAAAGCTTAATGCTTTAAAGAAAGAATTTTATTCATTGTATTTCATTGATGATTTCTTACAAACATTTTGTTTGAATTACGAAAAGTCTTCTGCTATGCTATGTTTTATAAAAGTAAATGTGCTTTGCAACTCCACGTTTTAAAGTCTATGAAAACCGGGTCGTTACATATTTTACATATTCTTTTTTTGTACATACATTTTATAGTGGAAGACTTTGTCACCACTCTTTTGAAATCCACAAATACATTCCTATATCAATAGTGGAAGACTTTTTCATTTTACCTTTGGAAACATAGTTTACATTTTCATGTCAAATCATTTTTTATTGTAATTGCAAGGTTTATTAATTCAACGCAATTTAAAATCATCTTGATCATCTGATAAAAACATGAGCATTTTTAACTCAAAAGTAACTTAACATTTCATCAAACATGATCCAAAGAAACTTTTAATTCAAATCATTAACCGTTCAATAAAGTCCATTTACAAAGAGAAAACTATTTCGATTCAATATCCATCATACAAAAAGAAGGACAACGACACTATTAAGCAGTACCGAAATTTAAGTCATTCCAAGTTAGACACCTAGATAAATTGACCACTTATTAGAGGGAGTTGCACATTTTATCCGCAGACGTGTTTACTACCACCGGTCAATTGTTCATTGCACATTTTTTGTCCAAAATGACTTTGTTTAACTTCTGTCATGGATGCGTTTCTATATGCGGGCGTTTAATCTTTCGCGGGTCTATTGTTCAATTCAGCTCACTTATCCAAAATGCCACCTTTTATTGTTCAATGGGGATAGGTTTCTATTCATGGACATTTACTCTTCTGTGGGTCTATTATTCATTAAAGTCTGTTTTTCAAAAATGTCATTGTTTATTGTTTACTGCAGATAAGTTTTTATCTACGAACGTTTACTTTTACATCTTCCCACTATTTAACGAACATCTTTTGTCCCAAACGACTTCATTTAACTTTAGTCACGCAAGCGTTTCTATCCATGGACGCTTACTCTCCCCCTGGTCAACTGTTCAATAGGGTCCATTTGTCCAAAAAAGACATTGATTAACTTAAATCACGGATGAGTTTCCATCCGCAAATTCTTACTTTACTATGGGTCAACACTTACTCTCCCCTCGGTAACCTTTTCCTCTGATCCTTTGATATGACGGTTCCTATACCTCCCACAAGGAATCTTTTTCTCACCCACGAGGCATCTTTTCACTAATATAACGTTCCCTCTCTCATTCGAGCCATCGATCTGATGGTCCCTATCCTTCCCATAAGGAATCTTTTTCTCTCTCACAAGGCGTCTTTCCACAGGAGCATCATTTTAACTTGTCACCCAAATCCAAAGGCTATTATTTCCTTCTGCCATTAAATCATATGGTTCATCTTTCATCTACACTAAATCTCGCTCTTGCATCCTAGCACTTCACTCTATCTTTGATATCAGTCGTTCACTAATCTTATCTGAGGGTTGTCCATCATTCTCTCAACCTTACTTCTTTCTTTGTCCAAAATGACCCCATACAGATTGTGTAATTATCCTTCCAAAGATGCGTTTGCTTCCACGGACATCTTTCTATGCCTTCCTCTCTCCACATGACGTCGTTCTCTTTTTTTCTTAAGGTAATACAACTATCCACATATTATGATTTTCCTTATTCTTTTAGCATTTGCTATAATATTTCCATATTAGTCCATTTTTTACTTCTGAAATAAAAATTCATCATTTTATAAACCATTAAAAAGAAGGCAACCCTTGGGATGTTACAACATTGCTATGACTTTCCAGCACCATGATGTGACACTTGTTGCTTATTTGTGCATTTTGGAAATCAACCAATTGTTGCGACTCAGTTTTCATGACCATGGTGGCATCACCTCGATATGTCAATGGCGGCACATCACAGAGAGCTCTAAGGTACCCCAAACTTGTAACACTCTATTATTTCTTATCATAAAATGTGTAGATTGAAATACCTTTTTCTTCGGACATTTAAAACTTCTTCAAAGCATGAATGTTTATTTCATGAAAACCTTTCTCTTTAAATACATAACTGAAGACTTTTTCTTTTAAAATGAAGTTCATAAAATAATAAACACCATTTCTTTAGAAATCTCATTCATAAAAATTCAAATTCATATTTACATACAATTTTCTTTAAAAATTCAATCCCACATGGTTGTCTTGTGTTAACAACACAAGTCATCTTCTTGAATATACTTCCTCAATTGTATCATCCATTTATGATCTTTCTTTCTTCTATTTTCTTATCCATTTGATTCCTACACCACAAGACTCATCTATAAGCATTTTGCATGGTAAGTAATATATAACTAAAGATGTCATCAAATCTATAAACTATTTTGTGTAAGTAAACAAGGTATGCACATTCGTAAAACATGTAATGCATTCATACTTTTATTCTTTCCTTACCTTTTCATTTTGTTTTTTTTTTGTTATTATCATTGGTGCACATTGCTCATCCAAACATTATTGGGGCACATGGCTCACCAATGCTACATTAGGGCCATTGGCTCATCGAAAGCTACATAAACATCATTGGAAAGAGTAGGTACGACTAATAAAATACGCCACTAACGTCTCGTGAACTTTAGCGAGACCGTCTCAATTCCATGAGACCTCTATTTGTGTTTTGCACTCAATGCGCAACCACTGGGTGAACATTAGGCAAGTTTTAGCTCCATGGGACTAACAAGTCATTCTCCATAGGACTAACCTTGAGGACAATCTTTCGTTTATCCTTCATAATTTCTTTACACTTTTAACTTTTATTTTTATCTTTCTTACATGAAAACTTATGCATGGGAAAACATTTTCATTTCTTTTCTTGAAAACATGATGTATCAACAATATGCATTATCAACCCATATTGTAGAACCCAAGAATTTTATTGCATTAAGTGTGATCTATGCAATAATATGTTAAATGATAGTTATGTGATTAGATTATAAAAGAGGAGATTACGAATTAGTATGGATTGATGAGAATTTAGTTGGATTACAAAGGTGGTAGTGTTTGTTATCGGAAATTGGACTTTTGGTAGGGTTCGGGTGTACGCATGTCTGAAACCTCCTCTGGAGTGGACATTTGGCACAAGTTCTGAATTTTGGATAAAGTCTCTTTAATACGTTTAGGGTCATTCAGGTTAAGAGTGCGGTCAATCGGTTCAAGGCAATTTCATGTATTTGTAGAAGGGTGGGAGATCGCAGAATATATGTCTAGAAGCTCTAGGGTCGTTTGGTGGTCGACAAGGTTAAGGGTGCGGTCGACTAGACTAAGATAGATTGTAATGATTTATCCTTGGATGGAAATGCAATTGACCGGATATGAGGTTACGATCATCTGCAACTAGTGTGTAATAACTTTATGTGGAAGGTTAGACATTCGCAATGGAATGTCTGGTTTAGGTTTTCCTTTGAAATACAAGGAATTGGTTGACCAGAGCCAGTAAGCAGTGAACTGAGAATACTAAAATGTGGTAACATGTCACAATTTAAGTGGGCAGAAATGTGATGACTCAACATCTAAATGCTGATGGGGTGAAACCTTATGCTTGGAGCTAGTAGCTACATAAGAAGTTATCCTTTTTGTTGTGGTAAAGTTCAATTGTGAGGATCACTTTGGAGAAGAAGAAATTCTCAGAAAGATTGTTATTTTCTCTTGAATTCTTGAAGCTAAGTTGAGTTCTCTTTATGGTTTAGTGGAATTTTAAGAAGTTTGGTTGAGTTTTTGAATAGAAAACAATAGATGATATAAAGATAGTCAAAATTTTGTAGTTTGGGTATTTGACTACTGATGGTTATTATGATGAGCTTATAATTTTAAACCAATTTTATATGTCATACTAGACATCTTAAAGAAAGTATCGGCTCTAGAGTTGATGGATTTGGTTAAGTATTTTGTAAGTTATGGATCGTTGAAGTTGGATAAAACTGTGAAGATAAAATGGAATTGGTGCATGGAGGATTTAGTTTTGATGTGTTTCATCTTAAATGTAAGAAAATTTGTTCAAGCTTAGTTTTTATGTAATATGCACTATGTTTGTTAAGTTTGAGGTTTGGAACTAAAGGTCATGGTAGAAATTGTTAAGGATTATGCATGTTTTAATCAACTATTGTATCAATGGATGCTAATGTGGGATTTGACATGTTCTAGGTATTGAAGATCAAGGAAATAACTAGCTAAATTACAAGACATTGTGTGAAGATATCAAGATAGGTAATGTTATATGAGTTTGACCTTCGAGTTTGCCCCACAAGATGGTAGGTTATGTTTGATTATTAGCATGTTATGTTATGGTATTGGTTTAAATTGATAGTATACTAGAGTGTCATGGATGCTTTGCTGTTGTTGATAGATGATGTGCTTTGTTATATGATGATTCTATTGACTCGAGGATATGATAGTTGTTACTAGGATTAATTACATGGTGAATATATTGATATTTGAGGATGTGTTGTTGGGATGTATTATTAGAATTATATTCATATTCGAGGATATAATAAGTGTTGATAATGCATATTGTTCATGCATTATGTTTTCAATAAGAAGAATGAGGATTTTTTCTCATGCATAAGTTTTTCATGTAAGAAAGATAAAAACAGAAGTTATAAAACCTAAAGAAATTATGAAGGATTGAGGAAATATTGTCTTAAAGGTTGGTCCGATGGGGAATGAGCTCATTAGTTCAGATGAGCCCAAACCTTTCAAAAGTTCATCTTGTGGTTGCACATTTGAGTGTGTAGCACTAACATAGGTTATTTGATTGTCTCACTGAAGTTCATGAGATGTAAGTGGTGTGTTTTCCATTGTCATACCGACTCTTTCCTATGATGTTTATGTAGCTTTGGTTGACACAATATCTCGAATATAGCTTTAGGTGAGCCATGTCCCCCAATAATGTTTCGGTGAGCCATTTGCCCTAATGATGAAAATGAAAATGAAACTAAACAAAATGAAATGAAATGAATAAAAGTATGAAAGCATTACATGTTTTATGAAAATACATGTTTTATGAAAATACATAACATGTTTATTTATGTAGCATGATATTATAAATTTGATTACATGCTTAGATATACATTGCTTACTAAGTAATAAGCTTGTAGATGTGTCTTGCGGTGTAGGTATGGACTAGACAATAATACCGAAGAAAGAAAGATAAAAAAAATAGATGATAGAGTTGAGGAAGTATCTTCATCAAGATGACTTGTGTTGTTATCGCAAGACCGATCGTGTTGGGTTAGAATTTATAAAGAAAACTGTATGTAAATATGAATTTGAAATTTATGAATGAGATTTTAAAGAACTTGAATTTATTTTATTTTATGAACTTCAGAAGAAATAAAATGTGTTCTGCAATGCATTTTAAAAAGAAAGGTTTTTATGGAATAAACGTACACGTTTTTAAGAAGTTTTAAATGTCCAAAGAAAAAGGTCTTTCAAACTACTTATTTTACACTAAGGAATTGCGTGGTGTTACACATATCATACCCTCGAATATCAATATAATTCAAACACTACATCCAAACAACACATCATTTATCAACAACAACAAAGCACCCACGACAATCTAGTATATGCTCAATTTAAACCCATGACATAACATAACATACTAAGAATTAAACATAACCTAGCATCTTGTAGTGTAGACTCAAAGGTTAAACGCATACAACATTACTTATCTTAACATCTTAGCACAATGTCCTGCAACTTATGGATTTATTTCATTGTTCTTCAATACTTAGAATATACCAAGCAAGTCTTCAAGTCTTGGAATGAGAAATCTATACTCGTTAGAGATTTGGTTGATGGCACGTGTAATGACCTATCTTTCATAGACTTAAAACGTATGGATTAGAAAACACATTTCCTTTGTAAAATACGCAAAATTTATAACTTTTCTTTAGAGTGCATAGCTGAAGATTTTTCATAAATAAACCATTATAAGACATTTAAGAAGAATAATGAAATAAACCTCATACATAAAATTCTTTCTTTAAATCCTTTACATTATATAAATCAAGTGCTGAATTGAAAACCATTTTCATGGACTACGGTTCTATTCTATTATTAATGAAGTTGCAAATAATATCATGGAAAGATTCAAGGTCAAACATAGGTGGAAGTTCAAGAGCAGTGAAAGAGAAATGTAAAAACTTTCCAAAAACATTATTCCTTTTGACCCCTGACAAGTATTTAAAAATTTTGGCATTCAAAATGATGTTATTTCAAAACATGTCTTCATGAAAAATGTTGCTGACTTGTAAAAGCCGTGAAATTTTTAAATAAGAAATTCCACGTGTCAATTTTTTGCGTTGAAAATCGGTCATAGCGTTGAAGAAATTGATCGAATTGTCATGTAGCGGCCACGTATGCAAATTTGGTCAACTGGTCAAAGTCGGTGAAATTAGAATTTTCTGAACAAAGAATTCAATTAACGAACGAAGTTGGATAGTCAAATTGGAACTATAATGTCGTTAGACGATGTCATGATTAAATTGGGAGTTTGAGTAGACTATGTAAAAGGGTAATGTATATAATTGGTGTATATACATTTATTTATTTTAATGGAAAAGAAATTAGGAAAATTATTGGATAAAAGAAATAAATGAGTTAGAATAAGTAAAATAGGAGTATGAGAAGATGAAAAATAAAGAGGGAGAATAAGGGGGGGAAAATCCCGCCAAATACTTTGGAGAAACAAAGTTCAGGGTTTAAGTTGAAAAAAAATTAAAAATTAAAAATTTAAGAAATAGGGGAGAAGAGATTAAGGTTCTCTTCCTCCCCCATTTCTCCTTCCCTGTTATCGTCAGCCGAGAGCGGAAATTGGCATTTCTCGGCTTCTTCAGGCGAGCTGCGAACGGGTGAGCAACCTTAGACGGCTTCAGATGGTTTGTGCTGTCCACCGCGATCCTCCAAGCATCTCTATACCAACGACGAACAGCCTCCGATTCTATTAAGTGGGTGAGACGTTTTGATTCAAGTTTTTATTATGATGTTAAGTTGGATTTGTGATGTCATTGGTTGATCTGTGTTGTGGGGTTACAGTGATCGAATGAAGGATTTCGGAGAGGTAAACTCGGCGATGGCAGCTACGAATCCGAGCATATCTCTGATTCCGACGAGAAAAACAGGAAGCGGATCCCGTCCTATTGGTGAGGAAATTTTTAGTTGGACTGTTTCATTACGATTTCTGATCTTAAATGTGGATTGATGCTGATTAAGAGTGATTCGCAATTTTGGTTGGATTTCTCGTTGCCATTTAGGACTAATTTCGATTCTGTTATGTTGAGGGATTTTAGTTGAATTCCTGCTCGCAAATGGATTCTTGGTTTTGTTCAGTTTGTTTGGTTCACTGATGAAGTTGAGATATTGATTGTTAGTTTTGTTATGTTGCTGTAAATGAAATAAGGCCGATTCGCAGCTTCTGTTCGAATTTGTTTGTACTAAAGTTTCTGTCTGTTGGGTTCTATTAAGTTGAACTCTGGATTTTTGCTTTGGTTGTGCTTTGTGGTTGATTATACGTCATTGCTTTGTCCGATTGAATTGCTCCTACTTATGGGATTGATAAGCTGTGAATTTAAGAGGATTTAAGTCATTGCTAGATGGAAAAGAGAATTTCATACCTGTTAGTTTGTTGAGTTGAACTGTAACTGTAATGAGGAGATGCCTTTATGGTTCTATTCGATTTCAAAAATGGATTTTAGATTGAATAATGGTTTTTTAATCTGGAATTGGAGATTTGTTTTGGGAATAGATATAGAGGATGTTTTCGCTATGCAATAATGAATTGGGTTGAGGTTCTATTATAGTTATGCATGTGATCGAGTCGATTATGTCTAAGTTTAGGAAACATTATTTGATATTGCTAAAGGTTTGAATGAGCACAATGTGTTAGGATTAAGTATTGTTTGGATGGTGATATAATTATTTACCAAAGGATAAAGTTGGGGATTTTGTTGGGAATATTAGATGAGTCATTTATGGGTATAGGGTCATTTGCTTACCTTCTGGGATTAATTTATGAACTCCCGCTTTTGTACATTTGTCAGGCTTGGACAATTTCGACGAGTATGATATAATTCTTGAGTAAATGCTTGCTTCAGTTGACATGATGAGACCGCCGTCGAGGTAGAGATTTCTACACCTCTTGCGTTATAATGCATTGTATCCCGTTTTCAAAATAATTATTTTGTGGAATACCACACTTGAAAAATGATGGGGACTGTTAGACGGCACGTCAGTTTTTATTAGTAATATGTTTTCTCACGTTTAATTTCATACATGGTTTGAAACTTATTGTGCATATGTTGCGGGATGGATTCTCTATCCCCTTTGATACCTTCTGTTGCGTGAAGGTTGATTGTTTGACGTGCGAAAATATAGGTAGGGCATTGGTGACGTGTCCTCAGGTTGAAACTCCTGAAAGTCGTAAATCTCATATGGGAGAGTGATGACGTCTCCTTGGGTTGCAAGCCCCTAAACTTGGAGAGGTTTTTTGTCCCACGGATCAGACGGTTGTCATTCGCTAAGACTTAGTTAACCTAAGTACCAATTCCATTTGACGGGTGGACAGCCGAGTTTACTCATCGGCAACCCTCGTTCATTCGGAGCCTCTAGGTATCTTAGTTGTTAAATAAGCCTACATATAGCAAGCAACCGTATCCGTTCTATTTTATCGTACGGCTTGTCACTACAGAGTTCTCGCCATTTCATTTGAAACCCTTATATTAGTTGTACCGACGCAGAGATTCTAGCGGGCAACTCAGGTGACGCGTCGCATCTACGGACCAACGTCATTTATACTTCCTCCTGCCTCATAAGGTGTTGACGCCGACGGGTGACCACCTCTTCTATGCTGAGTGGCGGATGAGTCCTCGAGTGACCATCCCTTTTCACTGATGATGTTTTCAATTGGAAAACGATGTTGGCCTATTTTACAAGGTATAGCTATCTATGTATATAGCGAGTTTTGATAAAAGCCTCATCGATGGCCTTGGGCCAGATTTATAATATGATAAGAGATTTCAAATTAAAATCCATGTATGGTAAAATGAGAAACACAACCTTGATTTTAAAAATATAGAAAAACCAGTTTTGCAGTGGACCTAGTGTAGCTATACTTTACTGAGTTAGTCACTCATCCCAAATGACTCCTCCCCCAAAACTTCAGGTAAAGGCAAGAGCAGCTGAGGATCAGAAGATGAAGTGTTTTTTTATTTCCATTGAGCGATTTATCGTTATTTGGTGAGGACATTCATGTTTCTATTTGGGTTGTTAAACCTTAAATACACTTTGGTTTGGATTTGTTACGCCGTACTTGGATTATGTTTTAATTTATGCACCGTTGTTTTCTTGTGATCCCTACTCGGACCTAAGCCCATATCATCTTGGGACGAATTAAATATTTATAAGTCTTTCGCTAAAACACACGCCTTGGGCTGGGGGATCGGGTTCCTACGAGGATCAGGTCGCCTGACCAAGCTGTTCTGTTACGCCCGTCTCTGGGTCGTGACATGACTTCCTAAGCTTTCTAGCATGAGTTGAATCGTTAAATTTGGACTTCATGTGCTATGTCAAAAGCCCACTGAACAAAGAGCAAAAGTTGAGGAAAGTCCAATTGTCCAAACTTGGATAGCAAGGAAAATCAAGTTATGGAAACCATCCAAGTGGATGATTTCAAGGAACAGCTCCCAAAAGACCTCTAGACTTGGAGACGAAGAAGGAAAGATATTAATTAAATAATCTTTTAGTAAATTAACCTAATTTCTATTAAGTAGAAAATTAGACAACTTATTCTATGAGCCAATTATGGTCATTATTGCTTAATTAGTTTACTATTATTTTATGCTTTGTAGAAGGCTATATAAAGCCACCTAATGCTTATGTTTAAGACGATTGAGTTTGAATAAAAAATAGCTTTTGCTAATTTAAAAATTGGAAAAGATTTCCTTTTCAAACACTTAGGTGAGTTACATCCAAAGTTCCTCTTGTGTGAGTCATATCACAAGGCGAAGTTCACTTAGGCTTAAGTGAGCTTTCTCAACCCTACTCTCTAGGGAAAGGTTGTGTTAAGGGGTGCCTAACCATCCATTAAGTCTCCATCTGCAAAGTCAACAAAAGGGAAGTACAAGCTGTCCTACTTTCTATTTCCCACCACTTATCTTGTTTTCCGCATATCTTGAAATTCTTGAAGCTTTTTCCAAAATTATATAAGGATTATTTTCCTATTCCATCCAAGAAAGAAGTGGTCCAAATTTCAGCTAAAAATGATCTCGGACAAAAAAGTTACGCTTGTTCAAAATTCACTTCCCATAATTGAATTATAGAAATTTAAGGAATGTAGGAAAGGGTCGACCACCAGCTGGGAAAATTCAATTAGGACGACTTAATTTCGTCTCTATCCAAAGTGAGGTCGACCACAAGGTTGATCGTTTCCTCTAGGAGCAGCCCCCCTAGTTTCTCCAACATTGTTCCTTCTTCAACACTCGCAACAACACTTCAACAACATATTTTACATGTTATTTCTTCACCCCTTGCACTGGTGCATCATTTGGTATCAAAGTTAAAACATCCTACTAATTCATGATATTTTTTTACGCAATGACGAGGAGACAAAACTACTCATGGAGTTATCTTTTTTATGAGGAGAATTCACCACTGTCTACTCCCAAGGTATCCATCCTGTCATTCAACTGTTTGAGCAATGGTCACGATTATAATAAGTGGGTGGGAAAAGTGTAAAGAATATTTAAGTGTTACAAATTTATGGAACTAAGGAAGGTGGAACTAATAACACTCGGGTTCATGGAATATGCAAGCATATGGTGGAGCAACATTAGCGCAAAGAGGAGGCAAGCAGGAGAAGAGATCAGGACTTGGATTCTATTAAAGAGAGTCATGAGTGAGGAGTTCGTTCCAATTCATTACAAACAAGAACTCTATCATCAATTGCAAAGCCTCAAGCAAGGATCCTCCACCATCGACGATTATATTGCTAAGTTCGAAGCTTTACAAACAAAGTGTAATTTGCAAGAGTCGGAAGACGAAACAATATCAAGGTCAATCTTAGGACTTCATAATGACATTGGAAGGATGATGGAACCATAACCTTATGACACGTTTGAAGATGTAACCAAAATGGTTGTAATAATTGAGAGACAAACGTATGCTCTACACTCACCACCACCACTCCTAAAGGTATGGATATTCTTTCGAAAGTGAACAAGCTCAACTTGCTAAAATTAGTGCCTTGTTACAACAACTTGAAGCAAAAATATTTGTGTACTCTGACCTTACAAGCACAAGACCACAATGAGTTATTAGAAGATACTCTTGAGCAAATTGAGGAAGATTGTGAAAAAGAGTAACTACCCGAAATGATAGATGACCAAGTTGACTCAATGGCAACAACAACACAAAAGGAGCAATCTTTCCATATTTCATGCTCCCACGTGAACAAGGTTTGCTCTTTAGATATTAATGATAGAATTTGTGCTAATATATCTCCTATGATTTTAGTTAAAGGAAATCACTTGCAGCTATTAATGCATGGTGTCCCTCACAAATTCTGGTGGTACATCGACAAGGAACAAAGTTCTCAAGACCATTATATAATCAAGAAAGAGTTTTGTTTTTCCATTAGTGATTGCACAAATATGCCTTCCATGGATTTTAAGGAAAGTTTAAGTTGGCTAAGTGCCAAAGATGGTATTAAGGTAAAAACAACTTTGGTTGATTTTTCTTATGGAAGTTTTACTAATATATTGATATGTGATATGGCAAGTACAAGTGATCCTTTTTGGAAATTATCGTGGCATGCACATGATGATTATTCTAATTGCCTTTCTAATTATAATGCATTTAAAGATAGTTGAAGGATACACAAGTTAATCCCACTTCAACCAAGGCAAGTGTAATACCCCGACTGTTCGTAATATAATTTAATAAGGATAATTATAAAGTAATTAGGAGTATTTGGATTAATTAGATAATTTTTGGGGTATTAGCAAGGAAGTATTTGTTAGATTATAATCAAATGCAAATTCATGTAATTAAAATAAATATTAATTCAATGAATTAAATTATAATGTTTGGGATAAATAATTTAGAAGGAAAAATTAAAAGAAGAAATTAAGAAATAAGGGGGAATTAAAGTGGGATTAGAATTAAAAGGGAATTAAAATATAAGGGAAGGAATTAAGAAAAGAGGAGAAGTGAACCGGTTCACTTTGTGAACCAGTTTGTTTGAAACAAAGGATGGCCTTCGGGCATTTTGTGAGATCAAGCCCGAGATGAGAGAACCAGACAAGAGAGAGAGCAAGGAGATGGAGAGAACAACAAAGATGAGGGAGCTCGAGCTCGGGGCACCGTTTGGCGGACGAAGGTGCAACGGATGACAGGAATTGAGTGGTGACTGATTGCTAGCTAGGGCTTGGGTGGTCGAGCCATGGGCACGAGATTGGACAAACTCTAGTCTGTTGCATTTTTCGCTTACTATGAATCATCGGTGGAGATGGAATGGACGGCGTGATGCTCGGCAGAAGAGGAATGGCGTTGGTGAGGCTACGATTCTAGCATCGGGTCAATGGGCAGGGATGCCGGCTATTCGTGCTGGAGCGGCCAAAGGGATGTGGTCCAGCTTGCGATTTGAACCAGTCTGACTTGCTATGTTGAAACTGACAACTCGGAAGTGCAAAGGGGATGGCGTAATGATAGGGCATGGCTGTGGCAGTGTCAGGGAATGGTAGGCCCCCCTGGTGATGTAGAAATGCAGGGGAAGAAGAGAGAAACAAGAGAATGGAGCTGAGAGCTCTCTTGAGCTAGGTGAGGATCTAGAAGAAGTGCTCTCGGGTTTCCTTCGGGGGTGAAGTTCTCAATCAATTTTGGAGCTGTGGTTGCTCATCTAGAATGCTTGATTGGTAAAGATTTTTCCTCTGTTTTTTATGAATTACTTGGTTGCCTCCTGTTGGAATTGTTTGAGTGATTATTTGTTAGATGTATGCTCCTAGATTAATATTCTGTGATTTGTTGGGAAAATGGTCACGGTTGGAGTATGTGCTGTTGGTTTTAGAAATTGTTTCTGGTTGCTTACTGTAGGATAATTTTAGCTACTATAATTGTTGTGTGATAGTGAAGCATGAATGTACCTTGAGATTTGGTATTGATTGTGAAACTGTGCTATTAAAGGAGCGGTCTCTGTTGCATGTTGTGCTCCACTGTTGGTAATGATAGACGATTCAAGTGTTGTTTGTTAGGATAAAAGATAATGAAGTGCGTTAATTGTTGTCGGATATTTACTGCTGTGTTATTTTGGTTATGGCTGGCGGAATTTTATTGGATGTTAAGTATATGGATAATGCCCATTGTTAAATGATTGTTGGTTTTTTGATTTGGTTTATTAATTAGATTAATTTAGTGGGATAGAATATGTTCCATTTTGGGATGTCAAAGGGGGTTTCTAGAATTCTTATACAATTTAGAATACGAAAAGGGAATGAAATTAATAAGTTCTCAATGTTTTAATTATGAAAGTATTGAAAATGAAAAGAAGGATAAAGATTAAGTACAAATACGTGATAAAACTTTGAGGTAAGAAATTGAGATAGAGTCGTTGGCCTGTGGAGGCCCTACACCATTTGCAGAGTCTTTCCTTTAAATGTTTGTTTGAATTTCTACTATGCTGCTTTACTTATCATGCCTCTACTATTCGAACGTTATTAATGTAATCTCTAGGCATGTTTAGGATGTTATCATATCGTTGTTGTTTCCTTTGAATATCCAAGCACGTCTATATCATTATTTCTTTCTTTATATTACTAAGCATATCTATCTCGTTATCTCTTCCTATAAATTGCCAAGGATGCTTAAAATATTCTTGTTTTCCTTAAATTGCCAAGCATGATTAGATTATTGCCATTTCTTTTACTATTATGTTCTGTAAATTCAAGCATGTCATTCTCTATTTCCATTCGTTGCTATATCCGTTTCTTTATTCACTTTTAAGTACTGCTATTCATTGATATTCGCTGTTTACATTTCGTTATGTTATACTGTATCAACATGCATCATGATAATAGAAACAAGTAGGAAGTGCCACCTTTGGGGTTGGTACTCATATGCATTTAGTGAGGTAAAAGAATTATAGAAGAAGAATGGAGAGTTGGGGAATGGAAGGGTAGTGCGGATTTGGCCAGGTGGACAGAAATATTTATACCCTCTCATGGGTCACCCTGTCACAGGTTACGGAAGAAAAGAACATTACCTTTCCCTTGTCGGAAGTGTGAGACTGTCTATGAAATGGTGGTTAGAAGCCGATTAAGACTATCCTCTCCATAGGATTCCACCAATCTCCCGCTAGATGTACGAGTTATATAATATACATAAAGAAAAGATTGGTTTGAGGCGGTACTCATTCCAAAAGAATTAAAGAGAGGCATGATCATACTACATATCTCATTTCTTACTAGGCCTCGGCTCATAGTTTGCTAATGATGTAGGTGCACACGAGAACAAATAAAGAAGCAGTTGATGAAGGATTTGCACGGGTGAGACTTGTGGCTGGCTAGGCTGAAGGAAGTAAAAGATAAAAGTAATTTGTAAAAACAGAATTATTTGTTTAATATTCCTTGAATGAATTTCTTACGCTTCCGCTATGTTTTAAGAAAAGATTTTATAACTATGGTTTGTCACTACTTATAACAATTTTCATAATGACTTTAAAGAAGGGTTTTAATTATCCGACTTTTTAGAAAAAGAACTCTGATTATATTTTAGAAAAATGAAAAATATTAAAATTTAACACATTTTTAAAAGGTTATAAAAACAGGGTCATTACAACAACTTGCAAAGAATCATGACGTATTAAAGAAAAATCGGTTGAAGAGTTTTATGCTCATGATAAAGAGGTATGCCCCATTGGATAAATTGATTACTTAGATTTTTAGAGTTGAATGAATTAAAGTAATATTTGGTTATATTTATGGTAATATGGAAAAAGTTAATTTTGTTTTATATATTTACTATTTTTGGATTATGGAAACCTATTGCATCTCATGGACAACCTTACTATTGGATAAAGACATTAAATTCATTCTATGGAAATAGGATTAAGAAAAATGCACTCGTTTTTTATTTGGTGATTCCAAAAACTACTTATCTATTTGTTCACCATTGTTCAAGAATAAGTTGTTGGATTATTTTCCTTAATCAATTGCAAAAATGGAAAGATGAAGTTAGTGGCCAATATTTCAATTCAAAGATTTTGTTTCCAAAGAAGGCAAGATTGATATGACAACTCATGGAAGTCAAAAATCACTTCTAAGAAAAGTGTTTGTTGGATTCCTAATAAGTAGAGTAAAGGAAAAAGTACTCAAGATTCAATGAATCCATGACTCTATGGCCCCACACACTCAAAAGTATTCTCAAAACTATTTTTATGGAAATCATTGAATTAGAAAGGGGCATCCACGACATTCCCAATCTATCATTCAAATATGGGAGGTGGTTTGTGAATATCTTACTATTATTGGATCACCACATGATACACGAGTTATTTCCTTATTTTATTCATGGAGATTTCAAAGGCAATAAGAATTTCAAAGCCTAAGACACATCTCCTTATTTGACTAAGGAATATTATGAAGAGATTACTCTATAGCCACATATACTTTAAGGAGTTCTTAAACTTTTATTTATGATAATCATTTTTGTGGCCTACATTATTTCGAACTCGAAGACAAAGAATGAGAATCTATTATTTGAGTTATTATTCAAGCATGGAAAGATTTTTATGGAAATCTTAATATCATCAACTGGCTACATCAAACATGACTTCTTTCCTTATTATATTCATGGAAAGAATGAAGACATTGCAAAGATGATAGTCCATGATAATTATTCTTTTTATGGTAATAAAGAATATAGTGACACAAGACATGATTCGAGGTCGAATCATTTTCAACCTCGAGAGAATGATGGACTACGGATCCATTCTATTATTAATCAAGATGCAAAAAATATCATGGAAAGATTCAAGGTCAAGTATAGGTGGAAGTTCAAGAGCAATGAAAGAGAAGTGGAAAGACTTTCCAAAAACTGTCTTCCTTTTGACCTCCAACAAGTATTTAATTATTTGGGCATTCAAAACGATGTTATTTCAAAACATGTGCTTCAAACGAATGTAGCTGACTTCCTACGCTATCTAGCATGAGTTGAACCACTAAATTTGAACTTCATTTGCTATGTCAAAAGCCCACAGAACAGAGACAAAAAGTTAAGGAAAGTTCAATTGTCCAAACTTAGAGAGCAAGGAAAATCAAGATATGGAAACCATCCAAGTGGACAATTTCAACAAGGAATAGGTCCCAAAAGACCAATAGACTTGGAGAAGAAGAAATAAAGATATTAATTAAATAATATTTTAGTAAATTAACTTAATTTCTATTAAGTAGAAAATTATACAACTTATTCTATAAGCCGATTAGGGTTATTATTACTTAATTAGTTTCCAATTACTTTATGCTTTGTAAAAGGCTATATAAAGCCACCTAATACTTATAATTATGACAATTGAGTTTGAATACAAAATAGCTTTTGCTAATTTCAAAATTGGAAGAGATTTCCTTTTCAAACACTCTGGTGAGTTACATCAAAATTTCCTCTTGTGTGAGACATATCACAAGGCGGAGTTCACTTAGGCTAAAGTGAACTTTCTTGAGTGGAATCCATAGCCCTACTCTCTAGGTAAAGGTTATGTGAAATGGTGTCCAACCATCCATCAAGTCTCCATCCACAAAGTCAACAAAAGGGAGGTGTAAGCTGTCATACTTTCTATTTATGACCACTTATCTTGTTTTCAACATATCTCACAATTCTTGAAAGATATTTCCAAACTAGTTATTGGGTTATTTTACTATTCCATCTAAGAAGAAGTTGTCCGAATTTCAATTCAAAAGGATCACGCACAAAAATGTTACGCTCATTCAAAGTTCACTTTCCATAATTGAAATTGTAGAAATTTAAGGAAAGAAGGAAAGGGTCGATGACCAGTCTGGAATATTCAATTAGGACGACTTAATTTCATCTCTGTCCAAAGTGAGGTAGACCACGAGGTTGACTTTCATATCTAGGAGCAGCCCACCTAGTTTCCCTAACATTCTTCCTTCTTCAACACATGCAATAACATATTTTACAGGTTATTTCTTTATCCCTTCCGTTGGTGCATAACATTTACATGTTACATGTATGTCAATACATGTATGTCATGTCATATGCAGTTCACAGTACTGTACAGAGTATGCAAAAGGAAACATATTATTGATGTTGTAATATAACATTGCATGCTTAAACTAAACAAAGAGTAGTTCATATAGTAATTAACAGATTTATGCTTCAAAGTAATTCATATGTCTAAGACTTCACTATTATTAACAAATTACAAGGCATTTGTAAGTTATCCATCACACAGAAATTAACAGAGACTAACAATGCCAAGAATATCATAATACTTCACAGCAAATAGACAACTCATGCGTAATTTAGTATCATAAACCAACAACATATGGTAGTCCTAAATCACCCAAAACTCGACAAAACAATTCATTTCGCGTCCTTATAGACAACAATCTTCCCGTTTCTTTTATCCAATTATCATGAGAGTATTTAATTTCTTTTATTCACAATATACTAACAATTTACAGGGAGTAACCAGGGTAGTAATCAATCATCAAAACGAGGTAGTAATCAAAATTGCAACACATTAAAAACTAGCAGCAAGGAATCAAGACATAAATCAACTCCAAAGAAAATCTTATGATGTAGGGCCTCCACTAGCCAACTACACCCTATTTCTTACCTCACTTGACGTTTCTTATAGCCATATGCTTCCCTTCACGCCAAAAGTAGCATCTTTCTTTCTCTTCACATTCTCTGTGCCTTTCTCGCTCTCTCTTTCGTTCTTTCTTTACTCTGTATAGAAATTCATAAATGTCTTCATCATTTACTTTCATCTTTGCTTTAATAAGGAGAGAAATCTCTATGAACCATTTCAGTGTCCTTGACATTCGCCAACAACTCCTAGGTGACACCACATCCAAATGCCATATATACCAGCTTATCGTTCAAGGAGGATTATGAAATCATAATACTGAAATGCTCATAGAAGGAAAGTCGAGAGATTCCTTTTTCAATGATTGTATAGCCACTAGGATTTACCACTCCTAGAAATTAAATGTGAAGGACATCTGTTTTCCATAAGAGATGTCCGTCAAATCAAATCCTACAGTCCTATTTCGTTTACTTCCTCATCCGATGGTCTTAACACGTCCATTTTTCTTTTTGATTTCCACGTGCCTAGCACATGCCCCCGTCTTTCTCTCAGCAATGGACGTCCCTCATGTAAATCTTACGGTCTACATTTCGTCTGATATTTCTTTGTCCTCATCTAATGAAGCACAGTTCATCTGTTATTTCACATTTGTCGTCCATTTCTCCTTAAAATCCTTTCTTATCTGTTCCAAAAAACGCCATCCCATTTAAATCTTAACATCATTCCTTTATTTCTATTTTGGATGTCCTTTTTCCATAAAGGACGTCCTTTCCTTCCCATTTGTTCTTAGTTCCAAACGATGACATCTCACTTAATACAAACGACATTCTCGTTACTTCTATTTTGGATGTCCTTTGTCCACGAGGGACGTCTCTTACATCAAAATAATGTCGCTTTCTACTTACTCTTAACAAACGACGCAGCCCGTTTTGCATATTCAATAAGAAACGTCCATTTTCCCTTGAGAGACATTCGTCATAACCCAGACGGTGTCGTTCCACCAATTCCAATTCCAGATCTCCCTTTATTTGGAACTTCACCGACATAAGGGGCGTCCATCTTGAGACCACATAATTGATCGCCCAACAAAAATTCTTATTTCTTCATTTATTCATAATTCCTTCAACAGATAATTAATTATACTAATGCCGTTATCAACCAATTTATCCTTAAACATTAATAACTTTATCATTCTCAGTAATATAAAGGACTTTCTAATTTCATAATAACCAATCTTTACATTATACTAAAAATCAAGGTTTTACATGTATGAAAATTTATCCAAGTATTACAATCTTCCCTACTAAATAAAATTTTGTCCTCAAAATTTAGTTAACGAAATAACTCTGGATACTTGGCTTCCATCTCCTCTTTTCTTTCTCATGTAGCTACCTTCGCTAAATGATTTTGCCATAACACCTTTACTAGTGGGATCTGCTTGTGTCTATGTTATTTTACTCTTGAGTCTAGAACTTGAACAAGTCTTTCTTCATAGCTTAAGTTTAGCTGAACTTCCACATGAACTTCATTAGCAGGAGGTACCATTTCAATTGGGTCACCGAGGCATTTCCTCAGCCTCGATACATGAAATACATTATGTACACCCTCCATGGTAGCGGCAGTTTGAAACTTATATGCCATTTTACCGATTCTCTTCGTGATTGTGAAGGGACCAACGTACCTTGAACTTAGCTTCCCTTTCTTTCTGAATCGCATGACAACCTTGAAAGGCGATATTTTTAAGAACACTAAGTCACCTTCTGTAACGACCCAGTTTTTATTTACTTTAAAATGGCATGAAATTTAAAACTTTTGCTTTTATAAAATCAGAGTAAGACTTTTCTTTATAAAACACAAGCGTTAAAACTCTTTTATTAACCATTTATTAATTGCAAAGAAGTAATAAAATTCTTTTTATAAAGTACAGTGGAATTAAAACAAACCATTAAAGATCATTAGTAATTACAAACCCTTTTTAAATAATTTCCTTTTAAACTTCTTAGCCTAGCCAGCCATAAGATCTATCATGCAAATACTCTATCAACGACTACAATCTGTTCTCGTACATATTCCTACATTACGGGGAAAACAATGAGTCTAATGCCCAGCAAGAATTAGAATAATAAATACAATGCATATGATGCATGATCACACGATGTATTACAGAGAAGAACCGTATCTTATCTGTTAGTTTGGGGTGATGGGTAAGTCAATTGATCTCGTGGCTTAACCTGTGTTTCCTATGGGGAACCACGCCAATCGGGGGGTCACCACGAGCCATACCTAGTCATTTTGTTAAAGACGTTAGGGATTTCAGAACGGGGTAAAGGTGAACCCTAGCTTCCACGTAGCTAACTCTCATCTCACCGCTCCCAATGTGGGAGTATACTACCATATGGAAGTGTCACTGATCACCCGAACCCCCACAACCCTATTTACATATATTAAGTAGGACATACAATATGTAAACAGTTTCATAAATCCAAAGGTGATGCATGAATGCCACGAACTAAATAACAGAAATTAACATAACATGGAAACACAAAAAATTTAATTACAATGGCAAGTTGTCAACTCAATTGAAAGGCACTGTGTTAACCTATCAGACTATCCAGATTTCAGCTGGTATTTCCATTAAGATAACGTAACTGAATTGTTCATTAACGATGCGAGCAAGAATAAACATGTCTAGATCCAACCAGATATAGAATTCAGCTTCATCATTATCCAACTAATTATCATGGTTTTTCTCAGATTTGATTCAACAATTTAGTCAACAAGTGTATACTAAAACTCAATGATATCAATAGTGGACACCAGATAGTTTACTGTACTTAGATCTACAGCGAGCAGTTCATATGATGATAGCATTTCACAATTTTTACAGTTTAACACAAACATGAGGTTTCCATGGTAATATGCGAGCAGTAGTTTACATTCTAACTACTTATCTCCTATCCAGTCACAAGGCATATTGACCGTAATTCCAAGAAATTGACAGTGTAATTTCCCAATACTCTACCAGGTTAAGTTCCTATTATAAACTACAAGATAATCATCGATTTCCATTGATCATGCTCTTCATTCAATTCAAAATCCCCTATCAATTGCATGCTTTTCATCCAATTACCAACATAAAAATTTACTGAACTAACATTCAAGCTTTACATTCAAGCACTAAACACTACAATCAACTTAGCAAACAAAACCCGTAATGTAGGGCGTCCATTGGCCAACCAAAATCCTAATTCTTACCTCAATATTCCAGGGATTTAATAGGGATTAGCAGAAGCAGAAGAGCAACCAAGAGGTTATCCAATTGTTCAATCTTCACACATTCCCTAAGCAAGTTAATGTTAGCCTCACCTAACCCAAACAGTAGAAAATCACAACTAGATTGATAGTTCAGTTCTTACCTTCATATTGGTCAGTTCCTTACAACACCCTTCAAAGTAATACACTAATTTGTTGCACTAAACATACACTCCTTCACACTCACTCACCAAATCACCTTCACTCACAAGGAAAATGTACCACACACTCCCAGAGTACACTCCCTTACTCCACACAGCTACCAGAGTAATTAAAATGCAGGGGACTTACCACTTATAGATGGAGGGAGAGAAGGAGAGGACTGAGTAGCTACAGGGAGTTGCTGGAACACTAAACTGATGAGGCAATCACCTAGAGGATAATCACACACATCAATGGAAAGTGGTCAAATGATGAAACGCCAAGTGGAAAGCCTTCCAATTTGCAGGGAAAGACTAGATGGGTTGCAGGGAGGCAGGAGGAGAGAAGATTTATCGAGTGTTTTACGAAATTGGAAGAGAGAGAGTGAGATATAAATGGGTTTCTCTGAAATTCCCAAGCATTCCAACGAGTCGAGTCGTCTGCAGTCCTTGTCTGCACCGTCCAAAAGTCGATTTGGGTCGAGAAAATGCATTCCAATGTCTTTGTCCGTACCATCCGCAGATGTCTTTCGGACGAGAAATATGATCCGCAATCGTTCGAATTGTCCCCGATTTGTACAGATTCCTTGCGGACGCTAGTCTCTTCGTCCGCTTATTATGCAAGTCGTCCGAATTGTCCCAGATTTGTACGGATTCAATGCAGACGGGAACCATCCTCGTCCGCGTTGTCTGCATAGTCGTCCGAAACTCACCAGTGCACATTTTTCCTAAGTTTTCCATACTTAGATTATTTTTCCATTCAATTTTCTTATCAAATAATCTCACTTATCCTTAATTAATTCGGTTATAACAATTGGGGTATTACAATCCACCCACCTTATATAAATTTCGTTCTCAAAATTTGCTCAATGTAGTTACTTTTCTGATCTAACAACCCAATTAACCTTTAACCCTAGCATATAAGTGTCCAAACTTTTCTTATCTCGTTCTTACCCACAACTTCTACAAGATTTTACTATTTTCGCTTTCACAACGTTCCATGCTTTAAGAAAACACTAAATCACGCATTCAACTCATAATTTAGTTTTTCTAGTTCTTCTAAGATCAGTCGAACCATATTGCGAGCAAGACGTTACATCTTTCTTCTCTTATGAAAACACGGTACAGTTGATCCATGTCTCCACAATAGTGTTCCTACTTTCAGTCTCTTCCAATATCATGCCAGTGACATTCATGAAACCATTCCAATCACCATTAGATTCAAGAGCCGCTGTCGTAATGTGATTCTTTTCTCACCAAAATGTATGAAGTTTTTAAGACCTATGTTCAACATAACTTTTCAACTAGTGTCCTGAATCATGTAATATTACCAAATCCTTTGACTGTTAACTACATTTGTTGTAACAGAAAGGCCTGTATCCAAATCGTCCTCTCTTTTTATCTGGCATCATAACCGGTTCTTGTCATATGATCGACTTGACAATGTCCAAAGCATCCTGTCGCACCAGAATTGCTGATCCTTCCTTGTTAAGTCTATATTTATTTGTATCTTCCATACTAGAGAATGCCTTTAGTGTAACCATTTTCGGTTCCTTAAGTCAAAATTGGACTATCTTTGACCAAACAACCACCCTTACTACCTTTAAAACCTTGTTTTGAATTAATATGTCACCTTCCTAGACCACTCCTCTATACTAAATTTCAAGCATGACTTATCATTTATTACTTCCATTTTAAATTTCTTCTAACTCAACCAGTTACCAAGATATTATTCCTAACATAGCTTAGATTACAACTCAAAAAAGCAGACAGTGAGTATCTTAACCATCTCGAAATTCGTCCTCAATTTTAATCCAAGTCAATTGTACAAACAAATTATGTTTCCAAATTCCCAGTTCATGACAAAATCTAATCTATCTAGGAAGCAATACTTAATTAATTTCTAGGTCCAACCGAAATTGGATCCTTATCCTAGCTCAAGATAGATTCCCAGCTTAACCCAGCAGGCAATGACCATGACATTAAATCTCCAATGATCCATTGCTAAAGATCCAAAAAACTTTCTACAGATCCTTAATAAGTTTGACCAAGTGGGTAAACACTTGACTAATTAATTACCGTCCTCAGAATTCAACTTAGTTGTTAATCCTTAATGTTCTTCCTTCTCATAATAAGTCTACCCTTATCTAACTCCTTGTAGCTTAGGCCATCTTGTTAAAATGCTCATTTAACCTAATTCGTGCAGAGTTTATTTTTCACTTATCCACTTTCCAATTTACAAAACCACTTTCTAATTTACAAAAATTTGGGCAAAGTCTCCCCAGTTTCTTTACTCCCCCAAAGTTAATTCCTGCACTCAAAACCCAAGCAATTCTGGTATTGTCTATCTATTATCATTTCCATCATTCAATTCTATCAAAAGAATAACTATTCTTTGCATCAATTACAATCATCCAAGTACCATACTTTTTTAGTTTACAGTCAACTCAGTCAACCGATCGATAGTCTCATCCTCATCATTCGTAACTTCTCTAGTCCAATATTTTAAGGTACCCTGACCTTGATACCCCTTTCACCATAAGACAAAACAAACAGTTAAATACTTAGATAAGGAAAGAACTAATTATCAAACTTACAGTCAATGAAGTATTTTCACATCGAAACTTGTGCTGGCAAGCACTATACAGAATCGATTTTAAAACCTGGAACGATTTGATACCAATTGTAACGACCCGGTTTTCATTTACTTTAAAATTGCGTGAAATTTAAAACTTTTTCTTTTATAAAATCAGAGTAAGACTTTTCTTTATAAAACATGAGCGTTAAAACTCTTTTCTTAAAACATTTATTAATTGCAAAGAACTAATAAAATTCTTTTTATAAAATACAGTGGAATTAAAACAAAGCATTAAAGATCATTAGTAATTACAAACGCTTTTTAAATAATTTCCTTTTAAACTTCTTAGCCTAGCTAGCCACAAGATCCACCATGCAAATACTCTATCAACGGCTACAATCTGTTCTTGCACATATTCCTACATTATGGGGAAAACAATAAACCTAACGCCCAACAAGAATCAAAATAGTAAAAGCAATGCATATGATGCTTGATCGCATGATGTATTACAGAGAAGAACCATATCTTATCTATTATTTTGGGGCGACGGGTAAGTTAATTGATCTCGTGGCTTAACTTGTGTTTCCTATGGAGAACCACACCAATCAGGGTGTCACCATGAGCCATACCAAGTTGTTTTGTTAAAGTCATTGGGGATTTTAGAACGAGGTAAAGGTGATGTGCCCCAAGTTCCGGAACTTGAGCCCGAGCCAGGGGCTCTTTTATTCTCTCACTTTTTTTATTTATTTTGTAGGTTTTTTAATCAAATAAACATCATTGGAGTTGGCATTTGGGCTAATGGAGATTTTACAATCTTTGGGGAATAATTGTGAGCTGTTTTTCCGCCTAGATTCTGACCTCTGATAGTTCAAGTAGATTTTTGACAATCGGGATGACGTTTTTTCATGTTTGGTCCTTCATACCAAATGTAGCCCACATCCAGAGGTTTCATATGAGCTATTGAGCGTTGTATTTGTGCTCCATTTGGTATGTCAAATGTCTTTGTTTCAGAGAGCAAAACTCAGACTCAGATTTTATTGTTGTTGTTGCTACCTAGGGATATTTTTGTCCTTTTATGTTTTTGTTGTAAAACCTTAGGGTTTAATACCCCTTTTGGCTGGATGGAAGTTCAGTTTTGAAAATTTAGAAAAAAAAGACTTGTTGAAGATGTGTTCCGCGCGGATCTCCTTCCTCTCAGCCATCCCCATTTTCCTACCCGAACTTGCTGTCTCTTCCAAAGCATCATTCTTGTGGTGTTCTTGTAGTGTGGAGATAGGAGAATCGCTAGACCCCATGGAGAGTGCTTAATCCATTGGTTAAACCGAGTTACCTGATCCTCTCAAAATAGGAGGACAAATCAGACTCCACGGTTTCTTTGGGTAGTTTGAAGTTTATTGCTGGTAAGACTTGGTTATTCTAGATCTATTCTCTTTATATTTTATTGCCTCCATTGGTGTTATGAGATATAGTCGTCGTTCTTTGTGAAGATGGAGCTATTCTGGATTTCTTATTGACTGCAAGAATCTGTTTTCCGGGTGAGCTGTTTCCTGTAATAGATTGCTGATCTGTTTTGAAGCCGTTACGAGGATTTTCTGGATTGCATTTCTTCTAGAGATTTATTCTATATTGAGTGCTGTTGCTGCATGCCAATTTTGGAATTCATTGGACTTATATGGAATGAGATCTCGCTGTTTTATTGCTGGTCGCTGAATCTGTCCAAGAGAAGCCCTGATTTTCGATTTTTGTTGTTTCGGCTATATCTACTAATTCAGAGTGGTTTTTGTAACGATATTTTGACACAAGTTGGCTATATATGTTAATTTGATACCCTCCAAATTACAGCTCAAGTTCACGGGGGAATTGCGAGTTATTCTTATTTTCGTACTACTTGCTCAGAATTTTACAGTTTCTTAACAGATTCGTAAATTTAGTTCTTGACGATCTTGGATCCTATCATTTGGTGTCAGAGCCTAAGTGGCTTCTTAGTGTAACTCTATGATTTTCGATTTGCGCTCTGGATTTGGTGAATTCAAACTCTTAGTTTGATGGCGAGAGGCTATAATTATGATGTGACTTGTAGCGAGAAAGAAAATGAGTTTCTAGCTTCTATTCCTTCATTCAGTGGTTCAAAAAGGATCGAAGACTATTTAGATTGGGAAGAAGGGTTGGAAGAAATTTTTTTAACTCATGAAATTTCAAATCGGGGAAAAGTTAGCATAGCTTCTTTGAGACTCAAGGGATGAGTTCTTTGCAGCCACTATTGAAGGAGAAATTGATTTTAAGGAGTTAGCTCTTATTCAAGATGAATCTTTTTTCTTGACCGTAGAAAGACCTCTCATCACTGAATATCGAGAAGAGAAAATTCATGGCGAGTTGACTTGTTATGATCCATTTTCGGGCATAGACCAAGTAAATTTTTTATTCACAAATGGAAAGAGATTTGACATCCATGCTTACATGCAGAGTTTGGGTGCATTACCACGTTTGAATCTTTATTTGCTAGTCTATGATAGCGGAGAAGCAAACATACTAGCCAAAACTAATTGCTCGATGTACATCTTACCTAACACTTTGATTACTTGGTTCTTTAAAATTGGTTGGTTTAGAAATATTGTTGTTAATGAAATTGTTCTGAACAACTGGGATGGAAATTTTGTGGAGTCGGTATTACTAATCCCAATTACTTTGTCTAAGCATAATATTGTTTTTGGATTTCTTCTACTTTATTGGACTGGACATATTATTAATGGTGACTCTGTTGGTTATTTCACATCTTTTGGCATTTCAAATGTGATGAGAATCTTAAGCATGCCTAAAGACAGCTTAGAGCACTGTTTTGTTATTATTTTGAGAAATTTGGATATGCTGACTGAGATTGATGGTAGAACTGTTTATGTGTGGGATGAATCTGAATATTGCTCTGTTGTGGATATGTCGATGAATTTCCTAGATGTTCTGGTTGGGGTTAATGGTGACTCTATTTTGTTGCTTCCCTATGAAGATGTGTCAGTGCATTGTAATTCCACATCTGGCATCTCCAATTTGTTAGAAACTTGCAGCAGGCCCATTGAAAATTGGGACTACTATTTTGTCGTGGCTTTATCTATGACTACTCAGGATATTTTGGTTAATAAAAATTGTGACTCCGTCTCGTTGCTAACCAAAGGGGAGCAAGGCTATGAGATTACTAGAATGAATATTGATGGTGAAACTGCTTCTGTTTGGAACATTTTTTAGAGTTGCAATGCAATGAGTATTTATTGGAATTATTGGAAGATCAATTGCGGTGTCACGGCTGAGCCTTATGGAGTTTTTGAATTATTTTGTCAAATGATCTTTTGTTTGTGCAGTATGATTCCGTCCCTTCTAAGCAGCAGTCTATAGTGGGGAGAATGCCTATTGTGATGCCAAATCTTTTATTTGACCCTGGTGGAAATGTGAGGCCAAGTGGCTAAGCTGTGGGTTTGAAGATTAAAGTCTGCCTTCAAACCACTAGCTCTTGTCTTGTTACCTATTTTGAGCAGTTTAAGACTAAGTGCGACACATGTTTAGATTTTACATTGGACTCTGAAGATGTATATGTTAGAGTGGAAATTGAAGACTTGCTGGGGAGTAATAAAACCAAGAATTTTCTGATTGAAGAATGGGGGTTTACTGTGTATGATGGACCGTCGAAGTTGGAACATCTTCAAGTTTGAGAACATCCCAACTTTTCCATTTGATCCAGGTGGAAGGCATACAAAGAAGATAATGATAAATGCTCCCTAGATTTGAGGACAAATCCTTTTCAACCCCGGGAGTATGATGTGCCCCAAGTTCCGAAACTTGAGCTCGAGCCAGGGTTTCTTTTATTCTCTAACTTTTTTTTATTTATTTTGCAGGTTTTTGAATCAAATAAACATCATTGGAGTTGGCATTTTGGCTAATGGAGATTTTACAATCTTTGGGGAATAATTGTGAGCTGTTTTTCCGCCTAGATTCTGACCTCTGACAGTTCAAGTGGATTTTTGACAATTGGGATGACGTCTTTTCAACTGTGGTCATTCATACCAAATGTAGCCAACATCTAGAGGTTTCGAACGAGCTATTGGACGTTGTATCTGGGCTCCATTGGATATGTCAAATGTCTTTGTTTCAGAGAGCAAAACTCAAACTCGGATTTTATTGTTGTTGTTTTAATTAAGGGTTTGTTTAGTCATTTGCTACCTAGGGATATTTTTATCCTTTTATGTTTTTATTGTAAAACCTTAGGGTTTAATACCCCTTTTGGCTGCATGGAAGTTCAGTTTTGAAAATTTAGAAAAAAAAGACTTGTTGAAGGTGTGTTCCGCGCGGATCTCCCTCCTCTCGGCCATCCCCATTTTCCTACCCGAACTTGCGTCTCTTGTAGTGATTTCTTGAGCAAGTTGGAAGGGTTGCTGTCTCTTCCAAAGCATCATTCTTGTGGTTTTGTTGTAGTTTGGAGATAGGAGAATCTCTAGACCCCATGGAGAGTGCTTAATCCATTGGTTAAGCCGAGTTACCCAATCCTCTCAAAATAGGAGGACAAATCGGACTCCACACTTTCTTTTGGTAGTTTGAAGTTTATTGCTGGTAAGACCTGATTATTCTGGATCTATTCTCTTTATATTTTATTACCTCCGTTGGTGTTATGAGATGAAGTCGTCGTTCTTTGTGAAGATGGAGCTATTCTGGATTTCTTATTGACTGCAAGAATCTGTTTTCTGGGTGAGCTGTTTCCTGTAATCGATTGCTGATCTGTTTTGACGCCCTTACGAGGGTTTTCTGGATTGCATTTCTTCTAGAAATTTATTCTATATTGCGTTCTGTTGCTGCCAGCCAATTTTGGAATTCATTGGACTTATATGGAATGAGATCTCGCTGTTTTATTGTTGGTCACTAAATCTGTCCAGGAGAAGCCCTGATTTCCGGTTTCTGTTGTTTCGGCTATAGCTACTAATTCAGAGTGGTTTTTGTAATGACATTTTCACACAAGTTGGCTATATATGTTAATTTGATACCCTCCAAATTGTAGATCAAGTTCACAGGGGAATTACGAGTTATTCTTATTTTGGTACTGCTTGCTCAGAATTTTACAGTTTCTTAACAGATTCGTAAATTGAGTTCTTGACGATCTTGGATCCTATCAAAAGGTGAACCCTAGTTTCCACGTAGCTAACTCTCATCTCATGGCTCCCAATGTGGGAGTATACTACCGTATGGAAGTGTAACCGATCACCCGAACCCCCACACGCCTATTTCGGCAGAATTGAAAGATTACACGTTTGGGATGCCGGGAAGACAAATTCACAAGGCTCGATTGTGAGGATGTGCCAACATTATTAGTACGCCTACATCTCCGTCCCTGTCATTCTTCGTGGGTTGCTAACACGTACTTCCTTTTGCAGGTCGTCTCGTGTCACCTCCACTCCACAATAGACCACAACAAGATAAGAGTGGTTTGGAAGAGGTAGCAGCCACTCAACTCAATCAAGAAGCAGCAAGAAGATCGAGTTGAAGCAAATGGGAGAAACGGCTGAGAGGAGGGGTGATGTGCCTCGAGGACCCGTCACTTGAGCCCGAGCCAAGGGCTCCTTTATTTTCTAACTTTTTATTTATTCTGTAGGTTTTTGAATCCAAATAAACAAGGAGGAGTGGGCATTTAGACTAATGGAGATCTTGAATTCTTTTGGAGGAAATTGTGGGTTTTCCAATTCCGCCTAAAATCTGACCCTCGGCTATTCAAGGGCAATTTGGACCATTAAGACGACTTTCTTTCCATTTTGGTTCTTCATACCAAATGTAGCCAACATCCAGAGCTTTCCAACAAGCTATTGGACGTTATATTTGGTTATCGTTTGCTATGTCAAATGTCTCTTTTACAGAGACTAATTTCCCAAACTCGGACTTATTGTTTATGTTTTATTATTTAGGGTTATTTTAGTAATTTTCTGCTAGGGTATTTTGGTCTTTGACCTATTTTGTAAACCCTAGGTTTTAATACCCCTTCTTGCTGATGAAAGAGCAGTTTTTGAAGAATAGAATTTTGAAGAGCTAGGCTCCTCCAAGACCGCGGCCAACCCCTCCACAAGCGCCGATTCTCATCCATCCCTTGCAAGGGTCCTCTTGAAGATTCTCATCCTTGCTAACCCGGGTTATTGCCTCTTCCATTCCTCTTTTTCGTAAGGGGTGAATGTGGTGTGGAGGTAAGAGAATTTTTCCCCATTGGAGATAGTTGGTTTCGGCCAACCCAAAGAGACGCCCTCTCACTTAGGAGGTGCTGCAACTCCCTTGGTGTTCCTTTCTTTATTCTGGTGCTACTATTGGATTTTGTTATTGATTGATGAACTATGGATATGTGGATCTGATATAGGTTGGTTGTTGGAGGTATTTTTGTGGAATTTATTGAATTTAAAGGTGATGAATTTCGGAATAGAGTGAACTGCTGAATCTGTGTTTTCATTATTGATTGTGTTATCGCTGATTGAGGCTTCTGTTTGGAGTATTTGCGTCGCTCTTTTCTGGTTAACGTCTTCTAGAGAATTGTTTGAGCTTGAGTAAGGGAGCTACTCTCCAAAATTGAACTTTATTCGATGTATGCATCTCGAGTTATGTCGTTTTGAGTAAACGTTGCTGAAACTGCCCTGTATAAAAACAGTTTTTGGGTCATTGGTATTTAGAGCATAACTTCTGATCTAGAATGGTTTTCTTTATGGAATTTTGACACGAGTATTGTGGTTGTATTGAGGACAGCTCTACCAAGTTCCAGTTTGATCTCACGCACAAATTGAGAGTTAAGTTTGATTGATTGTTGCTGATTCAGTGAACTGTATTTTTCCCGAACAGATTTAACAAAGGTTCCCCATTTGTTTCTTGGAGCCTGTCAAGGGGAGAGCTCTGCGGTCTTCACACCAAGGGGAGAATTAGGTTTTGTCAAATCTTCAAAAGTGTCTCCAATAATCAAAACAAGGGAATATAAACTCCCTAATGTTTTTACAAGAGAATCACAAATACAAAATTACCCTTGATATACAAATTTCGGCAAGGAGGTGCGGTTTGCATGCAAACCGCACACACCTATTAAAAGACTACTAAAAAAACAACAACAACAAAACTCAAGTGAAATTTCAACAACAAAGTTTACTTATAATGCATCTAATGACGCCAACAAGTCCTTAATACTCTAAAAATCCTTGCAATAATATGTAATATCCAAGGTGGGAAGATACCGTGCTAATCACAACGTGGAAGGGTACTCCTTTGTCTTCGTGAGAAAATTCCTCTGAAAAATCCCATAGTATGCTTTTACCTGCAAAATAAGAACAAGTTAGGGAAGAAATGAGCTTCTTAGCTCGGAAGCGAGTAATCGGTCCCTGGGGCACGTCATCCTCTCGGGGTGGTTGAGGATTTGACCTCAAATCCAAGGCTTACTCCATAATTTCCTCTACTGAATGATCGTCTTCTCCAAGGTATGGCAATAGATCTTGCACATTGAAAGTAGATGACACTCCATAGTCTTCAGGTAATTCAATACGGTAAGCATTGTTGTTGATGCGTTCTAAAATATTGAAAGGACCATCAGCTCTCGGCAATAACTTGCACTTTCTTTGATGTAGAAATCTTTCCTTCCGTAAATGCAACCACACAAGGTCACCCACCTCGAATATGACTTCCTTTCGGCCCTGATTTGCAAGTCTAGCATACTCCGAATTCTTCCTTTCGATACATTTCTAAACTTCCTCGTGTAGCGACTTAACCCTTGCAGCTTTAGTGGCCCCATCCTCACTAACATATTCGGATATTGGGAGAGGAAGGAGATTCATAGGAGTAAGAGGGTTAAACCCATATACTATTTCGAATGGAGTATGTTGAGTGGTTCCATGCACGCTCCGGTTGTACGCAAACTCAACATAAGGCAATTGTAGGTCCCATTCAGACAACCTCTTGCTAAGGACCATTTGGAGCAAAGCCCCCAAGGTTCGATTTACCACCTCTGTTTGTCCATCCGTTTTGGGGGTGGGAAGATGTACTGAATAGCAATTTAGTGCCCAACTTCCGCCATAAAGTTTTCCAGAAGGCACTTAGAAACTTAGTGTCACAATCAGATTCTATGGAGCGCGCTACTCCATGCAAACGGATAATCTCCTTGAAAAATAGATCGGCTATATGATGAGCATCATCCATTTCCTTGCACGCTATAAAATGGGCCATCTTAGAAAAACTGTCTACACAACCATAATAGAATCCTTGGATCTTGGTGTACGTGGTATGCCTAATATGAAATCAACGCTGATTTCCACCCAAGGGTGTGTGGCTACGGGAAGTGGCATGTATAACCCTTGGGGAAGAACTCGACTCTTTGCTTTCTTGCATACAATACAACGTTCCACAATCCTTTGAACATCACGATGCAAATGCGGCCAATGGAAATGCTCTTGAATAGCTTCTATCATCTTTCTAGTACCAAAATGACTTGCTAATCCCCCACAATGTGCCTCTAAGACAAGAGCTTCCCAAAGGCTACAGATAGGAATGCATAACTTTCCACCCTTGAAAAGATATCCACTCTCTAAATAAAAGGGAAATTCAGGCTTGCTCATACAATTCTGATAGATACCATCGAAGTCTAAATCATGAGGATATAACTCCTTGATCCAATTAAGACCAAAAAGTCTTGCATTGAGTTCCGTTAGTAACATAAATCGCCTAGAAAGAGCATCGGCGACTTGATTAGTTTCCTCCTTCTTGTACTTGATAATATATGGATAGCGCTCAAGGAACTCCACCCACTTACCATGACGACGGTTAACTTCCCTTGACTCCTAATGTGCTTTAATGCTTGATGATCAGAGTGAATAATGAACTCTTTTGATAATAGATAATACTGCCACACTTCCAAGGCTCGAATGACTGCAAAGAATTCTTTGTCTTACGTGGAATAATTCAAAGCAGCCCCTTTCAATTTCTGACTGAAATAAGCAATAGGTTTGCCTTCTTGCATGAGTACTGCACCGATACCCAAGCTTGAGGCATCACACTCAATTTCAAAGACTTTGGGAAAATTTGGAAGTGCGAAAAGTGGGGCATGGCAAAGCTTGTCCTTGATGGAGTCAAAACTAGATTGGCAAGAGGGAGTCCATACAAATTCCTTCCCCTTTTTTGTACAGTTAGTTATAGGGGCCATAATAGAGCTGAATCGTTTTATGAAACGACGATAAAAGGATGCCAAAGCATGGAAACTACGCACCTCAAAGACGTTTCTCGGGGTTGGCAAGTCTCGAATCGCCACTACTTTAGTTTCATCCACCTCCATTCCTTCCTTAGTGATGATGAAACCCTAGAAATAAACTCAGTCTTGAGCAAAAGAACATTTATTAAGATTGCCGAATAATTGAGCTTTTCGTAGAGCTTCAAATAATAATCGTAAGTGAGCAAGGTGAGCCGAGAGATCAGAACTATAGATAAGTATATCATCGAAATAAATGATGATAAACTTTCCCAAGAATTCCAGAAGGAGGTGGTGCATCACATGCATAAAAGTGCTCGGGGCGTTGGATAACCCGAAGGGCATAACCAACCACTCATAGGGGCCATACTTTGTTTTGAATGCAGTTTTCCATACATGTCCCTCACGCATTCGAATTTGATGATAACCACTTTTCAGATCAACCTTGGAGAATATAGCGGCCCTGCTGAGTTCGTCTAGCATATCTTCAAGCCTAGGAATGGGAAACCAATATTTGATAGTAATTTGATTAATAGCTCTACTATCCATGCACATTCGCATCGACCCGTTCTTCTTGGGAACCAATAACGTAGGAACTGTGCAAGGACTAAGTGAGTCTCTAATGTAACCCTTATCAAGTAACTCGGTCACCTACTTATGTAATTCTTTTCATTCCTTTGAATTCAATCTATAAGAAGGCCGATTTGGTAGGGAGGCCGCCGGTAAAAGATCTATCTGATGCTCGATACCCCTCAAAGGTGGTAATCCTTGAGGTAATTCTTCTAGAAAAATATCTTCATATTCTTTAAGTAATTCCATGACTGAATCAGGAATGCTCCATAATTCTTCCATTCTTTCCCGGAAGATGATGTGAACTGCGGTCCAATGACGCGTGCCCGAGCCAAGAGACTTATTTCATTCTTAACTAATTCTTTTTTTTTTGTAAGAGAGCGTAATTTATGGGATTTTACGGAAGGGACAACTCACGAGGATAAAGGAAGACCGTTTCATGGCATTACTTGGATTAGCTCACATCCAACGGATTTCATTACTTCATCCAACCATGAACCACCTTGAAGGTTGTAATGCATCTACATATTAGTTCCTTAACTACTTTCCTTTTATATTTAGGATGTGTTGTGGCTGAACTTTGTGTTGTTGTTGGTTATTTGGTTGAATTCTATGTTTTGTGAGCTATTTTTGAGAGGTGCGCGGTTTACATCTAAACCGCGCCCTCATGCGAAATTTTTGGCTTGTTAAGGCATTTTAGTCTTTTTGTTTTGTTTTAAAACCTTAGGGTTTAATATCCCTCTTGCTAAATGAGATGGACTTTTGGAAAAATAGAAAGAAGACTTGTGGTTTTGAAAGAGAAGCTCCGCGCGGGCTCCCTCCTCTCGGCCTTCCTCTCTTCAAACCCGAACTTGCTGCTCTTTGTATCATTTCTTGAGCAATTTGGAAGGGTTACTGTCTCTTCCAAGCATCACCCTTGTGTTGAAATTGTAGTGTGCAGATAGGAGAAACGTTAGACCCCATGGAGAGTTCTTAATCCTTGATTAAGCCGAGTATTTCGATCCTCTCAGGGTAGGAGGACTAATCGGACTCCACGGTTTCCTTTGGTATTTTTGAGAAAATTGTTTGTAAGACCTGGTTATTCTTGATCTATTCTCTTTATATTTGGTGGTCTTCACTTGTGTTATGAGATATAGGCGTCGTTCTTAGTCAAGATGGAGATATTTTGGAAATGTTGTTAACCGCAGAATCTGTTTTTTTGTGCAATCTGTTTACTGCAGTCGATTGTTGTTCTGTTTCGAAGCCCTTGCATGGGTTGTTTTGATTTTATTTCTACTAGAGATTTATTCTTTATTGAGTGACGAAGCTACCTGTCAATTTTGGGAATTATTGGAGTTATATGGAGAGAGTTCTCACTGTTGTATTTCTGGTTGTCAAAACTGCTAAGAAGAAACCCTGTATTTGGTAATATCTTATTTCTGCTATAAATGGAGATTCAGAATGAGTTCGGATCTGGAATTTTGATACAACTTATCTGATTGAGTTAATTAAGTGTCCTACAAAAACTAGCCAAAGTTCATGTTTGAATTTGGAGAACTACTCTGTTTATTGTTGCTGGTCCAGTTTTA
Source organism: Begonia loranthoides (assembly GCA_022433065.1). NCBI lineage: Eukaryota > Viridiplantae > Streptophyta > Magnoliopsida > Cucurbitales > Begoniaceae > Begonia > Begonia loranthoides. The sequence goes on along the minus strand of CM039477.1, from coordinate 13,192,009 downwards.
TTCACATCTTGTTGGCCGATTTATTTAATTTAAGCTCTTGTCGCCCTTGGAGCTTATCAGAAGAGCATTAGAATAATCGGCCCACCCTATAACAAGGACCTCTTAAGATCCCCGTTCATGATAATAAGAGATGTCTCAACTCTACTCTTGTTCATGCTTTCATAATCCTTAGCAATCTGATCTGGAATGAGAGGAGCTAAATTTATCGTTTTCCCTTTCAACTTAAGGAATAAAAATTGGTAAAACCATCATGTAACGTTCTTCTATCATATTGCCACGGCCTCCCAAGTAATAAGTGGCTAGCATTCATTGGTACAACATCAAATAGAGCTTCATCTACATAGCCTTCGATAGTAAAGGTCAACCTAACTTGCTTGGTTACCTTAATCGGATCTTTATCGTTCAACCAGTTTAACCTATAAGGATTGGGGTGGGCCGTAGTTTCAAGCCCCAATTTTTCGATGACATTGGAAGATATGACATTAGTGCAACTACAACAATCAATAATCAATGAGCAAAGTTTTCCATTAATCTGACAACGAGTGTCAAAGATAGTTTCCCATTGTAATTCTTCATCATGATTTTGAATGGCCATGGAACGCTTCATCACAACAAGTAACGATCCCTCCGGGGCATAAAAAGTCTCTTCATCATTCACTTTATTACATGTAATAGATCCCTCTTCCTCATCTGCGCTAACTGCTTCATTAGTTTCTCCTCTTAGAATCATCACCTTTGAATTTGGACATTGTGAGGCAATGTGGGCAAATCCTAAGCACTTGAAACATTTTACATCTCTTGATCTCGGTTTGTTATTGTCATTAAAGGGCTTCTTTTCATCACTATACTTCACGGTATTAGACTTGTTTTCAATCTTTGTAATCGGCTTTTGGGGGATATTGGTTTTTGGGAAAGGCCGAGTCATGCCTTCCTTAAGTTTCCTCTTCCTTTGTCTTTCTATCTTCAAAGCCAATTGGATGATGTCATCAAGAGTTTCATACGATTGTAGTTCCACAATGTCTCCAATTTCTTTATGCAACCCCTTTATGAAACGAGCAACGGTTTGCTCCGCGATTCATTTAACGTGTTAAGCCTTTTTCTAGGCCTTGGAGTTCTCGGCCCTCGCACATGTTCATTATGGGAAGCCTCTATCTTTTGTTGGAGTTTATGTATCAACTCCATCATATCATCCATTCTTCTATGTAGACTAGTGATGTGCCCCAAGGATCTGTCGCTTGAGCCCGAGCTAAGGGCACCTTTATTTCTAACTTTTTATTTATTTTGTAGGTGTTTAATTTTCTATCCAATTTGGAGGAAAGCTTTATTCAATGTCACAGAGAGGATTTGGTGTATTTGGACTAGTGGATATCATGCAATCATAGAAGAAAATTAGGAGCTGTCCAAATCCACCTAGAATCTGAGCAGCAGATGATCAAGGGCTATTTTGACAACCAAGACGGCGTTGTTTCAACTTTAGTCCTTCATATCAAATGCAGCCAACATAAAGAGCTTTCGAAGGACATATCGAGCGCTTTATTTGGGTTTGGTTTACTATATCTAATATCCCTTTTTCAGAGACTGATTTTCCAAAATCGGATTTATTGTTTTGTTATTTTTAAAGAGCTGTTTAGGTCATTTTATAATTAGGGTTATTTTAGTCTTTTTTTTTTCTTTAGTGTACGAACTCTTATGGTTTTAAAAAGCTCTCTTTGCTGCAAATGAAACGAATTTTTAAATTGAAGAAATTTGGAGTGCTCCTTGAAGCCTAGTCGCGGCCACCCTCCCATTTGCGCCAATTCATCCACCACCCAAGCAAGGTGCCTCTTGAAGCTTCTCAACCTTGCATCATTGGGATATTGCCTCTTCCAATCTTCATCTTCAAGGTAGGATTGTGGTGTGGAGGCAAGAGAACTATCCAACCTTGGAGAGTGTTGGTTTTCGGTCAACCCTAAAAATTGCCCTCTCACTTAGGAGGTCTGCGAAATTCCATTGTTTCTTTCTTATTTTTCGTGAGGCTATTAAGAACTATTCTTCTAATTGATTAACTTATGTTATGGAGGTCTGATATATGTTGGTTGCTGGAGAAACTCTTGTGGGAATTATTGAATTAAAGGTGATAATTTTCAGATTAATGTTGAGCTGTTGAATCTTTGATTTTTATTGAATGTTACTGTCGCTGATTAGAGCATCTGTTTGAGGCTCTTATGATGACCGTCTCTGTTTGTGGTCTTATAATGATTTGTTTAGGGTTAAGTCAGGAAGTTAATCTCCAAATTTGGGCGTCGTTCGGTATTTTTAGCTCAAGTTATTGCGTTTTTTATCTGCACTGCTAAATCTGTTCTGCTGGAAACAGTTTTCAAGTGGTTATTGAAATTGATAGATCTCCTATTCTAGAACGTTTTTTGAGTTGAATTTTTGATACAATCTTCTTGATTATATTGAGTTTAAGTCCTCCAAGGTTCCGTTTTAGCTCATATACAGATTTGGAGTTTTATTCAAGTTTTTACTGCTGGGTCGATTATTGTTATTTCTCGGGACAGATTTCACTAAGGCTTCTAAGTGTTTCTTGGAACTTGTCAACTAGTCTCAGCCTGTTCATGTACATCTTCGGATGGTGCATTCGGATTATTCCTCATCTCCTTGTTATTATGATAATGACTCCACTTTTAGTACTCATGGCACAATTACTATGATAAATAACAACAATGAAAGTGTGGACCTATGCTGATACCAAATGATGTGCACCAAGTCACAAGAGTTTCAAAAGAAATAATCGGAAATTGTATGCACCAATATTCTGCCCACCAATCTTCAAGTAAGAATATCTTCAGAACCGTAAAGAACTAAAGGCTGAAACTTGGAGGATCTTTTAACAACACTTATAGAATGCACTTATCAAAAATTTAGCTTCAAACCCCATCAGAATCAACAGTTATAACCAATTAAAGATAACCCTCGGCAATTAGGGTTTCCCTGGGCAGATCTGGTGACTCAAATTCAAATGCCTAGAACGCAGCGAGCATACAGCCTTTAAGCACAAATTTGGAAGATAAAAGAACGACAGTTTGGTGAATAATTCTGCCAAAGATGGGCGCAAAAGAACAAACTTAAAGGCGCCAAAATAGACACCAATCGCAAGTCAGAAACAGAATTATCACAGAAACAGTTTCTCGGCTAGCTTTGCTTCTTCCAATCACAACTCTTTTGTCAATAATCTTTAACCATAAATGACCCCAAAAACCACGAATATCCAGAGAACAATAAGAAGTCCAAGAACACCAAGAACACCGTCAAAATAGCAGCAAGAAAAACAAAAAAGAAACCCAAGGAGTCCGCACACCTCAAATGGGAGAGGGGGAAAGTATACTTGGCCTTACCGAAACGGATGGGCACTCTCCAAGGGGGTTGGAGCTTCTTCGACCTCAACTCCACAATAGACCACAACAAGGTAAGAGTGGTTTGGAAGAGGTAGTAGCCACTCAACTCAATCAAGAAGCAGCAAGAAGATCGAGTTGAAGCAAATGGGAGAAATGACCGAGAGGAGGGGAGAGCTCCGCGGTCTTCACACCAAAGGGAGAATTAGGTTTTGTCAAATCTTCAAAGGTGTCTCCAATAATAAAAACATGGGAATATAAACTCCCTAATGTTTTTATAAGAGAATCAAAAAGATGAAATTACCCTTGACGTTCAAATTTCGGCAAGGAGGTGCGGTTTGCATGCAAATCGCACACACCTATCAAAAGACTACTAAAACAACAACAACAACAAAACTCAAGTGAAATTTCAACAACAAATTCTACTTATAATCCATCTAATGATGCCAACAAGTCCTTAATACTCTAAAAATCCTTGCAATAATATGTAATCTCCAAGGTGGGGAGATACCGTGCTAATCGCTTGGCGGAGCATGCATCCACGTGATAATGTGGAAGGGTACTCCTTTGTCTTTGTGAGCAACTTCCTCTGAAAAATCCCATAGTATGCTATTACCTGCAAAATAAGAACGAGTTAGGGAAGAAATGAGCTTCTTAGCTCAGGAGCAAGTAATCGGTTCCTGGGGCACATCAGATCTACAGCGAGCAGTTCATATGATCACAGCATTTCACAATTTTCGCATTTTAACACAAACATGAGGTTTCCATGGTAATATACAAGCAGTATTTTGCATTCTAACTACTCATCTCCTATCCAGTCACAAGGCATATTGATCATAATTCCAAGAAATTGACATTGTAATTTCCCAATACTCTACCAGGTTCAGTTCATACTATAAACTACAAGATAATCATCGATTTCCATTAATCAGGCTCTTCATTCAATTCGAAATCCGCTATCAATTGCATGCTTTTCATCTAATTAACAACATAACAATTTTTTGAACTAACATTCAAGCTTTACATTCAAGCACTAAACACTACAATCAACTTAGCAAACAAAACCCGTAATGTAGAGTCTCCATTGGCCATCCAAAATCCTAATTCCTATCTCTGTATTCCAATGATTTAACAGGGATTTGCACATGCCGAAGAGCAACCAAGAGGTTATCCAATTGTTCAATCTTCACACATTCCCTAAGCAAGATAAAGTTAGCCTGACCTGACCCAAACAGCAGAAAATCACAACTAGATTGATAGTTCAGTTCTTACCTTCATAGTGGTTAGTTCCTTACAGCACCCTTCAAAGCAATACACTAATTTGTTGCACTAAACACACATTCCTTCACACTCACTCACCAAATCACCTTCACTCCCAAAGAAAATGTACCACACACTCCCATAGTACACTCCCTTACTCCACACAGTTGCCAGAGTAATTGAAATGTAGGGGACTTACCACTAATAGATGGAGGGAGAGACGGAGAGGACTGAGTAGCTGTAGGGAGTAGCTGGAACACTGAACTAATGAGGCAATCACCTGGAGGATAATCACACACATCAATGGAGAGTGGTCAAATGATGAAATGCCATGTGGAAAGCCTTCCAATTTGCAGGGAAGGACTAGATGGTTTGCAGGGAGGCAGGAGGATAGTAGATTTATCAAGTGTTTTACGAAATCGAAAGAAGTTGAGTGAGGTATAAATGGGTTTCTTGGAAATTCCAAAACATTCAGACTAGTCGAGTCATTCGCACCATCCGAAAGTTGATTTGGGATGAGAAAATGCGTCCCAATGCCTTTTTCTATACCGTCCGCAACTGTCTTTCGGACAAGAAATATCGTCCGCACATATCTTCCGCAATCGTCCCAATTGTCCCAAATTTGTACAGATTCATTGCGGACGCGAGTCTCTTCATCCGCTTCATCCACAAGTCATCCGAATTGTCCCAGATTTGTACAGATTCAATGCGGACGCGAACCATTCTCATCCACATAGACATCCGAAACTCACTAGTGCACATTTTTCCTAAGTTTTCCATACTTAGATTAGTTTTCCAAATATTTCCCCCAATCAATTTTCTTATCAAATAATCTCACTTATCACTAATTAATTCGGTTATAACAATTGGGGTATTACACCTTCATCGAATACCTCAGATAAAGAATGATGGTGACTTTGAGCAGCCAACATTCTTTTTCGGATGATTGCAACTGATTCGATTGTCTGCTGTATCATGTCAGGGCCACAAAACTCACCTTCACTAGTTTCACTCGAATATTAAGGGGATCTGCACTTTATGCCATACAGTGCTTCATAGTGTGTCATACCAATAGTCACTTGAAAACAATTATTGTATGTAAATTCAACCAATGGTAGCATCTTTCCCCATCCGATTTGGAATTCTTGCACATAGGAATGCAACATATCTTCTAATACCTTGATTGTCTGCTCACTCTGTCCACCAGTCTGATCCATCTTGCACATCATTTTCACTGGTAAGAAGTGGCCAACCTTGGTTAGTCTATCAACAATCACCCAAATCACCTCATGTCCTTTCGCAGTCTTGGGTAATCCAATAACAAAATTCATGGTGATTTGGTCCTATTTCCACTCAGGTATTGGCATGGGTTAAAGCATTTCACCAGGCATTTCATGTTCTGTCTTTACTTGTTGACATATCTAGCATAATGCTACTTATTGAGCAATATCATACCTCATTACAGGCAAAAAATAATGCACATTGAGGTCTTTATACATCTTGTTGCACCCAAGATGGATGGAAAAATTCGAAGAATGAGCTTCTTTCAAGATCGCTAATTGTAATAGTGAGTCAGTAGGCATATACCATCGATTTTTATACTTCAAAATCCCGTCATCAGATATAGAATAGTCTTGAAACTCCGCAAGAGTCAGATTCAGCTTGAAATCTTCGCATTGGGCGTCTTTCTGCTAGGTTTCTTTAATTCTCTCAAGTATAGAAGGCTTCAATGTTAATTCTAACAAAAAAGCAGTTAACTACATAGGAACCATCAGTACATCCAGCTCTTGAATATCCTTCTGTAGTCCCATAGGCATTTCTTCACATATTATACTCATGAAGGCCACCAGCCGACTTAGAGTGTCTGCTATAACATTCACGTTTTCGGGATAGTATTTGATCTCACAGTCATAGTCTTTTATGAACTCTAACCATCTTCGTTGTCTCATGTTCAGCTCTTTTTGCGTAAAAATATACTTCAAGATTTTGTGGTTTGTGTAAATCTCACACCGTCAACCATATAAATAATGCCTCCATATTTTTAGTGTAAATACCACAGCAGCAAGTTCCAAATCATTAGTGGGATAGTTATACTCATGCGATTTCAGCTATCTTAAAGCATACACAATTACTTTTCAATTATGCATGAAAACACCACCCAATCCGCTCATAGTAAATACAAAAAATTACCTTCATCTTTTAGTAAGGCCAAGACAGGTGTTGTCTTCACGCGGTGTTTCAACTCTTGGAAACTCTTTTCACTTTTATATGACCACCAGAATCTTACATTCTTCGTTGTCAGATTGGTGAGAGGCAACGCAATTTTCGAAAATCCACCTATGAACCATCGGTAGTATCCTCCAAGTTCGAGAAAACTTCTCACATCACCCACGCTCTTCGGTTGTGTCCAATCAACGATTGCTAGAATTTTTGCTGGGTCTACTACAGTACTATTCTTAGAAATCACATGGCCTAAGAAGCAAACCTCATTTAGTTAGAATTCACATTTCGAGAAATTTGTATAAAGTTGGTGTCGCTCCAAAATAGACAAGGCAGTCTTCAGATGCTCACAATGTTCTTCCTTTTACCAAGAATAGATCAAAATGTCGTCAATAAAGACAATAACAAACTTATCAAGATAATCTTTGAAGGTCCAGTTCACCAAATCCATAAACGCCTCTACAACATTGGTCAATCCAAACGACATCACAAGAAACTCGTAACATCAATACTTTGTTTGAAATGTTTTCATAGGTATATCATCTAGCTTAACCTTTAGTTAATAATATCCTAAACGAAAATTAATCTTTGAAAACACACAAGCAGCATGCAACTTGTCAAAGAGATCATCAATTTGAGGCAAAGGGTATCTGTTCTTCATCATCACTTTGTTCAATTCCTAATAGTCTATGCACATCCTTAAGGATCCATCCTTCTGTTTCACAAACAAAACTGGCACTCCACATGGTGAGAAGCTTGGACGGATAAATCCTTTGCTGATCAACTCTTCAGGTTGGACTTTTAACTCGTGCAATTCTATTGGCGCCTTTATATACAGATTCTTTGAGATGGGTTCTGTGCCGAGATGCAAATCAATTACGAACTCAATTTCCCTATTAACTGGTAGCCCAGGGAGATCATCTAGGAAGACACCCGAAAACTCTCGGACCACCACTACTTCTTCTAATTTTGCTTTTGGTACTTTGGTGGTGTCCATTACATTTACCAAAAACCTTTCGCATCCACTTTTCAATAGTCAATATGTCTTAAGTGTAGAAATAACCACCAGCATGCTCTTTTTCTATACTCCTTGGAAAATAAGTTGTTTGCCACTAAGAGGGCAAAAGTAGGCTTCTCTTCTCTTACAATCAAAGATCACCTAGTGCTATGATGGCCAGTCTGAGCCAAAAATAATGTCAAACCCCTTCATGTCCATAACCATCAAATTGGCATGAAAGGTACGGTCATTTATCTTGACTACATATGCTTCTAAAATACCATTAGCGATCAAATAATCGTCTGAAGGTAAAACCGCCCTATACTCACTCTTCATAGGACCAAGGAGACAATTCGCTTTCGCATAAAATTTAGTTGACATGAATGAGTTCATAGCACTAGAATCAAATGAAACATATGCTGCAATGTTATTAATGTACATAGTACCTGATTTGACCAGAAACTTTATTTATTCTAAATGCAAAAATTTCTAATGCTATAAATCATATAAAACTCGTTCTTGACAACTTTATAACATCATGCATACCTTATCCAACAATAGGCAGATCCTCCTCTCCATCATTCCGACATAAGGCGTAAACCGCCAGAGCCATCCCTTCCCGTCCTTGTGCCAAAGTTGGGTAATATCTTGCCATGTGCCCAGGCTTTCCACACTTAGAGCAAACTCCCATGCCTACTTTGTACTCCCTAAGATGATTCTTCTTACACTTTGTGAATTGTTTTAATGGAGTAGTTATTTCAGCCATAGGGCACTTGTCTCTTCCCTATTGTGGTTCATTTCTAGACTGTCTTTTCATTCCTCAATTTGCAGATGGGACACGCCGTTGTTGTTGGTTCTGACTGTTCCTCCAAACCCTCTGGTTTATTTGCCATTGTTTTGCCGCCATTGACTCCACGTCCTCCACATTGAGCGCCTTCTCCACAATTTGAGCATAGGGAACATCTCGAATGCCAGATAGTTTAACACCCCTCATAATCTCCATCTTAAGCCCTTGGATGAAGTGATGGACTCTGTGCCCATTATCTGCTGCTAAATGTGGACCGAATCTAGTTAATGCTTTAAACCTTTGAATGTATTCGGTTATTATCCCCATTTAGTGTAATCGCATAAACTCTACTTGTAACAGCACTACTTTTTGAGTTAGATAATTATCGGGGTATTACCAACGACATTCTAGATTGTTAAGTCTAAGCGTATTTTTGTTACGTTTTCCCTGTGTACGCGATGTAATTAAAGCATGGGGTAGGTAAGACATTACGTTGCGTATTTATACGTATCATTTTATGACGTGTATTTATGGGAAAAATATTATGGTATAGGAGTTAAGTAAGAAAATGAGAAGAAAGGCTATCCAGGGCATTTTTGGACGCCCGAGGACGACACTGCGGACCCATTATGCTGTCTGTAAGTGCATTGGGTAGCATTCCCGATGCTTGGGACGCATCAAGGATGAGGATTTTCATCCTAAAGTGTCTGGAAGTTGACTTTCGGACGCCTGAGGATGCCCTTGCAGACGAGAAGTATCGTCCGCCAGAGCATTGCACGTCACCCTTATCCTGGGGATGACTTGGGACAACATTTCTAGTCCTAACTTCACCGAAGTTGCAGACGAGGTCCTAGACAATGCGGATGCGAGATGCTTCGTCTGCATCAAATCTATTCTAAACTTGGATAGTTTTGGATGAGAATTGGGATGCCATTTCTCGTTTAAGACCCCAATTTGGCCAAAGGAATTTGGTCTTGCGGACGAATGCGGATGATACCAGTACATCCGCACCTGTCCGAATCATTGCAGAAATGCAACAGCAGAGATTTAAAATCAGAAGAAAACGACACCCAACCAATGAAATCACAACTTCTCGACACTAAATCGCACCCCCACAAGCCCGACTAGCAGGATCGTTGCCAATATCCCCAGTTCAGCCAACCTCCTCTGCCCTCTAACCAGGAATTTTTCCCCTCTCTAGGTAATATATCCCTCCCCTCTCTCATTCAGTCTTCAGGCTTCCTCTCACCATTTCCTACGTGAAATCTAGAGAGTGTGAGGGAGTGACTGAGAGGAGAGAGCTCTAGTGAGTTGTGTGGTTTAGTGAAAAGTGTAAGTGTTGTGTATGAGGTGAGCTACGTGAGTGAGGTTGGGTTAGCTAGTAAGTTGAAGGAGAGTGAGCTGCTTCCTTGGAGCTGCTGGTGAGCTGCTGCTGGACGTGGAGTGGAGCGCCATTTTCCCAGATTTAGTTCTTCAAACTGGAAAGGAACTTGGGGTAGTCGTTAGCCATTTGAAGGCCTTACACCCAAGTAAAATGTGTGTGTGAGAGGGATTGTTTTGCTGTAGAAACTCTGTAGTTGTAGTTACCTTAAGTTTTGTTGTGTAGTTGCTTGCTGTACATTATTAGTTGCTTTAACTCTCACGTTTTCTTTAGGTGTTTTACTAGTTGTTGTGTTTTATTTATGTTAAATGCTTACATCCATGTGAGAGTGTTAGTTAATCTTGAATGAATCAAAGAAAGGATGTTTAAAATGGATGAGAAGTATGAACGAATGAGTAATGGATTTCTATGGTTGGTACTAATGATGATTTTGTTTCCATAGCTTACATGTATGGATTATTCGTTATATGTTCACCGTTTCATTTACTATAATTTCGTTGATGTTGTAGACATTCAAAAAGTATGACTATAGTTGTTTCGTTTTTCGCCATTCTTACTGTTATTTTTACCATTTAGAAGTGTGTATTAGCTAATCATGGTGATAACCATTGCTGTAGATTTTGTTATTATTGAAGAGCATGTCATTCGCTGTGTTATTCGCTTATAATAACTGCTGCTTGTAGTCGTTAAGAAGCACGCTTTGTATTTTGTTTTCGATAGTTTTTGCTGCTATATATTATCACCATGAAGCTCGTTTTACTGCCTTCATTCGATCTGTGCTTACTGTTATATGTTACAGTTATTAAAAGCATGATTTACAAGCACGGTTTATGTAATATTCCAGAAATTTATCGGGATGTAATGCACAATTGATACATTACAAAATATGAGAAGACCAATGAAAGGATCCAAGAAAAAAAAAAGATGGACAAATGCGTACATGTTTTATCTATGAAGTTCAAATTAAAGACCCATTAAATGAAAAGGCACGGCCCATGGAGGTATTAGGGAATAATAAGTGTCCAATGGAAGCCCAAGGAAGGAATGGATTGAAGAAAATGGGGTAAAATTGAAGTTGGAACAATTCAGCCCATGCCCAGGCCCACTGAGCGCCCCGCCCATCAGTCAGCGCGCACCGATAGTTAAACAGCGCGCGGCAGCCCTGCCGACCAGACGTGTCTTCCACCATTACCATTCCTAAACTTTGAATTTTATCAATTATTTTGTAATTTTATAATGTCTCCATGTCCCCTTGAGTTGCCTATAAATAGATGGGCAAGCCTTAAATGAAAATCACAACTTATAACTTGGAGTTTGAGATAATTTTTTCTTAGAGAGTGATTTTCTTCTTGAGTTCTCTTTGAGGACTTGATCTTCTTCAATTGTTCGCTTGAAGAGATCAAACTTGATAGCCTTGGTTCAACTAACAAGTTGGGGTTGGGTCAAACTCTTATCTTTGACAGTTCGGTTCTCATTTCTCCATAGATAACGGATCGAACTCCTAATCTGTTTGAATCTCCAAGGCGTCCTGTGAACATTCCGCATTGTCGTTGGGTCTCACATGTTTTAGGGTGAAAGTGTGGAGGAAGAGTTACTCGGGAATCGGGAGAAGCTAGGGTTTAGGAAATTCAATCATAGGAAAAATTCTACAAGAGGTAGGAAATAAGATGCGGTGCCCAATGGAGGCCCTGCATCACCGGATTTTATGTTTTTACTTACTTTAAATTGTTGTTGATAATAGTGTTCGAATTATTCATATAAATTAAGGATAAAAGAAATGTTGAAAATATCATTAGGAATTATCATGAAAACTATCGTTAAAATAACTACGGAATTATTGTTGTAATGCACGAAATAACAAAGAAAATGTTGGAATGTCATATTGACTAAAAATGCATAAACTGCCTTAATTTCTTATGTGCACTGTTATACTGCTATTAACTCCATTCTATTGTTATGAATTGTACATGCATCACGATAGGGCTACTGACATATGCATAGCATGTTAATAAATGAACCAATAAACGTAAATAGGTGTATGAGATCGGTGGTGACGCCCCTAATGGATGAATCTCATTGCTAGAGTAACGGTTAAGCCACAAGATGGTATAATGGATTCAACTTCCCTAGATTGATGAGATCTCATACATCTAGACTGTTAAGAGAAACTAAATAGCATATAGAGGGGATATGTTCTCCTCTAATAAGAACTGAAAGCATTTCATAGCATACGCATACATTCTATTTCTTGCTGAGCCTCGGCTCATTGTATTACTCGTGATGCTAGTAAATATTAATGAAGGAAGATGCATTCCCAGATGAAATCTTGGGTTATCAACTGAAGAAGATCTTATGAGTTATGTCTCAAGAAAGATAGGTTATTTAAATGATGATTTTGTGAACTACATGATTTGTATAAAATGGACTATATGTTTAATTGTTTAGAATTATGATTTGTTTTATTCTGTTCTATTACTCTGGTTTTCAAATTAATAATTTATTTGGAAAAGTTCAAAAGAAAATTTTTAATTTACCATGAATTTTGAAAGAAAGAAAATTGATTTTTATAATTATGGCGTTACAGTTTACTATCTCGTCTGTTATTAGTCTTTGTCGTCTTTAGGTGTCTAGATGTATGTTTTGTAGGTTTAATTTATGAATTTGTCACTGTATAGTACCGATTATAAATCATGTTTCACCGTTCTGTTTTCAACATTTTGCTGCTGTTCATAGTTAATTAAAAAAAGCATGATTCCGTCGCTTCATTTTCCACTAACTCCTACGGCTATTGTTACCATTCAAGGAGTATGTTTTCACTCCTCGGATTTAATATTAATACTACAGAATTTAATTATTAGGAAGCACGTTTTTCTGCTCATTACATTATCTTTGTTTGCTGACATATTAGTCAATTTAAAAGCATGCCTAGCTGTTTTTATTCCGATTCCTTGCCGTTGTTTGGCAACGTTAAGAAACGTGACTCGAGAGCATAATTTGCTATTTTACTCATTAATTTCTGATGTTCCAGTTATTAAAAGCATGATTCGTAGCTTTATATAGTCGTGTATCATCACTGTTTTTTAGTCGATCGAACGCATGATTAGTAACTATTCTCTACTATATTAATTGTTGCTTAAGTGCATGATTAGTTTTTCTTTCCTGCTGCCATGTTCATCGTTTAAAAGCATGCCACCTTGTTCTAGTTTCAATGCTTTACTAATGCTTATTTTTGTTTAAGAAGCATTTCTCGCTATCTATTACACATTGTTGTATATGATCATACATTGTTGTATATGATCGATAAGATGCATGTTCTCTGTTATGTTTCGATGCTTTATTGCTCTAGATAATCGATAATGTGCTCGTTTGTTTTTTTGTTTTCCATACTTCGCTGCTATATTTATAATAGTTAAATTGCATGTTTCGCTATCCACCTTGAGATTTTTCTGTTGATTATTACTTCTTTAAGAAGCATGTTTGGTTACTTCATTTATTTTGATAATCGTACGCTGCTCTATGTCATCAAAGTTCGTTCCGTTGTCAATTCACTGTTATATGATTTCATTTCATCTAATAGCATGAAGGTTGTTAGCCTACTTAGCATGTTAGAGAAATTTATTGTTGAAATGCTTCCAAGAATTTCTTGCTAAGTTTGTCATATGTGTCCCTTTTAGGTCACCCTATGTATATGTGGATGCACTTTCTTGTTGTTCTTATGTGCTTTGAATTCCTCTTTTTATTATTGATTGTAATTATTAAAAGCTTTGTCAATTACTTTCCATGTATGTATTGTCTAATTTGAAAGTGTTATGCTGCATTCACATTAATAGAAACCAAGTAAGGGGTCCCGTCTTGGTAGTGGTACCCATTCATACATGAGTGAGAAAAACGCTAAGAAAAGAACATTCAGGATGGGCGGGATATGCCTATATGTGAAAGAAACCCTGAAGGCGGGATACGCCGGAAGGAAAAAGAAAAGGGAGTTAGGGTAGATGGGTAGTTCGGATCTAGCTTGGCAGCTAGGATACACCCTCACCTAATCGGGAAAGGGACTAGTGTGCACATAGGAGGTTAGAAGCCGATCAAACTAGGCCATCTCAAAGGACAACCTCCAATCTCCAGCTCGAAGTACGAGTAAAGAACCAAAGAACCAATGAACGTAATGAAAGAATTAGTTTGGGTGGCCCCATTCCAAAAGAGAACTAAAGAGAGACATGTATAATTGTATTAACCCATTTCCTTACTGGGCGTAAGCTCACGTCCTTACTTGTGGTGTAGGTGTAGGTACTTATATGCAAAAATAAATGCAAAGGATTAGGAGTCAATGCAAAGACGATGAACAAATAGTCTATAGCAGGGATGAAAGATTTGCACGTGCGAGATTGAGGCTGGCCAGGCGAAAGAGAAATAAAAGAGGAAAGGTTGTAAATGAATTGTAATTTATCATTTACTTTTCCATTCTCAAATGCGGTATTTACTTGTTTAGAATTTCTTCATTTAATGATTTATTTACGCTTCTACAAAGTTTTGATAAATCCACTATGTTTTCAATATGTGATTTTTTAATGCTTCCGCATTTTATTAAATGGGTTTTCATAACGATTTTAACAAAAGGTTGGTAGCGGTCCGGTTAGACGTACTCTGATTTGTTTTAAAAGAGATTTCAATGGTCTTAGCAAAATTTTAAATTTCTCACATTTTCAAGGAATTACGAAAAACCAGGTCGTTACACAACTAGTTTCTCATTTTGGATCACATAATTGGAATATTTGTTGTAGAATAGCTCATTGCAATTATTCCAGGTGAGAGTTCGGACATTCTGTGTCACCTTAGCTAAATCCCACCAAAATCGCGTGTGTCCAACTAACAGGTAAGTGGCATATGTCACTTTCTCATCTGCTCGTTTCCTACAATACTCAAACATGTCTTCAAGACTTTGTATCCATTCCTCGGTGCCCATGAAATCAGAAGGATTTCCATCAAAACTAGGAAGCTTCAGTCATCAGAACTTTTCCCAACCAACTTCTTCTGAAACTACTACAACACGATGATTCTAGTTTCTGTTGTCTATTTCTATAAACCACTAAACTATAGTTGTCAGTCGGTCAATGATGTCATCTCAATTTCTAGCATGCCCCTGACCAACAGTATTTTCGTGACCGCTGGCTATCTTTGCATTCACTTGGACAACAACATTTCCTGATCGTCGGTTATCTCATTCCTCTCTTCATCAATTAGCATATTGGCTCTTGGTCGCCTTGCCATCCTATTGTCCTTTACATTTTTACATTGGGGATGGTTACAATTTAAGAAAATAAATGGAAATGGAACTAAACTTACAGTCGAAGGATTATTTTGCAATGAGTCATGCTTTCTAACAGTCTACAAAATTGCGTTTGACCCGGTTATGCTCTGATACCAACTGTAACGCCCCGTGTTACTAAACCTTTTTCATTTCCATATACAGCAAAAAATTTCTTTTAATTTAAAACATGAGTGAAGAAAAACGGATCAGAGTAATTTATGCAGAAACTAAAAATAATCTCAAAGCATAGTTTTGAAATACTTTCAATAAAATCCATCGTTTATCAACAGTTACCATAACGTAAAACCTTGCAACTATTCAAAATAAATAAAAGCACTTTTATAGTCATTTATAAGAGCCATAACCATTAGGTCAAACTCGAATGATAACTCAAGTGCTCATTAGGTAATGCCTCCTCCTCCACAGGTATATCAATAGTGTCATCACAGTCACCTACATCACAAGATAAAACTATGAGCCTAACGCTCAGCAAGAAATAAAATGAAATGCAAAGCTAATGCTCAATGCGTATTTATGCAATCTATCTTAGAGAAGATCCTATCTCCTCGTTTACATTTTGTTATAGAGAAAGGATACATCCTATGGTCATGTGGCTTAATCGTCACTCCGACAAGGAGATACATCCATTAGGGGTGTCACAACCGTGACAGTCACCAAACTCTTGTGTTGTGCTAGGGTGGCAGATTTCTAGTACAATAGAAATGATACCTATGGTCCATGTGGCTTAACCCATCACTCCTTCCCTATGTGAAAGGAGATCATTGGGGGTGTCACCACTGATGGACTGTCACCTTTTCTTTTGAACCCCCACATGCCTATTTAAATCTACTCATTTATTTATTAACATGCCATGCATATGTCAACATTTTCATAAGTCTTAAGCGTGATGCATGTTTGTCATGTAATATATAGTTCACAACAATGTAAAAAGTATACAAAAGAAAACACATTATTGAAGCTATAATATAATAGTGGATACTTAAACTAAACTAAGAGCAGTTCATATACTAATTGACAGATTTATGCTTCAGAGTAATTCTTATGTCTAACACTTCACGATTACTAACAAATGACAAGTCATTTCTAAGTTATCCATCACACTGAAATTAACAGAGATTAGCAATACCAAGAATAACACAATACTTCAAAGCAAATAGACAACTCATGCATAATTAAGTATCACAAACCAACAACATATGGCAGTGCCAAATCACCCAAAACTAGATAGAACAATTCATTTAGTGTCCATACAGATTGTAATCTTCCCAATTCTTTTATCCACTTATCATGAATATACTAAAACTTTACAGGGAGTAACCCAGGTAGCAATCAATCATCAAAAGAAGGTAGTAATCAACATAGCAGCACATGAACAACTAGAAGCAAGAAATCAAGACAAAAATCAACTCCAAACAAAATCCCCTGATGTAGGGCCTCCACTAGTCAACTACACCCTATTTCTGACCTCACTTGACAATTTCTTACAGCCATACGTTTCCCTTCATGCAAAAAGCAGCAACTTTCTTTCACTTTTTCATGTTCTATGTGCCTTTCTCCCTCTCTCTTTCGCTCATTCTTTTCTTCGTAAGGAAATTCAGAAAAGACCACCTTATTTACTTCTATCTCTGATTTAATAAGGTGAGAAATCTCCTTGAGTCGTTTCAGTGTCTTTGACATTAGCCAACAACTCTTAGGTGGTACCACATCCAAATGCCACATATACCAGCTTACCAATTAAGGAGGATTATGAAATCATAATACCAAAACACTCGTAGAAGGAAAGCCGAAACACTTGGTGAAAAGGTGCAAATTCCTTTTTAAAGGATTGCATAGCCACCACGATTTTCCTCTCCCAGAAATTAAATGTGAAGTATGTCTGTTTTCCATAAGGGACATCCTTCAATGCAATGCTCGCTCCTTCATCTGACGGTCTTAAGACGCGTCCATTTTTCTTTTGATTTCCACGTGCCTAGCAAGTACCCCTATCCTTCTCTCAGCATTGGACATCCCTCATGTAAATCTTACGGTCTACATTTCGTCCGTTACTTCTTAGGCCTCATCTAACGGTCCACAGTTCGTATGATATTTAACATTTGTCATATGTTCCTCCTTAAAACCCTTTCCTATTCATTCCAAACTACGCCGTCCCACTTAAATCTTAATGCCCTTCCTTACATTTTGTCCGTTATTTCTTAGGTCTCATCTAACGGTCCACAGTTCATCTAATATTTCACATTTGTCGTCTGTTCCTACTTAAAAGCCTTTCCTATTCTTTCCAAATTACGCCGTCCCACTTAAATCCTAACGCCAATCCCTTTATTTCTATTTCAGACGTCCTTTGTCCATAAAGGACGACCCTTCCTTCCCATTTCTTCTTTTCAAACAATGTTGTCCCACTTAATACTAATCTTGTTCTCGTTACTTCTATTTTGGACGTCCTTTGGCCGTTAGGGACGTCCCTCGCATCAGAATGATGCCACTTTCTACTTATTCTTAAGAAACGACGCAACCCATTTTCCACATTCACTAACAGACATCCATTTTCCCTTGAGGGACATCTGTCATAACCCAAATGGTGTCGTTCCACCAATTCCAAAGCCTGATGTCCCTTTATTTGGAACGTCCGCCGACACAAAGGGTGTCCATCTTCAGTTCACATAATTGACTGCCTAACAAAAATTCTTATTTCTCCATTTATTGATAATTTCTTCAGCATATAATTAATAATACTAGTACCATGATCATCCAATTCATCTTTAAACATTAATAACTTTATCATTCTCAATAATATAAATAACTTTCTAATTTCATAATAACCAATCCTTACATTATAATAAAAATCAAGGTTTTACATATAGGCGAATTTCTCCGGGTATTATATGAAATGCTATCCAAAATTCATGAAAGGAAGCTTCTAATTGGCTGAGTTGTGCAATTCCCAAATTCGGTTACTTTTCTTATTGGCATGGCATTGGTTTTGGAATATCATTCTTTCCAAATCTGCATAGTTTCTCTTTCTATGGAAACCTTCACTACCATGGAATCCTCAATCACACGATAGCCATCCACGTGTCCTTCGTTTTGTGTCACTCCTTCTGCAATCCGCAATCCTGCTAGGAATCTTTCTAGCCATGGACGCCAAAGATTCCAATCTGATGCTCCCTGCTCTTTCCACATCATTCGTCAAATGTAATACCCTGATAACATTTTCCTCGTTTCATTAATGTAATGAATTTTAGAATCATTAATATGTTATGTTGTGGGGCGGTATGTCATTGATTAATGTCGTGTAAATATGGGAAAAATATTATGGAGTGATTAAAGTAAAAAGTTTTGATGAAAAAGGTGTATTTTGAGTTTTCGCTCCACCACGATCGACGCACGGGGGTGGTTTGCATTCAAAAAGTGTTACGGATCTCCCCTTGCATTTGGGGTCAATGCTAGATCAGCTATTCACTTCCAAAAATGCACCTCTGTCTGCAATAAGAGTTTTTGGTCGAACCGCAGTCAAATGCAATCGAGGTGCGGTCAACGAGAATTTGAATCTGTCCAATTTTGGCGACCTTTCGGTTGACGTGTGGTCGATGTATGGTGGCTTGTTTTGGTCAAAGTCTCAACAGAAAACGTAATTATGAATGAAAATGTAGAATTCGGTCGACATGCAGACGAAGCTCAGACACCTTCCCACTATAGAAATCACACTGTCCTACAAAAAAACTATTTTAAATACACTGGTGTTTTGTCATTTACGCATTAAAATCTCACTACCTCGACAACCTTGCGATTCTCCCCACGTCTGGGCACCCTCCTCCATCCCGGTAGGTGATCGACCACTACTCCTCCAAGCTCCAGGTAAGGTCTTCACGTTATTTATCTACCCAGCTGTGACACTCTGTGTTTTCTATTTTCTCTATGTGTGGGTGTGGTCTCTATGTGTGAGCGTTCTATGAGTGTTGTGAGAAGTGTGTGTTCATCGAAGGGATACATTGTGCATTGAAGGAAGGGGGTTTTTGAACTGAAGGACGCAATTTAGGTTGGACAATTCGTTGCAGCATTTTCTTCCAGTATAGAAATTCTTCAACAAATAGCAATTTGAGGTAAGAAATGGGTACAGTTGTTGGTCAATGGAGGCCCTACCCACAAGCAGTGTCTGTTTTTATTCAATGTTAATATTTTGTGATTTCTTTCCTGTAAATCATTGCTTAGTTTGTAGAGGAATTGATAATGTCTCCTGTAAGATTATAGTCTCTGTCGATTCACTCTATGATTTGAACTACCAAACTGTAAAATGCCCTATGTCATTTAAGTACGAATAAACTGTCAGCTAAACTCTTAGTTACTTCCTATATAAATAAGTCCCTAATAGGTTGTTAGTTCTGGTTAGAAAATAGTTTCTACAAATATGAATAGGTTGTTAGTTCTGATTAGAAAATATTGTTATCAAACCATGTTTTACGCTTTTAGAGATTATACCATTTGTGGTCATTTTATTTATCCTTAGTTTATGTCATCGACTAAATAACATGTTTTCCACTTAGAATTTATTGGTGTCGTGAAAATAATGCTTTACAATCCACGTTGTGCACTTGGCTAATAACAAGATAAATTGTTAGGTTGTATTAGATAGCTCTAAAATATGACTCCACATATTACTGCATGTTAATTGTTTCATTATATATCATGTTCTATTGTTGTACTTTTATTCCATGTTAACTGCTATCACATTTTAATATCTCATGTTAGCTTATTATTCCTGGTATTGTGTTGTATTGCTTGGATTTAATTTAGTTGGATTCTTTCATTTTCATAATATTGATATGTTATTGTAGTTATTGTTTCGTATTGTCATCCATCATGATAATAGAAACAAGTAGAAATGACAAGTTGAGTTAGTATTCATATGCATTTATGTGAGGAAAATGGATAAAGAAAATGAATGAAAAAAGGGAAGTTGGGGGATGGAGGGGTAGTTCGTATCTAAACAAGTAGACTCGAAGAATTATGTCCTTCCCTTGTCATGTCGCCTGTGCCTGTCTACCATAGCGGTTAGAAGCCGACAAAGAGACAACTCTCTCCTCCACAGATTCCTCCAATATCCCAGGTCGATGTATGTGTAATGTATGTAACGGAAAGAAATGAACAGTTTTGGTGGGAACCATTTCATGTTTTCTTGCTCGCCTTGAGTATTTACTCTTGCTTGTTTCAAATAAATAAAAAGAAAAATTTTACACGATAATGAAAAAAGGAAAAAGTTAAAGACCATTTGACGCAGGGTGTCACAGTTGGTATGAGAACCTAACCAAGTCAAGTACGATTCTATAGACCATTGGTAACCCAAGACTCATCGGGCAATACTCTTCCGTCTGTAAGTTTACTTTTATTCATTGAACTATTTCCCTTATGTTATTACTTAATAATGTGGAAACTTGTAGGATTATAAATGGATAGGTGAATGAGAGGTAATATTCTGGCTAACGAGGAGAGGCATGAGGCACCTGGCCGATGAGAGGATATTAATGGTCGTGATGGTACTGGGGCTTATAATGAGAGGGATGAAGCCCTCGAACGTATTGCTGCTATAGTTGAACAACAATCTCAAAGTATGGAGCGACAATCCCAATATATGGAGCAGTATTTCTGGAATATGACAGATTCATGAGCCAAGATAATGGGAACGAGAATGGGAATCACCGTGCAATGCAGATTCTCGGGGAAGCAGGATGGGAGAAGTTCCAATGATTCTAGCCCCTTGTTTCAATGGTAACATCTCTAATATTGTGAGAGCTGAGGAGTGGATACGCTGCCTGGAAGATATGTTTGTATATGCATACATATGTGAGGCCGAAAGGGTTATGTGTGCTGCCTACTTAGTAACCCATGATGCCAGCTTCTGGTGGGATTTGATTAAGTCCTCACAACATGTCAGGACCCTCACATGGAACAACTTCAAAGCATTGTTTAATGACAAGTACTTTAACCAAACTATTTGTACGCAAAAATTAATAGAATTTATACACCTATGCTAGACGGGAACGATATTAGAATATGCCCAGAAGTTTGAGGCGTTATCCTGTTTTGTGTCTAATTTGGTGGCTACTGAGGAGCATAAAGTTCACCATTTAGTTCAGGGGCTCAAGCTATAAATCTTGGAAGGAGTCATTGTGTCTGGCACCGAAGGTATTCCCTATTCAAAAATCGTGGCAAAGGCCTTGACAGTGGAAGGTGTGAAGGCCATGGCAGAAAGGCAAAGGGAGGCAAACCAAAGGATAGGGAGAAATAATTCAAACCAGCAGACACGTAGTGGCATGTCAGCGGGCTGGGGATTCAAGCGACCCTTCGAAGGTGGGGTGGAACAATGGTAGGACAAGCGACCGATGACAGAAACACACAATGCCCCTCAGGGTGGAAGAACAAATCAGCCCAATGCATGTCCAAAGTGTACGAATGCCCATCGTGGTGCATGTTTGGTGGGCTGTGAGAATTGCTACACATGTGGGAAGCCCAATCATATTGCAAGACATTGCACAACCATATCTTGGGGACAAGGAGGTGTGGCTCCTTGGGTTTTTGCTATGTATGGACCGGACAAAGAAGAAGAGGATCAACCGACAGTGGTGGCAGGTACACATAATTTTATACAATAGTTGTCTATATGTGGTATTAACATGCTCCCTAGTTGAATTAGGAGATCTTACCTTAGAATAAGTAAGTTGCCTAATCCTAACAAGTACGGTTTATATTAATAAATGTGTTGCGTACATCTTGTTTCATTAGGGTGCTATGCACTCATTCATTTCAACGAAGTTTTGTAGAATGACAAATTGCTTCTCTAGTTGTGTGACCTGCACACAAAGTATTGATGCTTTTCAGAGACCATTTTATTGCCGAAGGAATTCTTAAGGCTTTTGTAGTGGAGATAAATGGTCGTTTATTTCATGCCAATCTAATGATCATGGACCTGAAGGGGTACGATATTGTTATCGGCATGGACTGGTTATCTCTGTATAAAGCAGTCATCAATTGTAAGAAAAGGGAAGTCCAGTTTTGCCCTTCTGGCGGAGAATTGCATAATATCTGAGGGGCCAAGGAGAAGGGAAAGTTTGCTATCATCTCTACGCTCAAGGAAAATAAATTATTGAAAAGCGAATATGACTGGTTCTTAATAAATGTGATTGATACTATGACAGCCCTTGTGCCAAGTTGGAAGATGTTGTTGCAGTCCATGACTTCTCGGGTGTCTTTCTCGATGATCTTCCTGATTTGCCCCCTAAGCGTGAGATCGAATTCGTGATTGACTTACATCCTGGCACTGAACCTATTTCTAAGAACTCGTATCGTATGGCGCCGGCTGAACTGCGTGAACTAAAAGTTCAATTGGAAGAGTTGGTCTACAAGTGGGTTTATCCATCTGAGTTTTTCCCCTTGGGGTGCACCTATATTATTCGTCAAGAAGAAAGACGGAACATTGAGAATGTGTATTGATTACCAAGAATTAAACAAGGTAACGATCAAGAGTAAGTACTCTCTACCACGGATTGACGATCTATTTGATCAACTATGTGGCGGGTTCTCGAAGATTGACCTCTGCTTGGGCTATTATCAATTGAAAGTTAAACCAGATGATGTACCAAAAATTGTATTTCGCACCAAGTACGGACATTATGAATTCCTGGTAATGTAGTTTGGATAGACCAACAACCATGTGGCTTTCATGGATATATGATAAACTAGATTTTCAGGGATTATTTGGACAAATTCATTAGTCTTCATTGATGATATTCTGGTTTATTCCCAAAAGGAGGAAGAACATTGCAAACACCTTCAGATTACTCTGTCGATTCTTAATCAACACCAATTGTTTGCCAAGTTTTCTAAGTGTGGGTTTTTGACGTGATCCAAAAATCACAAAGAGCACTTGATTAAAATCGGCCACAATAATCTTTAATATTCCGTCCACAAAACTTCAAACGAAAATAACCCCCAATCCAGACGTGAGAATTAGCTGAAATTTGGAGGTCACCAAAACAACTCGTTTGTAGATGACATATAAAAAATTCAGTGTAAAAACCACTCGGAAACTCCAGATATGGCAAAAAAAACACAGTCCCGAAATTAGGGCTTCACCTGATCAGATTCAGCCTTTGAAATTAAAACGAATAGAACTCCCCTTGCATACAGTCTAAAAACGTCAATTTTGGAGGAGTGCAGCTCAACAACACAAATAAGATCTCAGCCAAAAATCAGTTCAAAAGGGTACCAGCAAGTCGTTCAAATTAAGGCACCAATCCGATGATTCAAGCAGTGAATAATCCAGAACAGATCAGCGACCAAAAAGTATTCTTCAACCAAACGAAAATAATCACTTACCAATTAATAAGAATACCATTCTAGGGCAGGAAACTCATGATATTTGATTATCAAACAGCAAGAACAATGATTCCCTTTCAGAGTAATACGAAATAACAAGAATAACCAAGGAGTTAGTTTATCCTCCTACCGTGAGAGGGACGAGTTCATTCGGCTTGATCGACGATCAAGCACTCTCCAAGGGATCTGATGCTTCTCCTACTTCCACACCACAAAGACTCCACCAAGATGAAGATTTGGAAGAAGTACCAACCTTTCCAACTTAGTCAAGAAGCAATCCAAGAGCACCGAGTTCAGGCTTGCAAGGAATTGGCTGATGGTGGGGGGGGGGGGGGGGGGTGTGTTTGCCGGGCGGAAAAACTCTCCTCAAAGTTTAGGGTTTATGATTTTCTTCAAAAGTAATCTCCTTCCAAAAGGGTTTATTAGAGAGGATTTAAACCACTCTAATGGAAAAATACGTTTTTACAAAAATACCCTAAGTAGCAAATTACTAAACAGCCCTTAACAATAACACAAAAACAATAAACCTGAGTTGGGTTTTGGTCTCTGTAAAGGGGACATTGGAGATAGTAAACGACACCCAAATATGACGTTCAATAGCTCGTTCGAAAGCTCTGGATGTTGGCTACATTTGGTATGAAGGACCAAAGTTGAAAAAAAGTCATCCCGATTGTTGATTACCCCTTGAACTCCGAAGGTCAGATTCAAGACGAAAAAGAAAGCCCACAATTTTCTCCTATGCTTGCAAGACCTCCACTAGCCCAATTGTACCAACTCCTCTTTCTTTAATTCATCCAAAAACTCTCCTCCAAGTTAGCTAGAGTAGAAATACCTACAAAAAAGATAAAAATATTAGAAATCAAAGGAGCCCTTGGCTCAGGCTCAGGTGACGGGACCTTGGGTCACATCAGTTTTGGCTGAGTGAAGTTAGCTTCCTTGGCCATGTAATTTCCAAGGACGGTATTTTTGTGGATCCAAAAAAGGTGCAGGCGGTCGTAAATTTGGGTACAACCGAAGAATGTTGGCGACGTAAGAAGATTCCTTGTGTTTGCTGGATACTATAGGCGTTTCATCGAAGGGTTCTCAAAAATTGCCTAACCATTCACCAACCTAGCAAAGAAAAATACACTGTTTTGGTGGACCAGTAATTGCGAGAAAAGTTTCCAGGAGCTGAAACACTGATAAACATTTGCCCCTATATTGACCTTGCTTGTGGAAGAAGGCAACTTCTGTATCTATTATGACACATCCAAGAATGGACTTGGTGGGGTACTTATGCAACATGGCAAAGTTATTTCGTATGCTTCGTGGCAGCTTAATCCTCATGAACTCAATTATCCCACGCAGGACCTAGAGCTTGCTCCTGTGGTAGTCACGTTGAAAATTTGGCTGCACTATTTATATAGGCAACGTTGCAAAATTTATTTGGATCACAAGAGTCTTAAATACATTTTCACACAGAAGGAGCTCAACATGAGACATCAGTGATGGCTAGAGTTTGTAAAGGGATACGATTGTGAAATTAAGTACCATCCAGGAAAAGTTAATGTTCTAGCGGATGCTCTCAGCCAAAAGGTTGCCATGATAAGCATATTATGTGAGGAGATGCCTGCGGGACTCAAGAATGATATACAAGAGCTTGACGTGCAAATGGTTCCGACACAGTTGGATGTTGTACTATCAAAATTGACTCTAATGCCTTCCATACTTGAGCAGATTAAGGAAACCCAACAAGGTGACGGCATTTGTGGGGATTTCAATTTGAACCCTTCTCTACCTACGTACCGAGATTTCTCTATGTCTGCTGATAGTATTATAAAGTATAAAAACCATTGGTACATGCCTAGTGATACGACACTGCAAACGAAGATCTTGCAAGAGGCTCACTCTTCTGGTTTCTCAGTTCACCCTGGATGTAATAAGATGTATAGAGATCTTAAGAGGCATTACTATTGGCCGAATATGAAATACGATATTGTCGAGCATGTGGTGCTATGCCGGTTGTGTCAAAAGGTGAAGGCTGAATATCAACAACCTAGTGTGATGCTCTAGCCATTCCCAATTCCCAAATGGAAATTGGAGTATATCACCATGGACTTCATTACATGTTTACCCAGGACTGCTAGAGGCCATGGTACAATCTGGGTGATTGTGGACAGATTAATGAAGGTTTCGCACTTCTTGCCAGTAGCCATTACGTACAAGATGAACCAATTTGCTAATTTATATGTCAAAGAGATTGTACGATTGCATGGTGTTCCGGTCTCTATTATATCTAATTAGGACTTGCGATTTACTTCAATGTTCTAGAAAAGTTGAAACAAAGCTATGGGCACATAACTATAATTCAGTACAACATTTCACCCTCAAACGGATGGCGAAAGTGCAAGAACAATCCAAACACTTGAGGATATATTACGTGCTTGTGTGCTCAAGTTTCAAGTTAGATGGGGAAAGATCCTACCATTAATCGAGTTTGCTTACAATAACAGCTTCAGACCACGATTGGTATGGCACTGTATGAGGCGTTATATGGGAGGAAGTGAAGATCTCCCTTATACGTGAGCGAGACACATGAAGTGATGTTCTACACCTCTAAAATGGTACTGAAAACTGTCGAGTCTATCACTATTATCAAGCAAAGGATGCTAGTCGCCCAGAGCCGTCAGAAGAGTTATGCCGACAATCATCAACAAAGTCTTGAATTCAATGAAGGAGACAATGTATTTTTTAAATTATCTCCGTTGAAGGCTATTGTACGCTTCAGAAAAAGGGGAAAGCTCCACCCGAGATACATTGGCCCCTTTGTAATTGAAAAAACGATTAGATCTGTTGCATGCCAGTTGCAACTACCAAATTCTATGGCGGGTGTACACAATGTATTTCCCATGTCAATGTTAAAGAAATGTATGGAAAATGCAACTCTATTGGACCCTCCTATGAATATCGATGTCTAAACGAACTTAAGCTACAGAGAAAGGCCTGTTCGAATTCTGGACTCCAAAGTAAAAGAACTTCCACGTAAGTAGATTCTGCTAGTTAAAGTTTTATTGCAGAACCATACAACTGGGGTGGCCACGTGGGAGAAGGAAGATGATATGACAACCAAGTATCAGGAGCTATTTAGTTCTCTAAGTTTTTAGGACAAAATTTTAGTAAGGTGGGTGGAATGTAATACCCCGATAACATTTTCTCTGTTTAATTTATGCAATGAATTTTAGAATGATTAATACAGGGAAAATATTATGGAGTGATTAAAGTATAAAGTTTTAATGAATAAGGTGCATTTTGACTTTTCGGTTGCAACACAGTCGACACGCAGTGGTGGTTTCCGTCCGAAAAGTGTTACGGATCTCCCCTTGCATTTTGGGTTGATGTTGGGTTGGTTGTTCACATCCAAAAATGCACCTCTATCCACAATAAGAGTTTTCAATCGAACCATGGTCGAGTGCGGTTGAGGTGTGGTCTACGAGGATTTGAATCTGTCCAATTTTGCGACCTTTCGGTCGACGTGTGTTCGACATGCGGTCATGTTTTTCGGTCAAAGTTTCGACCCAAAATGCAATTTTGAAGGAAAATGTAGAATTTGGTCGAGGCTCGAACACCTTCCCTCGACTGAAATTGCACTGTCCTGCAAAAAAACTATTTTAAATACACTAGTGTTTTGTCGTTTATGCATTAAGATCCAACTCCCTCGACAAACCTATGACTCTCCTCACATCTGGGCACCCTCCTACATCCCAGTAGGTGATTGACGACCACTCTTTTAGGCTCCATGTAAGGTCTTCAAGTTATTTATCTACCTAGTTGTGACACTCTTTGCGTTTTCCATTTTCTCCGTGCGTGGGTGTGGTCTGTGGTGTGTGAGCATTCTGTGAGTGCTATAAGAAGTGCGTGTTCATCAAAGGATATGTTTTGCATTGAAGGAAGGGGGTTTGTCAATTTAAGGATGCAATTTTGGTTGGACAACTCGCTGTAGCATTTTATTCCAGTATAGAAATTCTTCAATGATTAGCAATTTGAGGTATGAAATTGGTAGAGTTGTTGGCCAGTGGAGGCCCTACACACAAGCAGTGTCAGTTTTTATTCAATGTTAATATTATGTGATTTCTTTCGTGTAAATCATTGCTTAGTTTGTAGAGGAATTGAAAATGTCTATTGTAAGATTATAGTCTCTGCCGATTCACTCTATGATATGAACTGCCAAACTACAAAATGCTCTGTCATTTAAGTACAAATAAACTGTCAGCTAAGCTTTTATTTACTTCTTGCATAAATAACTCCCTATTAGTAATTTTAAACATTAACTCTCTGTTATTCGCTGATTATTGGTTTTGTCTTCTTTTGAATGCGGTGAACACTATCCTGCTCACTGCTCGATTACTATATTGTTGTTTAACCTATCACCATTTCCTCATTTCTTGCAGAATGCTGTTGTTTTCCCTGA
This sequence comes from Begonia loranthoides, assembly GCA_022433065.1. NCBI lineage: Eukaryota > Viridiplantae > Streptophyta > Magnoliopsida > Cucurbitales > Begoniaceae > Begonia > Begonia loranthoides. The sequence goes on along the minus strand of CM039477.1, from coordinate 13,163,850 downwards.
TGTAAGCATGATAAGTTAATCGTATTATGAACTGTTTCGTTTCTGTAAATATGAATAGGTTGTTAGTCATAGTTAGAAAATAGCTTTTGTAAATACGAATAGGTTGTTAGCTCTGATTAGAAAATATTTTCATCAAACCATGTTTTACTCTTTTAGAGATTATATTGTTTCTCGTCATTTTATTTATGCTTAATTGATGTCATGGACTAAATAGCATGTTTTCCATTTACGATTAACTGCTGTAGTTAAAATAATGCTTTGCAATTCACGTTGAGCACTTACCTAAAAACAAGATAAATTATGAGGTTGTATTAGATAGCTCTGAAATATGACTTCATGTATTACTGCATATTAATTGTTTTATCATATATCATGTTCTATTGTTGTACTTTTATTCCATGTTAATTGCTATCACATTTTAGTATCTCAAGCTATTATTCTTGGTATTGTGTCGTGTTGCTTGGACTTAATTTAGTTGGATTCGTTTCATTTTCATAATATTGATATGTTATTGTAGTTATTGTTTTGCATTGACATGCATCATGATAATAGAAACAAGTAGGAATGCCAAGTTGTGTTGGTATTCATATGCATTTACGTGAGGAATATGGATAAAGAAAATGAATGGAAAAAGGGGAGTTAGAGGATGGAGGGGTAGTTCGGATCTAACTAGGTGGACTCAAAGAATTATGCCCTTCCGTTATCGAGTTGCGCGAGCCTATCTTCCCTAGGTGGTTTGAAGCCGACAAAGAGACTACTCTCTCTACCACGGATTCCTCCAATATCCCAGCTTAACGTACAAGTAATGTATGTAATGGAAAGAAATGAACAGTTTTGGTGCGACCCATTTAGATATAATAAGTTAGAGGTGTACATCATATTGCATATCTCATTTCTTGTTGAGCCTTAGGCTCATAGTTTGCTTGTGGCGTAGGTGATTGTAGAGATGTATTGGTTCCATGAGTGGAGGAGGAAGCATTTTCTGTTGAGCCTGTGGGTTATCGAACTAAATTGACCTGAGAGGGTTATGACTCGCAAGAAGAAGAAAACACTATTTTGAAAGGGTTTGCAAATGGATAATGTTTTGTAAAACAATTAACTCATACTTTAACATTCAAACCGTTTTTTGAATTTAATTATGTTTCCACTTTAACTTTGATTTAATTTATGCATTTCATGTTTTCTCGCTTGACTTAAGTATTTACTCTCACTTGTTTCAAATAAATAAAAAAGAAAAATTTTACACTGTAAATAAAAAAGGAAAAAGTTATAGAGAATTTGACGAGGGGCGTGACATCCAACGGTGAAGCTTTTCGAAAATGCGTCTGTTTTTTGTGGATTTCTTCCTTCTCCACAGATGCTCACACTACCATGGACACGCATGCTACTGTGACCAATTTTCCATATTCAACCTGTGCTCACAAATCTAAGGCCACCTGATCATTTTCTCATTTTTTTTGCATACCTACATCACAAGACTTCAACTATAAGTCTAATTCTTAGCAAGAAATGAGATGCATAATGAAACATGTAATGCCATTTTTATAAAACATTTTCTTATTTTAGTTTCATTTTTTTTATATTGCCATTACCGTTTTACCATTTGAATTCAACTCAAAGCCTCAACCTTTAGGGAGTGACCCGCCAATGCCTCTAACCGTGGGGACCACTATAACATCCCATTTCCATTTATACAATTCCATATCCATTTCACTTTGATATAAAATTTGATCATTTTGAAACCCATTTAAAAATACTTAATAGAAAACATCATAGTAACTTTACGTGGAATAATTAAAACATTTCAACTGTTTTCCAAAAACAACTCAATTTAAATTATTTGAAAACCATAACGTAGAGTCTAAGTAATTTAAACAACTTTTATTCTTTGGAGCCATAATCCCCGAAATCGATCGGCGCATGGTAACACAAACTTGCATCGTATTACACTTCTTCCACTCACTTCACTTAGATCACAATCAATACCTACATCACAGGAGCAACAATGAGCTCATTGCCTAGTAAGAAATATAAATCAAATGTTGATGCAATGGCTATGACAACTCTACGTGCATAGGTTTGATAGATCCGTAAGTTGGGTGAGAGCAACCTCTTAAGTGTCCAAACTCACCACTTTGATTTTCTTTTACATGAGAGCAACCTCTTCAGTCTCCGAACTCATTTAAAAACGAACCTACTTTCATTTATGTTTATTTACATTTGGGGATAACAACCTCTTTAGTCTCCGAACTCACCCAAACAAGTTCTTTTCTACGTGAAAGCAACCTCTTTAGTCTCCAAACCCACGTAGAAAATGCCCATTTATTTTCTTCATTATTATTCCATGCAATGCATGGTATGCAATCCTACTGACATGCCTATATGAATGTCACATAGCAGTTCATATATCGTAAACAATATTACAATCAAACAAACAATGAACATAAATCATGCATCAATTATGATGCACCACAGGATGCAAGATTCACAAAATGAGGCACAGGGCTAATCGGCTAATACCAAAACAAATCACTGAAATTGAATTGATGATAACTCCCAATGCATTCAACCAATTACTCTCAAATTTGTAGGGATTAAAGAACTATGAATGGAAAAGATGCAATAAAAAATTCACTACAAGTCAGTCCTCTAATCTCCCAAGCTCATAAATAACTTCCAAGGACCTCAAACTAAAGCCACTCCAACTTGCTTTCCAACACTCTTCTAGGCCTTCTCTCTAGATTAATACTTTTAAGGAAGTATTGGAAGACACCAGCATAAGACTCCTCCTCCCAAAAATGGTAGAACACGAGGAGGAAAATGCTTAAAGTCAAGTCTCGACTATGGCAATGACAAGGGCTTCGGTTGAGGCTTTAGGAGAGAGCTCCACAAAACGAGTTAGCTGCTCCTATTTGATTTTCAAAAACTAAAAATTAGGTCACCCTTAAGGAGATTAAATAATCCCTTAAGGTTGGCCTAGAGGAGAATTACAAGTTTGTCCTTCAAAACAAAAAAAAGAACCATGAGGACCTCGGCTGACATGCTAGCGGAGTACTCCAAAAAATTCAACATTTTAATAAACCTAAATCTATCCAAAATACATCTAAAATCTAGTAGTTCAAATATAATTAAGTTTCTCAAACTTTTCAAAGTATAAAAATAACATATCTTTAACTAAGGAGTCTTTTCAGGCTTAAGTACTTTGGGCTTCAAGGCGTTCCCAGATTATTGGTGCAAACCGAGGGGATGCAATGGACTTCCACATGAGCAAGTGTTTTAGGTATTCTTTTATCTTATTGCAAAGGCTCTCCTTCAAGTCCATCGAGTGTGTTTCCCCTACAAAATAATAGCTTTTTAGTTGATTAATTGATCCTCTTGGTGCAAGACCGAGTGGTCAGGCTTTAAGGTGTATCAAACTATAATTTAACACTAAGCTTGTTATCACTAATATGTTAACAAAGCAGGAAACTAACCATAACAACCAATGTAACATGAACTATGATGCAACCAAGAATAAATTCTGGAGGGACACCAATTATAAAAATAATGAAAATCATCCTATCATTCTCTAATTCTCAAAGCTTCCATTAATTCACATTAATAAGGTTATATTTATTCAACCAATTTTGTAAACCTAATAATAAAATTACAACACTTATTCTAATCCCCTATATTGACCAATTAATGTTCATAGAAGACGGTTCCTATCAAAAAATTTTAATACTCTAAAACCTACCAAGAGCATAATAAGGATTTACCCACTAACTGAGAATACAATATCAGTAGTATATTTCTTAAGGAAAATGATGTAAAACCCATTTCATTGATTACTAACATTAATATGTTATATAATTTAACGTTCTAATTATTAACCAATAAAAACAAGAGGGAAAATATATAATCGGCAATGCCATTCCTAAGGAATATATTCATTGGAGGCATATTAAGCGGTTATCCATGCAGGGAATAATATCAACTGAAGGAGAACAATAAATAACAGTCTAATAGCAAAGAAGAATAGTCTATTTAACATCTAGATTAATAACAGAGGAGTGAGGAACAAAGCAACTATTAACAGAGAAAAGAAAATCACAGAGAACTATCTAGAGAAATCATGCAAAGAATAACAACTAAACATGTAGAGAATAACCTAAGCAGTAAACTATCACATAACAATATTTGCGAGGAATAATCAAAGAAATCATAGAGAAGCAAGAAATCTCTTAAGGGCTATCACATATTTATTTTTCAAGGTTGTACTACTAGCAAATGATCTATCAAGGAAAAAAATTACGGGTTCATGCTCAAAGAACAGATTCATTCACAACGAAACCATTAATGAAGGCACATAAACAATTACATAATGCACATCAAGAATCACACAACTAACAAACCCTACTCACGTGATGTAGGTCCTTATGGACAAAGAGCATGCATTATTCCTTACTCGTTGCAATTTCCTTTCTAGAGCAGCAACCCTCGTCAAAACTTTTCTTGTAGAACACCAAAACCAGAAAACTCACACGAAAGGATGCAGAGAAAACTCAAGAGAAATAACCTTCTAGTTTTCTACTCTAAACCCCTTAAATACACTATTCAACACTCAGAAGGGGATGAGGAGTCGCAACTTTATGAATTCCAACAACCCTTCGCACCATCAGAGATCGGATACATATTTCCAGATCGATACTCCGTGAACTGGACGATAGTTTTAACGTCCACAATCAGCCACAAGCTTCTAGCGATCAGCTGCGCATTTAGCTACCCAATTGTCGGTCGATCGACGTCAACCACGTTACCCGACTGCTAATTTATCCATAATTTATTCAGGTGAAATTATATTAAACTTATTTTCCTAATAACAATTAACCTTATCCCTATAAATCCAATATACTTCAAGGTATCTAAGACTTTATCATTCATAATAATAACACCAACAGTAAAGTGTGACAGTTTCATAATGACCAAAATATTACTTTTCACTTAATCCAAGATTTACAAGTAGCTGAATACCCAGGGTATTACAACCACGTCCACCAAGCCTTTTTATATGAATTTCATATCCAAAGCCTCTATCAACATTTGGGGAAAATCCGCTCAAAACCTCTACCATTGGAGACAACTTCCACTAAAGCCCCATAATCTCATTGGGAACTTGTTCCCAAAGCCTCAACATATATTTGAGTTCTTAATTTCCTTTATATTTCTTTACTTAAAACCATATGCATGATAAATTACTTTTGTTACGTTTTGTGAAAACCATGATGTATAATATGATAACATGTAAATTGAAGAAATCTAGCAAATCATCACACAATCGTAAGTCTCCAAAGCACAACATGATTAAGAACTTAACATTTATTAAACACAAGCATCAAAGTAACCATTATCAATATATCCAGCACTTCAACAACATCAAAGAGCATCTCATGAAATTAATCTTCCATCAAGTAACATTGAACAATACATCCTGAAAGTAATAGCTTATTCCCAAACAGAGACATGATCTACAGCTTATCAATAACATAAATCTATCCGGAAAAAGCATCATCAATAACAATGAACTCCTAAGTACAATTATCATCAACATGCTCTTAATATACAAAACTTAAATCTTGAATAACATATCAATAATTAACTTCTATCAACAACCACCATCAACAATAGTGAACACTTATGCATGAATATTCTCAATGTGCTGTTAATAACAGGAAAATCCAAAACCTATTCTCTATCAAACATTGCAAGCATTTCCCAAATGAAACCCCTATTTCCTTGTGATGTAGACCTAACATGGAAAGAAAACACATTTCTTACCTTACTTTTTGAAGAATTGAGAAGACAAAGACCTTCCTAATGCTTCCTTCCTCTTCTTTTCATGGTTTCATGGGTTCCTTTTCCTCTCTTTTCTTTCAATCTTTCTCTTCCTCCCTTCTAAAGTTCTCTCTCTCTCTCTCTCTCTCTCTCTCTCTCTCTCTCTCAGACTTCTCTCTCTCACGACTCTTTCCTTCTCCAGAACTCACCCTCCCTTTCTTTCTCTCACACTTTCTCTCAAGTTTTTCTCTTGACATTTCCCACTCCAGGAGCTTTCCCTTTCTTATAAACTTAATTTCCCATCCTTATAAACTTAATTTGCCATTTTCAGACAACTCAACACAAGGTGGAGGAACAAATGCCATCCACGAAGTTCCAGCCTCCCTTTCCCCCAATTATAATACATCGCAACTCATTTATGGCGACTTTTTGACTTACCCGTCAATCACACTCTTCTGGTGATCGACCGCAAATCCTAACTTATTGACCCAGACTGACCCCTTTTCATGCTTGATCGACAACAAATCTAAAAACTTGGAGGAGTCGGTTGATCACCAACACACTCACACGATCGCCCACAAAACCAAACTTTGAAATTTGTAATGACTGTGATCGACCGCAAATCTTGCGTTGATCGACCAAAAATCCTTAAATTTCACAAATCATGAAGATTTCAGTCTATCGCCAATTCACACTCATGATTGATGAATCAAAACACTCATTTTGAATCTATAATATTTTGCCATGCTTATTTGGTTGATCAATTCCCTTATGTTCATTGACCTTTTTTTCTTCAAATAGTCCCATAACACTTTATATTTTACTCCTCCTCATGCCCTACAACACATTCTCTAATATACACTATACCATATCATTCCAAAAATCATCAATAATTATACTCAACTTGTTATGATAAAAACTCGGGCTACTACAATCCTCCCCCATTACATAATTTTTTTCCTCAAAATTTGCTCTGTGGACATATATCATACAATCTCAGTATCTATAAACAATTATATCCATGAAGAAAATTGAAACAATCAGTTGTCATATTATATCTTTACTGTCTCTATACATCAAAATATTGATCATACACACCAAAGTACATACACTATATATTTCATCTAGTCTTAACCCACTCGTTACATCCCAATAGATTCAATCTTCCCTTGCATCCTCCAAGATAGAAAAGACCCTTGGTGCAACCATTTTCTATTCCTTAAGCAAAAACAGACAATCCTTGACAAAATGACCACTCTCATTACATTTAAAACATTACTTCAAACCAGCAAGACATTTTATGAAATGATTTCTTTTACAACTTGGGCATTGCCTAGCTCTTAAAGATTCAACATTTTCTCTTTGAAATGAAGCTTCTCCTTGCTTACGTTTCTCATTTTCTTGTGACTCATTTCCAATGAAAGGCCTCTTTAATCCTCTTATTTCTGGTTGTTCTTCCTTTAGTTGTTGAGATTGCATTTCCTTCCCCACTCTCCTATTGCTCTCTTATAATTTCATTACTTGAAACTCAACTTCTTCCACCTCAAGGGCATTTACTATAATGTTTGTATATGATATTCCTTGTGTACCGGAAATCTTCACACCTTCATAAATTTCCAAATTAAGTCCTTAAACATATTGATGTACCTTATACTAATTAGTACTGACCAGATGGGAAGAAAAATGAGACAATGATTCAAACTGGCGTTTATACTCTGATATTGTTTCGGTTTGACGAAGCTGAGCAAACTCTAACATCTTTCTTTTCCTTGTAGTACGATAAAAATACTTTTCATAAAAGATTTCATTAAAATTCTCCCACTATATATGATGGACTACGGGTCCATTCTATTATTAATCAAGCCTCAAAGAATATCATGGAAAAATTCAAGGTCAAGTATAGGTGGAAGTTTAAGAGCAATGGAACAAAAATGGAAAGACTTTCCAAAAAACTGTCTTCTTTTGACCTGCGGCGAGTATTTGACTATTTTGGCATTCAAAACAACATTATTTCAAAAGCGGTGCTTCATGAATATTGTAGATGACTTCCTAAGCTTTCTAGAACAAGTTGGATCATTAAATTTAGACTTCACGTGCTATGTCACAGGCCCACAGAACAGAGAGAAAAGAATAAGGAAAGTCCAAGTGTCCAAACTTGTAGACCAAGGAAATCCCTAAATGAAAACCATACAAGTGGAAGAGCACCAACATTGATTGGCTACCAAATACATCTAGAATTGGAGAGGAAGAAAGAAAGATATTAATTTAATATTCTTTTAGTTAATTAATTGTATAAGTTAATATTGTTTCCTATTTTATTGTTTATTATTTTATGCTTTGTATAAGGCTATTTAAAGCCATCTAATTCTTATGTTTTAGATATTGAAGTTTGAATACAAAATAGGTTTTGCTAATTTTGAAATTGGAGTTATTCCTTTTGCAAACACTTTGGAGAGTTACATCTAAAGTTCTTCTTATGTGAGTTATATCACAAGGCAAAATCTCACTTAGGCTTAAGTGAGTTTTCTCAGTAGCATCTACAGCCCTACTCTTTAGGAAAATGTTGTGTGAAGTGGTGTCCAACCATCCATCAAGCATACATCCGTAAAGTCATCAAAAGGGAGTGCAAGTTATCCTACTTTCCTAGTCCAACCACCTGGAGTGTTTTCAACATATTTACTAATTCTTGAGAAATATTCCCAAAGTTCTTAGAAGGTTCTTTTCCTTATTCTTTCAAGGAGGCGTGGTCCAAATTTAAGTTCAAAAGGATATAAGATGAAGAAGTTAAACGCTTTCAAATTTCACTTTCCAAAACTGAAATTCTGCCAATTTAAGGAAAGTGGAGATTCTGTCGCCTAACTTGACCTATTCCTGCGACTGCAACTCAACTGCAGAAAAAGGGACGAATCTGTTAAATTCTACTATTTTTCAGACATTACCCTTGATCAAAAACCTCAACCGCCCTGCGACGGCTAATTCAAAATTAAGCATATGAAGGTTGAGCCACAATTCTATAATTCAACACAATGTTTTCAGTTAATAATCTAATCCCCTTGCGCTGGTGCATCATTTGGTATCAAAGCTAAAACGTCCTACTAATTCATGATATTTTTTTTACACAATGACAAGGAGGCGAAACTACTCATGGAGTTATTTCTTGAACGAGAAAAATTCACCACCATTTATTCCTAGGGTATCAATCTCGCCGTTCAACGAGCAATGGTCACGATTATAATGAATGGGTGGAAAAAGTGGAAAGGATATTTGAGTGTTACAAGTTTTCGAAACTAAGAAAGGTGCAACTAGTAACACCCGAGTTCACAGGATATGCAAGCACCTAGTGGAGCAACATTAGTGCAAAGAGGAGGCAAGGAGGCCAAGAGATTTAGAGTTGGATTCTATTAAGGAGACTCACAAGTAAGGAGTTTGTTCCAAGCCATTACAAGCAAGAGCTCTATTATTAATTTCAAAGCCTTAAGCAAGGATCCTCCACCGTTGACGATTATATTGCTAAGTTTGAAGCTTTACAAAAAAAATTTAATTTGCAAGAATCGGAAGATGAAACAATATCAAGGTTCATCAAAGAACTCAACAATGACATTGGAAGTGTGATGGAACTACGGCCTTATGACACATTTCAAGATGTAATCAAGATGGCTCTAATAATTTAGGGATGAAAGTATGCTTTACACTCACCACCACCACTTCCATGGTATGAAAATCTTCCCAAAGTCAATAAGCTAAACTTCCTAAAATTAGTGCCTTGTTACAACAACTTGAACCAAATATATTGAGCACCTCTGTTTTACCAACACAAAGCTGGTATGAGGAATTACAAAGCGAAGAGGATTATCGTGAGGAACAAATTATGCATAACCAAAGTTTCAACAATGACAAGGTTTGATCTTTACTCATTAAGGATGATATTTGTGCTAACATATCCTCGATGATTTTGGTTAAAGGAAATTACTTGGAGATATTGATGCATGGCCTCACTCACAAATTTTGGTGGCACATTGATAAGGACCACAATGTTCATGGCCGTAGTTGACACAAGAAAATTTTATGTCCTCTAATCAAAGAGTGAAAGAGTGACCACACTTTGCCTTCCATGGATTTTAAGAAAAGTTTGAGTAGGTTAATGACGAAAAAGACACCGAGGTAATCCACACTCGGACTAATTTTTCTTATGGGAGTTTTACTAATATATTGGTATGTGATATGGCAAGTACAAGTGATCATTTTTGGAAATTATCGTGGTATGCGCATGATGAGTATTGTAATTGCATTTCTAATTATAATGCATTTAAAGATAGTGGAAGGATAGGCAAGTTAATCCCACTTCAACCAAGGAAAGTTGCAAAGAATAATGATGTTTTAAAGAAAAATCAATTGAAGATTCTTATGCTTATGACAAAGTGGTATGCCCCATTGGATAAATTGATTACTTGTATTTTTAGAGTTGGATTGATTAAAGTAATATTTGGTTATGTTTTTGGAAATATGGAAAAAGTTGATTTGGTTGAATATAATTACTATTTTTGGATTATAGAAACCTTACTATTGCATGAAGACATTAAATTGATTGTAATACCCCGACTTTTTATATCGAAATTTAATAATAATAAATTGGAGATTTTTAGATTAATTGAAAAATTATCGGGGTATTACCAAAGACGTATTTGTAAGATTTTAATTTATGGGAATTATTAATTAAGTGAGAATTAATTTGGATTAAAGATTAAGTGGGAATTTAATTAGGATTAAATGAAGGATTTAATAAAAGGGTTAAAAAGAGTGAAAGGAAGGAATGAACCGGTTTAGTCAAACCGGTTCACTTTGGGTGGTCCACGGGTGGCTGGAACAAAGAGAAAGGGAGAATGTAATTAAAAGAACCGTGGTTGTTGATGAAGAAAGAGAAGAAGAGCTTAATTTAGAGAGAGAGGCGACGAGGGAGAGAGGACCCGAGAGGGAAAGCGAGGACGAGGTGAACGCGGGGAAGATTCACTGGCGGGTTTCTACGAGGTGAAGAGGCGGGCTCCAGCGTCAGGCAAACGAACGACCAGGGAGACATCGCGGGTCGCGGCTAGGGCACGGATCAGACGAAGTAGCAGGATGAATCAGAGCTATCATGGTCGGTGTTTTCTAGTGACTATTAGAGGTATGCTGGTTGAGTCTTCCTCCTCTTTGACGTGCTATTGATCGGGTGTGGCTGGAGGCGTTGGCAGGAGCTGAATCGCCAATCTTGCGTCGGGTAGGGGCAAATCTAAATGGTGCGGATGGTGACCCGTGACCTGGATCCGACCAGGTCCGGCTTGACCGGTTTGAGTGGATTGTTGTCTACTGTGCAGAAAACCCCATCATTCTTTCTAGAATCATACACGGTG